>PVNU02002543.1:0-676244 GCA_003013855.2 Liriodendron chinense | reverse complement strand
GGATTATAATCTCCAAATCTTTCCATATTCTTTAAAAAATAGGGCCACATCATTAGAGTTGCTAGACTCTCCAAATCCTATATTGTTGCTCTCTGGTTGGACCATAACCTACTTGAGGGGCATCTCCACAAGAATGAATGGGATCCCTTTTACCCCGCGTTGTTCCAAACATGCCATTCCCCATTCCTTGCTCTTGAGAATATGCACCCAAATTCCAACGTTAATCTCCACTTCCAAGACTAAAAGTTCCCTTCTAGCCCCACCATAAGAAACATACCTTGCCCTATTGCTTGATTTTGACTTAACCACTTAAGCTTCAACATAAATTTATAACCCACTTTCCCTTCAACTTTAGAAGGCCTCCAACATTCCTCAGTAAATCAAAGTACTATAGAGATTCCAACCACACTTTTTAATAATTTGAAAGTACCTTTTATTTAAGGAAAATCAAATACAAGGGCGGTCCCTACAAGGATTAATTTACCAGCAAGCTTATCAATAACAATTTTATTTATCAATATAACTTGCATTTAATATAATTTAAAATTCTTTCCACAAAAAAAATTGTAGCTGACACCGAGTAGCTGGGACAACGTTACTATGATGATGACAATGATACAAATGGATATACAACATTTACAAGCTAAGAATACTTTTGTCTGAGCTGAATGTCTTTAAAGTTCTTTCTTTTCAATGGATATAGGACTTCAACTATTAAAAATTTCTTCAGCTGATTCTTCGCCTCAAATAATTTAATCCTGGTTATTCATAAGCAACAAAACTAACCACAACCTCATTTTTTACTAGTTTCCCTTAACAACGTCAAAGTAGTTTCTTAGCATAGACAACAAACCCATTCATCTGGTGTCACACGCCAATGGATACTTACACTCGTGCTTCAAATTGCTTTCCTATCAAAGCAACTCATATACCCTATCAAAGGACCACCAGTATGGAGCACTACTCAAGGAAATGTATGTACAAATGCTCCCTAATGACCTCCATGAGGCAGAAAATAGCTACTTGGTTTGTTCATATCAAACATATTGGGAGAGAGTATAAAGACACTTCAACCAAATCAATTCAACTTTTAGCAAGGTTGGAGTCCACAGCTTACATTGCTAAAAAAGAAAAAGAAAAAGAGAAAGGAAAAAAGAAAAAGAAAAAAAGACACTAACGAAAAGAAGCATATACCTGATCGCGTTTCCAAAACCCGTCACACCAGCCTCACAAAGATGCTCGCAGTTTACTGCATAAACATCATAATGGAGAAAACTGTTAAAGAGTGACTGGAAATAGCTTGAAACTGAAAAGAGACAAGGTTACATAAGCAACAGACCTCTAATAACCTTCAATTGAGAATCGAGCTTGACTGTAACATCAGAGCGATATATGCTACAACACGACATAGATACCCCTTTAGAGGACCTACTCGGATTCTCAAGGTTTGCCCGATAGAGAAGTCTCGATCTCTGTCCCCTAGGAAATTTACTGTTGACTACATTAAAGCTACTAAATTAGTGGGAACCTGAAAAGGTTTCTATTTATAGTAACAGAATCTAAGAGAATAGGATATTTAGAGACGTACATGCACGAGTACTCGCATTGAATGGTCTTCTAGGGGACTGGGGAACTGTTGGTGATGCCATGGAATCTCCAAAACCTGGGGATCTAGTCCATCATCCTGCAGCAAAAAAGAGATTCAAGGATGAGTAAAGGCCAGCAGCCTAGAACATAACAACGAAGCATGTCTCATCTTGACATACTGGAGATTCAACAGCGCCATCCTTAGAATATTTCTCACAATACTCGGACTTAGCACAGAAGAAACCACAATTCTCCGATTCATTCCCATCATAGATAAAGACCATGCCTTTGCAGATATGCCTAACAATCCCTTGCCGACCCTGCAATGAGAATATAATGAAATTAGTTTTCAGAACTTTAAATTAATTCATGCAAGTAAACTGCATACCGTGATATAGCGAAAACCCAAAAGAGAACTTTCACCTTATAGGCGCCTTCCAAGACCTTGACACTATCATCAATGGAAATGATATTCATGTGCAAGTCTGGAACCTTGATTTTTTTATCAAAGCATAAATTCTTTATATCCTGTAGCTGAACAGTCACTATTTCTGCTCTTTCTGCATTACCTTTTATAATCTGAAAGAACAATGGTTTATATGTGAAATCGCAGACCACAAGACATTAAAACACAAAAAACCAAATGTGGCTACCTGGAAGCTGTCACTCTCCACTCCGATGATAACACCAAAATCCTTCCGACTGCATAGGAACAGGACGTAACAAAATAGCATGGGAATAGAACTCAACAGTGGGTTCAGACAACAACAATGAAATATGAAGCAGCAATGCCTTACCCAAGCAACACAAGATCATGTAGTTCGAAACTATTCCTGCTTTTGGACTCCAAATTACTTTTTGACGCCCTCACCCATCATGTCAACACCCTCCCTCAAATCACCATAAAGTGCTGAAAGCCAGGCTAAATCCTCAGATGCATCCTCCCTAGGAATCTTAAAGTTCTGGATTTCATTAGGGGATGGTTGTATTTCCCAGCAACATAATGATCCAATGGACACCTTTTTGTACAAATAACCATCCTTAAGCATCAAACGATCAAGTATCTCAAATGTTTCCCCATTTTCGGGATCACGTCTGCATTGAATATGATCCCTAAAGACCCTAATAAGGTGAAAAACAACATTATCACCAAGTGCATGATGCAATGCCCTAATAAAAATAATAAATGCTGCAAATTACTCAAGTTCACAAGAGCTGATCAAACGAGGCGCTGGAACAGAAGCTTGCTTGACAGTTACTCCACTCTGTAAATGAAATATAAAACTATATATCACACACGTGACATAAGGATGAAAGCAAACAGAAGGTGCACAAATTGGCATCATATAAAAACAGTATTGCAGAATCTAGAACCGAAAAAGTGGTATCACAATCACCACATACATTTGAATGGCGAAAGAATGGAAATTGGTTTCATCTTTCATCGCAGGAATTGAAAGGGGTTTGAAAAAAAAAAAAACTTTTAAATCACTAGAATATATCATGGAGATGTACAAATTTTAAAAAGATAATGGAACCATGGACTTTTTTTACATATTGTTAATAAGATTCAAAGGAAACTATCACTACAACAATGGCACATATTGAGGCCTTAGACTATTATACTTAGATCCAATGCCAGGAACCTATCAAAATGGAAACAACAATAGCACACATGAATATGACCTTTCCTAAGAAAATACATTCGTGATTTTGTGAAAACAAGAACGTATTTCAGGGTCTATGCGTCATACATCTAGATGATATCATCTACTATATGCAAGGTGGTGCAACTACATGATTGATTTGCAAGTCATACCACCAACTGATTTGGATGTCTTCTGGGCCATCTGGAGAGG
This sequence comes from Liriodendron chinense, assembly GCA_003013855.2. Lineage (NCBI taxonomy): Eukaryota > Viridiplantae > Streptophyta > Magnoliopsida > Magnoliales > Magnoliaceae > Liriodendron > Liriodendron chinense. The sequence continues at coordinate 672,798 of PVNU02002543.1, read as the reverse complement.
AACTTCCAGATCTTCCAGAACTCCTCCTCTGAAAGGGTGCTGGCTCTGATCTTAAGAGACGTCGAGGATTGGTCGTCTTGCCTCCCAGCCTCAGATCACCATGCTTGCCCCCTTTCTTAGTGTTTGTCTTTTGGGGTTTGGCTCCCCAGCTCGAGTTGTATATTATAGCGAAATCATCTCCTTCCATGTATATAGATTTTGTAATTAGTGATTTTTTTCTATATGTAGGTTGTATATCTCTATAAAAGCCCCATTGAGGCTTAAAGCAATAAATAGTGAACTCTAAGGAGAATTTTCCAAAATCTCTAGAATTTCCTGTGTCAATAAATAGAAAACTCAAGGAGAATTCTCCAAAATCTCTAGAATTTTCTGTGTTATCATGGTTTTATAGAGATATACAACCTATATATAGAAAAGAATCACTAATTACAAAATCTGTATGCATGGAAGGAGATGATTTCACTATTAGCATATTGGTTTTAGTTTATTTTCTCGTTTGTATAGTGTCTGGTTTCCTTCGCTTTCTTTTGTTTCTTTCTTTCTATTTTCACCCTTTTTTTTGTTTTTCTGCCGTTCTATCTTCAAAAAAAAATGCTGATAAACTCAAGCAAAACATTAATCAACAATAAAAAATTAAGAAGAGAGATGGAAGTTCAATGAACAAGGGGATAATGCCTCTACATCTTCAAAATTTGGCTTCAAGAATAGGTAACACAATCATCCACATAAAATCTCAGCAAAAAACAGAAAAGTTCAATTGCGTCAACAAATTCTTCACTTTAATTTTTTTTATGAGACTATGAGATGAAAGACTTCCCACATAACCCCTAAGCCCTAAATTAAACTCTCACCTCAGATTCCTAAAAACATCCCTAAAACCTTCCAAAACCTATGCCTAATAAAAGTAATAATAAGAAACAGTCCAAAAATTTTGCCTCATAAAAAATAGAAACAATCCTAAATAAATAAACTACTTTCATAATCTTAAGTAGGAATAAACCAATCCTATTACAGCCCTAAAACCATTATAGAATGGTCCCAAAGAGTTGCTAAAACAGACCTTTTCTAACAGTACATAATTTTATAAAAAATTAATAAAAAAAACTTCTAAATCTAAACTAGAACCAAAACTTCCCAAAATTGAAATTTCTACAATCCATCTAATGAATTTTTAAAAGCATAAAAAATTCACTTAACCTCCTGGAAAATATAAACTTCTTTTTCCTATTTCTGTAAATTGATGCATGTTGGCTGATGTCAGCATGATGGCATCATGACAACGGAGACATCCTTTAAACAAGTTTCTGGCTGATTTTTGGATCCTAAGGCTGCATCACATGAATTTGACCTTATTTGAGGACCAACAGAAACCTTTATGTTTGAGATTGAGAAAAACAAAAGCGTAAGACATTTGCATTATTTTAGGACTTTGGAGACAATTGCTTGGATTTAACCTGTTTCGAGAACACAATATTTTGTGAGCATGCTTCTTAAATTTTGAATTCATTATAGATCTCTTGGACTGCTTATGTGAGTCAACTAAGTTAAAATGCCAACATCTTTCCAACATTTTTTTCAGTGTTTTAAATAGCAAGTAGCGAGTAGCGTAGCGTTCACCCCTCTAAAGCATGAGGCGTAAGCTACATAGCGTGTAGCATAAGCTACATGCTACTTCTAGATTTTTAATCAAGGTTGTGTTTGGTTGCACTAATTCCATGATATTCACTAAATTAGACTGATTAATATTGAAATTTAACAAATTTTCGTGATATTTGGTGCAACCAAATGCAACTTATAAAGTAATAGGAAAGGGTAATTGTTAAGTATAAAGGTAAAGAAAGAGCAACAAAACTGATTTAATACTATTACTTATATTATTTTTACTAAAAGCATTAAATATTGAAAATAGAAAAATGATACAAATCATTGAAAATATTATTTGATTTCAATGTTTTAATGAAAAATAACTTGTAATGTGAGGTATGTAGCGCGAAGCGTAGTCTATGTTGCGAGTAGTGTATGCAAATTATCATGTAGCGTAGACTACAGGTGACTTAAGCTATTTTCGTGAGCTACGTAGCGTTAAAGCTAAGCTACGCTACGTAGCGTAAGCTACACGCTACATAGCGTAGCTATTTAAAACACTGATCTTTTTTCCTACTGCCTTTTCTTTGAAAAATAAGTACTGTAAAAGTAGTGAACAGATCAAATGGCGAAAGGAAGCATAGACGCTGTTGATGGTAGCTGGAAATATGAATATTTACTCACACAAGCAAAAATTGATTAGAGCTAGACCAAAGTCAAAACAGAATGTTGGTTAGGAAACAATAGCATGCAACCTACAGTAGTTGCTTCACAATTCCAAAATCACTGCCACATAAATTTCCTGGAAGAAGGAAATTACATACATATTTTTGTGCCATGGCTTGAAGATCAATTCTTGGAATCAGCTTTATGGTTGCCCTTTTCCGTGCATAATCAACAGCCACAACCTACAAAGGGTTGTATAGGGAAAATGGAATTTTTAAAACCAGCTAAAAGCCAGCTAATTCTTATCTCAAGAAAAGATGACTCATACCTGTGCAAGGTCCCCTTTGTATTTCCCATTCTTCACGCGGACCCATGTGTCCTTAGAAACTTCACTTGGTTTGACTTGAAGACAAAGCAGGTGACGAACTTCATTTTTGGGGACCAGCACCACTCTACTCGGATATATACTACAAAGACCTTTACATGCCTGTTTTGAAAATTGGTACCATTCCAAATTAGTCTAGAAAACGTGTAAAAAAGGAAAAAGAAGAAACTAAAGTGCTCTACATCTACAAGAACATACCTCAACAACATCACGTTCCCTATCAGCTTCAATATAAATATAACCTTTCACATGCTCAAGAGAAAATGCAGATATTATCTGTAATTTAGTTCCAAGAGATTGCATATCAACATACTTCTGGATGAGACAGAATGCTACCTGTCTCTCATGTCCAACCTGCAGCCAATAGTTTTTCAAGAAAATATACAAATAGAAAGAGAACCACTCCGCCAATATTAGATAGCTGATGACTAGATAGCATACCGCACATTTGACCTTCCAGACAGTTGGCTCCTTCACAGAATACATAGAAGATGCCATTTCATCACCTTCTTTAGTTTCTTGACCTTCATCAGTGTATGTAACATGACCCGAATCACGGCTATATCTATATTTGAGTATGTTTTCCAATTCACCATCACTGAGATCCTCTTCTTTCACCAAAATTGGCGGAGAATGCACTTTGCCAGATTTTTTCTTATCTTTAATCTCTGACTCACCATCATTGATAAAATCTGTTCTCCATTGAAAAGAAATGGAACCAATTAACATCAATGATTTGCACATTAACAGAACATTATCAACAAGTCTATCGAAAGGGACAAGATATTAGATTCAGCCTTCATACATGGATAGCTTTCTCATGGTGAAAAAAACCAAGATTTCCATCTCCACACCTGCACAAGCACGCAGGCACAAACACACACATAGGGGAATGATTCCATAGTGTTGACACTACCGTAAGTCTGATGTGTGTATGACATTCACTCTATCCATCATGTGCACCAACTCATGTTCACCCTAGAGACTAGAAATCAAGCCGATCCGAAACTCAGGTAGGCCACACCATACGGACGATGTAAAATCATGCCTAGAACCTGTAAATTTACTTGGCGAACTACATTAGAGTTTCGGAAGGACCTAATTTTGGGGGTGTCCACACATCTTGGGGGGAACATGTCTAGTGAATGGATTGGATGCCAAATACACACCATGGTGGGTTCCACGGTCTTGAAGGTTTTAATGGTATAGGGCATCACTCTCAACTGCTACTTGTAGTATTGCCCACCTGAGTTTTGGATCCCCTTGATTTTTGGTATGTTCCAAACATGGGAGGCGCGCCTAATGGTCAAAGCGAATGTCATGCATGCATCACAATGGGCTCCATTTTGCTTGAGACTACTGTAAGTTACACTAGCATCAACACTGATCAAACCTCATATGTACATACATAACAATGATAGGGTGGAAGGATCTAGAGGGAGTTCCAGGCGAGGGGGGGGGTTGGGTTGATGGGGGTCTTGGCCTTAAATATCTAAAATTGTTTGACTTGGTTCTCCTGGCTTAGTTGTGGGATTTGGGAAGTAAAAACATAACCTCTAGAACAAGGTGATCTCTAGCAAATATGGGGTTGATAGTGGTGGTTCACCTCTCCCTCGTGCCAATATAGGGTATCAAGGCTATGGCAACCGCTCTTAGGGTGGAAAATGTTGGTTCTAATTCAAAGAGATATAGCAAAAATAAAAAACATAATAATAAGCCAGAAATAAGAAAAGAAAAAAATCTGGAGAGCTGAAACCAGGAGAAGATAGATTTTTCGGATGGATTTTTGAAATAGAGAAGATAAATTTTTCGGATGGATTTTCTAAACAAAGAAGATACCTTTATAAAGGCAAAACAGGCTACTGTTGGGGCTTGAGGCACATGTGGTGACTGTAATAAATGCATGTCAGCGCATGTGAATCTACACTAATTAGGTAGGTGTGTAATAATTCTCTTGTCCTCTTATGAAATGGACAAAACATGTCTAGAGAATACCAAAAGTGTCCGATCAAAGACACACCACACCACACCACACCGCTTCGCGCCTCGCCTCGCCATGCCACGTCCACGGCCATGGCTGCGGCGTGCGAGGTTGCTCCCTTGGCATACCTTTGTTTTCCAATTCAAAGGATAAGAGAGGAGTTTTAATATAAATACTTAATTTTCCAAACAACTTTCCAATGTGGGACTAAACTAAACCCAATTAGGGAAAGTAAGTAAACAAAGGCAAAACCCAAGTTTTCAAGACTTTTTCAAATCTAATTTTTTAAATTATTTTAAACCAATAGTCCCCCACAATTCGAAAAATCAAGAAAACGAATAGAAAATCAGTTGGCCAAATCAACGAAATGAACTGCATCAACTAAGGTATCTAGAAGATTTGAACATTGCCTAATGTAAATATGTCTAGTTTGTCGGGAGAAAATAACATAGAGTTTTGAACTAATCCCCTATAATAACAACCAAACACATCACACGCACAACATTTCAGAGTAACTTGAATTTCTAAAGCCAGCACGTTACGGCCATATGCTAAATCTCAGTTTCATGTTTCATGAGAGCTCTAAAGAATATTCTAATTCTCATAGGAAGCGGCTCCACTTCCACACTCATATAGGTTAGTATCAGAGATGTACCTGCAACTAGACATTTCACTATATCACAACTATGAAACTCATTAAGGACTAGTCCAACCTTCCTCGCTACAGGTTAATGCACTACTACACCATAGGAATGAGGTTATCATAATTTATATGCAGTGCGGTATCAAATCACTCAAGGCAACTTGTTATTACCCGCTGAACCTAATTCTTAGGATCTCCAATCATATAGGTTGGGTTCCCATTGCCGATAATTCATCTAATTGGAACTCAACCCCATTCCCCCTGATGTACTCATCACTAACTCTCTGGCTAGCGCTTTAGTTAATAGATCAGCTAGATTCTCCTCAGACCTCACAAAGTCAATTGCAATTGTCCCATCTTAGATCAACTGTTTGACTAAGTTATGTCTCAAGCATAAATGTCTGGACTTTCCATTATAAGTCAATACTGTTTGCCTTAGCAATCGCAGATTGGCTATCACAATGTAACGCAATGTTTGCTATTGTTTTACCCCACACGAATATATCTAAAAGCAAGTTTTTCAACCATTCAACTTCATCTCCTGCAGTTGCAAAAGCAATAAACTCAGACTCTATCGTGGACCGAGATATACAAGTCTGCTTCTTAGACTTCCAGGATACTACGACTCCACCAAGAGTAAACACATATCCGCTAGTGGACTTGGTTCCATTGAATCCGATATCTAATTTACATCACTATATCCCTCTAATACAGCTGAATATTTGGTATACCTGAGACCATAGCTACAAGTCTTCTTCAAGTATCTCAATACTCTATTTACGGCATTCCGGTGATCTTCTCCAGGGTTACTAGTGTATCTACCTAGTTTACCAATTGCATATGTAATATCAGGTCTAGTACAGTTCATTAGATACATCAGATGCCCAATACCATTAGAGTACTCAAGTCGTGAAACACCATCACCTTCATTTTTACACAACTTCACATGAGGATCAAAGGGAGTGTAATCTAGAGGATTATATTTCTTCAGAATTTTCTCTACATGGTATGATTGAGATGTAGTGATTACATTAGAGTCTTTCACAATTTTGATTCCAAGAATCACATCTGCTTCTCTCAAATCCTTCATGTCGAACTATAAACCTAAGGAAGGATTTAATTTCATTCACCACATTAATATTCGAACCAAAGATCAGCATGTCATGCGCATACAAACAAATAATAATACATTCATTTTCAAATAGCTTGTTATACGCACATTTATCTGATTCATTGGTTTGAAAACCGTTTGACAATAAAACTTTGTCAAATTTCTAATGCCATTGCTTTAGAGCTTGCTTGAGCCCATAAAGAGATTTAATCAATTTGCATACCTTATTCTCATGACCTTTTATCACAAACATTTCAGGTTGGTCCAAGTAAATCTTTTCTTCTAATTCTCCGTTTAGGAAGGCAGTTTTCACATCCATTTGATGGATCACCAAATTGTGAATAAAGGCAATAGCTATCAATACTCATATGGTTATGATCTTGGTCACAGGTGAATATGTAACAAAAAAGTCAATACCTTTCTTTTGCTTATACCCCTCGGCCACAATCTTAGCTTTGAATTTCTCAATAGACCCATCTGGTCTTAGCTTAGTCCTAAAAATCCATTTGCAACCTATGGGTTTGTTACCAAGAGGTAGGTTTACTAATTCCCAAGTATTATTGTGCAATATCGAGTCCATTTCACTGTTCATGGCTTCCTTTCAAAATGTCGCATTAGGAGCGCTCATAGCTTCAGCATATGAGAATGGATCATCCTCTACAAGGAATGTGTAAAAGTCGAGTCCAAAGCTCGTCTCAACTCTGGCTCTCTTACTTTTAGATTCTAAAGGTTCATCTATTTTATCATTTTCTACATCAATCCTTATGGTCGAATCTTTTACTTCTACAAAAGAAGTAGTCTTAGATTTTGCTGGGAATAAATTTTCAAAGAAATCGGCATCTAAGGATTCGATGATAGAATCAACCTCAAAATGATTATGAGACCTCAGAACCAATAATCTATAAGCCTTACTATTTTGAGCATAGCCTAAAAATGCACAATCCAAGGTTTTATCCCATAATTTAGTTTTCTTGGATAAAGGTAGCCCTACCTTGGCCAGGCACCCCCACACTTTAAGATATCCCAGGTTTTGAGGTTTGTTCTTCCACAATTCATAAGGCGTTTTATCAAAATGCTTGTGAGGCACACGATTAAGAATATGACAAGCGGTTAGGATAGCTTCTCCCCATAGACTGAAGGGCAAACCAGAACTAAACAACATAGCATTCACCATATTCATCAGAGTTCTATTTTTTCTTTCAGCTATTCCATTTTGTTGAGGTGAATATAGTACAATTGCCTCATGTATAATCCCTTTTGATTCACTATAAGAAGCGTAGTCGTGGGAAAAATATTGTCCACCTCAATCAGATCTAAGATCTTTCACCTTCCTTTCTGATTAATTCTCTGCCTCATTTACAAAAGCTATGAATCCATCATTTGCTTCATCCTTACTCCTGCTTAGATATACTTTAGCATATCTGAAGTAATCATCTATGAATGTTATAAAGTATTTCTTTCCACCACGAATCATAATATTTTTAAGGTCGCATATATCACTGTGAATCAAATCTAGGACTTCGTTGTTCCTTTTAACTCTTTTAAATGATTTTCTGCAATACTTAGATTATATGCATATTTCACATTTATTTTGGTTTTTCTTGTCCACTCTAAGAATAAGCCCCATGGAAATCATGCTTTCAAGAGAATGATAATTCACATATCCTAGTCTAGCATGCTATACATCAAGAGACTCACTCAAGTAAACAGAAGAGCTAGCACCATTATTATTCATAACACTGAGTTTGAACAGACCATCAGTTATATTACCCTTTCCAACAAAGGTAACATTCTTAGTGATAACACATTTTCAGATTCAAAAACTAACTTGAACCCATTTTTGTTAAGAGTGGAACCAGAGACAAGGTTCTTCTTAAGGTCCAGTACATGCAATATGTCCTGAAGAGTCAACACCTTTTCAAAGGAAAGTTTCAGGCTCACCTTTCCCTTGCCAACGACCTTTGCCTTGGACAAATTCCCCATGAATGTCTCTAACATCCTCTACCTTCTCGTAGTAGGAAAAGGCACCCCGGTCATAGCATAGGTGCTTGGTAGCACCTGAGTCAATCCATCACTCATTAGAGCTACAAGCTATGAGTGCTTCAGTAATGACCCCCACAAACTCTTCGGCTACATTTGCATTGTCTTTCTCCTTCTTATCACCTTTGCGGAACCTACATTGTTTTGCAAAGTGACCTTTCTTTCCACATATATAGCATCCATCATTTTTCTTATTATTTTTATCAATTTTCTTATTTTTCTGACCATGTAAATGCTTCTTCTTATGTGGTCCAGACCTTCGGTTTTCTTGACTCTTTTAGTTATTCTCGACAAGGTGAGCTTTAGTCACAAATTCTAGAGAATGTTTATCACGGTTCTTTGCCTCTTCTTCAATTAGTATGTGAAGGATGAGGTCATTCAGGCTAATCTCCTTTCTCTTATGCTTCAGAAATTTTTTATATTCCTTCTGAGATGAAGTTTTTCGATGATCACAATAGCCTGGAAAGCCTCATCAATCACCATACCTTCTAAAGAGACCTCACGGGCTATCTTCTGTAAATCATGCACCTGATCTATTACAGACTTGTCATTAGACATCTTATCATCAATATAGCGACTTACTACATACTTGCTTCGTTCCAACATTCTCTATTTTGAATTTCTTTCCAAGATGTTCCCACAGTTCTTTGGTCGTAGAGAAATGACAATATATGTCACAGTTGTCATTAATCATTGCATTAAGGATGAAATTACGGCACAGATAGTCGTCATTCTTCCATTTCGATTGTTCAACAGATGTTGCTGGTTCATTCGCCTCAAGAGATGGGGCAAATTCTTTGATAATGTAAATCAACTTGAAGGTAGTCAGATAGAACTCCATTTTCCGCTGCCATCTTTTGAAGTTCTTCCCATAAAAAATCTTGATTCTATGAGTTTCAAAAACGGTAGCCAAGTGCCGAGATTTTTGAGAGACAAATATGTCTTTAAATGGTTGGTTCTAATTTAAAAAGATATAACAGAAATAAAAAATAATAGTAAGTCAGAAATAAGAATAGAAGAATTTGGAGAGCTGAGGCACGTTACAGACATTGTCTTAAAGACAAATTTGCTCCCACAGGAAGACGAATCCTAATGCACTGGGTCCCAGCAAGTCTGCCCTTGTGATACAACAGCTCGCTTCCATGTGATGAACGGCTTAGATCTGGTGCACTCTTGATCACAACCAAACGAACTCAAGATACTCAAACAGACTTGCCCAACGAGAGAGTTGCAAAGAGAAAACCAAGAGAGAAGATAAAAAATTTCGGATGGATTTTCTAAACAGCGAAGATACCTTTATAAAGGCAAAGCAGGCTACCGTTGGGACGGCTATAATAAATGCATGTCGGCGCATGCAAATCTACAATAATTAGATAGGTGTGTAATAATTCTCGTCTTCTTATGAAAAAGGGGACAAAACACGTGTAGAGAATACCAAAAGTGTCTGATCAAAGACACCACGCCGCGTGCGAGGTTGCTCCCTTGGCATACCTTTGTTTTTCAATACAAAGGATAAGTGAGGGGTTTTAATATAAAGACTTACTTTTCCAAACAACTTTCCAATGTGGGACTAAACTAACCCAATTAAGGAAAGTAGGTAAACAAAGGCAAAACCCAAATTTTCAAGATTTTTTCAAATCAAGTTTTTTTAAATTATTTTAAACCAACAGAAAACTCATTCAGAGGTGAGATCTCCTTCATGCCAAACAAAGATCCAGGCATCTACTTTTAGGAGGAAGGATGGTGTGGGGAAATTCCTTTTTAGTGTTGCATTTCCATGTCTATGTAGAGTTGCAAGGGAGAAGAGGTTGCTCCCCTCTCAGTGTGCATTACAACTTGGTGAGCAGTAGATGCAAGATCTCTATTTCGGATGAATTTATCAGGCAAGGAGATTGTTAAATACATCAGCTTGATGGAATTCTACAAAATCAAGGTACTGTCTCCTCTAAGCAAGATAATTGAGTTTAGAACCCATGCAATTCAAGGAGCTTTTTGGTCAGATCCTTTTATTCAATATTATATGCAATATATGTAAAAAAAAAAAGGTTACATAACAGCTATTATGGTTGTTAGATGATGGTGTGTAACATTATGTGTTATGGGGTCGTCATGGCTGTTATGGAAAGAATGACCCGTAATGGCCCGTTATTGGCCGATACAAAAAAAAAAAATTAAAGGCTGTAACGATCGTTACATCCTGTATTGTAATGGTGTGGTGGTGGCTATTACAACCATTGTTACTGTTGTTGAATACCTTGATTATATGGCTCTCCCTCTTCCCTTGCTCAGGATCCTATCCTCCATATTTGGAGGTGTACAGGTCCTGCTGTCACTTTCAGATGGTTTGTTCAAAAGAACGAAGTTCTCACGATCAATCATTGGAGGAATAGACAGATGAGTGAGGGATGCAAAAACAATGAATCATTTGTTATTGTGTTGTTCTTTTGTGCAAAAGATTTGGAGTTCCTTTTGTTGGCTCAAAGTTAATAGGGTGATGCCCAGTAAGAATGGGGACCTATTAATACGCGGCTCTTTGTAAAAAGAGAGGAAAAGGAGATCCTCTTGTGTCTTGTATTACTCATGACTCATTTTTTGGTTGATCTGGTAAGAACATAGTAACCAAACTTTTTAAGGCGAAGTGGTTAATAGTGGAATGGGCTTGTGCCTCCGATGCCTTTACTAGGTGTTCAATCGAGGCCTTCCAAGACATTTGGAGGATAAATCTTCTTTATTTTAATTATGCGATTCCTCATCATCCTTTTTGTTTCTTTTTCTCCATTTGATTTAATACAAAAATTGTTATCCTTCAAAAGAAAAACATTCATACAGACATATATAGAGTGGTGCTTAGTTGCGAGTTATTCTGCAAGGAGCTACCGTGTGCTCCAACTCAAGTGGGCCCACCATGAAGTTTTGAGGTCATCCATCAAACGTAAACTAAAAGTCCCTCAGGACCCCAAAATCATGCCTATCCAAAACTCAAGTGGGCCACAACGTAGGGAACAAGGTGGAAGTGGACACCCACCCTCTTCAATGGCGCCCATCCGTTTCAGTGGCACCCATTGGAGTTTTAGGACCTCCTGAATTTTGGTCTGACCCTTCATCCAAGCTCAATGAACGGTCTCAATGGCCTAGATGATATACACGGAACACGATCGACCTCATGTGCAAATCAATAATGGGTGTCATATCCCACCTATTATTATGGTGTGACCCAAAAAGTCAATGATAATGGTTGCAATCAAGTACATCAATGTAGGAGTGTTAGAATCCATGTGGATGTGATTAGAGTTGGGCATGGGATCTGACAACTCAACAACTCAACTCGTCCAACTCGATTTAGACCCGACTCGACCCGAACCGAATGGCTGAGTCGATCCGAACCAAGTACAAGTGGCCTAATCCGAACTCCAAATGAGTCAAGTCCAGGTCACCCAATGACTCGACTCGACTCGACTCGACTCGGACCGTAAACCGATTCAAATTGATTCGACTCAATCCGAACCCGACTCAACACGGGTTTGGTATAGGCAAAGCTATCTTTCATCAAACGTGTGATTCCTCTCCCAAGCCAAAGATACGTAACAGGTCCCAAAAAGCAAAGGCTAAGACCGGATAGGATTTAATACACATGCTATCATTTCCCAAAAAGCAAAGACCAAAACCAGATAGTATTTAATACACATGCTGTCATTTCCCAAAAAGCAAAGGCTAAAACTGGATAGGGCAAATAGACTTCTGCAGCAAAAGTGTAGTATAAGTAAACTAGGAATCATTTGATACTCCAGTAGAGCATATTATTTCATACACATGCAAAAGTCTAGTATAAACTATCGAAAAATCATGATAATCTAGTCCGTCAAAGTCGTGAAGCAACCGATAAAATGATATATATTTGATAACTTGACCCGACTTAGTGCTGACTCGATCCGACCCGGTCTCAATCCGGTTCTGTCCAGGCCATGAACGGGTCGGATCGGTTCAAGCATGCCAGACTCAGTACCGAGTTGGGTCGAGTTCGAGTCAGGCCTTTTCCAAAACCAAACCGGTTCGAGTGAGCCCAAACTCAGTTCGACTCGATTCGATGCCCACCTCTAGATATGATCTTATTATTAGACCTATTAGATACTTGCATTGGACGATCACTTCAAGCCACTAGATCGGAAGACCCATGATGCCTGATCTAGATTAATTTATGTATGTATTGACTTTGACTAATCCTTAAACTTGAGGCCATATGAGGATTTCAAGTTCCTAATGTAATGTGCTTTGGCCCAACTTGCAGAGTCATTTGCAATGGCTCATATGTGGATGTTATTAGGTTCATGCATTAGCATACGGTTGATGTTCCTACAATCCAATAAGGGATCTATTGGTTGCTTAGGAACATTCTTATGGCTAAGACTTGGTAGATTAGACCATCCACCAAGTAGTTTTTCTCGCTATTAATTGCTAAAAAACTTTTAATTGCACTTGATAATTCCAACAGATTGAGATCGTGTGGTTTATCACTTGATTTGCATGCGCATTCATTATATCAAGGGTGCATGGCCATGTTACATGGAGGGATTGGGTCTATTTGGGTACATGGATAGGGAGAATAATAGATTTTAGATGTAAGGCATAACAATCTGCAGGGTGGTGGGACACCATACTGGTGTCACTCCCTAAAATCCCGACTCCTCTTATACGTAGATCCTATGCTAAAGGAATTGGAGACAAAGCCTTGGACGTTCTAGTCCCCTTGGTCATCACCACTAAAGAGAGAGAAGTGCGAAAGAAAAGAGAGGAAGAAGAGAGAGAATCTCTCTCCTCCTTCCATCCATCCAAATGTTCACAATTGTGGGATCCACCATAGACAGCTTTCATTCATGTTGGCTTTCCTTCCCTCTTCACCTATATTAGATCTTAGAGAGAACCTTCTACTTTAAAGGTGCGGCATCAACAATCTATGCAATTCTAGAGAACAACGATCTACAAGTAATTCTACATGTGGAATTTATTTTTTTCAGTAGAAACTTGATGATATCTAGATGGGAAATTGTAGAATTAGGCTTACACTAAATTTCGACTTTTCAAAATTTTTTAATTCTATTGCGTTTCAAATCATTTTGACTACATACCAAAAGACCTATTTTTACAATCATGCCCTCGTGAAACAAACAATGGTATAATGTAATCGCTATAGGCAAATGCAAGTGGTGTCGCCACACAATTATAGGGGTAAGTAATAATTACCCATTTCCAACGAATTACCGTTGTAATTGGGAAAAAAAAAATGGCCCTTAGGAAAAGGGGCCGACGGTTGCGTTGGCCCCACTGTGGTGTTAATGTGAAATCCACCCCAACCATCAGGTGCTTCATCCCATTTTAGTTCCGAAGGCCTGAAAATCAGCACCATCCGTGTCTCAGGTGGACCACACGATTGGAAATATTTTTTGGTTTATATTAGACCCCAGGCCTAGCTTTTGATGTGGTATCTGATGGTTAGAGTGGATTTTACATACTCATCACGATGAGCCCTATAAAAATCAAGGGTGAACGTCACTCTCTCAAATATTTCCATTGGTGTGGCCCACCTAAATCATTGGTCAACCTGATTTTTTTGCTCTGGGCCCAACATGGGATTACACATCTAATGGTCAGAGTGGGTCTCACAAACACATCATGGTGGGCCCCATAAAAAATGAAGGTTGAGTGTCCATCTCCCACCTATTCACATAAAATAATGGCAAATTCTAAAAAAGAGTTCTCAAGTCTAACCGGTTGGAGTGTCTCGCCTTCTAGCCCGGCTGAAAGATGCCTAGGCGTTTCAACAACAGGTCTCAGGTTCAAGTGCTAAGGAGACACACTAACCCCACCGGTGGGTGGGTGCATCATGTGACTAACCAAGTGGGTGTGTTGTGCAGCTAACAAGGTGGGTGAGTTGCATGACAAACAAAAAAAAAGTCTAATCGGTTGGATCACAAGCTAGCTCCACTCAATGAGTAGATGTTGCGGAGTTTTCCAAATGATGATGCTCATGATGGGCGAACTTATTAGACATGTTGGATGTCATATACACATGAAAAGTTGGAAGTTATCTACTGGTTAGACCTTAACCTATAGTCCAGCCCATTGGACTCGAGACATTCTCATTAAAAAAATATATATATCGGATGCCCACCCTTGATTTTTTATGGGGTCCACTATGATGTGTATGTGATATCCACTCCGAACATTCAATGTGCAATCCCATGTTGGGCCTAGAAAAATCAGGCTGACCTATGATTCAAGTAGGCCACACCCACACCAAGCGAAACAATTGGAAGAGAGACGTCCACCCTTGATTTTTATAGGGCCCACCGTGATGATTATGCCAAATCAACTCCATCCATTAGATGCCACACTAAAACTTAGGACTGAAGTTCAAAAGTCGAGTCCATCCGTGATTCAAGTGGGCCATACCAAGGGAAATACTTTGGAGGATGAGTTTTTCCCTGTATGTTGTTTCCAATCGTGTGGTCCACTTGAATCACAGATGGGGCTGATTTTCGGGCCCTGCATTAATGTGGGGTGATCCACCTGATGGTCGGGGTGGATTTGCCATTAATACCACATGGTGGTGGGGCCCACTCGAGCTACTGCCCCTTTTCCATAGTGATTTTAACAAACTCTCTCCGAACATTTATTAATGTTAATTAATCCCTAAATTAAGCAAACTAATTGGACGTACAACAATCCATGTGCCTAATTGAACATACTAGTCGTGTGCACACACACACACGAACGTACAACTAGTCGTGTGCACACACACACACACACACACATTGGCATACTCAGGGCCATGAAAGAAATAACTGATTAGCCCTTTTACCATAGGTATTATTTTTCTCTCTTTGTTTCCAAAAAAAAGAATTAAGAAACTAATGGTAACCATTTGAGCTGACGAAATTAGTAAATACTATCCGTGAATATTGAACAATATAATAGAGAAGTCAAGATTGTGAATACTAAAATAGTGCACACACACGCACGCACGCACGCATGCATGGGAAAGGTACAATGAGGTCGAGCTGTGTGGGCCCCATTTTGATCTATGTCAGACATCCATCCCATCAATCAGATGCACCCTTCCATGGTGGGCCACATGCCTAAAAATCAGGTCAATCAATGACTTAGGTAGGCCAAACCAGAGGCAACAGCTGCAAGTAGAGATCCACCCATTGAAACCTTCATGATCATTTATAGGGCCCACCGAGATGTGGTTTAGACATCTAGCCCATCCATTGTGTGCCTCCACTTGGATGAGTGGTCACGCTAGGTTTCAGCCGCATCAAAAACTCTAGATGAGGGGTCACGCTAAGTTTCAGCCGCATCAAAAACTCTAGATGAGGGGTCACGCTAAGTTTCAGCCGCATCAAAAACTCTGGTGGGCCCCATCAAGTGGTTTTAGATGTTTCAGGCACACTTTCACATGATTTCAGAAGGTATGGTCCACTTGAGTTCCAGATACAGCTGATTTTTGGGATATCCCGTAACCTCGAGTGGACCCACCAAATGCAAGGTGTGGATGTCTAATATAGATTTACAGTGGGGCCCACGGAGCTCGACCTCATGAGAAGCTCCAATGGGATGTTAGCATTAGCAGACCTCTTAAATGGCACACAGGGTGACCTATCATCAATCTGAACCATTCATTCATTCATTCATAGAACTAAGAGCAAGCTATTGTGTAAGAATCATGCAGATAAGATGATCCTAACTTTTCAAATGGGGCCAATTTGTTATAACTGTCCGTTGTTTATGACCTATAAATCACATGGTTAGAATAATGAAATCAAAGTGTTACTTTAAAATCATAAATACAAAGTGGGATCTCTCTAATACATGTTTCCATATGATGATTGAAACTATTTTGTTTATTCGTTCAATCTTGACTGTCTATTTCATGCTATTGATCGGAAACTTTTCAATTAGGATCACCTAATTAGCATGATCTTTGCATCATTGATTGCTCCTAGTTTATGAATGAATGAACAGTTCAAATTGACAATGGGTCACCAAGTGTGCCATTTAAAAGGGTTGGGGACATTGCTAGCATCCGATGAACGTGGGGTCGTGGCACATAAAAAGTTTTTAATAGTCAATGACCACTGATTTCTGTGTTGTGGTCCAACTGAGATTTGGACCTGCTTCATTTTTGGGCCCATCTAGCAAAACGGATGGACAACATATGGGTATACAACACATGCATAGGGATGTGCTCCACGGCTAGGGACACACACTAAGTTGTTACCCCATACTCACCTAAATCCACGCCCCCTCACAACAAACACCGTCATGCATGCTACATCACCCTGCCATGTCACTATGCCCAATCCTACACATAACCTATGGCTGGTTTGGGTGGATCCTTGGAACCTTGACGGTCAAGGGCGGAGCCACGTACGGGCGAGGGGGGGCAAATGCCCCCCTGAGTTTTCAGCTATAAGAATTTAATGTGGATGGGTTCATATGGTGTGGTCTAGTTGAGCTTTAGATCTGCCTCCTTTTTGGGCTCAAGCACTATAATGATCTATCAAGATAGATGCACGGCATGATAAAACATATAGATCATCAGGGCCCCACAAATCCCCTAATAGGACCATCCTTCTCAAGCTAGGTTCGTCCGTGGGAAGTCTGGGGACACGGATTAGCTCCGCTAGACGAAGTTCCTATGCTGGGAAATTAGGTGGGGCCCACCGTGATATTTGCAAGAAATCCATCTCGTCCATCCGTTTTTTTTTTTTTTTATAGATCATTTTAGGACTAGAGACTGAAAATGAGCTGGATCAAAGACTCAAGTGGGCTGCACTAAAGGAAAAGGTGGGTAGGGAGATTCCTACCGTTGAAACCTGGGTCCATAGTAATGTTTATATGCCATCCACACCGTTCATAACATCATTCCTGCTAGGATAAACTGAAACCATAAATATTAGCCTGATTCGAAACTTTTGTCACCCCACGAATATTTCAACTGTGGTCGTTCAATCCTCATGTTTTCGGCCCACTTGAGTCTTGGATCCAGCTCTTTTTTGTCGCATGTCCTAAAATGAACTCAAAAAAGATATGGATGGAGTGGATTTCTCACAAACATTACGGTGGGCCACATCAAAGTTTCCAGCATAGGAACTTCCTGCGGAAGAACTCTGCGTCAGATCTGACCGGTGGCTATCTGGCCGCTCAAGTAACTTCACAATTCTATGGGCCCCACCATGATGTATGTGTTGTTTCCACACCATCCAACTATCTCACCGCTCAAGTAACTTCACAATTCTATGGGCCCCACCATGATGTATGTGTTGTTTCCACACCATCCAACCATTCGGAGAGATCATTTTAAGGCTTGAAAAAAAGTATGGGGCAAATTCAAACCTCAAATGGACCCCACCACAGAAACAGTGAGGACAGTGGCGCCCACCGTTGAAACCTTCCTAGGGCCCACCATGACCTGAAGCTTCCTAGGGCCCACCATGACCATTGCTTCATGCTTGTGCCTCACCCCCTTGGAGGAAAATCCTAGCTCCGCCCCTGCTGATGGTGGCCCACCGTGATGTATGTTCCTTGAATCCAAGCCACCCATCTGTTTTGATGGATCATTTTAGGGAATGATCCCAAAAATGAAGCAGATTCAATTCTCAAGTGGACCACACGACAGGAAACAGTGGTAATTGACCATTAAAAACTTCTTCTAGGCCACAAAAGTTTTGGATAAAGCTGATATTTGTGTGGTCCCTTCATCATCCAGGTCTTTGTGACCTTATCAACAGGCTGGATGGCAAATACACATTCCGGTGGCCCTCAAGAAGTTTTTAATGGTGGGTATTTGACTACAACTGGTTCTTGTGGTGTGGTCCACCTAAGATTTGGACAGGCTTCGTTTTTTGGATCATGCTCTAAAATGAGCTGTCAAAACGGATGGACAGCATGGATGTAAGTCATATACATCAAGGTGGGCCCCACATTCAGGGATCAACCAAAGCCGCGCCACATCACCCGACCAGAACAACCCGAAGCCGTACGCAAGCACCATCGCCTGCATGCATGCTGCATCATCCTGCCACATCACTATGCCCAACTTAACAGGATGTGGGTTTCCTGGGAAAAAGTTCCTGCCCTGTGATGCTAGGTGGGGCCCACCGTGATGTTTGTGAGAAGTCCACCCCGTCCATCCATTTTGCGAGATCATTTTAGCATTTGATACCAAAAAATTAGGTGTATCCAAAAATCAAGTGGGCCATACGAGAGGAAAAAATTGGGGAAAGAGTTTCCTACCATTGAAACCTTCCTGGTCTCCACCTTGATGTTTATATGCCATTCAGACCGTTTATAAGGTCATTCCCACTGGGATGAAGTGAAATCCCAAATTTAAAAAAAAAAGCCTGATAAGAAACTTTTGTGGCAGCATGAATGTTTCAACGGTGGTCACTGAATCCCCACTGTTTCCTATCGTGTGGCCCACTTAAGCTTTTGATACACCTCAGTTTTGGTCTCAGATGCTAAAATGATCTCGAAAAACGTATGGACGGGGTGGATTTCTCACAAACATCACCGTGGGCCCCACCTAGAATCCCAATGCAGGAACTGCGAAAGCCTTTGGCAGGAAACCTGCGTCCCGGAACTGCCACATCACCATATCAGTCAACCCGGTCAAACCCACTTAACCGAACCACCCAAAACCGCAGGTTCGACCTATTCTCGCACGTTGGCTCAACACAAGCTGAGAACAGTTTGGGGAAAGCTCAATGCTACACAGGACAACCGCCATTGCCCGCATGCATGCGAGCTGGTGCGTATGGCTCCATGGAAATGGAAGTCTGCATGCTTGTGTTTCAAATCTCATCCATTTCCAATGTGGGACCCAATTTTTGAAGCCCCATTTCCAGAACATTTGGAAAGAAATGGAAAACGAACTTCCCAAAATGTAATCTTTAAAAAAAAAAACAAGATATTTCCATAAAATTAAAAAAAAACACACATTTTTCTACGTAATCCTTCAAAATCACCAACAGATAAAAGGGATTACCGCGGTCGTCTTCATCTCCAACACCATCATCTTCCTCATTGCCATCGATTTCAGCATCGACGGCCTCGTCGTCGATGAATTTCAGAACATGAGGCCTTTTCTTCTTCCGGTAGCCTTTGGAAACGGCTTTCCTCTTGACAGAAGAAGCTTTTCCTGAGATTTCCTTCCCTTTATTCGCCATTCTCTTCAACGGAGCTGCATCAGAATACAGAGGGAGAGTCTTTGGGTTTTTTGGATTTTCAAGCAGAGAGTGCGGAAGGAGAAATGAGAAACAGAGTATGGTACGGTACTATGATTCTTTGTAGCAGAGAACTGATTCGGATATCGGGAACGTGCCACGTGGAGTGATGTAGTGGGCCTCACATGCACGCGTACGGGAGCGGATTGACCGTGATCCCGGGCACATAGATATCTCTGTGCCCGGAGCTGTGTGGGGTCCATAGAAATTTCAGTAACAAATCCAATCCGTCCATCTGTTTTGAAAGACCACAACAGTAAAGGATTCTAAAAATCAGGAAGATATAAAACTCAGGTGGGCCATACGTAATGAAACAGTGGGGATTGAACACCTGGAGTGACAGAAGTTTTGTATCCGGATGATATTTGTTTATACACTTTATCTGAGTGGTAATAATTATATGAACGGTTTGGATTGCATATAAACATCACGGTCAGCTCTAGGAAGGTTTTAACGGTGGACGTTGCTATTCCCACTGTTTTGTTTTTGTGGCACACTCGAGTCTTGGAAATGTCTTATTTTTATTATCCTGTACTATTGTGGTCTTTAAAAAACGATGAACAGATTGGATTGATTACTTCCATCTCTATGGACCCCACACAGCCTCTGTGCCCGGGGTCAGAGGCAATCCGCTCCCCACGCGTACTATGTGGCTCTTTGTACCAAAGAACTGATTCGGATTTCGGGTACTGCCGCGTGGAAAGATCTAGTGGGCCTCACATGCACCCACTTCACCTATCAGACCGTCCATTAGGTCGAGTCCACTCGGCACATCAGTTGGATGGTCCTAAACATTCGTGAGTGGACCAGTCTTCTAGACAAAATTGTCCGTCTATTCTTGCATGTGATTGACTGGATGGTTTGAATCATCTGATGAGTATGGAGTACTGGAACTAATGAACGGTCCAGATGGGTAATTTGGATGCTAGCCGTGTCGAAATGCAAGTAAGTGCATGGCAATGTTTCTATACGGCTATTCTGATGGATCATTTCTCCGGTGCGTCGCCTGAATCTTGACAAGTGGGGCGATTGTTAGGTTATCCATACCATTGATCTAATGGTCCCGTCGTGGATGGAAGATTCTACAGAAAAGAAAGAAAGAAAGAAAGAATTTCAATGGTATGATTCCCCAAATATACGCCCGTTCAGGCTTACTAAGGGCTAGTGTATTTACATATAATTACGTGTATTTTCTCTCACATCATCAACAAATGCAGACACCACCTTGTTTGAAAGGGAGGACCTGCTTTCATCACATAACACGATATTCGAAGTCAAAATTAGTGGGCCCCACCACCATGAAATATATATTGTATCCATGCCATCAATTCATTCGTAGAGATCATTTTAGGGAGCGGGACAAAAAAATGAGACCAATTCAAATCTCAATTGGAACACACGCGAAACAACGGTAGAAATTGAATGCTGACCATTTAAATGTTACTTTCTACTATGTGATCCACTTGAGCTTTGAATCCATGTTGTTTTCCAAGACGTACCTTAGAATGGAATCGGATTGCTTGCGGAGCTCTTATTGTGCGGAGTAAACTCAATTGGGCCCAGCTAGAATGTATATGCTTTATCTATTCCGATCCATATGTTTTTCCAGCTCATTTTAGTGCTTGAGCCCAAAATTTAGGCATATCCAGATCTCAAGTGGACCATGCCACGGAAACAGTGGGAATAATGATTTCCACCGTTGAAACCTTCCCCGGCCATACAGTGCTGTTTATTTCTCATCCAACCTGTTCATAAGTTCACATGGATATGGATGAAGGGAAAACACAAATATCAGCTTCATCCAAAACTTCTGTGTCCTATGAGAATTTTTCAATGGTAGATATTCAGTTCACACATTTCTTATGGTGTGGTCCACTTTAAATTTTTGTATGCTTCATTTTTTGGTACCATACCTAAAACTTTCTGTTAAGATGGATGGATGGAGTGGATAAAATACCTAAATCACTGTGGGCCCCACAGAGTTTACTCCGCACACTAGCGTGTGGAGTTACTCAGTACGCAATCCGCTTCCCCTTAGAATGAGATAGCCAAATTAATGGACTGCATGGATAAAACATGTACGCCATGATGGGACCCACATAGTGCCATCTCATTTTCTCATAAAAAAGTAGGGCTAGCCTAGGTATGTCCAAAGCCCTTGTTGTTCAACATCAGGGCCTGTGACCCTATATCACTCACTAGTAGACTCACAAAAGTTTCAACATGAGGTCATGGGTTCAAGCATGTACTGTTCTTTGAGTGTGCGCATGTGTGAGGTATGTAAGTGCTGAGTGGAAAAAAGGAAAAATAAATATATTAAGCTGAATGTTTTTGATAGGGAGTAGGGCTCTCAATGGGGCAGGTCATATTTGAGATTTGATTCGCTCCGAACTCATATAATGTGGACTTGGATCTTAAAATATGTCTGATTAATTAAATGGACCGGATTCAGATTCACAAAATTAAATCTGAATAATATTCGGGTAGAATCCAAATACTATTGCATGTGGAGAGAGAAGAGAGGACCCTCTTTCGAGAATTTCTCCGAAAATATCTCTAGAGAGCGCAACTATAGCTTAGTGGGCGGTACCCTAACCATGTAGAGCTTATATTGATGTATTGTGTATATATCCATGACGTCCATATGTTTTTCCATCTCATTTTAAGACATGATACCAAACCCTAAGAAGATCTAAATCTCAGGTGGACCATACCACTAGAAACATTGATGAATGACTATTAAAAACTTTTTTGTAGAACAGAAAAGTTTTCGATCAAGCTGATATTTCTATTTTTCCTTCATCTGGATCTTCTTGACATTATCAAGAGGTTGGATTGCAAATAAACATTACTAAAACCTTACAACGGGCTATTTGAAAATTTTAATGGTGGGGCATTCAATCACCACTGTTTCCAATGGTATGGTCCACTTGAGATTTGGATCTGTATAATTTTTAAAACCCCATCCTAAGATGGGCTGGAGAAACGGATGGATGGTGTGGATATACAAAATGTCACTCATGTGGGCCACACGATAGGAGTAACACCCACTAAGTTATTCCACAAGTAACACCTAATTCGCTCCCAGCAAGCAATGCCACTTTTCCTTTGAGAGAGAGAGAGAGAGAGAGAGAGAAGAAGTTTTCACGTTGGGAACTTAGGCAGGCCCATCATGATGTTTGTGAGAAATCCACCTTGGCCACGCATTTTGTGAGCTCATTTTAGGACGTGTGACAAAAAATGAGCCATGTCCAAACTCAAGTAAGCCGAAAACATGATGATTATTTGTGGCCACAAAAATTTTGAATTGAGCTAATTTTTTAGATTTGTGATGTGGTGGATTCGGACTTAGATTCGACCCGAATCCGATGACTATATGGATTTTGGATTAGAAATGGATCTGACTATTTATAAGTGGATCGTATATGAATATCAACTTTTGAATTCGAGTTGGATCCAAATCTAATTCGAATCCAACTACAGATTTTCAGACTTGGAGCCGGATCCAACTGGATCCAATCCAAATCCAACCCATTGAGAGCCCTAATAGGGAAGAAAGAAATCTACTTCTTTTTTTTTTGTTAGTCATGCAACACGCCCACCCTATTAGCTGTGCAACATACCCACTGTCGGAATTCGTAAATTTCATATTTATACCCTTAATTAGTAGGGACTTAGTTAGTTTTCATGGTCATAATTAGTGGTTTAGACAATTATTGCATACGTTTCATGATTTTGCCACTTACATGCCTTTCCCTACTAATTTAATGATTTATTGTGTTTGGGAAAGCATGGATGTGAGTAATAAAACTTAGAGCTTGATTGGAAGTCGTCCCAGTGGTACAATAGTGATCAAAGAAAAAAATCAGAACCATCTATCTGGTAAAGAATGAAAATATCTAAAAAATCTATCTGAAATCACATCAATCAGATGTGCGGATTAGTCACAACAACGTAGACAATGCAAAGTGTTCTGGAAACTTCAACTTGCACGATAAAAAAAATGTTTTAGATTGTGGGCCTTGCGGATCAAAATAGTAGATGAATCAGGGCAATCCTGACCGTCTAGCACGAAGAGGGGATTGTGTTTTGTCACAATACCAAATTTGAGACCTTTTAGACATCTGTACACATCGGAGTGAAGGAAGCAAGATGAATGGTTCTGAAAGTGTTTAATTGTGAAAATTGAAAGATGTTCTATTTAAGTTCGTCGGCCCATTCTAGAGATGATCTTGACAATCTAATCGGTCATTATGAAGTCCACATGATGATGAAGCCTCATATAACGTTTCAAAGCAATCCTTTTGTTGGTTTGGTCGTAAGAAGAGTCGCAAAATCAAGACTGTTGCTGAATTTCGAACTCAAGTATAAATAGGAGGCTTGTGAAGAGTCGAGAGGGATTCTTTCGAACTGGTTTTTTGCAGGGGCTTTCTTAGGATGGATTTTCTTAATTTTGCTTTTATTTTTCTCTAGAACTTTAGATTTTTAAGTTGAGATTAGCCCTTGATCCCTTGATGATTGGCTCTGCCACCAGGGTCTTCTGCTTAGCTTTTGCAACCTATTGATTTAGTTTGATTCAATGCAATTTTTGTTTATGATTTCTTTTTATTTCACTAAATATGTGTTTCTAAGTTCTTCTAACCAAAGCTAGAAAAGAAACACATGGATTCAATCGACCCTTGATTATAATGATGCTCTAATGATTGTAATAATGAGATTAAAAGTAAATACATGTTATCTAGTATTTAGACTAGATTTTTTATCCACCCATGTGAGATCCATATGGTGGATGCTTAGATCTAATCTAAATCAATATAGATTCATTAGATAGGATAGGTTTTTGATCTTCCACATTGATTGCCTTGTGATCTCATGGATCTCAAATTCTTTCAATCACTAGAGCTCAAAAGTATAGTTTAATGACGTTGAAACTTGAAATCTTTAATCCTTGATGGTTATCTAATTGTTGAATGCTTAAACTATTTGATTTTTTTTATTAGATAGACCATAGTGCTCTGATCTAATTGTGCTATTTTATTTCGTTATAATCAATGGTTTATTAATTCATGTGTGGATATTCAATGCTTTGGTTTACTTTTAATTTGATTTATTTATATACAATCAATCTCTACACTTGAATTAGCTTAGTTTAAGTTTCTCTAAATATATTTCTCATTACTTAGTTTAGTTGAATTTGTGTTAAACCATATTTATATTCCGTCTCGGTGGGATCGACCTTGTACTCACAAGTTTATTACTACAACTGAACCTCTGCACTTGGAGGATATCAAACACCCACACAGTTAGTCAAACGATGCACCCACCCATGGGATTAGCGTGTCTTCTGAGACCTGCTATTGAAAAGCCTAAGCGCCTTCCAGCTGGGCTAGTAAGCGAGACACAAAAAAAAGAAATGAATTTATTTAAGACTCACTGATACATTAGCCACAAGTTTCTGTGGCCAGGTTTGAGAGGCTGCATGGTTGGTCATGTTATTAGGTATTTAAAACGTTAGAATAACATCACATTCAAAACAAATCCCCTTGAAAATTTGGCAGTTTGGTCAAAGGCAATGATCAAAGGAACTTCTAAGATGAGAGAATGGGATAGGGCGTAGGTTGGAGCTTGGAAGATGAAGGGGGCTTGGGTTGAAAGAGGAGAGGATGTGACTTGTAGATGAGAGAGAGAGCACAAGTAGCAACGGTATTGGGTGGCCCTATGGTAATGTTTATGTGAATTTCACTCTAGTTAATAATCATGGAATACTACTCTAGGCCCAGGGTTTAAATATGAGCTCAGGCTGTGATTAAGGTGAACCACATGGTTGGAAACAGCGTACAAGGAAACACTCACCCTGCAAACTATTTCTCTTATTATAGTTCACCATATTCAAATTCAAAACAGATCCCCTTAAAAATCCGGCAGTTTGGCCAAAGGCAATGATCAAAGGAACTTGTAAGATGAGAGAAATAAAAAGGGTAGGGATTAAAACTTGAAAATTAAAGGGCTTGGGTTAGAAGAGGAGAAGACGTGGGTTCTAAGATGAGAGAGATCAACATGAAGTAGCGACAGTACTAGGTGGCCCCATAATAATTTTTATGTGATTTCTCTATGGCCAATAAGTGTGTTATCCCATTTTATGCCTAGGGTCTAAATACGAGCTCCATCTATGATTAAGGTGGACCACATAGTTAGAAACAACGTACATGAAAACACTCATCGTCTAAATTGTTTCTCTTATTGCAGCCCACCTAATTCACCAATGTGCCTGAATTTTGGGCCTCACATGTAAATTTTTTTTTTTTTTTGCAACATCTAAAGGTTAGACTGGATTTCATATAATCATCATGGATGACCATGTAAAAATGAAAAATGGAAGTCTCTCTTCCAACTATTTCTCTTGATGTGGTCCACATAAATCATATGTCAGCTTGATTTTTTTTAGCCCTGGGCATTACATTGGATTATAGGTCAAATGGTCTAAAGTGTTATTTGGTAAACTAAAAAATTAAACATAAAAATTAATTTAAGTACTGAGAACTTAAAGTGCTAAATTTAAGTACTTATAAGAACTGAAAAATCTATTTGGTAATTTGTCTGAAAACTACCATGGAAAACTTATTGCGGCCACAAAAGTTTCGGATCAAGCTAATATTTATGTTTTCCCTTGATCCAAGTCTTTGTGTTTTTATGAATAGGGTTGATGGTAAATAAACATCATGGTGGGCCCTAAGAAGGTTTCAATGGTGGGCATCATTGTCCTCACTGCTTTCAGTGGTGTGGTCCACCTGAGGTTTGGACCTATCTCATTTTTGGGCTCATGCCTTAAAATGGTCTCTCCAAATGGATAGACAATGTAGATATAATATATATATTATGCTGGGGCTTATAGAATTTGGTGACTTCAAGTGCTTGCGTGGGATGGTGTCATAGATGAGAAAGTAAATAAATTAAAAGGGTAATCTTGCCATTTTTAAATGTTAATAGGGATACTTTTGTCAATTTCTATCTAAAAATTTAAAGAGAGACCACTTACCACATTCAACTATAAGCTTTAAGTTAAGTTGGCATGGCTGAAAATAATCCACTTAATTTAAGTGATTTTTCCAATTAAGCAATTAAATTGTTTTTAGTTATCAAACGGTTTGAATTACTAAAATCACTGAAAATAGAATTTTTCAGTGATACGTCGTGGAATTAAGTTTTACTAAACGCGCCCTAAGTGGATTTCAAATACTCACTATGGTGGGACCTCTAAAAAATAAAAGTGGGCATCTTATAAAATGGAGAAATATCTTCTTCTTCTCTTCTTTCAATCACCTGCCAGGGATGCCACCTTTGATTTTTGACGTCCTAACTTAATACGTATTTGAAATCCACTCCAACCATTAGATGTATAATTTTACATTAGGCCTAGGGCAAAAAACTTGGCATGACTTGTGATTCATGTGGATTACACTAAAGGAAATATTTCAGAGGGACACCCACCCTTGATTTTTACATAGTTCACCATGATGATTATATGAAATTCACTTCAACCATTAGATGTCACACCAACATTTAAGGATATGGTACAAAAATCAGGCTCATAAGTGTTCTAAGTGGGTCACAATAAGACAAATAGTTTAGAGGGTGAGTGTTGCCCTTTACATTATTTAAAATCATGTGGTCCGCCTGATGTTGATATTTGGGCTATAAGCCTAAAATGGAGAGAAGCACATAGGTCTAGATTTCACATAAACATAATAGTGGGCCGGGGTCCCCTCTTCCTTAAATTATTTTTTTCTAATTCCCTTATCATTGCAACCCTAATGGGTATATGGCCAAGCTCAAGCTGAGTTGACTGGTTATTGTTCATGATCCAAGTCAGTCCGATTGAGAAAAGTGGGCTTGAATTTTAAGCTGGAGCTTGTCCCTTGGGTCCAATACTCCGGCTCAAGTTTGGCCAAGATAGGCCAAGCCAAAAGCCTGACAGACCACCCGAGTACACTAACAACCACAAGTACTAGCTCGACCACCAATTGTGATATCCAAGCCGTTCATTAGGTGAGTCTAGAAGTGAAGATTTTTTAGTGCGAAGATAAATATGGTCTAATCATGACTTGGGCCACGATTTTAGAAAAGTTGAACGAGTAAGAAAACTTCATCATGTTTTTTTTCTCAACCGAACATTTGTTTCTTAAATGTTGCCCACCTAAATCACTATGTGAAAAAGCGCTAAATTCGACTGTCATTTTCAACTATCTAGGACAGGCAAATTAATTCGACTATCTGTGACAGTTGATTATTGAGAAACTAAGTTGAGATGGATTCGATCGAAAATTCAACTATCCTTGATAGTTGAAAATAACTCATTTTTTCGACTCTCACGTGCAGTCAAATTTTTCAGTTGAAATTCGACTGTCTGTGGCAGTCGATTATTGGTGGACTAAGTCAAGATGATTTCAATTGTCTCTGACAGTAAAAAATAGTTCTCTTTTTTCAACTGTTAGCTACAGTCGATTTTTTCAATTGACATTCGACTAGGGTTGTAAATGGTCAGGTTTGGGGTTTAGCCAAAAGCAGACCCGACGCGCCCATTTACGAAGTGGGCGGGTTTGGGTCGGGTCTAAGTCAACCCTATTAAACCCATTTATAAATGGGTCTGGGTTGGTAGAGGGAGATCCACCTAAACCCATTGATAAATGGGTCGGGTCTAATAGGTCTGTGTAACGCCCCATATTTTCAGAATTTATTTGGAATTTTTTAGAATTTTATTTTGATTAAATATCGAATGTTTGCTTTAATTTGAAAACAACGAACAAGTGTAAGAGATCTGATAGGAAACCTTTTACAAAAGTTACTTGGAATGATGTATAATAGTTGGATTTCACAAACTCACCTTTTTCTAATAATTATGATAATGCTCTTCGATCCCCTAATTCACGATTTCTGATCAATCGGATAGGTAGTTTTCGAAACTGCCTGAAAAATAAGTGTAATTTTTTGTGTATAACAACGCCGTGTAGATATATTTTCAAGTAGGCCCCGCGATCATAGAGATCTTTACCTGGGAGCATCTGTAGCCGTTGGTCGAGAAAGACAGTTAGAAAAGTAACCATACCAAATTGATTATCTTAATGATAAATTTTAACCTATGATTTGAGTGATTATCTGGGGTGTATAGATATAGAATCTTGAGTGCCCAAAATGTAAATGAGTCACATTAACCTAGACCTTTGATTTCTAAATCACATGGTTCCTATGATCCGTTTGACTTGAAATTTTATCTCCTGCCTATCCATCATAAATGAACCATACACGTCAAATTTTAGCCCCTAGATCATAGTATAAGTAACCCAATTGTCAAACCAACCCCTTAACCCTTGATTTTAATGTCCATCAAGTGAGGAAAATGAATGGGTAGTCGTAGTCAAATATTCTCCTTCATGTGAGTGACTTAGATCGTACTTATCATGGACAAATAGTATGATTTGGGTGCCCCACCTTAATAAGCCAATTTATCTCGTTTTAGGAATTAACTGAGTTACCAACTCTTCCTAAGTTTGGACCTTTTAATTAACCTACTTCCCACTGTCAATCGCTTCTCAAATTTGGACCACATGTTGGCCTCATGTGACTATGAGTTTACACAAAATTTAAACCCTGATCTATAATCCTATACCGATGAACCCTAGAGCCGCTCCCTGCTTTTATCAACTAAATGTAGAATTTCAGATCTAGGCATTTTCTACCATCGATCAACCACCAAATTTTACCCAATCATTTTTCTATCATGACTACGCATTTTTTCTAATTTTGGACCCCGATCATCAAGCGTGGAACGTTATTTGAGATCCAGCCTGTTTGGCATCCACTGAGCCATTTTTCAAGATCAGCCAATCTAGATTATGGATTACCTAGAAAATTATATATCCCAACTCCATTCTTTGAGCCCAACGCGATGAACATGTTAAAATTAAGAAAAGAACGCTAGAGATTGAAGTGTTGAATGTCCCAATAAGATTAGATGCGTCCACCTCTCTTTAAAAAGAGAGCACGCCCGTTCTCCCATCCTTTCCACCAAAACCACACGTGGAAGCTTTTTTCAGCCCTCATGCCCTAGAGAGAGAGAGAGAGAGAGAGAGAGAGAGAGAGAGAGAGAGATGCTAAAGCCCCTTCTTCTTCTCATTCTTTTTCTTCCTTCTTCCTCCCTTGTTCATGTATGATTTTCATTGTCGTGGTTTTTGTAGATGCCTTCTCCTCCGTCAGATTCAATCTAGAGTTGCATTTAAAGTCAAGTGAGAATTTTTCCTTCAAGCCATCATGAATAAAAGTATATTTTTTTCTAGGTTTTTCTTTATCTTCCATTAAATTATTTTGGTTTAAATGTATGATCCTTATTAAACCATGTTTATCATTGGATTTACGTTGAGATGATGATTCTGTAATGATATAATTTTGTGCTTGGATATCCATATGTAGAAGCATGTGCATTTTTTCGTATTCTCATGAGAACTTTGCATAGATTCCTTTGCCTTTTGTTTTAAGTATATGAATGATGTTTATATTCACATATATATTAAATGGTTGAGGACTATCATGCAAATACTAAGCTTATGTATACCTCTTATTTCCCATATTGATGAAATTACTTAATGTGAAGAGATGCAGCCTGTGAGAAGTGTCCATGTTGATAAATGTGTCTTGGCATGTTCATGAGAATATGTAGATGTTTGCCAAGGGATCCTTAAGTTTCATATGATGTTTGGATGGATCCATATGCCGTATATGTATATTTCTTTTGATTGGCCACGTTGAAAATCAATGGTTTTTCGTGGAACATTCCTGGGCTATAAAGTTGGGACAAGGAGTAAACATTAATCATATATATTATCTCATAAGCCAGGGTTGGTGATATGGATACTAAGCTCAAGCTGTTAGCCTATGCTGATTTGTTTATAACTCCCCATAGTTTCTGTTGAGTTATTTTAATATGGCTGGATGAGAAATTACTTAACTAAAGTTGAAACTAATTCATGCATTCACTAGGGCTCGACTTGGTAGGCCAGCCCCTCTGGGTGTCATGGAGGAAGTGTATTAGGGGTTTCGCACTTCTTGCCGTGCACTATTTAGTGGAAGTGTATTGAGGTTTTCCGCTTCCATTAGTTGGGTTGTTTACCTCTGGTAACTAATGGCTAGCATAAAGTATAACGGGAATGTCCCGCTTCATGTATTATTATTCTAGCTAAGGTGTCTTAGCCAGAGCATGCATCTCATGCATCGCATTAATAAGATTTATATGTTTGTTTTGGTTGGTTAATATTATCATTCTGCTTGCGTTTACTCTGTTATAATTGTGATTGCTTTGGATGGATATATCTCACTATGATAGTGATTAACGCTATCCAAACACAACTCAGGTAATGTAGGTGAAGATCCATTAGGTGAATCGAGTTCTAAGACAAAGAGTACGAAGGTTCTTGGCAATAGCTGACGGATGGCAAAGTTCGAGTGGCTTAATGAAGATTTTTCTTATTTATGCATTCTCAGGATAATTTTCTTCTTTATTTCAAAATTGCAATAAGTCTTTCATGGTGAAGACAATGATTGAATATTTTATTTGATGTGTTTTTAAAAATATTTTGTTGATAACTTAATATATAAATCAATGGAATAAGATAATTTATTTATGTCACTGTGCTTGGGAGCCACACTTATTAGATGTTCGAATAATTAATTGAATGTGAAAGATTTTGTCCTTGACGTATTCCAATTAACACCTAAGAACTCGACTCATCGCAGTATCCACAAGAGTTGAAAATCTCAGGGCATTACAATCTGGGTCTGGATTTGGTATACAAGCATATTTTTTTTGAAAGGTACTCTTTTTATTCAAAAAGAAGGAAAAATGAGTTACATAAGAAAAAGACAAAAGAAGCTACAAAAAGAAGAAGAAACTAAAGCATATGTACAAAAGCATAAGAACAAAACTGACTCCCCAGGACAATCCCTCTCTGCAGAGCCTGGGCTTATGGAGCCCAGTCTCTGAACATCACCAACAACTGAGAGAAAACTCTAGCCTTGGCCACTGAGAGATTACGAAAGCATCAATTATTCCTTTCGGACCAGATCGCCCAAAGGACAGCCAAGAAGAGA
Organism: Liriodendron chinense; assembly: GCA_003013855.2. Taxonomy (NCBI): domain Eukaryota; kingdom Viridiplantae; phylum Streptophyta; class Magnoliopsida; order Magnoliales; family Magnoliaceae; genus Liriodendron; species Liriodendron chinense. Next base: position 640,965 of record PVNU02002543.1, on the reverse strand, counting down.
ATCCTCCACTTCCTCTTCCTTATTGCCCCACCAGAATTAGCATGCCAAAGACACATGAGGTCTTTAATGAATATTTACCAGGTTTAAAATTAGGTATGGATGGGTCTGGGCCTAGATGGGTCCCTTGCAACATAGACCAAACCCACCCATTTACTAAATGGGTTCAGGTCGAGCCTAATATAAAGGAAACCATATCCAGAGTCGTTTAGCAATTTTGATATGTTCTTAGACCCAAACCCGTACCATTTAACAAACGGGTCGGGTCTACCCCATTGGGTCCACCGACCCATTTACAGCCCTACATTCAACTGTTCAAGACAGTTGATTACTAGATGATTGAAAATTTAGCTGTCCAAGATACTTGAAAATAATTCTCTCTTTGTTTTTTTTTTTCTCTCCCGTCAGCTACAGTTGAATTCTTCATTTTTTTACAAGAAAACGTCATTTTGAAAAAAAAAACGAGAAGTTTAAAAGAAATTAATAAGTTTGAAAAAAATGTTTTTATAAAGAAATTGAGATTTTTTATTTTGAAAAAAAATTAGAAGTTTGTTAAAAAATGCGATTTTGAAAAAAAAAAATTGGAAACTTTGAAAAAAATGGAGAATATTGATGATGTGTTTCATATCCATGCCGTTTATTGGCTTCTCCATTCCATTTTAAGATAAAGTACAAAAAATTGTACAGATCCATACCTAAGGCGGATCACATCACAAGAAAAATGGTAATTTGGTGCCTCACCATTAAAAAATCCAAATTGCCTATCATAAGATGTTAGTAATGTTTATTTGCAATCCAGAAGATCTGGATGAAAGGTAAATACAAATATTAGCTTAATCTAAAACATCTGTAACCCACAAACAGTTTTATGACCATTCATTATTGTTTCTAGTGGTATCGTCCACTTGAGGTTTGGATCTTCTTAAAGTTTGGTATTGCATCTTAAAACGATATTAAAGAATTGATGGATGGGATTGACATATATAAAATACATCAACTTGTGCCTCTCACGGTTAGGATAACAGGCACGGATTGGCTAGTGACCTTGCCACTAGCTAATGGCTAGTCATAGTTGGTTTATTTTTCCATCATGATGTATGTGTTTCATCCACGCCGTCCATACATTTTTTCAGGTCATTTTATGGCATGAGTACAAAATTGAGGTAGATTTAAATCTCAGGAAACAATTTTAATTGAACACCCACCATTAAAAGCTTCCTAGGGGCCACAAAGTTTTGGAAGAAGTAGATATCTATTTTTTTCCCTGCATTCAGTTCTCTATGACCTAATCAAGAGGTTGGATGTCAAATAAACGTATACATAATGATGCGGTCCACAAAGAAAATTAAGAAGTTTGAAAAAAAAGTTAAGATGTTTGAAAAAAAAAAATAACAATATTTGAGGAAAAAAAAAAGAGATTTGCAAGATAAAAAATCAAGATTTAAGAAAAAACTGAGATTATGGAAAAAAAAAAAAATCAACATTTTGATAAAAAAAATGAGAAATTTGAATAAAATTGATCCGTTTGAAAAAAAAATAGATTTTGAGAAAAAAATGCAATTGTTAAAAAGAAATTAAGATTTTATATTTTGAAAAAAAATTGAGAAGTTTGATTAAAAAAAAAAAAGTGATTTTGAAAAAATTAACATTTTGAAAATAAAAATTGATAAGTTTATACTATTTTAAAATTGTTTTTGAAAAAAACTTAACATTTTTAGTAGAATTATTGTTTGTAGTGGTATAGTCCACTTGAGATTTGGATCTTCTTAAGGTTTGGTATTGCATCTAGGGCTGTACACGAGTCGAGCAAGCTCGAAAAACTAGCTAGAAAACTGCTCAACTTGGCTCAGATCGGAAGTGAGTTTGAGCCGAGCCGAAACAAAATTCTAATGCTCGAATGTGTTCGAGTGAGCTTCGAGCAGAGCCATGCTCGATTCGGCTCGACTCGTTTGTTGGCTCGAACTCGGCTCGATTTGATTCGACTCGGCTCGGCTCGGAGCCATAGTATATATATAATTTTTTTTTTAAAACCTAATCATTTTAACTTTTTACCTTTCTACCATTTATCGCCTGAGCACCCCCATTTTCAAACCCTAACCCTAACCCACCGGGCTGGCCGGCAACCCTCGCTCTCTCAGTCCCTCACGGCCTCACCCTTCACCCAGCGTACTCGTCGACACCCACCCTCACCCTGTCCGTTCGTTGCCGGCCACCCTAACTCTGCTTGCACGATGCCCGCTCGTCGCAGGCCACCCTCACCCAGCCTGCTCGTCACCGATCACCCTCATTCTCTGTTCGCTTGTCGCTGGCCTCCCATGGTTGAGAAGCTGCCTGCCTGCTTGTTGCCGATCAACCTCATTCTGTTCGCTCGTCGCTGGCCTCCCCTGGTTGAGAAGCTGCCTGCCCCCCCCCCCCCCCCCCCCCCCCCAAAAAAAAAAAAAAAAAAAAAAAATTTCATGAAAATGCGGGTGACCGGCCGGGCCTTGTCTAGTGCCGGTCACCCTTATTAATGATTTAATATATATATATATATATATATATATATATATATATATATATATATATATATATATATATATATATAATATTTTTGCTTAAAAACACAAACTCGAAATTGACTTGAACTCGCTCGGTTTGCTGATCGAGTAGGGGCCTGCCTGACTCGGCTGAGTCGAGCAGAGAAACAAGTAGGGGTATATGGGTTCGAATCGAGCACCAAGCAAGGTGATGCTCGATTCGACTCGACTCTTGTACAGCTCTAATTGCATTATAAAATTATATTAAAGAATAGATGAATGAGATGGATATACATAAAATACATCAACTTGGGCCCCACATGGTTAGGATAACATATGCGAATTGACTAGTGACAATACCACTAGATAATGGCTAGTGGTCTATGGTCTCACTTTGATACATATGTTTCATCCACACTCTCAATACATTTTACAAGATCATTTTATGTTATGAGTTCAAAATTGAGGTAGGCGGATCACATCATAAGAAACAATATTAATTGAATACCCACCATTAAAAGCTTCTTAGGGGCAGTGGAAGTTTTGGATCAAGTTGATATTTGTTTATTCCTTACATCCCGGTCGTATAACCTACTCAAGAGGTTGGATGTGAAATAAACATTACAGTGGGCCCTATGAGGTTTTCAATAGTGGACATTCAATCACAATTGTTTTCTCGTGATGTGGTCTGAAATTTAGATCTACCTCATTTTTTAAATCAAGCCTAAAATAATTTTTATTAAATTAATAAATGGTATTGATGAAACAGACACATTATATTGGGGTCCATAGACACATGGCAGCGTCACCGGCCAAAACCCATTTGAGTGGAAACGCACCAAAGCAGATTGCGTGCTGAGTAACTCAGCATACTTTGAGTAAACTCAGTCGGGTCCACCATGATTTATATATTTTATCCACTCTGTACAATTAAAATTTTAGGGCTTAGCCCAAAAATGAAGCATATGCAAATCTCAAGCGCACCAAACCACAAGAAATAGTGTGAATTGAAGTATACCGTTGAAAAATTCTTGGGGGCCATGGAAGTTTTACATCAAGCCGATTTTTTGTTTTCCATTCATCCATGTCTTTGTGATCTTATGAGCAGGTTTGATGACAAATAAAGATCACTGTGGGCCCGAGAAAGGTTTCAACAGTTGAAATCATTATTCCTACTGTTTCCTGTGGTATGGTCCACTTGAGCTTTGGATATGCTTTGATTTTTGGCTCAACGCCTTAAAATGATATGGAAGAACATATGGACAGTGTAGATAAACCACGATACATTCACAGTGGGCCCAACTGAGTTTACCCAGTACCATAAAATTATACTGAGTATACTGAGTAACTCGGACGTGGTTTGGCTGGTGACCCGAAGAACAGCCAGCTAGCTGATTTCAAAGCTCTGTAGGTCCCACCATGATGTATTTGTTTTATGCACGCCGTTCATCTAATTTTTTCATCTTATTTTAAGGCAGGAGAAAAAAAATGAGGCAGATACAAATCTCTACAGTAAATAGTGAGGAGACTGATGTCCACCGTTGCAACCTTCCTTCTTCTTCTTTTTTTTTTTCTTTTTTTCTTGGGGTTAGTTCACACACCCCATTGTTAGTACACCCACCCACCCCTGTTAGTCACATCACAATTAGGGCTGCACATATGATCGGTTAACCCGCCCGGCCTGCCCAACCCAACCCGGTAGAAACCCAATCCATCTCGACCCGGCAGAGAAAACGGTCTGGTCCTGTTTGGATGTGGCTGGACTATTTTTAATTTAGGTACGGTTTATGATACATGCCAAACCCGGCTAACCCGACCCGTACCCCGACCTGTTCCGCCCGAACTGAACCGCTCGATTTATACTAGTTTATTGCTTTTAGAAATATCTGCATGACATTATCAATAGGTTTGATCGTTAACAAACATTAGGGTGGACTCTATATGAATCTTTTATGGGAGTTCAATGACTACTGATTTTTGTGGTGTGGTCTACCTAAAGCTTTAATCTGCTTCCTTTTTGGGACCATGTCCTATAATAATTTGGAAACACAGATTGACAGCTTGGATTTACAACATATACATCGAGGTGAGCCTCATGGTCAGGGTCTCACCCACATGGCTGGTTCCAGGGTCTCACACGGCGCTCATCTCATGGGGAGCAGATTAGTTGACAGCCGGGATCCACCAAGGTGGGTGGACGCTTGACTGTGGGGCTCACAGTGATGTATGTGTCTAAAGTCCACATCGTCCAACCATTTTGAAAGATAATTTTAAGATATGATATCAAAAATGAAGCTAACTCAAATCTTAGGTGGACCACACCATAGAAACAGCCGTGAATGAATCTCTTCCATTGAAAACTTCATTAATTTCACCAGAATGTTTGTTTACCATTATTTTCCATCCAATCTGTTGATAAGGTCACAAACGTATAGATGAAGAGGCCACATAAATATCATCTTGATCCAAAGCTTTTGTGGCCCATGGGAAGTTTTTAATGGCCCATCACCACTTTTTCCTGTATTATGGCCCATCTGGGACTTGGAACTGCTTCATTTTTTTGTTCATGCTGTAAAATGAACTTTCAATACAAATGGATGGTGTAGATGTAGTCGCATACATTACAATGGTCCCAAAGTCAGGGTCCAACCCACCTCGGTGGATATAGGGTCTCACTTAATCCACCGATTCCTCTCCCGATCTCACGGGAGAGAATCTACGCACGGGTGTAACCCTAACCGTGTGGGGCCCACCTTGATGTATTTATTGTATATCCACTTCATCCATCTATTTTCTTGTATCATTTTAGGGTATAATTCTAAACCTTAAGAAGATCCAAATCTCAGGTAAACCATACCACTAAAAATAGTGATAAATGATCATTAAAAATGTTTTATGGGCTAAAAAAGTTTTAGATCAAGATGATATTTTTATTTTCCCTTCATCAAGGTCTTTTTGACATTATCAATTGGTTGGATGGAAAATAAACATTAAGAAAACCTTACTATGGGCCCTTCGAAATTTTTAATGGTGAGTTAATCAATCACCATTGTTTCTTGTGTCATGGTCCACCTAAGATTTGGATCTGCTTAATTTTTGGGGCTCCATCCTAAAATGATATATAGAAATGGATGGACGGCGTGGATATACAATAAATCATCAAGGTGGGCCCCATGGTAGGGGTATCACCCACTAAGCTATTACCCGAGTAATGGCACTTGAATTAAGATACGATGAGTTGGGGGAAAGAGGAAAAAAAATCCTAGCTTTCTGTGTGCTTAAACTCGAGTTTCTTCTTCAGCGAATTCTTTCGAATTCTTCAAGACACAGGTGATTTTTCCATTCCAGCCCTGATTTTTCCTCTTTAGATTTATTTTAATGGAACGATTTTTTATTGAGAGCTCTGAATCTCATTTTTCTCTCTTATTTTTTTTTGTTATGATTTCCATTATTTTAATGTTATATGATGTTTTTATACGTTTGGATGTAGACTATTACAATTTTGACCGATCTATCTATTTTCGAGTTGATCTAGGGTTTGGTCTTTGATTATTAGTTTATTGTATGGATTTGATTTAGTTTTTATTTGAGGTTTGAGTTTTAGGTTGATATGAAGCCTTTTCCAACGCACTGTGTAGTGTAGTAAACTAGAAGGTCATGATGATAAGAAGTTAACATAAATATATTGCATGACGACTACTAAAGCCTGTCCCATATGAGAAAAAGGTGGTCCATGTGTAAATAATGGGCCCACTTAATGAATAGCCCAGATGCACCTAATTATAGTTCTTATCTTTCTCATAAGTCAATGATTTTTATAAAAATCATTTTATCATCATTTTTCTTCAATTTTTATTTTTATCATTAAATCTTAAGAGACCACGGAAATCCTACTCTCCCTACGTGTGTATCCCTATTCGGGTACCCCAGTCTCGCATGTCCCTATTCGTGTACCTGAAATTCGAGTCTAGACATGTTGTTTGGATAATCTAAAATTTAAAAGTTACTACGTAATTATTTATAGAAACAAATTTTATGAGAAACTGATTCTCTCTTATGATGTGTATTAGATGTCATCACATTCACATCCAGACGAAGTTTCAAACCCTACATTAGGAAATGCGTCAATAACATCTCCTATCGATTTGGAAGGAGATACGCTGTTGGATGAACAATGAGGTCAAATCCAGACTAATACAAGAAAAAGGTCAAATGTATGGGAATACTTTGAAGAAATCATTGAATCTGGTGAGAAAAAATCAAATGCATTCATTGCAAAAAACGTTACAAGAAACCTACTGATGGGTCGACTTCTGCATTTATTAAACACATCAGGAAGTGCATTATGAAGCTTAAGAAAGGAATGCCTACTCAGCAACACCTTGCATTCAATACAACTGCTAGTGGGTCCATATCTTTGGGGACATACAGTTATATGAAGGAGAAGATGAGAGAGTTATTGGCTAAATTCCTTATCGTAAATGAACAACCATTCAGACTTGTTGAGAGTAAAGTATTCATGGAACTTCTTAAATATTTGAATCCAAAAGTGGAGAATATATCTTGTATGACTATACAGACAGAATGCATGAGCATATGTGAAGCTGAGAAAGTTAATTTGAAGTCTCGTCTTTTATCGGCTTCGAGGATCGTGCTAACTTCAGATCTCTGAATTGCTTCAAATCAGAGAATGGGCTACATTTCAGTTACTGCCCACTTCGTCGGAAATTAAAAGTTATGCAAGGCTATTCTTAACTTTCGGCACCTTCCTCCTCCTCATAAAGGAATAATGATTGCATTTCAAAATGCATTTCCAAAAGAGGTATAGATGGCAAAATATCGGCCATAACATTGGATAATGTATCAACAAATGATGTTGTGGCCCACAATCTGAAGTCGACCTTGCATTCAATGAGAAGTTTATACTTTGGAGGAAGACTGTTCCATGTAAAATGTTGTGCGCACATTTTGAACCTGATTGTTCAAAAAGGCCTCCGTACGATTGATCTAACGATTGAGAATATTCGTGAAAGTGTCAAATACATAAGGGGGTCCCCATCAACACTGCATACTTGGAAGGTGATTATGCAACATCTTAATTTGAATACTAAGAAATCATTAAAATTAGATAGATCTACACGATGGAACTCCACATTTAAAATGCTTGGAACTGCATTAGAACTGAATAGTGCATTTAAGTATTATGCACAACATGATGTTGTATTTGAGTGGCTCCCAAATGATGAAGACTGGACGAGGGCTGAAGAAGTTTGCAGTTTGCTTCAAGTATTTTATGAAAGCACGAAAATCTTTTCTGGAACATTGTATCCCACTGGGAATAAATTCCTAAAGGAATGTATTACAATTAAGGATGCAATTGCCAAAAATATGTTGAACCCTCATATATATATATGATGATGATGATGATGATGACAAAGAATATGGATAAAAAGTTTGAGAAGTATTGAGACAAATGTTCTCTGTTAATGTCAATTTGTACAGCTCTGGACCTTACGATGAATTTACTTGTGGTTAAGTTTGTGTTTAGAAAATTTTGTAGTGCTAATCAAGCAGAGCAATAGACTAAATCTGTACGCGATGCGCTTGAAGCTTTGTATGCATACTATGTCAGCGAATCTGAAGTTGTGGAAGTGAGTCCGACATGTATCGTTGATTTTTCTCAAGCCACAACTTCCAAGGTGAATGAGAGTATATTTGATGAAATGTATTCCTTCGTAACAATTGAAGAACTACGGTAAGAGTGAACAACGAAATAGAACTTGAAAAATATTTGAAGCTGTCAGTTTTAAGAAATCAAGCTGAAGATTTTGATGTTCTAAAATGGTGGAAGAATCACGCACATGAGTTTTCTATACTTTCAAGGATAGCGTGTAATATATTTTCAATCCCTAATTCAACTGTAGCATCAGAATTGGCATTTAGAACTGAGGGAATGGTTATTAGCAAAGAGAGAAGCTCACTTGCACCATTTATTGTTGAAGCTCTCATTTGTGTCCAAGATTGGTTAGCTCCTAAGTGGGGAGGATACAACTTGATGTGGAGAAAGATGAAGAAGAAGATGAAAATGACAAGGTAGAGAAATATTCCACCTAAATTTTATAATATATTTTGAAGTTAAATAAACGATTATTCGTGATATTGTGTAGAGAGAATACTATTTAATACCGTTAAACACTTTTATTTTTAATATACAAAGTTAAAAAGAATACAAATAAGCACAACATAGTCCTAACCCGACCTGGTTTAGCATATATGGTAGGGTTAGGGTTGACCCTTTTACAAGTAGGGTAGGGTTAGGGTTAGGGTTAGGGTTGGGTCAGCCCAACCCGGTCATGACTTGGACCAAAACCCGAACCTTTAAAATATGTTTAGGTTCGTTCCAGGATTGGGCCCAACCCAACCTGTGTGCAGGCCTAATCACAATGTTAGCCACCCCCACTATGGGAATCGATGCCATGACCTCAGTGTTGAAACGAGGCTATCTTCACTCAGTCTAGCACTTGAGCTATGGGCCTAGGTGTCCGTTGAAACCTTCCTAGGGTTCATAGTAATGTTTATTTGTCACCCAATCTATTCATCAAATCATAAGGAGATGATGAATGGAAAACACAAATATAAGTTTGATCTAAAACTTCTGTGGCCCCAAATTTTTTTCCTATGATAACCGTTCAATCCCCACTGTTTCTTGTGGTATGGTCTACTTGAACATTGAATCTGCCTCATTTTTTGGTTCATGCTCTAAAATTATCTTAAAATATTTATAGATGGTGTGGATAAAACACATACATCATGGTGGGACCTACAAAGCTTTGACACCAGCTTGCTGGCTAGTGTTCCGACCACAGAAGTTTTGAATCAGGTGTTTTCAGTTCATCATAATAGTAGGAATGACATTATGTACAATATCGGCCGCATATAAACATAACTGTGGACAATGGTAGGAATTTCCTTACCCACCTTTTCCTTTAGTGCGGCCCACTTAAGTCTTGGATCTTGCTCATTTTTGGTCACACATCCTAAAATGATATCACAAGATGGATGGACGGCGTGGATATCTCTTAAAACATTACGGTGGGTCCCACCTAGATTCCCAGCGCAGGAAATTCTTTGCCGGAAATCCTCGTCCGTTCCCCCCGCCCCCCTCCCCCCACCCTCATGAAGGAAATTGGATTGCGGACTGAGTAACTCAGTACGCTTTTATCGTACTGAGTAAAATCAGTTGAGCCCACTGTGATTGTATGTGGTTTATCTACACCGTCCATCCGTCTTTCCATATCAATTTAGGGGATGAGCCCAAACTTGAAGCATATCCAAAAACCCAGGTGGAATAACACAAGAAACAGTGGGTATAATGATTTCCACCGTTGAAACCTTGCTAGGGCCCCAAGTGATTTTTATTTGTCATCCAACCTGTTTGTGAGATCACAAAGACATGGATGAAGGTAAAACACAAATATCATTTAGATCCAAAACTTCTGTGGCCCCTAATAATTTTTCAACGGTACACATTCAATTCACACTGTTTCCTGTGATGTGGTCCACTTTAGCTTCGTATATGCTTCATTTTTTGTCTCAAGCCATAAAATTATCTGGTAAAATGGATGGAAGGAGTGGATAAAATACATAAATCACGGTGGGCCCCACAGAGTTTACTCATACACAATCCGCTTACCATAATGAAGAACTGGATGAATTTTCTATTGGAACCGTTTATTTTGAAGCGACCGACGGATGGGCATGATTATTTTGACCGTTTGATTTATTTATTTTTTGAAGTCACTATCGGTGAACGGCCAGGACACAACAAGGCACAAGGGACAGATGGACGGTTCAGATACTTTCCTACCTGATATGGTGGAAGGTAGGCAGGTTAGATAAAGGCAACTCTAGAACTCATCATTACCAGGGGGACGGAAGATGATAACGAGTGGTGAAGCGTATGGAGACTGAGAATCACTATTTTTAAGTTGTAGTGTCTGATCCATCTTACATGTTTTGGAGATACGGGCCCGTCCAAATCGTGGGTTCCACTGCTGATAGATCATAACCCCTAATCTGACACTGATCAGAAGATCTCAACCATTAGATTAGACATACTAAATTTGGATAACATTCTATGACTTTATCAAAAGCTGTCCAATTTGACAGGTAGATTCATTAGAATGGTCCCCACATTTTGGACCGTCTGGATTGAAGGAATATTTATATGCATGGTAGCATGGATGAGACACCACAACTTAAAAAGATGGCCCCAAACTATCGCCGTAGCTTTCTGTACTATGGAGGCTTATCCTTCTGTACACGGAGTATCATAGTGGACTGGGATTGCGACGTGTGCCACACACCACTAACTCGGTTTGTTGACGTGGTAAAGTTTTGTGGGCCCACCGTGATTTATGTACTATATCTACGCCGTCCATCCATTTTCCGTATCATTTTAAGGTATGAGCCCCCAAAAATAAAGCAGATGTAAAGCCCTAGTGGACCACACCACAGAAATCAGCACAGATTGAAGATCTACCATTGAAAACTTCCTGGGGGGCCACAGAAGTGTTGGATTTCAAATAAACATCATGATGAGCGTCTGGAAGGTTTCAACTGTGGGTGTCATTGTCCCAACTTTATGTGCCATAGTCCATTGATGTACCTCATTTTTTTAACTCGTGCTCTACAATTATCTCATAAATACTGGCCATTTGATCAATGGTCATTATGAAAAATTATTTTTCTATAAAATAGGTCCATTCTACAGTTATATTTATCTTTTTGAACTTAATGGACAGTTCAGATGAACCATCCATCGCGTGGATAGTACACTTATTGCTCATCCCTCTAAAATAAATTTAAAAAGCTTTATAAGATAATTACAACCGTCCATTAAAAAACTAGAGAAATCAGCAGTTTATGTTGATCATACAGCAAACATGACCATTCATCACGTGGGCCCACCCTTGACTTCCCATCCCTCTAAAAAGGGAAGCGGATTGCGTACTGAGTAAACTCTGCGGGGTCCACCATGATTTATGTAAATCCACTCCGTTAATCTATTTTAAAAGATAATTTTATAGCTCGATAAAAAAATTGAACCATATAAAAATAGTAAGTGTACCACACCACAGGAAACAACGTGAATTGAACCTGTACCGTTGAAAAATTCTTGGGGGCTGCAGAAGTTTAGTTCAAGCTAATATTTGATTTTTCCCTTCATCAATGTCGGTGTGATCTTGTGAACAGGTTGGATGACAAATAAACATCACTGAGGGCCCTTAGAAAGGTTTCAACGGTGAAAATCATTATACCCACTGTTTCTTGTGGTATGGTCCACCTGAGTTTTGGATATGGTCCAATTTTGGCTTCAACCCATTAATTGATATGGAAAAGCTGATGAAAAGCGTAGATAAACTACCTAGATTTACAGTGGGCCCGACTGAGTTTACTCAGTAATAAAAAAGCCTACTGAGTAACTCAGGACGCAATCCGATTTCCTGAAAGCTCACCTGGTTGGGGAATAAATATGATTGATTGATTGGATTGTGAAGTGACCTCTGGACGCAATTTACTGCAATGGAAAGCTCGGTGGGGCCACCGTGATGTTTGTGAAAAGTACACCCGTCCATCTATATTTCCATATCATTTTAGTACATAGCTAGGACAAAAAATGAGATATATTCAAAACTCGAGTCGGCGTAACGATAGTAAACATGTGTAGAGAAATGCCCACCGTTGAAACTTCCCTGGGGTCCACCATGATGTTTATATGCCATCTGTACCGTACATAAGGCCATTCCTAATGGGATGAATTGAAAACATAAAAATATTGGCCTGATCCAAAAGCTTCTGCAACCTTATGAATATTGGCTCAACAGGGACGTTCAATCCTCTCTGATGAGAACCATAGCTTGTCAGCCAAGTAGGTCTTTTCGGCCAACATGGCATCCATGTAGGAAATCCGTACCATGAAAATAGTAGATCCCACAGTTCTCTGGCCAAAAAACACACACGCAACCAAAAAAAAAAAAAAAAGTGCCACACCATTGGAATCGATGGATAACGTGCCAACCATCTGACTTGACATACAGGTATGGCCCACCTGATGAGCATGTTCGCCCCATTTTTTCTGCCAAGGTGATCTTCGTGGTGGGACATAGTGTTTCCATGGTACGAATTTTTCTCCATGAATATTACAAGGGTCTCTGATTATGCAAATACTAAGGGCATGTTTGGATGCAACATCCAACCGACTATACACCCAGGTCCATAGCTCAAATGGCAGACTGAGTGAAGATAGCCTCGTTTCAACACTAAGGTCATGGTATCAATTCTCATAGCGGGGGTGGCTAACATTGTGATGTGACTAACATGGGTGGATGAGTGGGTGTACTAACAATGAGGTGTGTGAACTAACCCATAAAAAAAAAAAAAAAAATTCCAACCGACTATCATGTTCAAATACATGCATTTTGAAAAGCGTAGTGAATTGGATAGTGATTTTATTTATTGGATGCTGCATTTTAGTGTTTGGATGATTTTGCTTAAGTCACAATTGTTTTAATGCAATTGTACTTCCTTTTGTTCTGTCACTTTAATTTTTTAATTATGATTAGAGCTGTAAATGGCCGGGTTCGAGGCGGGTTTAACCAAAACCAGACCCGCCCATTTACTAAGCGGGTCTGGGTCCAAATTTTAGATCCAGACCCTTTTACCAAATGGGCGGGTCTGTGTCAACCCATCAGACCCATTTATAAATGGGTCCGGGTCTGGTAGAGGGAGATCCACTCAGACCCATTTATAAATGGGTCGGGTCTAATGGGTCCGGGTCTAGATCAAGTATGCAAGCATTTTACAAGGCTTAAAACCGGGTTTGGACAGGTTTGGGCTGGACGGGTCCCTTGAAATATAGACCAAACCCGCTCACTTACTAAATTGGTTCGGGTCGGGTCGGATCGGGCCTAATATAAAGAAAATTAGACCCACACCCGTTTAGCAACTGGGTCTATTCTTGGACCTAGACCCTTACCATTTAACAAATGGGTCGGGTCTAAATGGGTTGGGTCCGGGTACCCCATCGGGTCCGCTGTCCCATTTACAGCCCTAATTATAATTCATGAGAAAATTTTACATCTAATACTCATTTCATTTTGTCCTAAGATTTTTTTTAAAATTTTAATGGATCAATCAATGGCCAACAAATTGGATATTCCAGGGTGACTATAGGTCCAATCATAGGTTTGGACCTTCCATCAATGTGGGGCCCACATTGGTTACCATCGCTAATAATGGATTATTCATTTGATTATGTTAGAAATTTCGGATCATTAATATGGATCCATCATGTGGGCCCTGCCTTTAATTGCTTGTGACTCTAAAGTCACTTTGATCAAACAATCTTAACCACTTGATAGGTGGACAGGAAAGTGATGGTTCATAATGATTCTATTGGAAAAAAGGCCAAAAGTGATTATATGGTTCATCATGTAGACCCGACCTTTGATTAATGTGCCTCTCAAGAATCACATTATAAATCTAGAGATGCCATCCGATCAGTTGCTAGTAAAAAGAATGGTCCATGTTTAAAAAGTTTGATCATTGATCAAGATGGTTCAGCATGTGGTCCCACATTGGATTTCAATTTCACACGAGAATTAAATTTGATCCAGCAGTCCTAACTACTCGATAAGTGGTAAGACAATGGACAATCCATGTTGATTAGAAGAGGTATGATCATTTATCTAATGGTCCAATTATATGACTTCTACTACGTGGGTCACACATGATCATCTATTTTGATCTGATCATTGGATTATTAAGAGTAAGTGATTTAGTTGGCCCCACGATAGTTGTGATCAATATAGTTAAGTTTGGGGGCAGAACACTTAGACCATGATCCCTATACATGGTTATTCAGATGGATATGGAAACCTACAACGTGGAGAGTTCAAAAAGGAGAAGTGTGATGGGTATTCTTCTCTGACTCTCTTTTTCTATAAATATAGATTTTGGTTTCCTCATTTACATAAATAGAAAATCCTAGTTCCATTGAGAGATTTTCATAAAGGTGGAAGGTGCAGAAGATTAGGCATCTCTTCTCGGTTGCACCACAGTGTCGAGAATGTCTTTCTACCAAGGTATGTGTTTATTATTTCAATTTGCAATATCCATTATTGATGTATAGATGATTCATTTATTCCAGTACTATTTAATTTACATTTGATATCAAAGCTACTTACACATCCATTTGGTAAATTTATTTTTAATAGCCATGAAAACCCTCTAAATGCATGATTCCGACCACCTTGATCGAAGGAGAGTTAGAATTTGGTATCATGTAAAAGGGGGGCTTCAGATAGCGAGCCAGTTCAACATAGGTGAAACTCTAAAAAACTTTGCTCAATATTCACCGCCATCATCGCTTTCTGGCTTTTAGATCGGCAAGCCTTATGTTGTCATTGCTGAATTTCGACATGAAGGACGAGCAGGCTTGGAGGTCCATTTCCCACCCACATCTTTGAAAGCCGACTGTCATTTTTCCAACGGCAAACATTGACAACCCTTGATTGACACAAACAATAATAAACAAAAGGGAGATAATTCGACTCTAGAAGCCTTAGGTTATCCCATCATGGAAGAGGGATTTTTGTCAAGGGTTTTAAAATAGCACCAGATTATCATCTATCAACCGGGCTTGATTTAGAGAATTTGATACCCATCACAATCAATTTAGGTGTTCTTAGAGCTTAACATGGCAGCCATGGTCACAATTGTCTCGGGGGCATGAACATTGGCAACCATGATGGCCGGCCCATAGTAGCCTGATGGGTTTTTGCGTCTTGTCTGGGAGCACCGGGGGCCATGAAACCCGATGATGGTTGCCACCTTCTTCAGTGGTGATGCAAACCATGAAACCCCGATCATCTTCCTTATTCAGTGTCGACCATTCAACGTCGCCAGAATCCATGGGGCTATGATTGAAAATTAGCAGTTTCACAACTACCTCTCTATGTTGTCGAAAACCTTTAAGACCCACCACCGCAAGTAACTATAGCAATAGGAGTATTAGAGTCCCTTGATATACATTGATACGCCATCCTCTAACAGCTCGAGCTTTTAGAGAAAGTGGTTGTTTGGCATGGTATCAGAGAGAAAGGTCTTGTGTTCAAATCTCGGAAGTAACAAATATGCCACCGGTAATATATTCTTCCACGGGGGGCTGTTTATGGTGTGAGTTATAGTTATCCCTCCACCTAGGTTCCCTTTTATAGAGAGTGGTTGTTTGACAAGGAGATGGTCTTGCAGTGTTCGACCATGGTTGAGAAATGGTTGGTCAACAATAATTGCAACCATGGTCTCCGATGAGGTTGCTTCTATATTTACTCACTCTAGTGTCGATTTCAAGCGTGCGAATCCAGATTCCTAGGGTTGGAAGAAGTATCCTTGGAAGACTCTTGTACATCACACAGATTCCTAGGGCTTAATATTATGTTTATTTGGTGTGAGTTTACTCTCGTCATTTATGAATTGTCCAAAGTAAACTCACTTTAAAGTTGCAAAAAGAGAGTTGCAACACATTCAAGGAACATTGACTTTGGAATCATATACTCTTATTCCAAGCTCAAAGCTGGTAGAATACACAGATAATGATCAGGTACACTTTTTCTCTTAGATCTCATATATTTTCTTGGGCATCAAAGAAGCAAAGTACAATTGCTAAATTTTTAGCAGAAGCAAAGTAGTGGAAGCATTTCTTAGGCTTTTTCAAGAAATATGGCTATAATGAATTCTTGAAGATTTAGACAAATTACAAAATGAAGGAACTATTATATATTGCAATAACATGTCAATCATTTCAATTGAGAAAATCCAGTACATCATAATAAGATGAAGCATATTATGAGTAAGCATTAAAATTCATACAGGAAGTTATTGAGATTGGTGGTATCAAGTTAAAATATTGCAATACGAAAGAATAAATGATTGACATGTTCACCAAGGCACTTCCATGTATGTGTTCCAATACATGCATGGGAAGAGTGCTAAGGGTCTTGGACATATATGTATTCATGCTTAAAAACTCGTGATAGAGTTGGAAATAGCGCATAATCTCTCAGTTTTTTATGCACGCAGTAGGAAGATTTTATTTGTTGTTTAGAAAAGATAAAAAGGTTGCTTAGAGATTAGTATATCTTAAATATTGAGTACTTAAGAAGAAGAATGTACATGAAATTCTATAAATGTGTATATTGAGTGATTGATTTTGTAACAAGAGGAAGCAATATAAAAAAAATAAAAAAAATCCAGCGTCCTCTTATTCTCTTGTAAATTCTTCTAACTAGAAGGCTATAATAATAGCCTACGCTCTCTCATTTCCGGCCACACTAATCTCAGACTCTGCTATTGCCGCCCTCTCACGGTGGAACCTGGCATAGATATCACCTTTGTAGAATTTCCTCGTTCGCAGGACCAAAACAACCGAAACCATCGATCCAAAGAACGTCACAGCAGCAATTATGATGAACGATAATTTATAACACTGCGTTCCAAGGCAAGTTAAGTCACCCGTCGTAGCATGGCCGGAAAATGCTCTTTGCTTCAAAGCCTCCCTGTCATACAGACGTCCAGCAATTCTAACATTCAGCACATAGGATCCGATTGGTGTAACAGCTCCGGCGACGCTGAACAGCGTGGCGTAGCGTTTCAGGCCAAACACTTCCGATATGATCATGAACGTCAATGACCATTCTGCTCCGAGACAGAATCCGATGATCACTGAGGCCACATAGAGAGATCCAGGAGTGGGGAATGCAATCAGGAGGTGGCCCACAGACGAGAGGAGAAGGACCATTGTCAGCATCAGGGGGCGGGGGAATTTGTATTTTGATAGGAAGATCTCAGATGCGATGCCGGTGGCTACCCGCCCACCGAAATTCCAAATGCTTATGAGCGATACAAAGGTGCTGATGGCGCGAGAATTGTAGCCCCATGATTCCCCAATCTGGCCCATGTTGTCGATGGCTGTAAGATTGCTGCCGATGCCACATATTATTATAAGGAAGAGAATTATCATGTCGATGCTTGTGATCGCCTGTAGGATGGTGTAGTCCTCACCTCTCTCAGGTTCCTTAAACATATCAACAATCGAAGAAACCCAAGATGGCTTTCGAGGTGGGTTCGACTCGGAAGAGGATGGAATTGACTGTGGTGGTGCAATTGCTACTACTGACTGTTCATCTTGCATGTCGACAGATATCCCCATTGGAGGAGGATTGTTCTTTGTAGATTGGTTTTTGAGCTCTTCTCTTACAACAACGACGAGTGGGAGGAAGAGCAGGAAGATGATTACAGCAGCACTACCGCGGAATTCTGGTATGGTGAACGCCACCCGTTTGTCGACGATGATTATAAGCATGATATATCCGGCGAGCGCGAGGACGATGTAGAGAAAAGAGTAAAAGATCTTGATGTCATCTGTCCGTGGGACGGCTTTGATGATTCGAATCGTGTAGAGGAAGATCATGGACACTGCAGCCGGGAGCCATGCGATGAGGAGGATCAGTGACTTGGGATTGTGGCCATAGAAGGCGAGATACAGCTGGGTGAAAATGGCCCCACTGAGGCCCACCACACCCTTGAGTAGGCCAATCACGACGCCACGGCCCTCTGGGAAGTTCTTGACACAGGCGACGAGTGCACCAACGGTGGCGAATGACTGAGCATTGGCGGCAATGAAGATGTAGAGGCACATCTGCCAGACGGCGGGATGGGCGGTGTGGCCTGCCACGGCAAGCCAGATCATGAGGTAGCCGGAGACGTTCATGGCGGCACCGATTGTGAGGACGATGGACGGTGGAGATATCTCATGGATGAGGCCGGAGAGGATGCCAATGTTGCCGCCGAGGTCTTTGAAGAAGCCGATGGTGTTGAGAGTCTGTTGATTGTAGGCCATTGATGACTTGATGACGCTGGAGTAGATGCCGAAGAGGAAAGTGGTCCCTGTGGTGGAGAGGATGAGGAAGGATGCGTATATCATGAAATATCTCCCGCAGAGTACCTGTACGAAGATCTGCTTCATCCGGGCCGTGCTCCTGCTGCAATGGCCCATCTCTCAGTCTCTCACTGATCTCTCTCAAGGAAGTGGAGTTTTTGTATGGGGTGGTGTGGGATAGAATAGAGTGCGTTTGCACGCGAATTTCCTTTAAATGGTTGCAGGGAGCACATCATTAAATTTCCTTTAAGTGGGGCCCACCATGATGTGTATGACATCCATCATTAGTGCCGGCTCATATTCAGTGAATAACCCAATTCAAATCTCAATCCAAATCTTAAGTGGGCCACACCAGATGGTGAAGTCGGTATGGGATGAAATTGAGGAAAGGAGATGTACTTTGACAGAATTACTTCTCACTGTTATTAAAGACTTTACAAAGGCTGTTTGATTTGTTGTAATTACTGTGAATCAGAGGGAAATTAGATATTATTTTCTTCCACTGGCGTTTGGGAAGAAACCCATAAAATCAGCTCAAAAACTGGGACCGACAGCCTCATTTTTCGTGTTTCCAAGGCAAAATACAAATCTCACGTGGACCGGCGCTATAGGAAAAATGGAGGATCGAATGTCAATTGAAGGCTCTTTGGGGAGAGGCGGATTGCACAGAGATATTCCTGTGCCCGGGATTGTATGGGGCCCGCAGAGATGTCCGTGACAAATCCACTGTGTTCATCTCTTTTGAAATAACACAATAGGACAAGGTTATAAAAATCAGGCAGATCCAAAACCTGGCCCACACCAACGAAACAGTGGGAATAGCCTGGAGCTGACCATGATGTTTATGTGCCATCCAAACCGGTCATAGGGTTATTACCACTCAGATAATCATGAAAAAAATGCTTCTTTCACCCCAGGCGTTCAATCCCCACTGTTTCGTGTAGTATGGCCCACCTGATTTTTATAACCCTGTCCTATTGTGCTATATTCAAAACAGATGGACGGAGTGGATTTGTCACGGACATCTCTGTGGGCCCCACACGTGCCTGGGTCACAGGCAATCCGCTTTCCTTCTTAGGGTCTACAGGAGTTTTGGGTATGGATCATTTTTGGGCTCATGCCCTAAAATAATGAGTCAAAATGAATGGACGGTGTGGATTGAATATATACATCATGGTGGGCTCACAGTTTGAGACGTTACCATGGCCCAACTCATTTTCCGAGTCAAGAAGAAACCCGACCGGTGGAGATATCAACATATTACATCTGGATTTTTAAATTGTAATCATTCAGTAAATCAAACAGGCCCACATATCGTAATTGCTGAGAATTATCATCCATGAGTTTGAAAATTATTTCAAACTATTTTATTGTGATTCCCCAAAACATAAATACCTGTACTTGGGTAACTCACAAGTTGGAAATCACATATGGTATTGACCATTCTACAAATGGTCCTATCATTGACCCACACCCTCTATCATCTGGTCTCACACCTAGTCGCCCATTATTTTTTACTTTTGTCAAATGATTCTCCACAGAAAAAAGATGGTCTACATGGGTCAAACTACCACGGTCTCATCGTTGATTTAAACCATCCACACCCAGATCCATAGTTCAAGTTATAGATTGACTAAAGATAAATTTTAGCACTGAGGTCTTTGTATTGATTTCCAAGTGAGGGTGACTAACAGTATAGTGTGACTAACAGACTAACTCAAATAGTAATAATAAAAAAAGTTAAGCGATGGACTTGAGTGAAGATACCCTCGTTTCAGCATTGAGGTCTTGGTATCAATTCTCAAGTGGAGGCATTGCAGTGCATAGGTCTCACCCTTGACTATCAAACACAATAAAAATGACCTTTTTAACCACCAATTAAACTACAAATTCTTAGACAATTGATCTAGACCATCAGTCATGTAATCATACAGTAAATCAAACAGGCCCACATATCGTAATTGCTGAGAATTATCATCCATGAGTTTGAAAATTATTTCAAACTATTTTATTGTGATTCCCCAAAACATGAATACCTGCACTTGGGTTATTCACAAGTTGGAAATGACAGATAGTATTGACCATTGTACAAATGATCCTATCATTGACCTACACCCTCCATCATCTGGGTCTCACACCTAGTCGCCCATTATTTTTTACTTTTGTCAAATGATTCTCAACAGCTAGGGAAAAAGATGGTCTACATAGGTCAAACTACCACGGTCTCATCAATGATTTAAACCATCCACACCCATGTCCATAGTCCAAGTAATAGATTGAGTGAAGATAACCTTGTTTCAGTCTTCGTATTGATTTTCATGTGGGGGTTGCTAATAGTGTAACTGACAGTACAGTGTGACTAACAGTGACTGTGTGTACTGTGGTGTATGTGCACTAACTCAAATAATAATAACAAAAAAGTTAAGCAATGGACTTAAGTGAATATAACCTCGTTTCAACACTAAGGTCTTGGTATCAATTCTCAAGTGGAGGCATTGCCATGTGTCGGTCTCGCCCTTGACTGTCAATCACTATAAAAATAACCTTTTTAGCACCAATTAAACTACAAATTCTTAGACAATTGATCTAGACCATCCATCTTGTGCCTCCCACACTTCTCACTTCAAAAAAACTTTTGCAAGATAATTCCAACCGTACATTCAATACCTAAGGAAATTGGCAGTTCATATTGATCATACTGCGAACAATCCAATCATTGTTCCAGACCATTCATCATGTGGACCCACCCTTACTCCCCATCCCTCTAAAAAACTATCTAATTTGGTTAGATACATATGATTGACTGATTGAATTGAGCAAGCTTATACAACCAGGAGCATCATAACTAACAGGGCCAGAGCATTAAGCCATTTTTCATTATCTTTAGCACTGGTTCTTTACTTCAAGGAGAACAGATAAGAATCATAACTTGTCGACCAACTAGGTCTTTCAACCATATAGGAAATCCATGCCATGAAAAATAGTAGATCACGTGGTCATCAAATACAAAATCAAGTCAGTTCTCTCATCATGTGGGCCACACTATTGGAATTAATGGACAAGCAACGCTCTAACTTAACATATATGTATGGCCCACCTGATGAGCACAATGGCCCCATTTTTCTGCCAAGTGATCTTTATGGTCGGACCTAGTGTTTCCTAAAATTTGGCCTGAATAGGTGGAGTTGTAGGATCAGATGGTCTACATGATCTTGGGACTTTTACAAAAGCTCAAGATGAACAATGAACGGCTAGAGGTCCACCTAACAACTATGGGTGTAGAGAAGGTCTTATCACTTTTCTGATTCTATAGTTAAGATGGCCCTTAAATTATGATGAGTAGCTTAGAACATTTATAAAATAGGGCAGGTGGACAATGAGTATTAAACTCTCATTTTCTATTTTCTCTCAGGCAATATATTAGAAATATATTATTTCCAGGATGTGGGATAGCACGAGGGATCTCTCCCCCTTTACAATAGAGGGAGGGATGGTTGCCCATAAGTGGGCCCCACAGCCCATACCCAACATTCTATGATATGAGTTTTTCTCCATGAATATTGCAAGGGTCCTACATTATGCAATTTTGATAACATAATGGCAAAACAACTTTTAGGTAGACAGGTTGCCTAAAACATTTTTAGCAAATGTTACAATCCTTTCCCCCATTACATGAGCCCCAAATACTAAGGGGGCATTTGGATTCAACATCCAACCCACAAGCATGTTGAAGTGAATGGCAATTTGGAAAAACAACATAGTGAATTGGATAGCAATTTCATTGAATGTTGCATTTCAGTGTCTGGATGGTTTTGTTTAAATTACATTTGTTTTGAACTACTGTACTTTTGTTCTGTAGCTTTATTTTTAAATTATGATCGATGAGGAAATTTTACACGCCGAAAACTAATATGATTAACCAGTTTTTTAGTTCATGGGACTAAATGAAATGGTAGACCAATAGTTATTTCATAGTCCCAAGATTTTTTTGAATCCTAACCGATCAATCAATGGCCAACAATTTGGACATTCCAGGGTGATTATAGGTCCAATTATAAGTTTGGAACGTCCATAAATGTGGGGCCCACATTTGGTTATGTTAGCCATTTCAGTATCATTTTTTTTTATCAGACATCTAATCATCCACTCAATGGCAAATAAGAATGGAGTATTCATTTTATTATATTAGAAACATGGGGTCATTGATATGAATTGTGCATCATGTGGCTCTGCCTTTGAATGCTTGTGACTCTAAGGGCCCGTTTGGATACCACCAAATAAATTACTTTTTCTACTTAATTATAGTAGTAGATAAGTAACTTATTTGAGAGATAAGTTTGGCTTATGATCAATTATAAGTAACTTTTTTATTTAAAATTACATCATTTTTATTTTCTTTCTCAGTTTGATAAGTAGAAATCAAGATAAGCTACTTGAGGCATAAGTAGCTTATCTTAAGTAACTTACGATCTAACCACCCCTTAAAAGTCACTTTGATTAGACTTTAATCATTCGATAGATGTTTGGAAATTAGTGGACAGCTCATAATGATTCTGTTAGAAAAAGCCCAACTAGTAATTAGATGCTTCATCATGTAAGTCTGACCTTTGGTTAATGTGTCTCTCAAGAATCACATTGATCTATCACTTGCTGCGAAAAGGACGGGTCCACGTTTATAATACTAAAAAAGTTTGATCATTGATCCGGATGGTTAAGCATGTGGTACCCACCTCGATTCCAACTCCTATCAAGAATTAACTTCGATTGAGCACCTTTGATTTTCCATGCCATGAAAGAAAATGGACAATCCATGTTGACTAGAACAGGTATGGTCATTGTTTCGGATGGTCTAACATGAGAGGAGCACCTTTGATTTTCCATGCAATGAAAGAAGCAATTTGACTAGTGATCCTAGGCATCTGATTGCTGAGCTAGGAAAATGGGTGGTCTAGATCAGTTTTATTATGAAGGTTATGATCATTGATTCGGGACGTGGATTACCTGCAACTCGCAAATGTGGGAAGTTCCTGCAGTCACGTGATGTCTATGAGAAATCCATTCTGTCCATCCGTTTTGCCAGCTTGTCTTAGTATACATGAGCCCAAAAATGAAGCAGAGCCAAAGATTTGAAACATAGGGGGATACAGGAGTTTTAGGCCAGACTAATCTTTTGTGTTTAGTTCATCTTAGTGAGAATGACCTTATGTACGGTTCGGATAGCATAAAAACATCACGGTCAACCCCAGCAAGGTGTCAACAATAGGCATTTTCCTCCCCCACCTTTTGTTCTCATGGACTCATTTTGAGTTTTGGACTTGCTATATTTTTAGGTTCATGTTTTAAGATGAGTTAGCAAAACAAATGCGCGGAATGGATTTCTCATAAACATCATGGTGGCCCCACCTACCTTCCAACCAAAGGAACTTCCTACCATGCATTGGGAGGCATAAGTAATTCCTGTCCATTTATAATTTGCACTATCCATTGTATCAGCATTAGATTTGTTATCATCGATGTTGATACGATGATTTTAGCTAATAGATTGGTTCCTAGCAAAATGGATGGTTAAGAATGATTTTGTGGACAAGGTCAATGTTAGCAATTATGTGGCTTTGCAAACAATATGATCCAATAGAATCTTAATCACTTGATGCATTCAATAAAATCAAAATGTTACATAGAAAAGATGGCATACCTTTTACCATTGAACTGTATGATAATGATCGATGGTGATAAGCTATTATTTGAATGATTTTAAATGTTTATATCTTCACTAAGCAACATCTCTAGCCTAATCTACAATTGAAATTAACCGGATTTGACCTTCTCTCCTTAACATGCTATGCTACATAAGTGGCGATGTGTGTATTACACTATAATGTTGAGTTAGGAGGGATCAAACTTGAAAGCCCATGTGTGTGTGTAATTTAGCTCCACCTATATATATATATATATATATATATATATATATATATATATAAATTAATTACGTAACTCTTTGTTGCTTTAGAAAAGATTTGATTAAACTATAAAATTCCAAGAGTTGTTGTACTAAAATAAAATCTCCTTGGATTGACATCCCCCAAAATGTGAAAAGATACCTATCGTGACAAGCTATCATCAAAATATAAAATGTCTTGGAATATGAAAGGGCATTCTTTAGAATGTGAAGCCATATCCTTAAAATGTGAAAAATCGGAATATGAAAGGACATCAGGAAGATGAAAAGGGTGACCATGTGGGCTACACTAATTTGTAGTCCGTAAAAAGGGTCCCACCATTAATTGTTTGAGCATCATAAAAATCACTTTGAACAGGCAATCGTAACCATCTAAATTAATGTCCAGGAAAATGTACTAATTGATTATATTGAAAAGTTCCACCACGTGGGTCCCAAGCTTGAATGCCCGCGCTTCTTAAAAATCACTTTGATTGGAAGATCCTATCCATCCAATCAATGGCTTTGGAAAACGACGATCCAAATTGATTATACTAGATTTCTACTACTTTCAATGAATCACTTCTATCAATTGTCCTAACCATCTGACGAGTGGCTGGGGAAAAAAAATGAATGGTCTAATATTTGAGGTCTGGTTATCAATGTAGACCGCCCATCATAGGAGCTCCCTTTATATTATGTGTTTGTCAATGATGCTTTTATTAGACAAGTTTAATCATTTGATCAATAGCTAGGAAAATGAAGGGTTCATGTTGACTGCATTAGAGCAGTCCGTTCATTAATCTTAAGTTGCACCATGGAAACCCTACCTTTGACTGCCCATATGTCTCTCTTGACAATTCAATCAATTGAAGAATATTATCTCAAACTCACAGCGGATTGTGAGTTCCATTTTTCCAATTTCCGATCCAAACGAAACTAATCTTAAATAAAATATTTGAGTACACAACCAAACACACATTGATATTAGGGAAGATCTGACATGCCTCAACATGCATGCTTAGTAATTTATTATTAGTTTGCTGATTTCGAGGTTTGCCGAGCTCACATACATGTGCAATACAGCTCATGTGCCACACTTGTGCCCGCATGTCATGTAGGTCCAAGATCCAATCCATCCATCAGAAGAGAACCACTATAGTACTGTCGCCCTAGTCCAAAAATCAGGTTGATCCACTTGTCCTGTCAACCAGTTTGCAAAACAAAATGTAGGACCGTTAAAAAAAAAGTTAGGTAAAGTTTTCTAACCCATCCACCTGTCACCAATATTCGGGCACACCTCAGCAATGGACTAGATTTATCACTGGGAAACATCTAACGGGTCGCAACAGCCTGATGGTTGGATGACCTGCATGCCATGCTGGCACATGTGTGTCACAAGTTTAGTAAAAAAACATGTATTTTTTTTTTTTCCAGAAAGATTGGAGCACACCACCTGTAACTTTATTGATGTGGAAACTGTATATCATTTGAGGTGGGTGCCACAAAAAAGACTAGTCTCACCTGTCAACTAATTTCACTAGACATCAGCAAAAAATTCACACTAAAACAACTCAAGACTCAAAAAGAAACAAAACCAAGATGCTAGGCAGGCATTGCAAAACTCAAACTCAGCTGCTCCGAAGCAATGAAAGCTGGACTCAGCTGCTACCACGAGCTGATACAGCAAACATTCTGCAGCAATTCTGCTGGCCTCACCGAGCAAGACGTGCAACACCACCTACGGTCACAACCATAATGTTATCAGTCACTGGGTCCACTGATCCTTTGATTATTTTCAAATTTAATTTGTATCTTATCCCTTTTCATCTGTTGTGATATTCCTACACTCAAGTCATTCTTCACACACTGTAAATATAATTTATAGTTGTTATTCTGTTCATACAGTTGAAAAATTCATATAGATGTAATTTTTATATATTTCCTAGTGGGATGAATACAAGACCCAGTGGCTCGCTCCGTTATTATGGCCGATTGCATTATGCACGCCAGGTGTGGGGTGTTAATGACTCCTGCTCAGAGGGCTGTTCGATTTTGTTCCCCTGTTTAACAATATGGATGGCTGCATATGGGAGTAGATTAGGTGCAGCTGGACCTGGCAAAATTCAACCCGACCTGAATTCAATTTTTGGGTTGAACTGACCCGACCCGACCCGACCCAGATTTTTATGAGTTTGGTTAGGGTTAAAGGTGACCCGACTTGAATCATATAGGAGTTAAGTAGACTATTATATATTGATTTTCTTATTGGTTAAATAATATATAGTTTTTTTTTTCTCACACACCCTGTTGGGAACGGTCCACATGTCTATCAGTTTAATAAACGTGCACACCAATGATCACATTTCATGACATGTAGAACTAAAATATCATGAGATTTTTTTTTTAAAAATTTCCGGTGCTCGTTTATTGGAGAACTGAAATTGTAGTCCATGGTCCAAAAAATAAATTAATAAAACTATCTTAATGACTATATTTATTTGATCCTTGATAGGAATTTATTGGATGGTTAAAATAAAAGGATCAAATGGTTCCATTTCAATAATTGTGTTCACAATTCTATCCATTTATTTTTCTCTTTCAATATTTGCGTAACAGGAATATTTTATAAAAATGTCTTGATTTTTATTTATTTATTTATATATATATATATACATATAGGCACTTACGTACCTATTAAACATCGATGGTTTGGTTTTCAATGGAATACTAGTGTTATATGGATCTAGTTTAATCTACAAATTAGTTAGTTGATTATTAAAATGCGGGTCAACTCGAGCCGACCCAGTTTAATTTGGGTTAGGTAAGGGTTGAGAAAATCCAACCCAAATTCAATTTAGGTCAGGTTAGGGTTGAGGTGGAAACAACCCGACCCGACCCATTGCCACCTTTAGGTGCAGCCATTTGCACCGAAGACGAGGCGGCCCTGACTGTGGGGCCCACCTTGATGTATCTACTATATATACATCCTCTCTATATGTTTTGCCAGCTCATTCTAGAGAATGAGCCCAAAAATGAAGCAGACCCAAATCTCAGGTGGACCACACTTTAGAAAACAATGGTGATTTAACACCCACCATTAAAAACTTTTAGGGCTGACCGTGATGTTTATTTGTCATCCAACCTGTTAATAAGGTCACTCAGACCCGGATGAATGGAAAAAACAAATATCAGCTTGATCCAAAACTTTTGTGACCCACATAAAATTTTTAATGGTCAGTAACCATTGTTTCCTCTTATGTGGTCTACTTGAAATTTGGATCTACTTCCATTTTTGGGCTCATTCTCTTAAATGAGTTGGCAAAACGGATAGACAATGTATATATAGTAGATACATTAAGGTGGACCCCACAGTGAGGGCCACACCTCATCTGCTCTTGTTGGAGGTTGGGGTGGGCTGCTTCAGAGTTTGCGCTACTCTGCTTTTTCTATGTGCTATCTATAGGCTGATATCTGTCAGTATCCTAAATCGGATAATCTTATGTAAGTGGAAATATGAACATCTGCCATTTGTTAGTATAACAAATCTAATCATCTGTCCTCCAAGGTCATCTTTTGGGCATTTATTTTTTTATTTTATTTCATTTTTTTCTAGATTGTGGTTGATGCGGTGGGGGTGATGGTTCTGTGGGCCGTGGATCTAGTTGCTACGGTTTTTATGTTTATGGGGGCTGTTTGGAGCCTCTAATGCAGTAGGCATTGGTATGCAATCCTTTTTTGAATTTGGTGT
Source organism: Liriodendron chinense (assembly GCA_003013855.2). Taxonomy (NCBI): domain Eukaryota; kingdom Viridiplantae; phylum Streptophyta; class Magnoliopsida; order Magnoliales; family Magnoliaceae; genus Liriodendron; species Liriodendron chinense. Next base: position 612,763 of record PVNU02002543.1, on the reverse strand, counting down.
GCATGGCTTTTGTCTGCTGCTCTCCTGGTTTCTGGTGGTTGGTGGGGGAGGACGCAGATTTCGCCCTGCTCCTGCCCCGTTCGGGCAGATCTGTGGAAGGGCCCGCCATGATGTATCTATTTATCCACTCCGTCCATCATGCAGACCACTGTTGTTATTTGAAGAAGTTTGATACATCATTCTTCTATGCGTTGATGATATGCTTGTAGTTAGTTTAAGTATAAAGGACATCTTGGATCTTAAAAGATAGTTGACGAGAGAGTTTGGCATGAAGAATTTGGGATTTGCAAAACAAATTTTAGGCATGAGGATAAAGCTAGATAGGGAAACAAGAAATTAGTGTTGTCACAGGCAAAGTACATAGCTAAAGTAGTTGATCGATTCAATATGGGAGGTGCTAAGCCAGTTAGCACTCCATTAGCAAGCCACTTCAATCTTTCGAAGGAGTAAAGTGTGAAGACGTACGCAGGAGGAACATGACTATATGGCTAAAGTCTCATACGCGTCGGCTATAGAAAACCTCATGTACGCTATGGTGAGTATGATGCCAGATATTGCTCATGCAGTAGGAGTTGTTAGCAGGTTCATGAACAACCCTGGAAAGGAACATTGGAAAGCTATGAAGTGGATCCTTAGGTACTTAGCAAGCACTGTGGAGGTAGGGCTGTGTTATGAAGGATCGAAAATCAAGTTATAGGGCTATGTTGATTCAGATCTGGCAGGAGATATTGACAACAGAAGGAGCACTACAAGGTATGTCTTTACTTTGGGCAGTGCTACAGTGAGTTGGGTCTCTCAATTGCAGAAGATAGTGTCTATTATTACAGCAGAAGTAGAGTGTGTTGCAGCTACAAAAGCGTGCAAGGAGATATTATGGATGTAAGGTTTTATGGAAGAGTTGGGTAAGAAACAAGCAGATTGCAAGCTGTACAGTGATAGTTAGAGTGTAATACACTTAGCTAAGAACTTGACCTTTTTATTCGAGGACCAAGCATATTAATATCAGGTATCACTTCATACGTTCATTATTGAAAGATGGATCGATTATTTTGAAAAAGATCCATACAAGTGAAAATCCTGCAGATATGATGACCAAGACGGTCACACGGGAGAAGTTGAAGTTTTGCTCAGCTTCTATTGGTCTTCAAGCATGAAGACATGGAGGTGATGTACTCTGGATGTAGAAGACGAAGGGATCTTTGGTGATCTGTCTCCAAGTGGAAAATTGTTGAGGTGTGGAGTCAGGACACCAGATATTTTGCAAGCTTAAGGTGATCGGGCACTCGACCAGTCAGGGTCGGGCGACCGAAATTCACCTGGAGGAAGCAGATTGTCTCTGAACTGTTTCAGAGAGTGTGAATTGCGAATCCACAATTTTCTATTTTGTCTCTCATTCTCATCTTAGACTATATTAAGGGTTGTAAATCAGAATTGGGGGTATGCGATTAGGATTTTTATATGTCCAAGGAGAGAGCGAGAGAGAAAAGGAAAAGAAAGGTTTGCAAAAGGGTCATCTTTGTGCATGGGAAGCACATGAGAATGTAAGTTTTCATTGTAAACTTCGTCTTATTGCATAGTGGAGATTGCATCCGTAGTTTTTTTAACCCTTGTTGGGGTTTTTCCAATTAAAAACAGTCTTGTGGTTTGTTGGTTTGTTTGGATTTCCATTTATATTCGTTATTTCTTCCTGTTTATCGTTTGTGGGTGATATCCGAGATTCAATCTTGGTTTATTGGCATTGTTGGCTTGCTACGCAACAGGTTGCCCATACGTAAGCCCCATAGCCCATATCCAACATTCTATGGTTTGAATTTTCTTCCATAATATCACAAGGGTCCTACATTATGCAATTTTGATACGACATAGTGGCAAAACAATTTTAGGTAGACAGGTTTGCCTAAAACATTTTTAGCAAATGTTACTAACCTTTACCCCCATTACATGAGCCCCAAATACTGAGGGGGCATTTGGATGTAACATCCAACCTAAAAGCATGTTGAAGTGCATAATAATTTGGTAAAAAAAAATAAAATAAAAAGCATAATGAATTGGATAGCAATTTCATTGAATGTTGCATTTTAGTGTTGGGATGATTTTGTTTAAATTACATTTGTTTTAAACAAATGCACTTGCTTTTTTTTTTTTTTTCTATAACTTTATTTTTAAATTATCATCCATGAGGAAATTTTACACGGAAAAAACTGATATGATTAACCAGTTTTTTTAGTTCATGGGACTAATTGAAATGGCAATCTAATAGTAATTATTATTTCACCGTCCCAAGATTTTTTGAATCCTAACTGATCAATCAATGGCCATCAAATTGGACATTCCAGGGTGATTATAGGTCCAGTCATTGGTTTGGAACGTCCATCTTGTGGGGCCCACATTTGGTTATGTTAGTCCAATCCAGTTGATCAGACAATTCTAATTAATCATCTAATCAATGGCAAGTAAGAATGGACTATTCATTTTATTACATTAGAAATGTGGAATCATTGATATTGGATTGTTCATCATGTGGCTTTGCCTTTGATTGCATGTGACTCTAAAAGTTACTTTGATTAGACAATTCTAACTATTCGGTTGAGGGCTGGAAAGTGGACAGTTCATAATGATTCTGTTGGAAAAAATCCAACCCGTAATTAGATGCTTCATCATGTAAGTCTGACCTTTGATTAATGTGTCTCTCAAGATCTCAAGAATCACATTGATCCATCAGTCGCTAGGAAAAGGACGGTCCACGTTTATAATACTATAAAGTTTGATCATTGATACGGATGGTTAAGCATGTGGTACCCACCTCGATTCCAACTCCTCTCAAGAATTAACTTCGATTGAGCACCTTTGATTGTCCAGGCCATGAAAGAAAATGGACAATCCATGTTGACTAGAAGAGGTATGATCATTGTTTTGGTTGGTCTGACATGAGAAGAGCACCTTTTATTATCCATGCCACGGAGGAAGCAATTTGACTAGTGATCCTAGGCATCTGATTGCTAACTAGGAAAATGGGTGGTCTAGATCAGTTTTATTAGGAAGGTTATGGTCATTGATTTGGGACGTGGATTATCTGCAACTCACAACTGTTGGAAGTTCATGCAGTCACCGGATGTCTATGAGAAATCCACCCCGTCCATCCATCTTGTCAGCTCGTCTTAAGACATGAGCCCAAAAATGAAGCAGAGCGAAAGATTGAGTGTGCCACACGGTAGGAAACAATGGGGATTGAATGCCACCGTTGAAACATTCGCAGGGCTACAGAAGTTTTAGGTCAGACTAATTTGTTTTGCGCTTTTAGTTCATCCAAGTGAGAATGATCCTACGGACAGTTTGGATGGCATATTAACATCACAGTGGACCCAAACAAGGTTTCAACAATAGGCATTTTCCTCCCCACCTTTTGCTCTCATGTGACTCACTTGAGCTTTGGATTTGCTTTATTGTTGGGCTCATGTTTTAATATGAGTTAGCAAAACAAATGAGTGGGGTGGATTTCTCATAAACATCATGGTGGTCCCCACCTACCTTCCAACCAATGGAACTTCCCATTGGGGGTCACAAGTAATTCCTGTCCATTTATTTTGGACTATCCATTGTATAGGCATTAGATTTGTTATCATCCACGTTGATATGATGATTTTAGCTGATAGATTAATTAGTTCCTAGCAAAATGAATGGTTAAGAATGATTTTGTGGACAAGGTCAATGTTAGCAATTACATATGCGACTTTGCAGGCAATATAGTTTAATAGAATCTTGACCTGATGCATTCAACAGAACTGTTGTACAAAATTAATAAAGTGCATACCTTGTACCATTGAACTGGATGTTGGTGATAAGCCATTACTTAAATGATTTTAAAGGTTTAGCTCAAGTGGTAGACTTGAGTGAAGATAGCCTAATTTCAACACTGAGTAATGGTATCTGTTGTGAGAAGAATACGAGCTGACCTCAGGACTGTTGCGAGAAGAATACGAGCTGACCTGGGGATGGATCTGGATCAGCCTGCTCAGCTCGAGCCCAATCTGATAATAGACAGAACGACCCAAAAACAGGTCGTCAAGTCTGACCGACCCAGCCTAGGGAGGAAAGACAATCCCTGTGAACGACCTCGTAAGGCCGACTGCTCTCATTGTAACGACCTGGTTTCGTTACCGCAATTCTCTAAGTTTGTGCGTAATAAGAGGAAAAGAATCCGGGAAATCTCTAACCAACTCGCTGAAGATCCTCGAAGATCACGGGACAACTCAGGAAATCTCAGAGATCCGAGATTTCCTCTACAAGCATCACGACGGCAGAAAAGGAACGTAATCCCACGACCTAAGTCTATAAATTGAGGCATTCTCTCCATTATCAAGGTACGACACAAAAAAGCCAATCAAAAGAGAAATATTTAATCTTTCAAGATCCAACTGACTTAGGCATCGGAGGGCTAACGGCTGGACCCCAGCCACCCCCCTTTAGCTTTCCTTCGTGCTTTACAGGATCCAAGAAATCTCCAGTCCAGATCCAGGCTTCTCTCAAGAAGAAGATCAACATCATCCAACCGTCAAGATCAAAGGATCCTCACCTCGTCTGTTGACTAATTTTCAGCATCAACAGATTGGCGCCGTCTGTGGGAATCGGCTTTTTCCTTTAACGAGGAAGTCCGTGTTCTCACCCAATCGCTAAAGACAACCTCAACATCTTCCCTCCCTTTCACAATGGCTGGAAAGAGAAAGTATAAAGGAAAAGCACCCGCGATCGCCAGACCTTCAGACGATCAAATCTCTGAGAACGAAGGGTCGTTTCCCGAAACCCCCGCCATCCAGCTCGGCAGGAACTCTCCTAATTATGCTCAGCAGGGGGGACAACAGAGGCCTCGTAATCGGGGAGTCAGGTTGTCCCTTCTCGAAGAGCAGGTCGGAGGGGTCACCCAAAAGCTGGGGGGCGTTGACGAACGATTCGGCTACGTGGATCAGAGACTGGACGAGATTAAAGCTCTACTAACCGGTCTGATCCATTCAACAGTCGTAAATGACAGAGGCCGTGAAGAACCTCAACATACTCACCCCTGGCCTCAACAATCCCAGCGCTCTCACCAAACTCGGCAGTCATAGCATTCTCAACACCCCAGTCCAGACGAAGAAAACGAGGCCGCCAGCCAATCAACCGGGGCCAGATCTCGGCCAGTAACAAACTTACCTGCCAGCGATCTACGGCATAGGCTCGAGGAGCAGAGGACGGCTCGTCTCGAGCATGAACGAGCCGATCGTGAAGCCAGCAACCGAGTAGACGACAACCTAAGCCCACTGGAAGCCGAGTTGAAAGAACTCCGGGAACAAATGGGAGATATATAGAGAGCACAGCGAGCCCGAGCAACTATTGGAGTAGACGCGCTGGTCGACTCATCCGAGTCGCCGTTCACCGACGAGATTCGTGAAGAACTCCTTCCCAAAGGGTTTAAAGTTCCTCAACTGAAGCAATATTCAGGGATAGGAGATCCGGCAGAGCACTTAGAAAACTTCAAAGTCCGCATGGACCTCCTCGGGGCCAACGGACACATTATGTGTAAGGCTTTTCCGTTGTCCTTGATGAGCTCGGCATGGACTTGGTTTCGCAACCTGAAACTTAGGACAATCAGCTCGTTCTCTCAATTAAGCCGAGCCTTCGCCACTCAGTTCATCGGGAGCACCGACCCGAGGAAGCATTCAACTCACCTTGCCGCGATCAAGCAAAAAAAAGACGAGTCCCTGAAAGATTACCTCGCGCGTTTTAACTCCGAAGTCGTGCAAATCGAAAACCTCTTGCAAGACGTATTGTTACACACTATGATCGGGGGGCTACGTGATCGACGATTCCTTTGGTCTGTCGGGGAGGAGCCACCTCAGTCCGTGGCCGGATTTTTAGATCGAGCGACTAAACACATCAACGCCGAGGAACTGGTTAACGCTCACCGACCGACAACCAGGAATAAGGATCGACAGGATAGCGGCAGCTCGAAAAGACACAGGTCGGAGCGGAAGTCAGAGCGAAGGTCACCAGCTCGGAACGGACCTGCTCATGGAACAAAATCACCTGCACCACAGTTCGAAAAGTATACACCGCTCAACAAAACCATCGAGCATGTGTATTTAGCACAGAAAGGCAAGTACAACTTCGAACGACCTGCGAAGATAAAAACCGACCCCAATAGAAGGTCGAAATCAAGGTATTGTTTGTACCACAAAGACCACGGTCACAACACCGTGGATTGCTTTGACTTGAAGCGACAGATAGAAACCCTCATCCAGCAAGGATTTTTGAAAGATTACATCGCCCAGCATTCGGACGGACGAAGGGATGAAGGTCGAGCCACTGACCTGAATGAGGAACAAAGCAACAACCCTGTGGAAGAAATCCACATGATCTTCGGAGGGCCGACTACTGGAGATTCCGAAAACTCCCGCAAAAACTATGTACGACAAGGAAGATCACCAGCTGACCTGCAAAGGTCGCAAAGGTAACCTCGCAAACAATAACGTTTACCAAAGAGGACACTCGAGGGATCATACACCCACATGACGACTCCCTTGTCGTTGCGATGGTGGTCGCCAACAAAAGACTCCACAGAATGATGGTTGACACGGGGAGCTCGGCTGATATCTTGTACGCTTCAGCGTTTGAGAAAATGAAGATCGACCGATCCAGACTGAGACCGGTCAAAACAGCATTGACCGGATTTACAGGGGACATCATCATGCTTGAAGGAGAGATAACTCTGCCGGTTACCGCCGGGGAAGAACCTAATTAGAAAATAATTATGGTTGACTTCCTTGTCGTAAATACCCCCTCTGCCTATAACACCATCATCGGCCGCCCTATCCTGCGAGTTCTCAAAGCTGCCGTTTTCATCTATCACCTTGCAATGAAGTTTGAAACTGACGAAGGAATCGGCATAGTCATGGGAGATCAGCAGGAAGCCTGTCGTTGCTACGAACTTTCCCTACGAGGGAAAAATAAAAGCACGGTATCAACCGTTTCTCATGCGACCTCCCTCGACCCAAGGGAAGAAGAGAAGGAGCGTGGGTCGCCCGCTGAAGAGTTGATCGACATTCCCTTGTCGGAGACCGATCCGACCAGAATTATCAAGATCGGATCATGTTTGAAGGACAAGGTACGAGAGAGCCTAACCACCTTTTTGAAGGAGCATGTGGATGTTTTTGCGTGGTCCTATGAAGAGATGCCCGGAATCTGCCCGGAGGTAATGGTCCACCGGCTAAACGTCGACCCAACTATCAGACCGATCCGTCAAAAAAGGCGCTCTTTCAACACAGAAAGGTACATGATAATTGAAGAGGAAGTACAGAAATTGCGCAAGGCGGGATTCGTCCAAGAAATATGTTATCCAGAATGGCTGGCAAACGTCGTCCTCGTCAAAAAGAACAATGGAAAATGGAGGGTCTGTGTGGACTACACTGACCTGAACAAAGCCTGTCCTAAAGACAGCTTCCCTCTACCACGGATAGATCAGCTCGTCGACGCAACCGCTGGGCACGAGCTCCTCAGCTTCATGGACGCCTACTCTGGATATAATCAGATCCAAATGCACGCTCCCGACAGGCAAAAGACAACGTTCATTACGGATCGGGGGCTTTACTGTTATAAGGTCATGCCTTTCGGGCTAAAAAATGCCGGGGCAACCTACCAACGACTAGTAAACAAGATGTTCGCAGATCAACTCGGTAGGACTATGGAAGTATACGTGGATGATATGCTCGTGAAAAGCAAACGGTCGGAGGACCACGTCTACGACCTCTGCACTACGTTCAAAATATTGCGGAAGTATCAAATGAAGCTCAACCCTAGCAAATGCGCTTTCGGAGTAAGCTCTGGAAAGTTCCTTGGCTTCATGGTAAACCAGCGAGGAATTGAGGCCAACCCTGAAAAAATTCAGGCACTTCTCAACATGAGTTCACCTCGCACAGTGAAGGATATCCAGCGGCTCACGGGAAGGATCGCGGCACTCAACAGGTTCGTCTTAAAAGCTACAGATCAATGCCTCCCCTTCTTCAAGCAGCTGCGCAAATGCAAGGAGATGACTCAGACTTCGGAATGCGAGCAAGCTTTTAGCGAGTTAAAAGCCTACCTCAGCTCTCCGCCGCTGTTGTCCAAACCAGCACATAAAGAAGAACTACTCTTGTACTTAGCAGTTTCACCAGCAGCAATTAGCTCGGCACTAGTCCGGGACGACAAAGGGATACAAAGGCCTGTTTACTACGTCATCAAAGCCCTACTCGACTCAAAAGCACGATACCCGACAATAGAGAAGCTAGCTTTGGCATTAATCACCTCAGCCCGGAAGTTGAGGCCATACTTTCAGGCACACCCGATAGCTGTGCTGACTGATCAACCGCTGCGACAGGTACTATAAAACCTGGAAACCTCAGGTCGTCTCGTCAAATGGGCTGTTGAGCTCGGTGAATTAGACATACAATACTGACCTCGAGCTGCGATCAAAGGTCAAGCCGTCGCTGACTTCATCGTCGAGTTAACCGAGCCCCGCGAAATTCAGGACAACAGTAAATCTGATCCGCCACCAGAGAATAACCACGACACACCGGCTTGGTTATTACACGTTGATGGATCTTCCAATTCATAAGGCAGCGGAGCCGGTCTCGTCTTGACATCGCCGGACGGAGTCCAAATTCAATACGCACTCCGGTTTGGATTCCAAGCTTCGAACAATGAGGCTGAATATGAAGCCCTCCTAGTCGGTCTCCGCCTCGCCTCTGAAATAGGAATCCGATCTATAAGGATACACAGCGACTCCCAACTGGTGGTCGGGCAAGTGACCGCAGAATACCAAGCGAAAGGAGGGAAAATGTCCGCATATCTGGCAAAAACTCAAGAGCTACTGTTGCGTTTTGATCAATATAAAATTGTTCAGATCCCAAGGAGCGAAAATATGAATGCGGATTCTCTTGCGAAGCTCGCATCATCAGCAGACGACGAGCTCGGTAGGATGGTTCCCATCGAGTTCCTCCCTCAATGAAGCATATCGTCAAACGAATCTGCAGGAGTTTTTCCAGTGTCAGCTATCCCAGATTGGAGAGATCCTATCATCCGGTTCTTACAGTCGGGCGAATTATCCACCGATAAAAAAGAAGCTCAGTGCATCCGCTATAGATCAGCTCGATATACTTTGATCGATGGGATCCTCTACAAAAGAGGGTTCTCCCTCCCATGTCTGTGTTGTTTGGGAACCGAAGAAGCCGATTACGTGTTACGTGAAATCCATTTTGGTTGTTGCGGGAATCATTCTGGTGCCTGAGCACTAGCACAGAAAGTAATCCGACAGGGGTATATTGGCCCACCATCCAGCACGACGCCCGGGAAGTCGTTAAAAAATGCGATAGATGCCAACGATTCGCTCCAATTCCTCACCTACCACCTGAAGAGCTCACTCCCATGTCTGGACCGTGGCCGTTCGCTCAATGGGGAGTCGACATCATTGGCCCTCTTCCGACGGAAAAAGGGCAGGTAAAATACGCAATCATCGCCATCGATTACTTCACAAAGTGGGCGGAAGCAGAACCATTAGCTACCATTACAGAAAAGAAAACGACAAATTTCATTTGGAGAGCGATTGTGTGCCGATTTGGGATTTCGAATACAATAATTACTGATAATGGGCGACAGTTCGACAACGAAAGGTTTCAAAACTTCTGTAAAGGTCTGGGCATTAAAAACGTATATTCTTCTCCTCATCACCCGCAAGCCAATGGCTAGGTCGAGGCAGTTAATAAGATCATCAAGAACCACCTCAAAACTAAGCTCGGAGAAAAGAAAGGTGTTTGGGCAGACGAACTTCCTGAAGTACTCTGGGCCTACAGAACCACAGCTCGGTCCACAACCGGGGAAACGCCTTTCTCTTTAGCTTTTGGAGCAGAAGCCGTCGTGCCAGTAGAGGTCGGGATGCCCACGAGCAGGACGAGCCAACACCGACTGATCAAAACGAAGAGCAGCTGCGGATAAGCCTGGACCTACTCGATGAAGTACGAGAGGCCTCCCAAATACGATTGGCAGCATATCAGCAACGAGTTAAGCGATACTATAACTCCCGGGTAAAAGAGCGGCGGTTCCGAGCCGGCGACCTAGTTCTCAAAAAGGTCAATGTCAAAGAAAAAATCGGCGTCTTCAGCCCCAACTGGGAAGGGCCATATAGGGTGCTCAGCTCACGTCGTCCCGGTACTTATTGGCTCGAAAGCATAGATGGTAGACCCCTTTCCCATCCATGGAACGCTGATCATCTGAAGATCTACTATCCATGAACGGGCATGGCCTTATATAAATATGTATTCCGAGGCGGTGATTCAATAAAATTGCTTTAAAATTGCTTCACAAGTGTTGTATTGACAACTCACTCACGCATGACCAAAGCGACCTAAATGTTCAGAGTGTACAGCGACGTTCTGACTTATAACAACAGATCGGCCTCGTGGCATTGACGCTCTGAGCTAACTACCATACTATCCAGGCCTTATGACTAGTCATCTACTCCAATATGATGATCGGATTTATGTTATCGAGCTTCGCTGATTACAAAGGGTTCTTAAGCAGTTCCAAGATTCGTTCATACATAAAAGAAAGTGGGTGCTGCCCACAATTTGCCAAAAAATGCCTCTGAAGGGCTTGTATTGAAGCAAGATTCTCTTACATCTTTACATAAAAAAAAAATACAAGATAGATCAGCCTTCGGCAGCATTAGATGGACCGGCAGCAGACCCTTTGGAAGGTCCTTCCCCTGCGGCCTCATCCTCATCTTCGTCATCGTCGACGGGAGTGAGGTCCAGGTCGGGAAAATGTTTGAGGACGAGCCGCCTACAATCCCGGAAGCCATGGTTGTACAGCTCTTCGGAAAGTGCGTTCAGCTTCTCAAACTTAACCTCCGCACCTTTGGCATCAGCCAAAGACTTCAGCTGAACCTCCTTCAAAAATCTGGCCAGGTCCACCTTCTCCTCCTCGGCTGTCTTGAGAGCAGCCTCGAGCGACTCGACCTTGTTCTCTTCAGATTGAGCCTTGGCCGACGTCTCTTTCAGCGCCTCCTCGAACGACTGAACTTGTGCCTGGGACACCTCCAGTTCGGACTGTGCCACCTTCAGCTCGGACTGAGCTGTTTACAGTTCCGTCTAAGCCGTTGCCAGCTCAGATAGCTTTCTCTTCAACTCAGCCTTCATCGCCTCGGTCTTGTTCTTCCAGGAGGATGCGGCGACCAGAGCTTTTTGCATCTGGTGGGTCCGCTCAGCCATCTTCTGGCGGATCATTATCAGTAAGGCCGAGTCCTACAAAAACACGTTACGACAATTAGTAGTGCGACAGCAAAGCGAATAAGTTGAAAAAAGAAAAAGAAAAGGCAGTCAGCTCACCCTGAGGTTGCTCTCAATCGCGACTCCGACCATCTGATCAGGATCTGATGACGCGAGCGAGCTCAGATCCCGAGGGATGCTGTGGTTAACGTCCATGTAGGCGTTAACCCCCTCTTTCCAGGTCGCGAACTGCTCCATGATTGGAGGCATATCGATCTGGTCTTCGCGCTGCTCAGCCCCAGAAGCGGCCGTAGTACGAGCGGCCCGGGGAGCTTGAGGGGGCCGCGAGGATCCGACCTGAGCAGGGGTGCGAGCAGGCCCTGCTGAAGTCGATGCTGTCGGAGTGCCAGAAGAACTGGCACGAGTTGCAGGTCGGCCCGCAGACGGCTCGACCCGGGAATCCGAGGTGTCCGGCACGTTGACGACCGGAACCTCGGAAGCGGGAGACTGGGTAGCCAGAGGCTCAGCCCTTGCAGGGGATGAGCCCAGAGGCTGCCCAGACCCGCACACGAACGACTGAGGCAACCTTTGTTGCCTCTGAGTCTCTGTGGCTGCCCTTTTGCTCGGAGGCTCCGCCGAGCTCTCCCCGCGCTCAAGGAGCCGAGCAGGAATTTTGCGGGATTTGGAGACCACCTTTGGTGCCATGCCTGTCCAAAACATAAAGAAACATGTCAGGACAGAACGTGTGGAGAAAACGACAAGTAAAATATAAATAGCAATATTGCTCTGTTCACGAGCTGACCTGACTCAAAGACGGAGTATACAGTGATTAGACTGCGGAAGTTTCTTTCTTCGAGGGGATACTCTCGGCAGCTCGGATCTGCCTCTCCTGTACCGCAGAAAGGGCTACTCTGATGGCCACTGAAGCTGCACAGATAAGGAGATGCGCATCAGAATTGAAAAAGCATAAATAAAAAACATTAGAAGTTCAAAGAAAAATCTAGGTGCAGCTCGACCTGGCAGAGCAAAGTCAGCTCGAACCCTGTGCTCCAGAGGGCGAAGCTCATCCGATGAAGCCTCCCAATCCCCCGACGCAAAGAACCATTTCCTCTTCCAAATTCTTGTGGAAGATGGTAGGCCGGTCACTATCGAGCCCCCCTGACCCGGGTGAGAAGAGAAGTAATAAAGACCCTGACCTCCTAGAGACTTAAGGCTGTACATGGAAAACAGCTTGTTCGAGGTCAGTTCTTTATTCCCTACTCTCTGCCACAAGATGTAGCATCCCACCATACACCTCCAGCCATTAGGTTGCAGCTGGTTCGGTGCGAGACCTAAGGTGTTAAGAACCTCTCGCACAAAGGGGTGTAGAGGCAACCTTAGCCCGGCCTCTAAATGCATCAGGGAGATGACGGTTTCCCCCCAGCAAGGTCGGCTCGGCCTATCAGCTCGGTCCGGAATCCTAAGTTCTACAGAGTCGGGAATCCCATACGTTCTCCTCGCAGCATCCGGTTCTTTCTGGGTAATCTGCGAGGTCACGCCATCCAGCTCGAAAGAATCCTTCTAAGCCGTTCCATCTCCAACTTCTGGCTCAAGAACGTCGAATTCCTCTTCATTCACAGGATCAGCTGTCCTGGAATGGGATTCTCTGGGTTCCATCTCCTGATGCTCAGTCAGAGGCAGGTCCGATTCGGAATCCCCAAACCTCACCATGGGTATGGCATCAGAGCAGGAGGTCTCCGACATTTGAAGGGTATTAAGAAGAAAAGAAAACCTTCTGAGGGTAAGAGGAGAGTACCCTAGATGTTGGTGTACCGGCCGGATGAGAAGAATCAGAAAATGGAGGAGAAGAATCCGAGAAGAAAGGAAAGTAAAATCAGAGGAGAAAGATTTTTCCGATATTTGCTAAGTCTCGAGTTTTATACTCAAAGGATTCTCTCGCAATTAATGAAATGATTCCGCGTGGCGGCTCTCAGTTAAAGCGTACAAAAAGTAACGCACTACTCCGGACACGTGGCACCCCCTTGTTCGATAATATTCTGTTGAGCGCTGATACGTCGTACAAACGAATGATGACGCCTCGATTTTTTGAACGATGCATTAAATGCCGCTTTCCCCCCCGTCGAGATGACGGCGCTACAGCTGTATAACGCCAAAAGTATCCAGATCGTCGTATCTTCCTTATTAAGCTACTCCTGAGACAGACGAGCTGGACTTGGGAGTGGGGGGACTTCTGTTGTGAGAAGAATACGAGCTGACCTCGGGACTGTTGCGAGAAGAATACGAGCTGACCTGGGGATGGATCTGGATTAGCCTGCTCAGCTCGAACCCAATCTGATAATAGACAGAACGACCCAAAAACAGGTCGTCAAGTTTGACCGACCCAACCTAGGGAGGAAAGGCGATCCCTGTGAACGACCTCGTAAGGCCGACCGCTCTCATTGTAACGACCTGGTTCCGTTACCGCAATTCTCTAAGTTTGTGCGTAATAAGAGGAAAAGAATCCGAAAAATCTCTAACCAACTCGCCGAAGATCTTCGAAGATCACGGGACAACTCAGGAAATCTCAAAGATCCGAGATTTCCTCTACAAGCATCACGGCGGCAGAAAAGGAACGTAATCCCACGACCTAAGTCTATAAATTGAGGCATTCTCTCCATTATCAAGGTACGACACAAAAAAGCCAATCAAAAGAGAAATATTTAATCTTTCAAGATCCAACTGACTTAGGCATCGGAGGGCTAACGGCTGGACCCCAGCCACCCCCCTTTAGCTTTCCTTCGTGCTTTACAGGATCCAAGAAATCTCCAGTCCAGATCCAGGCTTCTCTCAAGAAGAAGATCAACATCATCCAACCGTCAAGATCAAAGGATCCTCACCTCGTCTGTTGACTAATTTTCAGCATCAACAGTATCGATTCCCATAGTGGGGTGGCTAACATTGTGATGTGACTAACCGGATTTCTACTTTAGAAAAGATTTAATTTAACATTAAAAATCCAAGAATTGTTGTACTAAAATAAAATCTCCTTGAGTTGGACATCCCTAGGAATGTGAAAAGATATCTACTGTGAAAAGTTATCCTCGAAGTAAAAATAGTTATTGGAATATATACAAAGGAACATTCTTTGGAATGCGAAGAAATATCCTTAGAATGCGAAAAATCAGAATGTGAAAGGACGCAAGGGAGATGAAGAGAGTGACCATGTGGGCTACACTAATTTGTGTGATAAGTAAAAAGTGTCCCACCATTAACTGCTTAAGCATCATAAAAATCACTTTGATCAGGCAGTCCTAACCATTTAGTTAATGTCTAGGAAAATGTCTTAAAAACAATTTTGATTGGAAGATCCTATCCATCCAATCAATGGCTTTGAAAAAGGATGATCTAAATTGACTATACTAGATTTCTACTACTTTTAATGAATCACTTCGATCAATTGTCCTAACCATTTGACAAGTGGTTAGTAAAAAAAAAACTGAATGGTCTATGTTAATTATATTTGAGAGAGTCTGGTTATCAATTTAGACGGCCAAATCATAGAAGCTCCCTTCGTAGTACGTGTTTTTCAATGATGCTTTTATTAGGCAAGTTAAACCATTTGATCAATAGCTAGGAAAGCGAAGGGTTCATGTCGACTACTTTAGAGCAGTCTTTGCACCATGGAAACGCCTACCTTGATTGCCCATATATACACGTCTCCTTTTGACAATTCGTTCAATTGAAGCATATTATCTCGAACTTAGCGGATTGTGAGTTCCATTTTTCCAATTTCCAACCCAAAGGAAACTAATCTTAAATAAAATATTTGAGTAAACATCCAAACACACCTTGATATTAGGGAAGATGTTACATGACTCACCATGCTTAGCAATTTATTACCAGTTTTGCTGATTTCGAGCTTTTCAAGCTCACATACATGTGCAGGCAATAGAGCTCATGTACATGCCACACTTGTGCCGGCATGTCATATAGGTCTGAGACACAATCCATCCATCAGAAGAGAACCAGTACTCCTAGTCCAAAAATCAGTTTAATCCACTTGTCCTGTAAAACAGCTGTTTGCAAAACAAATGTAGGACCATTAAAAAGAAAAAGAAAAAAAAACACTTGGGTAAAGTTTTCTAACCCAACCACCTGTCTTCAATATTGGTGCACACCTCAGCAATGGACTAGATTTATTATCGGGAAACATCTAAGGGGTTGCACCAGCCTGATGGTTGGATGACCTACATGCCATATATGCTGGCACATATGTGACGTGTACGTAAGTTTATTAAAAAAACACATGCTCAGTTTTCTTTTTTCAGAAAGGTTGGAGCACACCACCTGCAACTTTATTGATATGTAAAAACTGTACATCATTTGAGGTGGGTTCCACCAAAAAAGGGATGTGGGTTGGCCCAAACACTAGCTATCATGCTGGTGTCAAAGCTCTGTGGGTTCCACCATGATGCATGTACTTTATCCATGCCCGCCATCCATTTTTCCAGCTCATTTTAAGGCAAGAGACGAAAATGACATAGATACAAATCTCAAGTGGACCACATCATAGGAAACAGTGTGGAGAATGATGTCCACTGTTGAAACCTTAATAGGGTCCACAGTGATGTTTATTTGTCATCCAACCTGTTCATAAGATAAAAAAGAGCTGGATGAATGGAAAACACAAATATCATCTTGATCCAAAACTTCTGTGGCCCCTTAAAAATTTTGCTACAGTAACTGTTCAATCCTGACTGTTTCTTTTGGTGTGGTACACTTGAACATTGGATCTGCCTTACATTCGGTCTCATTCCATAAAACGAGCTGGAAAAATGGATGGACGGCGTAGATAAAATACATACATCATGGAGGGACCTATAGAGCTTTGACACCATCTTGTTGGCTGGTGTTCAGGTCACCATGCAGCCAACCTGCGTCCACAAAAAAGACGAGTGATCTCAACTATATATCAACTAATTTAACTAGACATCAGCAAAAAACTTACAGGAAATCAACCCATGACGCGACAGAAACAAAACCAAAATGCTAGGCATCGCAAAACTCAAACCCAGCTGCTCGGAAGCAATGAAAGCAGGCCTCAGCTGCTACCACGAGCTGAGAGCAAAATACCTCCTCAGCATATGGTCTGAGATTGATAGTATGATTTTTTTTTTTCCCTTTCCTTTTGACCATAAACGACTTGGACCATATGTTTTACTTGTCATGGATGTGGAGCATGCCTATACTTCTAATCGGATTGGATGTGTGACTGGATGTATGACGCAGGGAGGACGTGGTAGGTCGTCTTCCTAACCGATTGTTACTCGAATCCACGAGAAGAAATAAAAGAATAAAAGAGGAAATTAATTCTGAATAATTGTTTTTTTGATAGATTGAATGAATAATAAAATAAACATAATTACCTTGCTTTAAATAATAAATTAAATCCTAAATTCATACTTAACACTAACTTACAAAAGAAAAAAGGAACCCTAATACAATTAAAAAAGAAACAGAAAAAACTACGCAAACTGTATAACGCCTGTCGGGCGGCGTCTTCCTTCAATTGGTATGAATAATCCAAGTATTTAATTACCACAAAACTTTGTGGTTTTGCTAACATCGACATACTTTTCAAGATGATCAGCTCAGATCTCCATATCAGTAGTAGTGGGATACTTGGACCATCTCCAGTTTTAGTGGACGGAATTCAAAACTTTCTGGACAGTTCGTACCATTTTGAACGCCATGATCAATCCGTAACTCGAATTGACGTGAAAACTAATTAGTTTTCTTGACGTCAAGTAGCTCTATGAAATAGACGGAACGGATCATCATAAATGATCAACATGGGCCTCATGAGTTGGGCCAAAATCTAAAAATGGGAATAACAATTTTCTGTTTTGGTTGAAACTCCAAAATCGAAAATCCCTTAGTTTCCTCTTATTTTTCTTCCTATCCATCTCCTGCAGGAAGGTGCGTAATCCACGCCCTCAATCATGGGGTTCTTTTCTTACATTATTCTTTCCCACTTCAAAAAAACTCGTCATCGAGTTTGGCTTTAGCTTAGAGCTATGATTTGCTTTTAACTTCAGAAGTCGATGCTTGCTGGCCTTATCCTGGAATGCTGCAACAAATTTATCCGACTTCTTCTCTACGCTAACATGAATAATTACAATCTTCTCTAGCACATCGAAAGTTGGTCTTTTATGAGAAAGGACAATTTCTTCTACAATGAATAATTCATCAGAAAGTTCAGCAACTACGATTGCCTCGATTTCCTGCATTGCTGGTGATACACTTTCTGGGATGCTCATGAATTCCGTTAAAATTAACTCCATAATTTCTGAAATAACTTCAAACTCTCTGTAATAACCTAAATTTTTGGTACACGTGTGACCATCTGACTGTTCGCTCGCTCATTTCTCCCACTTGATCATATGCCACACACATGATCAAGTATGTGATCATCCATTCATCCATCCATTTCATCTCTACCTGATAACTACAAATTTATTTGTCAATCCACTTGACCATCCATTCATGCACGATATAACTCATCATGCAGCACGTCTTAAACATGTGTTGCATGATGATTTAAGTTCCAACATGTTAAAGAATTAATGACATGTTTTAAATATTATTAATTAGTAAAATTAGTTTTACATGAGTATGAGATTTTAGAAAACAAAAAATACGTGGTTATGATCGGAGGGTCGGTGATCTAGACCGTCTATTATACTCAACAGCTCAAATACTACAAAATATCCAAATTACAAGATCAACCGACCACTCGTTTATTGACTTAGACCAACAACAGGAAACCGTTAGATTCATACAACAAACTATCACCAACTGACCCTCAAAATCCATTTGCCACCTAAATTCATCCATCTATTCGACCATCAATCCACTCACCGATCAATCGTCCATCGTCATCCATGATCGCATGCACATCCATGTACACGTTACCCCCATATGAACACCATGTACCGCACCACCATGCACCACAACCTCACTTTATACACGCACGTGAAGTTTTGATATCATAAATAAGACCCATAATGTTTGTGTGTGTTGGTTACGAGAGAAGATGTGTTAAAAGTGTATTAAAGAGGTGAGTTTTATTTATTTAATTCTTTTTAGCATGCGGTGGGACATCCCTATTATAAATAGGGCACAGAGTGTGGGCATGAAGGAGAGAGCGTGAGAATAGATAAAAAAAAAGAAAAAAGAAAAAAAGAATACTTATAAAAAAAAAGAGAGAAAAAAAGAGAGGAAGAAGCTTTCTAAAGCTTTTGCAAGGTGGGTGATTTTATCCCTGCTGAAATTTTTAGATTATTGAAGTTGTGTATTTTCTGCTTAATTATTTATTTATTATTTATGTTGATTTAATTATTACTAAAATTCTTGTTTTGAAGAAATTAAAATAATGATATTTATTTGTTAACTAATTAAATTAATCTAAAGTCTAATATAAAACATTTAACATTTAATTTTTTTTTTATCAAACACGATCTAGAAAGATTCACTTTCTAAAATTTTATTTATGAAATTAAATTGAAAATTAATTTTTAATTTAAAAAAAAGAATTATATTTAATTGAATTGAAAATTTTTAATTAATCTTTTATTTAATTCTTAAAAATTTTATTTAGAGTTATTGCATGTTTATTCGTACTTTCTGAACTATTTTTTAATTTTCTACAATTCTAGGGGCTTCTATGTAATTCTCAGAAATTACAGGCACTATTTTATACTTATTTCAAAAACTTCTGGACTATAATGTAAAACTTGTAATTCTAGCATTATTGTATTTATTTATTCATTTCTAATCCCTAATTATCATAAAATTATATTTTCCTATTCTGTTTTAAAATTTAGAAAATTAAATAATAATAATAATAATAATAAAAATAATTATTTATATATTTCACTAACTTTAATAATATTTGTTAATTATGCAACCTTGTATGAAAATTCGATTTATTAAATTATTTTATTGTTGATTTTGAATTATTCATGATATGACATGCATCTCTATTAGTTATTGAATTGTGAAAAAAAAAGGAGGAAAGATCGAAAGGTTTAAGCAAGTAGGGCGATTGTGTCCCTTGGGTGAGAGACCCTAAAGCCAGTAAGTAGGGCGATCGTGACCCTTGGGTGGAAGACCCTAAAGCAAGCAAGTAGGGTGATCGTGACCCTTGGGTGAAAGACCCTAGAACCCATTGGATCCTTTGGAGTCTCCTTTGTGTACGGCGTATGAGTACAATTGTGTGCTCGGACATACGTCGTCATAAGTACAACTGGAGCAGTAGTCTGACCAGCTAACGTACGAATGAGTCCCTCACCTCGAGGTACCAGTACGTAGGCGTTAATATAATGTGACCATCTACTTGGGTACGGTGTTGTAAGAGATGATTTATATTTAATTGACACTACAAGAAATTCCATTTTTACTAACGAATGATTGTTTATAAAACTTCATGAAAGGTATGGCATTCATGGCATATTTAAGATTTCAGTACTGCATATTCCTTTGTTCTTTGTATTATAATTCAATTCTTATTTTATTTATCAATTCTTATATATTCTACATATTTTAAATTTTGGATAAGAAATGATCCCACTGGGCTATTATGCTCATACAATTACAATCATCCACAGGTGCAGAGCTGGAATATTACGAGTAAGCGGGCCTCTACTACTAATTTTTCATTTCCAGCAATTTAAGTTTAATTCGAATTTAAATTTAGATATAGTTTAGTTTGTGTTTCAAATCCCAATGTAATAAAACTATTAAGAGAGTAAAGCGAGCGAATATTACATTCATGAAAATTATTTTAGTAGTATTTTTATTTTAGATTGCTCTGAATATCTAGTAAATCTTGATGAAATTATGTTGATTGCAATTATTATCGATCTATTAAAACTCACGAGCTCAGGATTCGGGTCCTGAATAACCCTATTCGGGTACCCGGATTTTGGGTCGTGACACTCTCAGTCCCTAACCTTTAAGACTGAGGTATTGATTTCCTCCACCTCCTCAGAATTTTGAACATCCTCTGAGATGGTGGTGGGTTGTACTTCAATGACCTGATCCGAAGTTACATTACCTCGAAAATCTCTTTCAACATAATTCCCACGATTGTTCCCACATGCAGGCCGTCGTACGATGATGTCTTTGACCTATTTATCGCTGGGTTTTGAATCGTCTGGGGTAGCCCTGCAATAGGCCACCTGGGGTGCTCTACGGAACATGGGGTTATTCTGTACAGCGAGCATAGGTGGTTGTTGATTGTTGCCTTGGGCTTGGGGCAGATAATTAATGCCGCTACAATGCGATCGAGGGTTGCCTGTATACTTTGCAGGATCAACCAATTTTCCCATCATGCTTCATCGAAAGTTGCCGCCGTGACATTATCTCTTGGAGCACCGTCCTTAAGATGAAAATCCAACTCCTGAGGAAGAAAACTCTATCTGATACCAATGACGCAAGGAGGACGTGGTAGGTCGATCACCGTCTCCCTAACCGATTGTTTCTGGAATCTATAAGAAGAAATAAAAGAATAAAAGAGGAAATTAATTCCGAACAATTGTTTTTTGATAGATTGAATGAATAATAAAATAAACATAATTACCTTGTTTTAAATAATAAACTTAACTCTAAATTCGTACTAAACACTAACTTGCATAGGAAGAATAGAATCCTAATACAATTAGAAAAGAAACAACAAAATTTGCGCAAATTGTATAACGTCTGTCGGGCGCTGCCTTCCTTCCGCTCATACGAGTAATTTAAGTATCTGATTGCCACAAAAATTTGTAGTTTTACTGACATCGACATACTCTTCAAGATGGTCGGCATAGATTCTCCATATCAGTAGTAGTGGGCCACCTGGATCATCTCTAGTTTTAGTGGGCGGAATTGGAAACATTCTGGACAGTTCATACCATTTTGGACGCCACGATCAATCCGTAAATCGGATTGATGTAAAACTTGTTAGGTTTTTTCGGCATCGAGCAGCTTTACGAAGAAGGAACAGATCATCATAAATGATCAACATGGGTCCTATGAGTTGGGCCAAAATCCAAAAAAAAAAAAAAAAAATTCTGTTTTGGTTGAAACTCCAAAATCGAAAATTCCTTAGTTTCCTCTTGTTTTTCTTCCTGTCCATCTCTGTAGGAAGGTGCATGATCCACGCCCTCGATCATGGGGTTCTTCCCCTACATCGATGTGACTAGTGGAACCATATAATAGAAGGTAATGCATTCATAGTGCATTGATATCAAAAGCATGGCCTGTTTGGTTGCGATTTTAAAAATGATTTCATCTCATTTTCGCCGAGTAATTACGCATTAGAGGCCATAGTTTTTACAAATTATGGGTTATCAGGATTATTTAATCCTCACAAAGAAATCTCTAATACTCAATTAGTGTTTACTGAAATGTGATAAACTCACTTTTAAGTGGCAACCAAGCGGTGCCGAAAATCAAAATCCATGTGTAGACCTTCTAACCACCATGTAAACATCTCATTTTATAATAAAATCACTCATAAAAATGAAAACACAAATTTTGGTTAGATCACAGTTGAATGAAAGGGCGCCGATTAAAATTTCGGGAGAAGATTGATGTGTGCAAGTGGCCATCAGAGTCGGTACACTCGTATATATCTCAAGCTCGCTAAGCTCAGGCGTGTGTACAACATAGCTTGTGTATAGGCCACGCTAGTGCCAGCATGGTACATTGGTGCGAGGTCCAACCCATCCACCAGAGGGGTACACCTATCTAGACTCGAGGATGGGATCGGTCCACCATTAGGGTGGGCCACAGCTTGTGGCACAACTGTAAATAACTTGGCCAACGCTTTCTAACCCATCTGCCCATTACCAATGTTTGGGCCACCGACTAAGTTGGACCAGCTTGTTTTTGGGAGAGAACATCTTCACAGTCAGACCCACCTGATGGATGGCTCGGATACTGCACCTCTGCTTTACTGGCACGCTTATTTGCGTGAAGTCTGTAGATGGTATGCCTCATACAGGGCTGGAAATCAGCAAAGCTCCATGTGATCTCAGTACCTACACCACATTTTTCAAAATGGACTTTTGGATATTTGAATTTTGAACTGCTGCTAAATTCCTGCTGAGATCTTTAGATGTGGAGAGATAATGGTGGCATGGGTGCCAGCGGATATGAGCCCTTGGCAGAAACTTTCACCTTTCATGATAGGACTTCCATCTTTAAAAACATATTAATAGATGTGTTAGTATTTTATTTAATTTTTTTTGTTTTGTTAACATTAGGAATTAGAATTCTTAGACTCAACGTGATTGCCTTTCAAAAGATGGCATGTTTTGTCGTCATTTAAGTCTTATCCCAACAAATTGTGGTAAGCTATTAGGGTCATTTTCCATCATTCCAATCTATCAAGGCCATACTCCAATTAGACCATAGGTCATCAATTTTTTATTATTATTATTATTATTATTATTATTATGGTTATTTTCTTTTCTGACTACCTCTAGTCACTTCTTTTTTAGCCTTCCTCTGATGCTTTTAACGCCTTTAACTTGTACAACTCACTTATTCAAGTTGGCACAACTATCTAAGTTTACTTTCCCCGGTCTTATTACACATTGGTGCAGTTTCCAAATTTTCATAAATGCATTTGTTTCTAATTGTTTTACCACTCATCCACCTCAACATTCTCATTTCGGCTATATTTATCTTAATAATATATTTTGTTATGTAATTGCTTGACATTTTGTCTCATAAAGCATGATTGGACTAGTAGCCATTCTATAAAATTTCTCTTTTACTTTGAATGGCAAAGATGGCATGTTTTGTTGGTCAAATTTAGTTTTTATTTATTAATGATTTTAGAAATGTTTACAATGCATTAAATGATGAATCCAAGGTAAAAAAATATTTTCCTTGTATGGACATTTTCTAAAAAAAAAAAAAAAAACTATTTCCTATTGACATTATGTTTTCTCTAGAGCTGTACACCAGTCAAGTTAGTTCAGTTGGCTTCCTCGACTTGATTCGAACTAGCTCGGTTTGGCAGTTGGGTTCAAATCGAGTCGAGCCACTTTTTTTCCAGCTCATAAGATTTTTGAGTCGATCGAGTTCTACCCGACCTTAGCTTGATTCGGTTTGACTCGAAGCTCGGTTCGTGTTGAATCGGTTCGAGTTTTGACTTAGCTAGTTGGAAATAGAGGTTGTTTAGTCTCACATCGGAAGAGAGCAAATGAAAAAAAGTGAAAAACTATCTATAAAAGCTGTAGTTAGGGGTGTCAATAGGCCTAGTCGCCTTCGAGCCTAAATTTTGCTTCGAGCCTAAATTTTGAGGTGTTTTAGGTTGGGCTTTTAGGTTAGACCTATTCAAAAATTGATTTTTTTTCGAGCTTAAACTCCGCTTGAACTAGCTCGAACTCGACTAAAAAGCTCAACCGATGCAAGTCGAGCATGCCATTCCAGATCGATGGCTGAGTCGACATGAGCTCGAGCCAGGGTTATCTACTAGTTGAGTTGAGCTAAGTTAGGCCGAGCTCGACTCAGTTCAGCTCGATGTACAGCTCTAGTTTTCTCCTACTTGGAACTCTTAAGGAAAAGTCTTAAATTCTAGTGGATTGTTATTGGACTCATTTAAAGTAGTGATCAAAGATGATTAATGACTATTGTCTAATGAATCGAAGATTTTTGCTCACTATTTAAATACCACCTTTTTCAATATCCCACTTTCTTCTCTGTGCTCAAAGAACCTTAAATAATTGTTATTAGAGATATTTCTGTTGATTAAAATGAGATGATCCAGTTTTAGGTGCATACCAAACAAAGATTTCAATTAGAATGTAATAGAGACTTTGATGTTGTCAGGCTTCTTACTTATTATGGGCTGCTGTATCGATTAATCACAAATATACAAGATTCAAGACATGGACAGCCACATATCTTCCAGGTATGTCACTCTGGGTGGCTCAACGTCCCTCTCTAGATCCAAGTAGTCCCACTTGTTTCTCATCTCTATTCACGTACGTTTTAACGAAAACTGGTTCTAGATTTTTGGGATTTTTATGGCAGTATCAGGTTCTACCAAACTAACCTCTACTTTTTTAGAAGTGCCGAATGGACCTCTTGAGGCTTGAGGTCGAAAATGTGTTGTTTGATAAAATTAATTTTCAGCTTTTATCACTAAAATTGATATTTTCAATGATTTTTAAGTGCTTAAATTAATATTCACTGGAAATATAAGTGTTTTTTTTCTTCTTTTTACTCTCCTCCCTAAATTGACTTTTAGAGCTTATCTCAGTACTTTATTTATCAGTATCTTACCTCTTATTATTATTATATTTTTTTTAAATAAAAGAGAGAGAGTAATGGAGGGGTACACCCAGTATGTGTATGACTTCCAACCCTTCCAACAGGTGTACCCACCATGATGACCAGGCACAAATTCAACAATCAAATCCTCAGGTGGGCCACACATGAATTTTGAGAACTTCGGATGGGGTACATTGTGGGTCTGATGTTGGGGTGCACCTTTCGGAAGGTTGGATGCCATGCACACAATACATGGCCCCATGATTCCCCACTAGAACTAGAAAAAAGAAAAGATGAGGGTATTTTGGTCATGTTACTCTCAACAAATACATTTAAACGCTTTAGAAAAGTAGAGGCATTGTTTAGTAAAATCAGAATTCCTCAGTGATTTTACGGTAAAAATCGATAGATTTTTTTGGCTCGCATTTTTTTTCCTCGTCTCTACAAGTAGTCTTCTGATTCTAAATCTTACTCCCTCAACTGTTTCATTGTTTCTTATGATATGGTCCACCTGATAATTGTATCTCCTTCATTTTTTTGTATAATGTCCTAAAATCACATGGAAAAACGGATGGACGGCTTGGATGCATAATACATACATCAAGGTAGGCCTCGCAGTAGACCCACGGTAAGGGCCTCACCTAATGCACTATATCGACCAAGATTCTTTAAGTGGGCCCGCTCAAATGTACAACCATCCTTTTAGTTACATCAACAAAGTTAGTGGTCCAACTTTTCAGTAAAAAGTATACATAAAACAAGAAAGGCATCGATGGTCAATTCACCAACACCGGGAGCTCAAACCCAGTCATCCCTATTCAATAATTAATACATGATACCGATCCATGGGAAAACCATAGGGAAACCAGCTTCGCCTGCAACCATATCAACAACCAGCCTTACCTACAAACACACGCCTGTGCGCTTACCAAAGCTCGTATTTAGAGTCACCTCGCTGCTTTTTCATGGCATGGCTTTTAGGACTGAGCGACTCGGGCTGACTCGAGTTGAGACTCGGCAGTGTCTCAATCCCGACTCACTGTGCCAAACTCGATCAGGCTTAACCGAGTCTGAGTTGACTCGGATGAGTCACTTCCAACTCAGACAAGTCATCAATCCAAGTTTCATGGTGGTCTCGCCAGGGCGACAAATGGCCCAAGTCTAGCCCTAGCCCATGAGCCACAGATCCAAGTCTAGGTCCATCTAGTCAAGAGCTACTGGGCCCACCTGCGTAAAATGAACTTGGGCCAGGCTAGGCCAGGCCAGTCTTCCCACCCTACTTCTCACCATCTCTCTCATTTCCGGCCACACTCATCTCAGACTCCGCTGTCGGCGCCCTCTCATGGCGGAACCTTGCATAGATATCACCTTTGTAGAATTTCCTCGTTCGCACGGCCAAAACAACCGAAACTAACGATCCCAAGAACGCCACGGCTGCAATTATGATGAACGATAGTCTATAGCACTGTGCTCCAAGGCAAGTTAAGTCGCCCCTCGTCGCACCACCTGATAGTGCTCTTTGCTTCAAAGCCTCCCTGTCATACAGACGTCCGGCGACTCTGACGTTCAGCACATAGGATCCAATCGGTGTAACAGCCCCGGCGACACTGAACAACGTCGCATAGTATTTCAGCCCAAACAGTTCTGATATGATCACGAACACCAACGACCACTGTGCTCCAAGACAGAATCCGATGATCACTGATGCCACATAGAGAGAGGCCGGACCGGGGAATGCGATCAAGAGGTGGCCCACACAAGAGAGGAGAAGGATTATCGTCAGAATCAGCGTGCGGGGGAATTTGTATCTTGATAGGAAGATCTCAGATGCAATGCCGGTGGCCACCCGCCCAGCAAAGTTCCAAATGCTTATAAGCGATACAAAGGTGCTGATGCCGCGAGGTGTGTAGCCCAACGATTCCCCGATCTGACCCATGTTGTCAATTGCTGTAAGATTGCCACCGGCGCCGCATATCGTTATAAAGAAGATAATCAGCATGTCGACGCTCGTGATTGCCTGTAGGATGTTGTAGTCCTCACCTCTCTCAGGCTCCTTAAACATTTTGATGATCGAAGAAAACCAACATGGCTTTTGTGGTGGGACAGGCTCGGATGAGGATGGAGTTGATGGTGGCAGTGCAATTGCTACTGCCGGTGGTTCATGTTGCGTCTCGACAGATATCACAGTCGGAGGAGGATTGTTCTTTGGAGATTGGTTTTTGAGCTCTTCTCTTATGGCGATGACAAGAGGGAGGAAGAGCAGGAAGATGATTATGGCGGCACTTCCGCCGAATTCCGGTGCAGTGAACACCATCTGTTTCTCGACGATGATTATAAACATGAGATATCCGGCGAGCGCGATCGAGACGTAGAGAAAAGAGTAGAAGATCTTGATGTCATCCGTCAGCCGGACGGCTTTGATGATTCGAATTGTGGAGATGAAGAACATGGACACTGCGGCCGGGAGCCATGCGATGAGGAGGATCAGTGACTTGGGATCCTGGCCGTAGAAAGCTTGGTAGAGCTGGGTGAAGATGGCCCCACTGAGACCCACCACACCCTTAAGTAGGCCGAGCACGACGCCGCGGCCCTCCGGGAAGTTCTGGACGCAGGTGACAAGCGCACCAACACCGGCAAATGACTGAGAATTGGCGGCGATGAACATGTATAGGCACATCTGCCAGACGGCGGGACGGGCGATGTGGCCCGCCACGGCGAGCCAGATCATGAGGTAGCCAGAGAGGTTCATGGAAACACCGATAGCGAGGACGATGGACGGTGGAGATATCTCGTGGATGATGCCGGAGAGGATGCCGATGTTGCCGCCGAGGTCTTTGAAGAAGCTGATGGTGTTTAGAGTCTGTTGATTGTAGGCCATTGATGATTTGATGACGCTGGAGTAGATGCCGAAGATGTAACCGGCCCCTGTGGTGGAGAGGATGAGGAAGGACGCGTACAGCATGAAATATCTCCCGCGGACTACCTTCACCAAGATCTCCAGCATCTGGGCCGTGCTCGCGCTGCAATGGGCCATCTTTACACACACTCTCTCTCTCTCAAGGAACTGGAGTTATTTATAGGAAGCCCGTGATTCAAAAGCTAAGTGGGGCCCACCATGATGTGTGTGACATCCACTACGTCCGTCATTTGTGCCAGCTTATATTAGGACCTGAACCTAAAAGTAATATGGATCCAAATATCAAATGGGCCACACCACATCGTAACTCTGATCTTGTGCTCGTTCACACGAACGCAACTTTGAAAGTGCAATAGAACGAGTGGACCACTGTCGTCTCACAACTTTGAAAGTGGACGGCTGAAATGAAAGATAATCAAACGTCCAATTCAATGAACCGATATGCATTGACCAGGAGGTTAGGGTCGTCAAAAAAGTCTGCCAGATGCCCAGAAAAAAGGACCCACCACTCGGACTGATATACGCAATCGGTTGTCGTGTTATAGCCCGCGTTAGAAAACAGCAACGTAATAATTAAGAGCAATCATAACATGCTCTTGTGGTGTATGGAAGATCATATGCATGCCTTACATATCACGTGGCAGCATCAAATCACCTAATTTCAAAGAATACAAATTGAGGACCGTTAGAAAAAGTATGTGAATTGTGTTTGTGTGGACTGTGGAGAGCGGATTAGGTGAGACCCCGGCCACACCTAAGACAGTGCGGCCCTTACCGTGGGGCCCACTTTGATGTATGTATTAAGTATGCACACCGTCCATCCGTTTTTCCAGATCATTTTAGGTCATTATCCCAAAATTGAAGTAGATCCAATTATCAGGTAGACCATACCATAAGAAACAGTGGTTATTTACCCTTAATGGGTCACAGAAGCTTTGGATCAATCTGATATTTGTTTTTCCCCTTCATCCATGCTTATGTGACATTATCAACAGGTTGGATGGTAAATAAATACTAAGGAAACATTAAAGTAAGCCCTA
Organism: Liriodendron chinense; assembly: GCA_003013855.2. NCBI lineage: Eukaryota > Viridiplantae > Streptophyta > Magnoliopsida > Magnoliales > Magnoliaceae > Liriodendron > Liriodendron chinense. The sequence goes on along the minus strand of PVNU02002543.1, from coordinate 584,225 downwards.
AGAAGTTTTTAATGGTAGGATGGTCAATCACCACTGTTTATTATGGTATGGTCGACCTGATTATTGAAATCTACTTCATTTTTGGGCTAATGCCATAAAATGATCTGAAAAAAAGGATGGACGGCATGGATAGATAATATATACATCAAGGTGGGCCCCACTGTAAACCCACGGTAAGGGCCGCACCATCTTAGGTGAGGCCGGGGTCTCACCTAATCCGCTCTCGTTTGTGTGGGCTATAATGTTCTTACGAACTGTAACTAGCCAAACAATTGAGGGCCCATTTCTTATATCTGAACGGATGGATATGATTTCTGATCTGTGTTATTTTAAAGTTATCGACACATTATAATGGATCACAGAATTTAGATGGTTTAGATTGCATCCATCTATGCTCCACGTAAATAATAACGAGTGTGTGAGTATGATCTTACGTACTCCGCTATATCATACTATTATTTTCGAGAGCGGATTGGGTTAGAGTCCGGCCTCACCTAAGACGGTGCGGCCCTTACAGTGCTACCGTGGGGCCCACCTTGGTTATGTATTATATATCCACACCGTTCATCCGTTTTAAAAGACCATTTTATGGCATTAACCAAAAAATGAATTAGATATACTTATCTAGTGGACCACATCATAAGTAACAGTGGTGATTGACAATTAACGGGCCACAAAATTTTTGAATGAAATTGATATTTTGTCCCTTCATGCAGGATTATTTGACCTTATCAACCGATTGGATGGTAAATAAACACTAAGAAACATTAAGGTGCGCCGTAAGAAGTTTTCAATGGTGGGATGGTCAATCACCATTGTTTCTTATGGTATGGTCCACCTGATAATCGGATCTGCTTCGTTTTTTGGATAATTCACTAAAATGATCTGCAAAAACGGATGGACGGCGTAGATGGATAATAAATACATCAAGGTGGGCCCCAAGTAACCCAACGGTGAGAGCCACACAGCCTTGGGTGAGGCAGACCCAAATCTGCTCTCATTATTGTTGATGCCACTAGCAGCGATTGACGAGGACGTCATGTCAGCGGAATTAGATCCGTCGCGTCGAATTAAAAGAGTTTTCGTCTCCGTATAGCAGATACATGGCATGTGGGGAGGTGGATCCGTGCCATCCATGTTGTTTCTGGTTGTGATCTTTATTGGATAATTACAATTAACAGGAAGATCCTACCCATCAGTTTTTTGTTGAGCTAGTTTTCGTTCACAGGCCACCGTTCATAGGGACAATCTCATCATGCCTTAGACGGACGATCTAGAGGAGGACATTTCGCTTGCCACGTGTCAGCTACTGGCGGAACGCGGATTGGGTACTACCACCGCGTGTCCCGAGCTCGTCACAAACTGGGGGCTCTAAGGGGCCACTGGCATGTGTTGGTTTTATCCACGCCGTCCATCCATTTAACCATTTCATTTTAGGCGCAAGCCCAAAATTGAGGCAGATTCAAGGCTCGAGTGGACCACATAATGGGGATTTAATACCTACCGTTGAAAAGTTCTCGAGGGTCGTGGAAGTTTTGGATGAAGTTTATATTTGTGTTTTCCCCTTGGCCGAGGTCTATGAAACCTTATGAACCGGTCGGATGGCAAATAAACATCACGATGGCCCCAGTAAAGTTTCAATGGTAGGTGTCATTGTCACTGATTCTTTCTTTGGTGTGGTCCATATGAACCTTGGATCTGCCTCATTTTTTTTATTATACCCTAAAATAATAATGCAAAATGGATGAACGGTGTGGATAAAACACCTGTATGACGGTGATCCTGTCAGAGCCCAGGCCTGTACCGCGGTTGTACCCAGTCCGTGTCCCTACTGGCGACGAACTGATCTTCAAAGGCAAAATTTCTACTACTGTTCCCTCGTGTGAGCTAGTCCAAGCATAAACGGCAGCCGAAGAAACCAACTTGGTTCCGCCAAAAAGATCTCCACCGTAGATCAGGAGAGAAGAAAATACTGTTGCCTGATGGACAGGCTCGCGACAGTCTTCTTACAGGTAAAGCTACCGGGGGTTTGAAATCGATGGAAGCTTGGATTATAACTAAAATCCTTTCAAGAGACGTGTGTCACTAGGCTATTAATTTACTTGGCACATGGTCTACTGATGATATCCCAACTAATTTATTGGGCACATGTCCCACTGATGATATCCCAAAACGATCAGATTATTAATTACTTCACTAAAATTATTTTAATTAGATTTTCTATGCTATCTAAACATTGTAAGCTAAAAATCATTGGTTAGTCACTCAAATATGAGTCTACGCTTGTGACCTATCTTAGGCTCAAAATTTCATCGTTTTCTGCCAAAGGACATATTTCAACAAGCTTATTACAATGGGGGCCAAACACAATAAAGGGTTTGAAATCCAGAGTGGTTCCAAATCCGGGCTCTAAACATGCCCTAAGGTAATGGGTTCGAATACCCATTGTCATGTGTGCTGCTGTCAGTGTATCTCAAAGTCATATCAAATGGACCATTGCTTTAGTGGCCTTCAAATAGACAGTTAATAAAAATGTAGCAGTCCATGCTTGCACCAACGAATGGCTGAGATTTTCAAATCAAAATGGTTTTCGGAACCCTCACCTAAGAGGGTGCGGCTCTTACCGTGGGACCCACTTTGATGTATGTATTATGTATCCACGCTGTCCATCCATTTTTCCAAGATCACTTTAAGGCATTGACCCAAAAATGAAGCGGATTCAATTATCAGGTGGACCATACCATAAGAAACAGTGGTGATTGACCGTCCTACTATTAAAAACTTCTTAGGGTGCTATTTAATGTCTACGTAGTGTTTATTTACCATCCAATCGGTTGATAAGGTCACATAAGCCTGGATGAAGGGAAAAAATCAATATCAGCTTGATCCAAAACTTTCGTGGCCCATTAATAGTCAATAAACATTGTTTCCTATAATAGTATCCACCTGAAAATTGGATCTGTTTTATTTTTTGGATAATGTCATGAAATGATCTGAATAAAAACAGATGAATGGCGTGGATACATAATACATACATCAAGGTGGGCCCCACGGTAAGGGCCGCACTGTCTCGGGAGAGGCCGGTGTCTCGCCTAATCGGCTCTCATCGATTTTCTTCCGTGGGAGCAAGCTGCTGGAGACTCGCGAGCCTCCGTAACAGAAGATGCTAGCAACTCGCAAGCCTCTCTGGCAACAGGGCTTTTTGTACTCTCATGGATGGTAGGTGCCAGCATACATGCGCTCCACGCCTGCCGACATGTCACGCGGGCGCATCCGCATAATAGGCACGTGGCACGGCAAAGGTGCTTGGCCTAGAAATCTGTACAACTGTGTATACAACCCACTACCGTACGCTTGTGACAGGTTAACCGACAACTGGCATCGCATCTCTTTCTCTCAAGAAGATTTCTGACATTAAGATACTCTACAGCCATCGGACCCATACGTAAGATCTACTCCTGCCAGCTGCAAAAATCCATCTCATCTAAACTAGTCCGACAATGTAGGAGTAGAGTAGGATTAAGATTAGCCACGTCTGACTATTTTTTTTTAACTCGAGAAAAGAACGTTTGACTTTCTTTTTTTTTTTCTTTTCTAGGAATCAACTTCATACATTTCCTTTTCAACAAAAATAATTTCTTTTCCTTTTTATTGCATTTGATGCGGAGGCGGAGCCACAATTTTCTTTTAAAGGGGGCAAGGCACAAGCATGAAGCAATTGGGGGTGCCATTGTCCCCGTTGTTTTAGTGATGGGTCCATTTGAGCTTTGAATCTGTCCCATTCTTTTTATCAAGCCATAAAATGATCTTTCTAAATGGTTGGACAGTGTGGATACAACACATACATCACGATGGGGCCTTAGAACTTGGTGACGTCACTTCATGGCAAGATCACCATTGCATCGTGAGAGCTGGCCACCGATTTCTTTAAAAGGAAGTTATTGCTCTAGAAACTTGGATGGGACCCATTGTGATGTTTGTGAGAAATCCACCTCATCCATCCATTTTGTAAGATCATTTTAGGACATGGGACAAAAAATGAGCCGGATCCAAGACTCAAGTGGGCCGAAAACATGAGGATTGAACTACTACAATTGAAACATTCATGGGGCCACAAAAGTTTTGAATCAGTCTAATATTTATGTTTTCAGTTCATCCAAGTAGGAATGACGTTATGAATGGTATGGATGGCATATAAACATCATTGTTGACCCCAGGGAGATTTCAATAGTAGGAATTTTCCTACCCACCTTTTCCTTTAGTGCGGCCTATCTTAGTTTGGGATCTAGCTCATTTTCAGTCTCATGTCCTAAAATGAGCTCAAAAAACGAATGGATGTGGTGGATTTCTTACAAACATCACGGTGGGACCACCTAGGTTCCCAGCGCAAGAACTTCTTGTCGAATGAAATTGCGTCCGCCAGATCTATTCCGTGTCTGAGATTTCTTGTCGACCAGGTCCCACTACCTAGCTTGAGAAGGACAGTCTTGTAAGGGGCTCCGTGTGGCCCACGGTAATCTATATATTTTATCCAAGCCGTTTATCTATTTTGAAAGATCATTATAGTGATTGAGCCCAAAAAAGAGGCAGATCGAAGGCTCAACTGGACCCCCCCCCCCCCTATGTGGCTCTGCTCGTGCTTGCTACTATTGATATTTATTTTCCCCTCTTGTTTTGGGTTTTAACTCTGCGAAGCAATGCTAAGACCTTTTATTATTCCTACATATTTATTTTATTCAGTTTTCCTGCCCATTGTCTTTCGACTTTACGAAGCAAGGATATGATTTGTTTACTTTTTCTCATTTGCCTACCCGCCCCTCTTGTTGGGTCATGCGAAGCATGGCCAAATGAGTAGCACGTTTGCAGGTATTTCATTCCCCTTATAGTCATATATCTCTTAAAGTAGAGATCGTACGTTGCATAGGCGGGGATGGGTGTCTAACACCTTCCCTTCTTGTAACCAGGGTATACAGAATCTACAGTCATAGACCAACCACAGGAGTTACTTAAGTTAGGGAATTTTTCAGTTCCCCAACCGTTAAGCGATTATATGATTTCTAGCCGGCTGTAGATTCCAAGATTTCTTTGGCTAGTGGCAACTCCAAGACAAACGCAATTTATATCTAAGTCAACCTTGTATTTCAGTCAAATCAAATAAAAAAACGATAGAATGGAAAAACCAAGAAAGTGAGGGCTTCATTTTGTCGCATGTACGGGCACATGGGAGGGTGTTCATAAAATGATGACTCCACCGGGACTCTAATGGCTAGCCTTTGTTAGTTAAAGCCCAAGTCGAAATAAGAGATGTGTGACTTTCAGAAAAATTATGCTACCTGCAAAACTATCATCCAGTAAATACTGATCACACACTAACTTGCTAACCTTTTAGTGCATACTAGTCCATCTACTTTCCTGCGATCATCTTGCATTCCAGTAGATACTAGTCTATTTACTTTCTTGCAAGCATCCTACATTCCAATCTGCACTGATCCATTTACCTTCTTGCACTCAAGTTCGTATTGGTCCTTTACTTTTCTGCCTATATTTTGATACTCCAGTGTGCACTGGTCCTCCTACTCTCCAACCCATGCATGTCACGCCATATTCTACTGATTACCAAAACATGATACAAAAAGGAAATCCAACAAGAAAAAAGGTAAGATAGTGAGCAATCATTGCACCAAAAGGCAACTTGTGAGTCTGCCACCCTGCCAAGTTAAAAAACACATACCAAAGCATCGTCTGAACCCTTGCATAGGTTATCATGTTAGTCTAAGGAGACGCCTCAGCATCCCCTTCGGATTTTCCTAGGCGACAGACCTCATAACCTGCGACTGTCCTGTCGATAGTCGATCTAGCCATCGACATGAGTAGGCTAGAAGATCTGGTGATTTACCTTCTCCAGCAAAGAGCCACCCATTCCGTTCACAGCGCGCAACAGCCAAACACTCACAAGGGTCTTTTTGACCCAACCATTAACCAATTCCAACCCATTCCCCCTAAAATCACAATAACTTAAGAACCTCCTCTCTCTAATGGGAGCCAACCAATGCCTCAACAGGCCCACTCTAGTCAATCTCAACCCGATCAATTTCGGCGACCTCCCCTAATGGGAGCACTGTTCAATTTCAGATAGAACAACAACAACAGTCACCTTTTACCCAGCCACGACTTCTTGGTCAAGCTCATCCCTTGTTTGTCGCACATGTATATCCCGATAACCAATCCCGCCCCATGGTGGGAATTTCTCTCCAACCCTCTCATCCAGTCGTTCCTTTCAGTAAAACCATCCTGCCAGGGATCTCGGAAATGCTGAGGAGGTTGAACACTACGAGGAAGAGGCGACTTGAGCTCCGCAAGGGGCACAACCACCTTCCCAACAACTGTCTACGATCAATCAATTCCGAGAGCATTTCGAGGGACAACTCAAGACAATAAGAAGTGAGCTCTAGAAGCAACATGAGGTGGAGCTCCCTTCCACTTGATTCAGGGACCTTTTTCCCTTTTTGGAATCCAGAGTGCCAACAAACTTCAAGGTACCCAAGTTTTAAAAATAGACAGCACGAGATATCCCACTGCCCACCTAAAAGCTTTCTACGATGAGCTCGAAGCCGTGACAAGTGATGATGGAGCTCTGATTTAGTAGTTCCAAAAGTCCTTGAGAGGTGACAAACTCAAATGATACACATCGCTTAATTATCATAAGATTGGGACTTGGGAAGACCTATCCCAAGTGTTCATAGATCGCTTTGTATACAATTTGAATGCATCGTCTCGAAGGGCGATTTGATCGCCCTTAGGCAAAGAAACGATGAGTCATTATCCATATATGTCAGACGATGGAGAGTTATGACCGTAAGAATGAAGATGCCCATTGATGACGAGGAGTAAATCTCCATGACCATCCACTCGAGCAATCTAAACATATCGGGATATCTGATTTCATACCCATATGGCAACTTCGCCCAGTTAAACCATTCTGAACCTTCAGTGTTACTCGGACATCCTAGATCGCGTACTGAGCAATGATTGATATGTCATGATTACACTTTAATGGTGAAAAATCCCTAGCTCAACTGAAGTATTAAGCTTGAAGCCTCGTGTGGCAGAAGAATAATTTGGAAAGGCTCTAAAAAGGAACCTGTCAAGACTGGTTTGGGTAACATGGGAGATCCAGAAAGCTGTAGAATTCGCAGGCAACTTCCCATCACCCATACATACCTCTAGGTGACTTTAGGGGACTATACATACACCTTAAGCAACTACTTTAAATTAAAAGGTTATCCTCGTAAGGTTGCCGAAAGCGCAATGGCTCTAACCACCTCTAAATTCAACTTACCAGGAACTTTGATGCACAGTATCAGTTATGACATGAAGGGGTTGCGATTTGATGGCCTGGAAAGTCGCAGAAAGTCTAGGAATAAGTCACAACATCTCCCTCAACTCTCAAGAGCCATCCAAATTAATCCTCGACCAAACAAGCATTCCGATGAAGATATTATAGTAAGTCGAGGCTTAATCGCACCATCTTAAGAGGTGGGGTGTCCACTTGCTTTTGCATTCAGTTGCCAGCAACCTCTACAAAAGAGGGGCATCTATAGACATCCCACCTTGAAAAGGCAGATCGTCAGCTCATGACAAGTCGACAGACAGCTGGTGTAATAACCCGGATCCTTACAATAATAAATTTATTAACTTTAAATTTCTGAAATAATTTAATTAGTAGTTTAATTAAGTAGTTAAGTAATTAAATAACTTAAATATTGATAAATTAATATTAAACAATCCGTAAGGAATTATAGTATGATCCCTTTATTAGAATTGCTCAACATGAACACTAGAACAGCGTAGAAGTGTCAGATTTTACATAAATTTACAATAATTAAGAAAAAATGTCATTAATTAAACTTAAGTTACATGACATTTTCAAATATCATTATTTCTAACAATCATTCTCGTACAAAACTCTATATACTAGTTTTAGGACACGATCTAACCGTACACATGGAATTTCAACCCTTCGATCATCCTACAAATGGCTAAATCAGAAATTGGACCATAGGTGGGCCATCCAACCTCGGATTGGCCTCGTTTTCTGTGTCATGCTCTAAAAACACGTGGCCTACCTGATGATTGGAGTAGATTTTGCATATACATCATGGTGGGATCCACGTGCACAGCGTGCACGTCACGTGTCCGGTCAACACACGTTGACTGCGTATTGCAGAGACGAATTTCTGTCTTCTTCTTCGCCCGCTGTGACAGCGTGCAGCGCTGTCCGTTTGGGTTTTCCACGTCGTCCATCAAGTGGACCCCAGTGAAAAATCCAAGCCGTCCATCGATTTTGTCTCTTCAACGTGTACCTTCCTCTCAAGTTTTCTCTCCCATCAACCGAGCATTTACTCTTCTTCAAATCTCCGTTCAAATCAAGAAACTCTAAGATCCACAGATCTGCCATGCATGGATGGGCCAGACCTCTTCCAGATCTCTGTGTGGACCCCACCTAGCTTCCCAACGAGCCCCAACATGCAAAAGAGTCCCAGAACTATTCGGTCTCCTTCTCCTACTCGAATCGGGACTTCCTTGTACGTCCGCGCCTTCACCGCTTCTTCACAGCCCTGGTTAGTTATATAAGGCTCCGTCCATCTATGCTTATCTTCTAAGAAACGCAAGAGAGAGAGAGAGAGAGAGAGAAGCTGTGAGAAAGAGAGAAAGAGTGTGGGGCGTTAGAGAGAGAGAAGGAGAGAGAGAGAGCAAGAGAAGGCGGTGACACGACTGTCGTTGCACTGCTGATCCTACGCCGTGCACTGCTGACCCTTCTCCAGCAAAGAAGAAAGGAGGAAGAAAGAAAGGACGAAGGAAAAAGAAGAAGAAGAAGAAGAAGAGAGAGAGAGAGAGAGAGAGAGAGAGAGAGAGAGAGAGTCGTTGGATAGAGAGAGGAGAGAGAGAGCAGCCGTGTGGCCTCTAATCAATGGGGTACCCACCCACTGTTGCTGTCCCTATTGCTGGGAGAATTCTCCAGCAAGGAAGAAGAAGAAAGAAAGAAAGAAGAAAGAAGAAGGAAGGGAGAAAGAAAGAAGAAAGAAAGAAAGATCGCCAACCGAGTCGACTCAGTGAGCCGACTCCGACTCGATTGGAGCTTAGAACCTACCATAGGTGAGCAATTCATCTCAGAAAGTTTCTTGTTGATTCTTCGTTCCCTACTCTTATTTTTCTCCATCATAGATCTTAGGAATAGATCCATCTCTCAATATCTTTCTAACTAGGCTTAGGTTTGTGTATTTGTGCATAGTTTGGATCCTAAGGAAGGGATCCATCTCTTGAATTTATTTTTAATTTCATCTCTCAATTATTCCTCCTTGTTGATTATATTTCCTCAAATCTTCCTTCCTAGTCACACATCAAAATTTTAGACAAACTTAACTTAGGTTTAGATTACAAGACATCACCTTTAAAATGACACTAGTTAATCGTTAAACCGCTAAAAGCTTACATGTCATCCTTCTGATCTATTTTCACCTGATTTCCAACAAACTAGGGTCAGAAGAGAAATTACCTGAATAAAGATAATGCATACATGGTATGATTGAATGGTGAATTGCATTATGTGCTTGATGAATGCTTCCATAAACTCATGACATGTTCATACATTTATACACTGCGACAAAATAGGAGCATGGTTGATTTGACTCCTGGCGTGTATGGTTGATTTGCTGCCTCGCTGTACCGGTTAGGTGAGCATGGTTGATTTGCGACAGGTTCCTAATGTTTAGTGGCAGCGAGTTCTGGTCATTTTCTTATTGGGCATGGTTGATTTGCTCGGTTGGATCAGTGGTGTATGGTTGATTTGCTCACTGGCGTGCATGGTTGATTTGCCGCCTCGCTGTACCGGTTAGGTGAGCATAGTTGATTTGCGACAGGTTCCTAATGTTCAGTGGCAGCGAGTTCGTAGACGGTTGTTGCTCTCACACGTATCATAACATACATGACATCATGATAATCATGTTCCATTCATTATAAAACATAAAGTGTATTAATCATAACCTTATCCTCGTATATTTCATACAATCCTATCTGTTGATATTTTACATCTAATCTCTTATTAACTGGAATATTACCTGTGATGAAAATGACCTCACTGGGCTTTAGCTCACCAAAATCACCACAGTTTTTGCAAGATTTCAGGAGGAAGGAAGAGCGGCTGAAGCAGAATATCTGGACGACTATTTTTAGAAGACTTATCCTAGATTAGGTGGTTTAAGTTACTTCTTTTGAAGATGATTGAAACAGACTTTAGTAGATTTAAATGTTTTGCAGAGTAGATTTAGTTGTTTGATTTAAATTACAATTTGAAATTTAAGTTATGATTAATAAAGTACTTTAGTTTGGTAGTATTGTGGTATGTGGAATGGAATTTCTCTAAAGGTTATGATTGGACTAAATTCACACTCTGGAACTCGGGCCTTGGGTTGTTATACTCGAGTCTCGGATTTCAGGGCGTGACAGCTGGCACCATATTTCTCTCCCCAAGGAAGTTTTCTGACAAATTCTGCATAAAAAAACGGATGCCAAGTGTTCGTCGGCCATCCATGGGCCTACAGTTTTGTGGCCTATATAAACAGCACCCGCCCTATCTAAAGGGAGGTAAAAATGACAGGAAAGGATAGTATAGAAGCTTGGTCGATTTTCCTTGGCTTTTGTTCCCCAACAACAAGGAGACTCTACCACTTAGGATGCTTTACAATTATCCGATCCATACCTAGGTTCTGCTTCTGCTAGCCACAGAGACCTAACTAATCTAAACTAGCCAAATCATTTAGGAGTAGGGTCATGATTAAGCACGTCCAACTATCTATTTTCTTACTTAAGAAAATGGTGTTTGACTTTCCTTTTCTCTTTTTACATCTGAATGAAGTTCAGAACGTTGTTCATTTCACACATTCTATTCCAAACAAATGTCGCTTTTTTCTTTTTATTGTATTTGTTGCTATTTATATTTATTATGCCCGCCTGCCCAAGGTCTTGACTCTGTAAAGCAAGGCTATGACCTTTTTATTCTTTATACATATTTATTTTATTAAGTTTGCCTACCCATTGTCTTTTGACTTTCTGAAGCAAAGGTAGGGTTTGATTGCCTTTTTCTTTTGCCTGGTCTGCCTTCTTGTAGGGTTATACGAAGCATGACCTGATGATTAACACATTTGTAGGTACCATATTCTCCTTATAGTCACACATCTCTTAAGTAGAGACCATACATTGCATAAGTAGAAAGGGGTGTCTAAAACCTTCCCCTTTTGTAACAAAGGCCCTCACTCGAAATCTATAGTCGCAGACCAATAGGATTCACTTAAGTTAAGGAACCTTACGATTCCATGACTATTAATCATTCTAAGGTTTCTAGCCGGTCGTACATTTCGAGCTTCTTTTGGCCAGTGGCGACTCCAAGACAAACACACTTTTATATCTAAGTCAACCTTGCATTTTAATTAAATCAAGCCAACTGATGAAAAAATCCTAGAAAGTAAGGGCTTCATTCTGCTACATGTAAGTGCATGCGGGAGGGCGTTCACAGACTATAATGCACAGAACCAGATGCAACTTGTCTGAGTCAACTCAGTCTAAGTTGATCCAGCTAATCACTGCAAGCTAGCACCAGAATATGCCTGACGAGTCTCCCATGGACTTGGACGAGTTTGATTGGACTCGGCGACAAACGACTTAGTTTGAGTACATATGCTGGGCCATCAGGCTACCAATGGACTAGGCCTGGACTTGGTATTGGCCTAGATCGTCAACTGTTTGGTGAGCCTGCTGGCTTTAAAATTTATCTTATGATAGGAGAGTTCAGCCCGTAGTCCACACTAAACTAAAAATCCCATATTTGTGACCAGGATCTTCTAATATAAGAGATTTCTAGGGCATTGTCCATTCATTGTCCGACCGAAGACACCATGACATGTGCATGGATATTCCACTTCTTAAGAGGAGATCCAGTCTATCCATGCTGACCAAATTTTATTCCTCCCTACCTCTATATTGTGTACATGGCATATGAGTATTTGATTATCCAAACCATTCATCCACCTGGGCATGAGTGAGACTGAGACCAAACTACAATGATCAGAAAATTCTAGCTATATAAAGATGATGCAAAAGGACATACTAACTTCCAATTGATGATTTGGACATATTTAAATGATTAGGATTGTCACACCCCGAAATCTGGACATAGAATGTGCACCCTTAGGCCCAGGTTATGAGGTATGACTTGTGCACAAGTGCACTTAATCCAAGTGTCAAACAATTAATGGGGCATAATATATATATATATATATATATATATATATAGCTCTTTTCAGTCAAACACCATCCATTCATTTATTAATTCAGAAATAATTAACTACAATATTAACTTACTAAAGTCCACCCATTCGAGACTTATTCAAATGTCATCAATTGAAAGTAATAATAGAAATACAACTATCTAATTATCAGAGTATATCCATCTTGGTTTAAAGTTGCTTCATTGGTTCAACCTCATTCTCAGGGTCAGCTAGAAATCCCAGTGAATAAACCCATCATAGTTCTTATGCATGAGAATTAAAATAGGAAACAACAATTCATACTTATTAACACTAAACGTATGTAGAGATGTCATGTATGCATGATGCATGTATTAAGTGGGAACTCTGTTCACTTACTTGAGTTAGACTCCATCAACCTGTATCAACCATCTTAGGGCTGGCATCTACCTTTAGGGTAGGCTTCCACTATTGCATGGGCATCGAGGATGGTCCTTGGGACACTAGGTACTTAAGTACGTACCAGTCTTCAAGAGAGATCCTCCCGAAAGTCAACATGATGCATGAGTTGCACTACGCCAAAATTACATTTTTGCGACGGACCAAGTTCGTCGCAAATCTATATTAGCGACGGACTTGGTTCGTCGCATGGGCCGTCGCAGTTTACTATGTGGCAAATTTTAAACGACGAATTATGTCCGTCGCTTTTAAATGACGGATTACATTCGTCGCTAAATTATGTAAAGCAACGGATTTAGCGACGGACATTGAGCCGTCGTACAAAATTGTTGCCACGTAAATTGGTCCGTCGTTAAATTTATGGGCGACATTTATTTAGGAATTTTAGCGACGGGTTTGGTCCGTCGCTAAATTTTCTGAACGCACACCTATTACGTTTGAATTTATTTTTGAATCTATTGCACCTGATAGTCATCCAAATTATTTAAAACAAAAAAAAAAAATTAAAACCTAAAAAATCATAATTATATCATATATGAAACTTAAAGTCCTTACATTTCTAGTGAAAATTAATATTAATATTTGTTACAAATCTACACATTGAAGTGAACCATTCTCCATAGAATGAGCAACTAGGCTTTATTTTGTTCCCAATATTGAAACCAATCTCTTGACCATACGTGAAGCTAGCCTTCATTTCTAATCTTTCCTTATAGCTACTTCCACCTCATACGTTAGCAAATCCATCAACTGGCCCGCCTGCAAAATCCAGAATATAAAACATAAAGATTCAGTATTATAATGTAAGAACAAAAAAGGAAAAACAACAACAAAAGACAATGAAGCACCACCTACTCGTAAGAAATGCTAGGTGACAAGCTTGATAACTATTATATATGCATGATGAAGCTTCAGTACTGGGATGAAATCGGAAACCTGGAGGCAATTCCATTTGATCCTCTTTGGATAGAGCATTCACAAACAAAGCCAGCAAGCAGAGAAATTTTTAGTCAGCAGAGTCAAAGTAAGAGCGTGGACTGATCTGAAAATAAAAATAGAAATCCAAAACTGATAAGCATATAAATGTAGTCAGCATCACTGAGACCAATCTACAAGCAAGAGAAACAATAGTTACTTGGATTGGAGGTAACTTGGGTCGAAGTCCTCCATACTTTGTCTTCAGCTCTTCCTCCTATAGAATACAAAACTCCGAAAATGATCTGAATCCAGGACTCAAATGAGCCCCACTAAAGGAAAAGGCGGTAGAGAAATTCCTACCATTGAAATCTCCTTGGAGTCCATAGTGATGTTTAATGCCATTATAATGTCATTCTTGTGGTGTGGTTCATTGGAGATTTACTTGTGGTTAAACCTTGTGATTTGTCATTTGTGATATGTAATTTATGGAATGGGAAACTTTAAACCTTGTGATTTGTCATTTGTGATATGTAATTTATGAAATGGGAAACTTTAAACCTTGTGATTTGTCATATGTGATATGTAATTTTTGAACAAATCAGTACTTACTATTTAGTAGTAGAAAAAAAAATTTCAAGAAAAAAAAGTGAAATTGTTTGAACTTGTTTGAACTCATAAAAATTGTTCAAAATCCATATGTTTGAAGATAATTGGGCCAGAGCAAATCGAGTTCGAATAAAGCCACCCTGTTTGAATGTTTGTTCGAACATTGTTTGAACACACCCACTCAAGCAGCCGAATAATCCGATCTGGTCTATGTTTGACTCAAATTGGATTGTTGCCCACCTCTACTCAAAACCCATCACCTTAGTGTTGAAACTACTGTGAGTCTACCACTAAGCTGAGTAAGGACTGAGTGCTTTAGAACTTGCTTTAGCATATGTTTTTCTGAAATTTGTTATAGATTTGCCTTTCTTGGAAAGAAAAGTATGAAAATGTGACTTTAGGAGAAAAAGAAGGTACGGACGGACGGTAATGTGAATGCTGATCTTGGACGGACGATGGAGGGGAACACAAATACTATCATGCATTTGGCAAGAGGATTTCAATAAGCTATAGCATGCCTGGGTTTTTGGGTGGGTTACTCTACGAGCCAGTCAGCCTGTCAAATATCGTGAGTGAAACAAGGGCAAGAATCTAGTCCCAGTTACAGGCTTCCAGCTTAAGATAGGCAGGTGGCTGGCCATGCAATGCATGCAAGTTAGTAATCATGAGTTAACTGAGGTTTTTGCCAGTGCTCTATATATCCACCTAAGCATCAATCTCGTTTTCTATACGGTTTTCCAGCTCATTTTAGGATAGTGATCTCAAAATCTAAGTAGATCCAAATTACACAGCTGAAAACAGTAGTGAATGACCATTAAGAACTTTTAGTGGGCCACAAAATTTTTGAATCAAGCCTGTCTTTGTATTTCAATCACCACTGCTTCCTGTGGTATGGTCCATCTGATATTTGGACCTTTTTAATTTTTGGGACCATGTTGAAAAATGGATGGACGAGGTGGATATAGGGCAAATCATACATGAAGAGCATTTTGGTCCACCATTCCCCTCGTTCGTTAAATCAGCACCGTCAAAATGAAAGGCCCACCATGAAGACCAACTTTCACTAAAACCGGGTTGATCAAGCTCACAAGATAGCTACACGTTTATGTCCAGTTGGACAGTCGGTCTTCCATTGATCCCAGCGGGGTGGACCACCTTATGAGCGAATTTGCCTCATTTTTATGCCAGGCGATCTTCATGGTGAGGCGAACCTGACCCAACCCAACCTGAACCAAATACATATGATTATTCCAACCCGACCAAGCTCGACCTGAATTTGCTCAACCAGAACCCAACCGAATTCAAATCGGGTTGGAGTTTTTCAACCCGAACCAACATGAGAACCTTGACCACTCAGTCCAACCTACTCTCTAGTCTTCTGCCTACACAAATGGGGTTGCTTTATCTCTTCTTCTTGCAAAGGGCAAGACCAATATATTGTTTTTCTTTTTTTTGGAGAGATGAGACCAATATATTGCTATCCTAAAGGGATTCAGATTGCTGCAGCCAGGTCATTTGGTTGAGCACACCAGGGGTAATCCATTTCCTAATATGATAGGGGCAGAAACATTGAGCACCTATTAAGAAAAAAACTATGTTTAATTCTACTAATGTAGCAGTATATGTGATGGTAAATTTTCTCTACGTTACGTGTTCATGGACTAAAATTTATAACACCGCTACAGCAGCCATCATCATCAACATCTTAGCCTCCTTCATAGAAATTTGGACTCAGCCTTTAAATGGCACCTGACATCAACCTTCCTGTTTACCCAACACTTGTACACATGCTCCAAAAGACAGCACCTTTCAGGAAAAATAAAAGAGGCTCCGAAAGGCAGCTGGCAAAGAAGGGTTATAGAGTGTTAGTGAACTAAAAATTATGTAGTTCAAATGGGAATTGTTACGCATTACAACTGATGGTGTCCTTAAGACTACTTAGCCCAATTTATTTGCCGTCATGGTTGCTGAACCTGCCTTGCTAAAGCGGCTAACACAACCTACTACCTCACAACTTTTTTTTCTATTGAAAAACAAAGCAATTTATTAGGCAGAGTCAAAAACAGAAACAGAGAACAGAAAAAACAACAAAAGGAAAAACAAAAAAAAAAAAAAAAAGGAAAAAAAAAAATAAAATACAACAAAACCTGTCCCATGACTGGCAAGAAACCCCAAAAACCTCAGAGCTTAAGGCGCCAAATCTCTGTAGTAACTCAACTTAGTTTTTCTCTCCGAATAAATCCTAATGTCTCGCTTTCATATTATCAAAATCCTAAGATTTATGATTTTTTACTTGACATCGAATCTTAGGCAAAAAGATTTTGAGTCCCCGGTTTGAATCCTTTTTCAATGAAACCTATGGTTCTAAGATCCAACTCCTGCGATTTATTATTCAAATTGTACTTAGTTCTCTTCTTTTTACATTTTATTTGGCTTACATTTTTTGTTTAAAACTTGAAATTGGTGGGGGCTTTAAGAATCTTTAAAAACAGGTCTATTTATTATTGTTTTTCTTTTTTTTTACTAAGAGATCAAATGATGGACATTCTCTTCAACCTTAAATTGTGGAGCTCTTTCTTATGATTTCTTACATCTTAACTGAATGAAACACCAAATTAACCTATGACTTACCTAGAGTGCTTTTATGGACAATTGCGATTATGTTGACCTTCACATATTGTGGTAATGGTCGTTAGGATTCAACTTCAACTAACCTCAAAGTTTGATTTTTATTCATTGTGTATTTTTCTGATGTTCTGATTTTAAACTCAAAGAGGTCAATTTGATTGTTTACATAATAATGAAAAACTTATTAAAGATTTTTTGGCATTTTCTGACACAAATGATTACAATATGCTTTCAAAATAGTATATTATTATCTTACATGACTGTATCAATCTCCAGATTCTACTCTATCTACTCCATAAATTAATGGGTGTTTATATGTATTTGCATTTGTATACCTCAATGTCAAACTTCAGTTTAAGGTTTGGTAGTGCATAAACTACTTTGGCATGGATGTGGCTAGAGTTTTCTATAACTCATTCAGAACATGGGACCATTCTCTACAAAATTGAACATATCCCCCACATTCATATCTAACCAAGGAATCTTTCTAATTCATAATCAAAAGAAGCAAGCAAATCATATTTCAACCAATACAGGAATAAGTCAGAAAATATTGAACCTTTCAATGGCTGTCCAGCAAAGAAACAGAAGTGAAAATACAATTGCTTGCCTTCTACCAATGGATCTGGTTTCGTCCCTACAAATTCATCAACCCCACCGAAAGTATTATGCTCCATCAGTTAAAGATTACCAATCAATTAAAACTAGAACTTTGACAGATTTCACAATGACAACATTGGCAACCATTACTCCTTAATAGGCAAGAACCAATTCATTCCAATGGCCAGGTGAGGGAAAATAGTAACTGTATCAATGCAATCAAACTATTAAACATACCCTTTTCTTTGATTTGGTGTCTCTTGCATTTGCTTTGAAACAAGACCCAAATAACTCGGATCAATTAGTCACCCTAGAAGGAAAAAGATTTAACAAAAGTTTTGAAAAGATACTCCAAAACCTACCAGTGGGAGGAGATTTTATACAATTATCTGGAATGACACTGAGGTTTCTTGGGCCTGATCTGAAAAAAAAATCAGACTGATCAATCACCCAAAGACAGTAAAACAAGAAGACTAAAAAATGGGAAAGAAAGAAAATCCAAATCTCAGAAAATGAAAAAGAAAGAGATTTACAGGTCAGGGAGGGCCTTTGCACCATGATCTGAGCCTACAGATACAGATAGCCAAAAAAATCAGCAAATCATTTCCAAAGAAACAAAAATTTTCTAAAGAAAAGAAACTCATGAGTCCCACACATCAATATCTTTCCAATTACTTCAATAAAAAAAAAAGTATATAAAAATATCAAAACTCACAACAAAAGCACGTTTCCAACCCAATCTTCACAATAGAACATTCTTAACCTTCTGATTTTTAGCCTAAACATAGATGGTTAAGAAGAGAAATACAACTACAGAACAATGGTCTAAATTACCAAACCACAGCCACACTTGTCTTCATGTTCCCATGCATGCTGTCAATAAGCAAGCCACACATTGTATAATTCTCCTTCCTTTCAAAGAATACCAAACTATTTGGAGAATGGACTGTGAGTTCTGCATGATACAGTAGACGTGTTTACTCATCTAACATACAAGTTGAACTCTCAGTTCATGCTATAACCATTTTCAAACAATGAGGAGAAGGTATTTTTTCATTTAAACCATATTATAGACTAGAAAAAACCCCACATGCCAACATAATACACATCAAACCTAATACCTCAACTTTGAAATGAATGTTATCCACCATTGAGCTATAGACTCAAACCACCTGTGCATGTATTTCATAATTAGCAGAAAAAGCATAGGGAGGAGATCTCTACTTGCAAAGATCAAGCTGAGGCTAGGTAAACTTTGGAGCAGAAAATTCTGTCAGGCTAAGATAAAGTGTAAAGAATTGGCAGCCGCACATCAAGCCATCTCAACTGAGCCAGCACAGAGGAATCCTGTAAAATAAAGAAGCTTTGAAATATTAGATGCTAAATGTCAAGCTAAATCAAACACTCTCTATCTTCCCATTTCAATTCTCCTGTTTCAAGACAAAGAAATTAAAGGCCATTGCTCTGCTGTTCCCCACTGCAGACCTGTTTCATTGGATAATGACTTCAAGGTAAGCATAGTATCATACGGCCCTCAGTATGGAAAAATGGACCCCATGTCTTAGTCATCCAAACTGTTGATCTGATGGGCCCTAACGAGGCTAGACTATGCCCAAAAAAATCAATACATCAGATGCTCTCAGTCATCCAAATTTTAGCTACATTGAAAACGCAAGCATGCACACAAATGCACACATTTTTAGCTACATTGAAAACACAAGAAAATATAATGAAAAATGTAAATTCCAATGAGACAGGATCGGACTCACAAGTTTGTCATGCTCTCAAGCTTTTGGAATGCACGTGGAATGGTTCCATTCAGTCTATTCCCATACACATTGCTGCAACCAAACCCATGTTAAAATGATGATTGCTGCAACCAAACCCATGCTATATCATCCCCTCTGTTGTTACACTGCAAGATGAGAAAAAGAAAGAAAAAAAAGGTGTGCATTCAATCGCCACTGTCTTCTGGTGTAATGGTAGGACGGGCAATCGCAACTGTTTCTTATGGTATGGTCCACCTGATAATTGAATCTCCTTCAGTTTTTGGATAATACCTTAAAATGATCTGGGAAAACATATGGACGGCATGGATACATAATACATACATCAAGATGGGCCCCATAATACAAACATCAAGATGGGCCCCATAGCAACATATACAATCCGAAAAGTGAAGAGCCCTGCAGTCTCCATCCTCATATCAGCATGAGGCAAACGTGCCAATATCAAACATGTGCCAGATCTATGCTTTCCATCTCGTCTAAAATAATGTCTAGATCTTCTGCCTTCAAGATCTTCTGCCAGATCTATGCTACACCTGCTTTATATAGTGCTTAAAATACCCAAACCTGTGGGGCCCACCATGCTTAAAATACCCAATCCTCTCCGTACATCAGGCCCTATCCTCGATTTTAGCCCAAATGCCAAAAAAAAAAAAAAAAATCTAGATCCACAACTTAGATGGCCCACCATCGTGCATATCTCTCATCAAACCCGTTAATCACGTGTAAATCACCAGAATGGATTATAAATACAAAAAATCAGCCTGATAAAAAACTCACATGGGTCCCGCCATATCAATTTAGCGGTTATAGGAGCATTTATACTATTTTTCGATTCGTATGGCCCACATGAATCTTTAATCAGGCCTATAATGTGAATGTACGGTAAAAATAATACTTAAAATCTGATGAACGGACTGGATTTCACATATATAAGTAAAATCATGGGCCCCACAGAGCTTGTATACTGTAGAAGATAAAGCAAACCAAACTCCTCTCCTCACTCTCCAACTTCTCTCGCCGTACCGTACACGACTGGTTATAAAATATCGGCGAGAAATTGGCTATTGAAAATGCGAATGTGATGTGCTTATACATGTCCGTCAATCCCTACCGTCCACATATGGGGCCCACTGCGATGTGGCACAGATAAAAAATCGCACTGATTGAAAGGTCTTGATCCGTATTAGGGTTTCAACATTCAATGTTGGAGAGAGAGAGAGAGAGAGAGAGAGAGAGAGAGAGAGAGAGAGAGAGAGAGAGATTTCATACCAGCTGCAATGGCGTCGAAGCTTGGAAGCTGCAACGGGAGCGGGGATGGGAGGCGTCGAAGCTTGGAAGCTACAATGGCGATTTTTGGAGAGAGAGAGAGAGAGAGAGAGAGAGAGAGAGAGAGGAGGGGCGGGAGACGATTGAGAGGAGGGAACGAGGATTTGGGTTTTTTTTTAGGGTAAGGGGATGGGTTAATCGGATTGCACGGTCTTATCGTGCGGATTAAACTCAGTTGGGCCCACCAAGAATGCATGTGCTTTATCTATTCCGTCCATATGTTTCTCCAGCTCATTTTATTGGTTGAACCCAAAATTTAAGCATATCCAAACCTCAAGTGGACCATGCCACGAGAAACAGTGGGAATAATGATTTCCACCGTTGAAACCTTCCCAGGCCCCACATTGATGTTTATTTGTCATCCAACCTGTTCATAAGATCACATGAACATGGATGAAGGGAAAAACACAAATATCAGCTTGATCCAAAACTTCTGTGTCCCCCTATAATTTTTCAATGGTATACATTCAGTTCACACTTTCCCTGTGGTGTGGTCCACTTTAGATTTTGATATGCTTCGTTTTTTGGCACCATACCTAAAATTATCTGTTAAGATGGATGAACAGAGTGGATAAAATACATAAATCACGGTGAGCCCCACAGAGTTTACTCCGCACGTGCTTAGTACTGACGCAATCTGCGCCAGAGGCGTACTGCGCCAGAGGCGTGAATTAGGTGTTACCCGGGAACAGCTAAGTGGGTGTTACCCCCACCGTATGGCCGGATGATATTTTGTATATCCATGCCGTCCATCTGTTTCTACAGCCCATTTTAGGACGACTTTCCAAAAATTATGTAGATCCAAATTTCAAGTGGACCATAACACTAGAAATAGTGTGATTGAGTGCCCCACCATTAAAAATTCCAAAGAGCCCATCGTAAGGTTTTTGTAATGTTTATTTGCAATCGAAGCTCTTGATAATGTCAATAAAGTCTTGATGAAGGGAAAATATAAAGATCAGATTGATCTAAAACTTTTGTGGCCCACAAAACATTTTTAATGGTTATACATCACTGTTTCTAGTGATATGGTCCACCGAAGATTTGGATCTTCTTAGGATTTTGGATCACATCCTAAAATGATATGAAAAAAGAGATAGACGGTGTTGATATATAAAAACTACAACAAAATGGGCCCCACACGGTTAGGGTAACACCTACTAAGTTGTTCCTGGGGTAACACCTAATTCGCACCCCTTGGCTATGGGGCCACTGGCCGGTGCCTTGTGGGCCCCTCCATGACGTATGTGTTTTATCCACGCTGTCGAGCCACTTCTGAAGATTGTTTTAGTGCTTAATTCAATAAATGAGTCAAATCTAAATCTCAGGTAAACCACACCACAGGAAAATAGTATTGATTGAATGTCCACCATTAAAAACCTCGTAGGGCCCACTATATTAATTATTTGACATCCAACCTCTTAATTAGGTCATACAAACCTAGATGTAGGTAAAAAACAAATATCAGCTTGTTCCAAAACTTCCGTGGCCCTCAATAAGTTTTAATAGTGGGTGTTCAATTAAAATTGTTTCTTGTGATGTGGTCCACTTGAGATTTGGATCTACCTCAAATTTGGGCTCATACCATAAAATGATCTACGAAAATGTATGGATAGAGTGGATGAAACACATTCATCATGGTGGGGCCCACAGAGCACCGATCACTTGGCATTGACTGGTGACCCTGTCACTAACCAATCCATCTGATATATTTTATATATATCTAATCCATCCATCTGTTCTTTTATATCATTTTAGGATGCAATAGCAAATATTAGAAAAGATCAAATTCTCAATGGCTAGATTAGAGTTTGGGGTCCAATGACTATACATTTATTAGGTTTTCATGAGGTCAACAAGTTGCAGCGCAATTTGGACCTAAAAATTTGGCCTAATTTGGAAATCTAATCCATTCACTCTATTATATTCATCAATAACTTTGATTTGATTGGTCACTTGCCCTGATCAAGTTTAAGATGAGAAAGATACTAAATAGATAAAATTGATCAATGATGGGCCATATCTTGTAACCTAACCATTAGATTTGAGTGAAATTTAATCTAAACATCTAAAGTCATTTACTTTTCAATTTGGACCAATCAGATTGTCCAAAATTTGTCTAGCTCTAGACAAACTGATTGTGCACATTTAAAGAGTCTTTTATACGGATATGATTCGGGCTTAATTTTTTTTTCAATAATAATTACCACGTTCTAAACATATCTGACCATTCAGATCAACTTTAAGGATGACTTGATCATAGAATTTGATCAATCTCATCATTATAAATTTTCCTTGCAATTAATTAACATTATTATATTAGGGCCTTCATTTTTTGCACCAATGAACATGTATGTATGCATAAACCAATCTGATAACCAGTTAACTGAATGAGTGTAATTTTTCATTTTCAACTATCCAATAAATGTCCACCAATAAATTTGGCCCACTCATTTCAAATTTCTCGCTTTTATTTAAACCACAATTTTTTTTCAACATTTTTTTTCAAAACTGATAAAATCTCTCTCTCTCTCTCTCTCTCTCTCTCTCTCTCTTTTTATCAAATATCTCAACTTTTATTTCTTTTCAAAATATCAATTTTTTAATCAAACTTCTTAATTTTTTTGAAATACAAAATCTTAATTCTTTATAAAAATTTCAATTTTTTTACAAACTTATCAATTTTATTCGAACTTCTCAACTTTTTTCAAATGGCCATTTTTTTTTTTTTAAATCTCAATTTTTTGAATCTTATTATTTTTCTAAATCTCAATTTTACTAAAAAATTGTTAATTTATTTTCAAACCTCTCAACTTTTTTTGTTTGAAAATCACAAATTTCTTTTTTAACTTCACAATTTTCTTTTTCAAAATGTTTAATTTTGTGAAAATTTGAAAAGAAATTTCAAACATATTAATTTTATTCAAATTTCTCAATTTTGTTTTTAAAATATCTTAACTTTTTCTTTCAAATTACTAAATCTGTTATTTTAAATATCAAATTTTTTAATTTTTAAAAAATATCAGTTTTTTTTCAATATCTCATTTTCCTTAAATTTTATTTTCCGACGGACCTTATTTGGCGGCATCTTTTCATGCTGGGATTAGCGACGGACCAAATTCGTCGTTAAATAGCGACGGGCTAAGTCCGTCGGAAATTATAATTTTGCGACGAACTTTGTTCGTCGGTAAATCCCGCGACGAAATCCCGCCTTAATTTCGCAAAAGCGACGGAATATTTTCAAATACGACGAATCAGGTCCGTCGTTAAACCAAGCATTTTGTGCGACGGTCAGTATCCGTCGCAAAATCCGTCGCAAATTTGCCTTTTTCACGTAGTGTTGTGGATGTATGAAATGCATATGTCCAGCTTATCATACCATCTTGTATCTTTATATTAAAGATAAACCACATCATATTGCCCATCTCACTATTCTAGAGGTAAACCACACCACTTGTTTCTCTTTTCTGATTTTCCAATGGCATGCATATGTAACAGTTCACAAATACTCATACAATTTAGATCCACATACATCTCAAGATAAACAAACATTCATCACATACATGGTTATCACACACAAGTTAGTTTAATTGGAATGAATAGGAAATATGGTGGGATCACTCACCTGATGATTTAATGATGAGGAAAGCTAGGGAGAAATCTGATTGTGAAAATCAAGGAATACCTAAAATCTACAGACAATGCACCACAATAAAACAAATGGATGATAAAAGATCAAGTTTATAATCCCTTGATTTATTTTGGTCTCCATGGCTATGAATTTGTGTGATTCTAGGCACCAAGGAATCTACGTAAAGGAACCTACCACATGGATTGCTTCGATCTTATACCAGCCTATTATGATGCCATATGATGTAGCTTGTGATTGTGTTGTCCAAAATATGCCAGCGGCTTGGATAGGTTTTTATATTATATGTATATATAACACTTCTCTTTCATTTTCGATGTGGGTCCCACTACAAGGATCTGAATTAATCAATTAGGTACCACCACTCTAGTGAACCCTGGGAAGGAATTTTGGTCCAATCTAAAATTTGTGGGACCGCGATTCTCTAAGAAATTTTCGTACAACCACCATTATTTTCTAATGGTACACTCCACATAAAATTTTGATCTGTCCTAAATTTACACATTAGGTTTAGAGTGGCCTTGCAAACTAAATGGATGGAGTAGATACAATTCATATATCACTATGGGGTCCACAAACGCATGGCCCAAAATGGTTTCCAGCGTCTGAAAACCGCACTCGGTTTCCAACACTGGAACCAAGATATTTTTTTATTTCTTTATTTTCTTTAATGTCCCATGATGATCTAAGCCATGAGTAAGATGGGTAATCCTCCCATGGAGAGTGAGCCAAAAAATCCCATTGAAACAACACCTCTGTAGCCCACACGAATGCCCACAAGTAACCATTCATTTGCACTGTTTAATGCATTATGGTCCACCTAAATTTTCACTCAAGTTGATTTTTTGGCCCTAAGTCTTTTATTGACTGAAAAGACCAATGGACGTGATGGATTTGTCACTTGCATCAAGATGGGCCCTGCATAGATGACCCATGAATCTTGATCAATTCCGGATCGGGATCAATTGAGAGTTTTTAACTTGTATATGCGTTTTTGATGATTAACACATAATATGTGCATGCCAAATCCATTCCGTTCACTAGTTTATCACCATCATTTTAGGACGTGGATTAAAAAAATTAGCTAGATTAGCGATTCCAGTGGACCATACCATTATGAACAGTGTATACCGTTCTTCCACCATTAAACCTTCCTATGATCTCGCTAGGGTCCATTTTGGTGTTCATGTCTTATCCAAATGATTTAGTGGGCAATAATAACATAGAAAAAGAGAAGGTACAAATATCAGTTGATTTGAAACTCCTATGAGCTCAAAGAAGTATTTCAATAGTTAATACTCAATATACATTAAGATAAGATAAGGTCTACCCTCTCCACTAAGAGAGCCTTAGCCAACTACTCTAATATCTTGTTTTGTTTATTAGCTATAAATTAATTCTTTAACCCTTTTATTCAAAACAAAATTTAGGTGGCCAAAATTTCAGGTCATTATAAGGATTTTATTATTGCTTTAATTTTTGTTATCTATGGCTCATGCATTAATAGAGATTTCATTATAAGCGAATGGATAGGATCATTATATTCATATACGATGGCCTCTGGTAAAAGAATAGTAAGTCTACATTGGTATGTTAGAGCATACATTACATGAACCTTCCCTTAAAATCTTTGTGGCATGCAAATCAACATCATTTAAACCTTACTCTAATTAATTAGGTTAGCTACATGAATCATATTCCACCATTCCACTCTATCAAGGACTATGCCTTTCGTTGGACCATTTCTCATTTTAACTCTTAATTATTAGTAAATTTAAACTTCACATGCAAAGTAAATGGGCCGTGATTATAAATTACTTTACCTGTCCCTTAATAACTATTGCATTTGATTGCAATGATGATAAGTTTACATTATTTAATTTATTCTCAATAGAAACAAAATTATAGTAATTTATATTACTTTAATATCAAATCATCATCAAAATAAACTAATGTTTCTATTTAAATAAAAAAATTTCACAATAATTATAAAAAAGTACAATAATTACATATTCCTTGTCCTTGAATACAATATCCCCGTTTGATCGACAATTTGTGTTTGATTTGGTAGTAGTAAAATCATAATGATGACACATTTCCTTTATATAATTGGGGAAATAGGAAAAACAAATAATCCTTAAATTCGTTAGATTATCTAACATCCTTCCATAGATCTAGCTTTGTGTTTATGCACTCCCTCATGTTGTCAATCAAAACTATATTATTTATTAATGGCCGCTGATACATTTCTAATAACAAATGTAAAGATCACTAGTGAAGAGATGAATAATCAATTACTGAAATAAATAATGGCCATACAAATAAATATTAAAAACTATATAACAACATCCCTACTAAAAAAAGGGGTCACTTATTAGTAGAGGTGGGCAACGATCTAGGCGGGCTGAGTTAGCCCTAGTTTGGCTTGGCTTATTTTTTTACCACCCTAATTTGTGGATTGACTCGATTTGGATTTCGGGCTGACCCATGTGGCCCAAGTTTGGTTTACTTAAGAAAAATCTAGTTCGAGCGGGGATCGGTTTAGTTGAAAATTTCAAACCGAGCCGGGTTTAGTTCGAACAGGTGGCGGCTCTTTTTTTGTTTGTTTAAATAAAAAAAATTTAAAAGATTAGTAAAAAATACATAAATATCTTAGTAAATGATGTTTAACATCATCCAAAGGAGGAGTGCAACTTCAAAATAGACATATAAAAGTGCACAACCATAATTTTATAAGTGCAAGGAAACAATGTGCATTCTGATGGGTTTTCCTCTTCAGGAGTTGAGGAGAGATAATGCATCTTGGGGGTTATTGGGTGCTCGACTAGTCAGGGTCGGGCAATTGAAATTCACCCGGAAGAAGCAATTAGTCCCTGGACAGTTTTAAAGACTGTAGGGCGCTCGACTGTAGGTCATCGGGCCACTGAAGCCCAAATCGGGCGCCCAACCATGCTAGGTCGGGCAACCAAAATTCGATAGATTTTCTTTAAAACTCACTGGACAGATTTTGGATCTGTCAGGCGCCCAACCAAATCAGGTAAGGCGATTGACGGTGTGCAGACTGAGAATTTGCAGTTTCCTAATTTGGGTCTAACTCTTGCATGGGCTATATATTAGCTTCCAATTCAAGACTTAAGCATCCCAATAGGAGGTTTACACGTCCAAGGTGAGAGAGAGAGAGAGAGAGAGAGAGAGAGAGAGAGAGATGAAGAGAAAGAGAGAGAGAGAAAGCTTGTAGGAAGAGGAGATTTTTGCTAGTGAAGGTGATCACAACGCAGTTGATATCTTGGGTTTTTCTATGTCCTCATGGTCGGTGAGATCTCTCAGTTTCTGTTTCTTTAATGTTTATCCACTCCTACGTGAGTGAAGAAGGTTTGATCCAAGTGGGTTATGCTTGAGATCAAGGTGTAAATAATTTACAGCATAGTGGATTGTTTCTATAGACGAGGTCCCGTGATTTTTACCTCTTTGAGGGTTTTTTACATAAAAATCTCTTGTGTTGTGTGGTTGATGATTTGATCTTGTTTATTGTATTATCATATCACATAATTGCAAGGGTTGTATGAGAGGAATATAGCCGGTAATAAGATCTTCCTGATTAGAAGACTTGAATCTCAAGTTCAAAGAAAATAATTCTATGGCTGAGCACATGAATGAAGTCAGTAATATTGTGAACCAGTTCTTTGTTATGAAGATGGTCCTGGACGATGAGCTACAGGCCTTGCTAATTCTTAGCTCGTTGCCTGATAGTTGAGAGACATTGGTTGTGTCTCTAAGTAACTCCAAGTCAGATGAAAAGATGTCTATGGAGCAGGTTACCAGTTGTCTCTTTAATGAAGAGACAAGGAGAGAAAAGAATAAGAAAGGCGAGAAGGCCCAAGATAAATCCAGAGGCAAGTCAAGCGTCAGAAAAGATGTTGAATATTGGAATTGTGGCAAGAAGGGCTATTACAAGAATAAATGTCACAGTAAAAAGAAGGACAAGAAAGGAAAAGGGAAGGACAAAGATGATGAATCAGATTCAACTGCAGTCGCTTCAAATGGCGACGTTGTTGTTATTCTCTTAGTGGATCATGATGTTTGTCTCACAGTTACGAGTCAGGACACGGAATGAGTGATAGACTTGGGAGTGTCATTTTGTGTGACTCAACACAAGGATTTCTTCACTAGTTACAAGTCAGGCGACTTCGGTACCGTGGAGATGAAAAATTCTGGCATATTGAAGATCATGGGTGTTGGTGATATTTGTGTGAAGACCGATGTAGGCTACACAATATTGGTTTTGAAAGATGTGAGGCATATTCTTGACCTTCGCCTCAACTTAATGTCGACAGGAAGGTTGGATGATGATGGCTATGAAAGCCGGTTTGTTGGTGAGCGTTGAAAGCTCATCAAGGGTTCGATGATCGCAGTGAGAGGGAAGAAGTGTTACACCCTTTACAAGACAAGTGTTAGTGTGTGCAAGGGTGAGTTGAAGCAGCGAAAGATTCAGCGATGGACATGTGGCTCAAGTCGCTCGGTCACATGAGCGAGAAAGGGGCTTCAGCTACTAGCGAAGAAGCGCCTCCTTTCAGAGATGACATGTATACCTCTCAAAACCTACATTGATTATTTTTCAGAGAAACAACATAGATTTTCATTTGTTAAAACTGCTTCTCATGATAATAAAGAGCATGCATTAGATTTAGTTTATTCTGATGTGTGTAGTTCAATGGGGACAAAATCCTTGGATGAGGCTTTGTACTTTGTTACATTTATAGATGATGCATCTAGGATGGTTTGGGTTTATGCATTGAAATCCAAAGATGAGGTCTTTGGCGTGGTTAAAGTATTTCATGCTCTGGTCGCGAAAGAGACATGTAAACCATTAAAGTGCATTCATACTGATAATGAAGGTAAATACATTGGGGCCTTTCATGGGTATTATAAGTCCTTGGGTATACGACATTAACAAACGGTGCAATGCACACTATGGTGTATTTGATAAACAAGTCTCCTTTAGCTCAGTTGAATGGAGTACTTGAGAAGGTGTAGACTAGACACGATCCTTCGTACAGTCATCTCAGGGTGTTTGGATGCCCGACCAAAGGACAAGAGGTCCAAGCTTGATACAAAGATCAGGTAATGCATGTTCTTGGGGTATGGTGATGAGAAATTTGGTTATAGATTCTGGGATTCGACCGAGAAGAAGCTCGTCAGGAGCAGAGATGTGGTTTTCTTTGAAGATCAGTATATAAAAGACATTAGAAAGCTAGAGAAGACCCCAGCCCATTTTAGGTGAGTTGGAAGACATGGATCGATTACTCCTCCTGTGGTGCCTGATGACGGGGAAGTGCAGCAAGGTGCAGTGGACAAGGGAGTCCCTACAAAAGATGAGCCGGGGGAACAGCCCCCACTTGATCCAACTGTTGAGCCACAAGTGAGGTGGTCATCTAGGGACAAACACTCATCCAAGATGTATTCATTGCATGAGTACATTATGCTTACCGATGGGGGAGAGCTAAAGGAATACTTTGAGGCCTTAGTTGACGTGAATAAGGGTGAGTGGTTGAAAGCTATGCAAGAGGAGATGGAATCCTTGTATAAGAACCACACCTATGATATGGTGAAATTGCCTAAGGGCAAGAGAGCTCTGAGCAACAAGTGGGTGTTTAAAAAGAAGTTAGAGCAGAAGAATTCACATACGCGGTTCAAGGCCAGACTTGTAGTGAAAGGGTTTGGTCAGAAGAAAGGAATCGACTGTGATGAGATATTCTCACTGGTGGTGAAGATGACATCCATTCGGATGTTGCTTGGGTTAGCGGCTAACATGGGTATGGGGATAGAGCAGTTAGACATTAAAATAGCCATTCTTTATGATGACTTGGAAGAAGAGATCTATATGCACCAAATAGAGGGTTTCGAGGTCAAGGGTAATGAGCACATGGTGTGTAGGCTTAGGAAGAACTTGTATGGGCTGAAGCAAGCTTCGAGGCAATGGTAAAGAAGTTCGACTCGTTTATGTTGAAGCATGGGTATGACAGAACAGAGTCGGACCACTGTATCTTCACACCCAGGTTCTCAGATGGTGATTTCATTGTTCTACTATTATACATTGATGACATGCTCATCATGGGAAAAGACATCAAAAAAATTGACAAGCTGAAACATGAGTTGGGTTAGTCGTTTGCGATGAAAGACTTGGGATCAGCTAGATAGATTCTATGAATGGAGATCACGCATGACAGAAGCAGTATAAGGCTATGGTTGTCACAAGAGCGGTATGTTGAAAAGGTCCTAGTGAGGTTCAATATGAACAGAGCAAAGCTAGTTAATACTCCACTGGATGGTCACTTTAGATTGAGTGATAAGTAGTGTCCCAAGATAAAGGCAGAGGTGGATGAGATATAGAAAATACCTTATGCTTTGGCGGTAGGAAGTTTGATGTATGCAATGGTATGTAAGCTCCCAGACATAGCATATGTAGTTGGTGTAGTCAACTGGTATCTTGCCAATCCTGGCAAAGAACGTTAGGGAGCAATGAAGTGGACACTACGGTATCTGAGGGGCTCATCTAGGTTGAGCCGATGCTATGGTGACGAGAAACCTATGTTAGAAGGCTACACAGATGCAGTTATGGTAGATGACATAGACTCCAAGAAGTCTACATTGATATGAACGGTGCGAAGCCAGTTAGTACTCCACTGGATGGTCACTTTAGATTGAGTGACAAGTAGTGTCCCAAGACAAAGGCAGAGGTGGATGAGATGTGAAAAATACCTTATGCTTCGGTGGTAGGAAGTTTGATGTATGCAATGGTATGTAAGCGCCCAGACATAGCATATGCAGTTGGTGTAGTTGAAAAGGTCTCTTGCCAATCTTATCAAAGAACGTTGGGGAGCAGTGAAGTGGACACTATGTTATCTGAGGGGCTCATCTAGGTTGAGCCTATGCTATGGTGACGAGAAACCTATGTTAGAAGGTTACATATATGCAATTATAGTAGGTGACATAGAATCCAGGAAGTCTACATTGATGTTCATATTCACATTTACAGGGGAGCGGTCTCTTGGCAGAGCAAGCTACAAAAGGTCGTAATGTTGTCCACGACAGAGGCTGAGTACATCGCAGTCATAAAAGCATACAATGAGATACTTTGGATGAAAAGGTTCTTACTGGAACTTAGTCTGAAGCAGGAGAAGCATGTGGTCTATTTTGATAGTCAGAGTGCGATACACTTGAGCAAGAATCCAAGTTAGCATTTCAAGTCGAAGTACATAGATGTTTGATAACACTGGATCGGGGATACATTAAAATAGAAGGTGTTACAGCTTGAGAAGATCCACACGGATGATAAAAA
Source organism: Liriodendron chinense (assembly GCA_003013855.2). Taxonomy (NCBI): domain Eukaryota; kingdom Viridiplantae; phylum Streptophyta; class Magnoliopsida; order Magnoliales; family Magnoliaceae; genus Liriodendron; species Liriodendron chinense. Next base: position 552,608 of record PVNU02002543.1, on the reverse strand, counting down.
GTCAAACAAAATGACCAAGGCTTTGCTCGAGGGCAAATTTGAGGCTTGCAGAAGCCTGACTAGCTTGAAGATGGTGAATCATTCTTGAGTCGGAAGGGGAGAGATTTGATGGGGTTTTCCTCCTGATTAGGAGCTAAGGAGAGATAGTGTAGCCTAGGGGTTATCAGGCGCCCGACCAATGTAACGCCCCAGATTTTTTAGATTTATTTGAAAATTTTTAAAAATTCATTTTTAATTTATTTATTTTATTAATTATCGTATATTTACCGTTGATTTGCGAATAGCGGGACATCCGTAGGAAATTCGATAGGGGACCCTTTACAAAAGTTGCTTAGAATGATCCCATAAACATCGTAGAAAGATCAGATTTTAAAAATCACGCACTTTTTAGATAATTATGAAAATGCCATTAATTGAACTTAAGTTAAGATGCCATTTTTAAGTATTATAGTTTCTGACGATCACTTTCACGCAAAACTCTGGATTTAAGTTTTTGGGCATATATTAACCATACACGTCAAATTTCAGCCCTTAAATCATAGTAGAAGTGATCCAATTGTCAAATCAGCCCCTTAACCCTTGATTTTCATGTCCATAAAGTGAGGAAAGTAGATGGTTAGTCGTAGTCAAATATTTCTCTTCATATGAGTGACTTAGATCGTCTTTATCATGGACCAATAGTGTGATTTGAGTGCCCCACTTTAATAAGCCTCTTTCTTATGCGCGAAGTTATCCCGTTCTAGAAATTAACGAGTTACCAACTCTTTTTAAATCTGAACATTTCAATTTACCCACTTCTTACCATCAATCGCTTCTCAAATTTGGACCACCCATTATACTCATATGACTACGAGTTTATACAAAATTTGGACCCCGATCTATAATCTTATATCGTTGAACCACAAAGCCGGCCCCTTCCTTTTTCGCCAAAAGTTGGAATTTCAGATCTAGGCATTTCTCACCATCAATCAACCACTAAACTTTGTACAATTATTTGCCTATCATGACTACATATTTTTTCAAAATTTGGGCCCTGATCATTAAGCGTAGACCCGTAAGGCTATTTTCAAGGATCGGCTAATCTAGAATGTGGATCATCAAGAAATTTACATATTCTGACTCTAATCTTCGAGCTTGATAAGATGAACGGATTGAAATTGATCAAAGATCACCCGAATATTGAGATTTAAGAAACCCACCTCAAGAGGTTGTTACACAAGATTTCATATTCCTACTACGCACCTCTAAGCCCTTCTCCTAACCCTAGCCTCCATGCTCTAGAGAAAGAGAGAAGAGAGAGAGAGAGAGAGAGAGAGAGAGAGAGAGAGAGAAGAGAATGGAGTTCTTTCTTATATTTTTCCAGCAGCTAGGATCTTCTACAACCCTCTTCTAAGTCCATTCTAAGGTGAGGATTTTCCTTCAAGCCTTTTATTAATAATATCACGGTTATCATAAGTTTCTTTTGTGACATGTAAAGTTATTTTATTTTGAATTGCTGATCCATATAACATGAAGTTTAATGCAGGATTTGTAATGAATATCATTATATAATGATGTGATTCCTTGTTTAGATTTTTTTACTAAGAAGCATGTGTATTTGTGTTATTTATCTTTGTGAAATCTATGCCCTTATTTTCTTAGTCTATATGTTACAAGTAACATTGGTTTTCATATTGTGATATATGAAATATGTGTATAAGATCATCATATAGATATCCCATTATTGTATACTTTTTATCCCTAAGTTGGTAAAATTATTCGATGTAGAGAGATGGAAACCGTGAGAGGTGTCCATGATGGAAGAATATCTCTTGACTTAACTGAGAGAATGAAGTGATTGTTTGTCAATGGATCCTTACATGTACATGATGCTTGATTGGATCCATTTACATGACATGAGTATTTTAATGAATTTGGTCATGATGTACAACATTGGCTTTTTGGGACATGATGAAATCATAAAACGGGACAATGCGTGGACACTAATGGTATAAAAATTCTCATGAGCCGAGGTTGGTGCCATGGACACTAAGCCCGAGTTGTCGGCTTATGCTGGGTCACTTGCGACTCCCCATAGTGTCCAGTGAGTTGCTAAGAATGGTTGTATGTGAAATTACTTAAATAATGGTGAAACTAAAGTCATGCATTCACTTGGCTCCATGTGGGTGTACGGAATTGAGAATAGGCTAGAGCGTCCTACTTCTCCGGTACACTGTCACGTGTAGATTTGGGCTACGAGCGTCCTGTTTCTCACGTGGTCGGGCAAAACTATGGGCTTGTGCGTCCCATGAACCTCTGGTGACTAGTGGCTAGCGTGGAGTCGTAACGGGGAGTCTCCCACTTCATGTATTATGATTTCTAGCCAGGGTGCCTTAGCCAGAGCATGCATTCCATGCATCGCATAAATAAAGATTTTTACTTGATTGTTTTGTTTGAATAAAGATATCATTATGTTGCGTTACTCTGAGTTTTGTACATTATTATTCTTGATTGTCTTGGAGGGAATATTCTCCACTATGATAGCATTTAACGCTATCCCAAACACAATTTAGATGATGTAGGTGAAAATCCAAGTTTTGAATCTAATTTTTAAGGAAAAGAGTTCCATAGTTCATACGATCACATGGCGGATGACGATGTTGGAGAAGCTTAGTTGATATTTTCATTTATTAAATATTTCTTTTGAGTAGTTGATACATTTATGGAATTGTAATAAGTCTTCGAGAGAAGACATGGTTTTGTATTTTGATTAATCAGTATGGATATTGGTTGGTTCCCTTATTTAAACATTGATGATGACGTAGTAAGTTTGATAGAATAAGATGATAATTATTTCTACCATTGTGCTTGAATGCTATATTTCATTATTTGACAAATTAGTTATTCCATAAATTACTTGGGAATTCTGCTGTCGTGTTATACACGAGAGTCGAAAATCTTGGGTCGTTAGAACCAATCAGGGTAAGGCAACTGAAATTCACCTGGAAGAAGTAGTTTGTCCCTTGACAATTTTGAAGACTGTTGGGCGCCCAACTGTAGGTCATCGGGCGCCCAAAGCCTAGATCGTGTGCTCGACCATGTTGGGTTTGGTGACCAAAATTCGACAGATTTTCTCTAAAACTCACTGGACAGGATCTTTTGGGCGCCCGACGATGCATGGATTGTGAATCCGAAGTTTCCTAATTTGGGTCTAACTCTTGCATGAGGCTGCATATTGACTTCTAATTCGAGACCTAAGCATCCTAATAAGAGGTTTACACATTCAAGGTAAGAGAGAAAGAGAAAGAAAAAGAGGAAGAGAGAGAGAGAGAGAGAGAGAGAGAGAGAGAGAGGAAGCTTGTAGGAAGAAAAGATTTTTGCTAGTGAAGGTGATCACAGCGCAATCGACATCTCGAGTTCTTCTACATCATCGTGCTCAGTGAGATCTCTCAATTTTTATTTCTTTTATCGTTTATCCACTCTTGCGTAAGTGAAGAAGGTTTGATCCAAGCGGGTTATGCTTGAGATCAAGGTGTAAACAGTTTACAATATAGTGGATTGCTTCTCTGGACGAGGTTCCGTGGTTTTTACTTCTTTAAGGGTTTTCCATGTAAAAATCTCTTGTGTCGTGTGGTTGATGATTTGATCTTATTTATTTCATTATCATATCATATAATTTTTGTGCAATGCACCCAACACATTCATGTATATGCATGTATTATCCATGCCGTCCAATTGTTTTTACATATCAATGCGTTTACCATCTACGAGCCAAATCAAGCCGAGCTTCGAGTCGAGCCGAGCTGGTACTACCCCAGTTTAAGCTTGGTTTGTTTTTTCAAATGAGCTTGACTCCAGGCTTGGATTGGTTTGAATAGAAGTTTAAACCAATCCAAGCTGAGCTTTTTCAAACCAATCTGAGCCAAGCTTTCGAGCGGGCTTGGTTTGCGCCCAGCTCTACTTCTTAGATTTGGAAAGTGATCAAGGGGTCACTTCTCATATTCAGAAACCTTCTGCATCAAGGATAGTATAAAATTAATTTATTGCCACCAAGCTGTTACTCCAAAATATCAACGGCAAATCAGACCTAGTAATTTTCTTTGTTTTGTAAGTTAGAGCGATCATACCATTGTAGCCATCAATTTTCTGGGCTTGAACCATCGTTTGGAAGTCTATGGATTCATTAGGTTTATATCATTTCAAACCATGTTGATGGATACACTCACATGTGCAATCCAGTGGGGCATTGATATTTCAAGCCATTGTACGGTCAAACACAAAAAATATCAATGGTTCTATTTCACATTTTATTATCTGACTTTAGGATTGCTGGACATTATTGGGCGGTCAAACACAAAAAATATCAATGGTCCTAATTCAATAAACAAGTGGCCAACGATCCTAGTAATATTTACTTTGTTTCTTAGACGTTTACAATCACGGAGCACCTGTGTATGAAGCGCCATTCTCAGGCAGAGTACCAAATCACTCCTCAAGACTTCTTATCCTCCACGACAGCAAATCAACTAAATTTCGGCAGATATGATTTTCCAGATATGGTACAGTGCTTGTAGTTGCATTGGGGCACTATAAGCACTATGCTGCTATAGTCAGCACTAGGCAGTTATGGTGCTTATAGTTGCACTGGGGCACTTGGAAAGTCCAATATTGATCAATCTAGGCCGTCTATTAGGTTCAGAATACATTTCGTGTGCTGCAAGGTCTGATGATTCGGTTAATACATAATTTGACCTTCATTTTTTTAGCCATCCATTCCCCAGGCCAGGTGTTGGATGGTTGGGATTCACTTATAAAAGTGATTCTTCAGGATCATAAGCAATCCAAGATGGTCAAGAACAAATGAAAGGCTCAAACTTGTTGGTTAAGACGGTTTTTCATGATCTTAAGCATCCATTTTTAGCGGCCTTTGATTGAATGGTTATATTTATTCCTGTTTATTGTTTGTGGGTGAGACCGGAGATTGGATCTCGGTTCACCGGCGTTGTTGGCGTGTTGCGCGCAACAACTGATATTAGAGCTATTGGTTTAGTTCAAGTGGGGGCGATGACGAAAGAAAGGAAAACTAGAATTGAGAAGTTTGATAGTTCAAACTTTGCCTTTTGGAAGATGTAGATAAATGATTATCTGTATCAGGAGGACCTCTATATTCCTCTAAAAGGAAAAGAGAAGAAACCAGAGAAGATGACAGATGATGAATGGGCTTTAGTGGATCGGAAGACTTTAGGAACGATCCGACTCTTTTTGTCTAAGAGCGTCGCCTTCAATATATCCAAAGTAAAGACCACAAATATAAGCTTTGTCTACGATGTATGAGAAACCATCGGCATCCAATAAAGTTCATCTTATGAAACGGCTATCCAACATGAAGATGTCAGATGATAGGGGCGTGGCTGAATATCTAAACGAGTTCAATACAGTCACAAGCCAATTGGAATTCGTTGGCATCACTTTTGATGACGAGGTCAGGGCGCTATTGATCTTGTCCAGTTTGCCAGACAGTTGGGATGGTTTGGTGATTGTCGTGAGCAATTCCTCAGAAACGACAAAATTGAAATTCAATGATATGGCCGGTCTAATTCTCAGCGAAGAATATAGAAGGAAGGCATCGAGAATTTTAGGGAATTTCGGGAATGCTCTAAACGTTGAAGGAAGAGGAAGATCTTCGAACAAAGGTGGTAATAAACACGGGCAGTCTAAGTCGAGAAATAAGTCAAAGGGACCGAAAGACAAGGACAGGTGTTGGCATTGCGAAAAAAAGGGGCACATGAAGCGTGATTACATGGCTCTTAAGAAACAAGAAGGAAGCTCTCAAGGTGGGAATGATTCAGTGAATCTATCTGAGGAGAGTGACACAGAGGCGTTGATCTTGTCTCTTGATGCGCGGAATGAGTCTTGGGTTGTAGAATCGGGTGCTTTGTTTCATGCCACTTTGTCGAAAGAAGTTCTTCATGATTATGTGTCAGGTGACTTTGGAAGAGTCTACCTGGGTGATGATGAGCCATGCAGTATTATTGGCAAGAGAGACGTTCACTTAAGTCAGAAAGACGGAACGGTTTTGAAGTTGAAGGATGTCAGACATGTACCGAGTTTGAGACGGAACTTGATCTCACTGGGGAAGTTGGCCGATACCGGATATGTGACGACATTCACAAGCGATGCATGGAAGGTCACAAAAGGTGCCTTGGTAATATCTCGAGGCAAGAAGGAAGATACTTTGTACGTAACTTCCGGATCGTATAGTTCACTAGCAGTCTCATTAACTAGAGTGAATAGGTAGTTATGACATCAGACGTTAGGATATATGAGTTAGAAAAGGATGAAAGTGCTATTGTCAAAAGGGAAGCTACAAGGGTTAGAGGCAATCGATCTGAAATTCTGCGAGAATTACGTATATGGCAAGCAGAAGAGAGTAAGCTTCAAGAAGACAGGACGCGCTCCAAAGACACATCTGTTGGAGCTTGTACACACTGATGTGTGGGGACCGGCACAGGTATCATCTCTTGGTGGATCATGTTATTTTGTTTTATTTATTGATGATACTAGTAGAAAACTATGGGTTTATTTCTTAAAGCATAAATCAGAGGTATTTGATGTATTTAAGAAGTGAAAGGTAATGGTAGAAAATAAGAAAGGTAAAATTGTAAAGAGTCTCATTTCAGATAATGGGGGAGAGTACTATTGTAACGCCCCGGATTTTCACTAACTTGGAAATTAAAAGTCCTTGGGCATTACCTTCGGTGTGTCGTTTATAGGCGTACCCGCACGTGTGTTCACATGTATTGGGAACTAAAATGAATGTTTTTACCAAAGAAATGATGGAATTAGTTTAGGAGTTGGAAGATCACATGGTTCGGAAGAGTTTTCTGAAGATTGGGTTGACTCGGGTATGTCGCTGTCTGTAGAGACTAAGTAAAGAACCCTGAATTATCAATCCACTCGTAGATTGACGAGACCATCATTAATATTTTACCGGACCTTGGTGTTTTAGCCTATTTGAGATATTTCAGATTTTTTGAACGGTTTAGATTTGGCAAAAACCCTCTCATTTAAAAGGCGCTATGTTTTGGAAATGCCAAAAAGTTACGATTTGTACTTGAAGGAGAAAATCAAAATCTTTATTATTGGGATTTCAATTTTCTAGTATTTTTTATTGAATCCAAATGGGGGGTACTTCTTTATTTACATAAATAACTTAAAGTAAATGGAAACATAAATTAAACATGACATTACATGACATTTACTTAAATGTTATTTTGTAAATAAGGCTGACAAGTAGCCTGGACTGTGTAGGAACTCACTGTGCAGTGTGGGAACTCACTGTGCAAGGAAGAAATTCTGAATTTTCAGAGAAAATGGCCAAGGGACGACCGGCCGACCGGTTTGACGACCGGCCGACCGGTTAGGTAGCCGGCCTACCGGTTTGACAACCGGCCGACCGGATGGGTAGCCGGCCGACCGGATTGGCAACCGGCCGATCGGTTGTGCTGCTGCCCTTTTTGGAAGAAAAACGGATGGACAGCGGGATTCGGCCGACCGGATCTGCGACCGGTCGCGGCTAGACAGTTATAAAAGGGGGGTTGCAAACCCCATTTGATCCATCTCTCTCTCATTTCTCTCCTCCACTCTCTTCTCCCCTAAACTCCTAAGCCCTCCTAACTCTCTTTCTCCCTTCTTAAGTCTCCTTTCTTCCTCAAATCCTCTGCCATGCCCGTGGAAATCTCAGATTTTCGAGCTCTCTTCTACCTCCACCTCCGTTCTCACGGTTCTCCAGCTAAAATCCGGTGGCTTTGGGTCGGATTCTCCAACTTATGCTAGGTATGATGTTCCTCTACCTCTTCTTCTATCTCTTCTTTCCATTTTCTTCCTTTTTAGGTCATAAGGGTTAGAAACCTATTTGTTTCCGACGGAATCCTAACCCTAGGGTTCCTCTTGATAGGATTTGGGATCCCGGTCATCGACTGGGTGTGGCCCACGCTTTGTAGAAGCCGTAACCAAGCTCAACTCCGTTGGGATTCCGATGGTGCACCGAATTTGGGCCCCGATTCGTTGAATCGATTTGGGATTTTCCCAAATCCGAGATACCAAAACCCTAAACCCTAAACCCTAATTAAACACTTAATTAGATTAAACCTTAACTGATTAACACTAGATTTGTGATTCATTGTAGGTAATTGAGGTATTCCTCAATTTCCGGCAGTCGGACCGTCTTTGGATCGCTCCGGCCTCATCCGAATCGAGTAATTTCGATTCCAAGGTGAAGATCTACCCTCAAGCTTATTCTCGACAAATCTTAATTAATGATTGGTTGAATTTATACGTTAATTGTTGATGTGTGCATAACATGTTCGATAAAATGCCTCTATGGTTGTTTGATTCATAACATGCTGGATGAAATGCCTGAATGATGTAAATATACAATATTGTAATATATTTATGATTGTGGATGTATGTGGCGCCCTGTGTCATCCGGGCTATGTCATCCGGGTCCTTTGGATCGGTCGGGCTAGTCGGTCGGGCCAGGTGCTTAGATATGTTTATGATTAGGTATTTAATAACCTAAATTACTATTATAATAAGGTATCCGTTTCTTTGGATTAAGCTCTGAAAACCGTTGATATAGTGTACTGCCTGCCACTAGGTTGGCAGTCAGGGACTTATTCGATCGACCAAGCGGGACACGATCGACCGATAGTGGCCATTGTTGGTTTGTCATTGTCCACTTGGGTCCATCGAATAAGCCCAACTCAGAGTTAATCATTCTTGTATTTCATTCTTGAATCACATCCTATAGAATCTAGAATACCATCGTTCCCACTGTGAATAATCCACTTAAAACCATATTGCGACTCGATCCACCAAGTCTCATGAGCCAGGCATGGTGGTATGGGACACCGTGTTTGAGCTGTCGGCCTATGCTGGGGTGGTGCCTCCCCGTAGTAACCAGTGAGCATTGACAGGGGTGACCGATTGTTGTTCGAATGGCCCTTGTGACAAATGTGATCTTGGGCGATGTTTGCATGCCTGTGCACCATTCGAACGACCCGGGCGTGCATTGGGATAATTCCGAGTGAAACGCCCGCACCTCTGAATAAATTAATCGTATTTGATATTTGAGATATGAGACCTTCCGCTTTGATTTGGTCGTGGCTGACGAGTCACGGTCGAACCAGGCTTTCATGGTAGGATAACTCAACCTTGGATCGAGGGGCTACTGGCGATGATTGGCGATGCATCGCAGGGAGCCAGATAGTCCTGGTTAGACTTTATGATACGATGTGGTATTCTGGCTTCACCAATTTGCCTGAATGAATTGGACTAATAAATACTTTAATTAATCATTCATACATGACATTGCATTTGAGGGGGACTCGTGTAGCCTGGTTGCTTGATGTGGCGCTAGCGCTACCTTGAGCACCTCATGTCATTTCTCTGTATCATCCGAGCTGTGTACTCAGTCACGACTTATGATCTACTAGACAGGTGGACTGTGGATTCTGATACCAGTTGGTCGGGCCAGGGCTTGCCCGGGACATGCATTGTGTGCGGAATCATGACATCCATGCATTTAATCAACTAGCCTAGGATGATGTATGATTTGTATGTGGACATTACTTAAACTTGATTGATTTGACAACATGCTTAAGAATAATATACTTATATAAACCTGTTTATAATTTAAATATCCCGAGTCTAACCTTGGGGTTATTTCTTCACTATGTTGGCGTTTTGACTGCCTTCTATTTGACATATGCAGATGTCTTAAGAATAGGACCTAGTTGGCGGCGCGCACGGGCGCCTTATAATCTTTTAGCTTCGTCCTTTTGGTAGATGTATTTTCCCTTCCTATTACTTTTATTGCGATTCGTATAATTCTCATATGGGCTTACACTGCGATTGAATTGTTCATCTAGGGTGTTAGCTCTATATTTTTAGATTTAGTTACCTCCGCTTTGCTTATGATTCGCTAATTGAAATGCGTAACTCTGATGATTTATGAATGGAATGAATATAAATCTGATTGAGGACACACGTGGGTGCATTTTCCATATGTGGCATTCCTAAAATAGCATTTTATTTAGTTAACACTCGGGAACTCGGGATCAGAGTCTCCGTACTCGGGTGCCAAAATTTCGAGTTGTTACAACTGTGATAAGAGGTTTGAGGAGTATTGTGCAGCAAATGGGATCAAACATCAGAAAATGATTCCAGGACACTGTAGTAGAACGGTGTGGCTGAGTGCATTAACATGACCATCCTTGAGCGCGCCAGGAGTATGAGGCTACATGCAGGGTTGCCCAAGACCTTTTGGGCAGATATTATGAATACTACTGTATATCTCATCAATAGAAGTCTCTTAGCATTATTGGATGGTTGGTTATAAAAAAAAAGTGGATCGGAAAAGAGGTGAACCATACACATCTCAGAGTGTTTGGTTGCACTTCTTATGTTTATATTGATGCAGAGTACAGAAAGAAGCTGAATGCAAAGTCCAGAAGGTGCACGTTTATAGGTTACGGGCAGAATGATTTTGGCTACCGATTTTGGGACACAGAATCAGAAAATCATCAGAAGCAAGGATGTAGTCTTCAATGAAAAAGTGATGCATAAGGACAGTGTGCAGCAAAAGCAGAACAAGGCTTATGAGAATGAATTCTTAGAGTTAGAAGAGTTACCGGACACATCTGTTACAGTGCCATAGGACGAGCATGCACAGGAGCATGATGAGGCAGAACCTCAGACATTGATTGTGAGGAGGTCTACTTGGGAGAGGAGACCCAAGGTCCGATACTCACCTTTACATTATCTACTGGTAACAGATAATGGTGAATCAGAGTGTTTTGAAGAGGCATTATAGCTAGATACACGGGTTAAGTGGGAGCAGGCCATGGATGATGAGATAGACTCTCTCGAGTCCAATCGTATGTGGGAGCTAGTCACTCTACCTAAGGGTAAGAAAGCTCTTCATAACAAGTGGGTTTACAGATTGAAGGAGGAGTACGAAGGTTCGAAGAGGTACAATGCTAGATTGGTAGTGAAAGGGTTCCAACAAAAGGCAGGTTTCAACTTCACTGAAATATTTTCACCTATGGTGAAGATATTTATGATTCGCATAGTCTTGAGTATAGTGGCTATAGAGGACTTATATCTAGAGCAGCTTGATGTTAAGACAGCCTTTCTTCATGGAGACCTTGAAGAAGAGATATACATGCATCAGCCAACAAGATACGTAGCACCAGGAAAGGAGAACAAGGTGTGTAGACTGAAGAAAAGTCTAAATGGCCTGAAGTAGGCCCCAAGGCAGTGGTACAAGAAGTTCGACAGTTTCATATCGGGAAATGGGTACAGGAAATGTCATGCAGACCACTGTTGTTACTTGAAGAAGTTTGATATGTCATACATCATTCTTCTTTTGTACGTTAATGATATGCTTGTAGTTGGATCAAGCATGAATGACATCTCAGATATCAAAAGACAATTGTTTAAAGAGTTTGCCATGAAGGATTTAAGCTCTGCAAAATAAATCCTAGGCATGAGGATAAAACATGATAGGGAAAACAAGAAGCTAGTTTTGTTACATGCAGAGTACATAGCTAAGGTACTTGATCGATTCAACATAGGAGGTGCTAAACTGGTTAACACTCCATTAGCTAACCACTTCAAGCTTTCTAAGAAGCAAGGAGTTAAGATGCAGGAGGAACGAGACTACATGGCTAAAGTCCTATACGCGTCAGCTATAGGGAGCCTTATGCATGTTATGGTTAACATGAGGCCAGATATTTCTCAAGCAGTGGGAGTTGTTAGCAGGTTCATGAACAACCCCGGGAAGGAACATTGGGAAGCTGTGAAGTGGATCCTCAAATACCTGGTAGGTACTGTGGATATAGGGTTGTGTTCTGGAGGATCAAAAATCAAGCTACAAGCTACGTCGACTCAGATTTGACAGGGGATATCGACAACAGAAGGAGCACTACAGGGTATATCTTTACCCTGGGTAGTGCTGCAGTCAGTTGGGTCTCTTAGTTACAAAAGATAGTATCCATTAGTACAACGGAAGCAGAATATGTTGCAGCTACAGAAGTGTGTAAGTAGATGGTGTGGATGTAAGGTTTTATGGAAGAGTTGGGGAAGAAGCAAGCAGATTGCAAGTTGGATTCAGCCTTTCATTCCAAGGTTTTATGGAAGAGTTGGGGAAGAAGCAAGCAGATTGCAAGTTGGATTCAACCTTTCATTCAAGGATCAAGCATATTGACATTAGATATCACTTCATATATTCGTTACTGGAAGATAGATTGATTGCTCTGGAGAAGATCCATACAAGTGAGAACCCTGCGGATATGTTGACCAAGGCAGTCACACGGGAGAAGCTGAAGCTTTGTTCAGCTTTGATTGGTCTTCAGGCTTGAAGACGAGGAGGTGGTGCACTTCGGATGTAGAAAATGAGGGATCATGTGGTGATGTGTTTCCAAGTAGGAGATTGTTGAGTGTGGAGCCAAGTCACACCAAGGCATGGTCGGGCGCTCGGACGGTCTAAGGATCGGGCACCCGATATTCATGTGTTTGAGACAGATGTCTCTGGATTGTTCTGTGAAAGGTCGAGCGCCCGACGGTCAAACTGACTGGGCGCTCGATAATGTCTATTTTGACCTGTAGCTCGCTGGACATATGTTGCATTGGGCGAGCGCCCCGACCAGCTACGAACTAAAGTGCGGAGTTTCTTATTTTGAGTGGTAATTTCGGGTTTTACTATATAAAGGGGTGTAAACCGGAATTAGGGTAAAGGGATTAAGGTTTCTATATGTCCAAGGTGAGAAAGAGGCAAGAGGATTCGTAAAAGGGACATCTCTGTGCATGGGAGCATAGGAGAAGGTAAGTTTATTGCTTGTAACTTCGTTTTCTTCATAGTGGAAGTTTGCACCCGTGGTTTTTTTACCCTTGTTTGGGATTTTTCCACGTAAAATCTGTCTTGTGGATTGTTGGTTTGTTTCAATATCGCTTCTAGATTATATTTCTTCCTGTTTATCATTTGTGAGTGAGACCGGAGATTAGATCTCGGTTCACCGGCGTTGTTAGTGTGCTGCGCAACACCTCTACATCTGCATCGGTGCCAATTTACAGACCTTTGCCAACACTGGTGCACTTGTCACCTGCGTCAAGAACTTCCCAGAGAGCCGCGGCATCATTCTCGGCCTTCTCAAGGGCTATGTCGGCCTCAGCGGGGCCATTTTCACCCAGCTCTACCTCATATTCTATGGCCATGATTCAAGTCACTGATCCTACTCATTGGGTGGCTCCCAGCCGCACTGTCGGTCGCCTTCCTCGGCACAGTTCGAATTATGAAACCAGTCCGGCAGCTGAATGAGCTCAAGATATTCTACTCTTTTCTCTACATCGCGCTCGCACTTGCCGGATATCTCATGCTTATAATCATTGTCGAGAAGCAGGTCGGCTTCTCTGCTCCTGAGTATGGCGGTCGTTTTGTTCTTCCTCTTCCTCTTCCTCTTCCTCCCACTTTCTATCGTCGTGAGAGAAGAGATTTCAATATGGAAGCTCAAAAACCAATCTACAATGCCCGTCGAGACACAGGAAAAACCGTCTGTATCCATACTTGAACAAGCTCCACCACCGAATCCTTCTTCTCCCAAACCACAGCTGCCAACTAAGCAAACATCACTTTCCTGCAGTGCCAATATCTTTAAGTCGCCGAAGAGAGGCGATGACTACACCATCCTCCAGGCGCTTGTGAGTGTTGATATGCTAATCATCTTTGTCACGATGTTCTGGGCCACCTCTTGATTGCATTCCCTGTGCCAGGGTCCCTCTACGCACCGTCGGTGATCATCGGATTCTGCTTCGGAGCACAGTGGTCGTTGATCTATGCCATCATATCGGAAGTTTTCGGCCTCAAGTACTATGCTACATTGTAGAATTTCAGTACCATTGCCAGCCCGATCGGATCCTATGTACTCAACGTGAAGGTGGCAGGCCGCTTTTACGATCGGGAGGCGCTGAAGCAGCAGGTAGTTGCCGGCGGTGCTGTTACGGGCAACTTGACTTGTATCGGGCCCAAGTGTTACAGATTATCGTTCATCATCATTGCAGCTGCGACGTTCATTGGATCTTTGGTTTCACTTGTGCTTGTGATCAGAACAAGGAAATTCTACAAGAATGATATCTACACGAGATTCCGAGAGGTGGGCCAGATGGGAACGGCTGAGATATGTGCCGGCCGAAATGCGAATAATGGTGGAGAGATGGATGAAGAGAAAACGTCTTCCACAGCTACGGTGGATGGTAATAATCCTAAGCACCCATTTTCTGGGTCACGCTGAAATAAACAATCCTGACTGTTGATTGATTGATTAATTTGAATGTCTGCCTACGAAATTTTGTTTTCGGTTGTCCATATTCAGCCATGCACGTATGAACGGTCAGTATTATAGCATTCATGTGTTGCATCTTGGTTGACACCCAAAACATGGATGGTTCTGGTCAACTGAATATCTCTCCATGTGGGCCCCGCGCATGTTGGTGATCTAGAGTAGAAATGTAGGCAAAACGAACTAGCTAGACGGACAGGAGACGATAGGTTGAGGAGGAATTGTAGCATAGGCATTGGACATTGTACACGTGTCTTCAAGTTGTAACAAGTGGGGCCAATGCTTAGTGATCCAGATCGTTGTTCTCTTACATCTCACCATGGATGGACCATTATCCAACTAATCTCCTGGATTGGAGCATCATAGCCATTGATCTTTGTTCCAAGTTGTAATGTTTTGATTTACAATGTAGGAGAATTTTTTAGAACGGTCCATCATGGGCCTACTTGCCAGACTTTAAACCCAAGTGTTACTGTTGAAAGTGCTGCATGCGTATACTTAAAATTAATAGAAAAGATAAGGCTTTTTTCGTCATTTCTCTGTTATCATTACGGGTTAATCGCATCTGCTTTCACAGATTCATTGCAGATTCACCCCTAGAGCCATTGCCTTTGGAGAAACTGACTATTCCACCCTTATTTCATCCGCAACTTCCTGGAGATGTGTGGGCCCACCATTCAATGTGGTCTCTCCACAAAAATGAAACACTTAATAGATTGGGCTGACCCAACTATCAGCTGGGCCAAGTTGGAGGTTTTTAGCTGAAAATTCTGCTATTAATGATTTTTTACACTTCATTCATTTTCTCCAAGGGGAGAATAGATATAACCGGTTGCAAATGGGCCGAATACGTACTTGCGCTTCATAAAACCAGAAAATCTTATGTAAAGCTTAAGGAGATTTTTTAGAGATGATACATCAATAACCGATGATTTGATCCAATGTAATGCTACTATTTAAATCAGGAAGCCTTGAAAATACAATTCACTGATCCAGACTGTTCACTTGGTACAACACACATTTCAAGGCCTACAGTTCAAACATCAAAACGCTGAGATAAATATTACCATTAGATCAACTGCCTTTCACATGGACGGTCAAGATCGTTTACACAAAATAAGTCCATTCAATAAATTGATCAATGGGTTAGGCCCATCATGGATGGGCTTAGTAGACCCTTCACATCAATCAATTGGTCTATCCAAGTGAACCGATGCAACTAGGAGCATTGTAACTTACAGTATGTACAGAACCATTAAAATGGTGAGACTTAAATAATTTCCCCATCTTTCTTATTTTTTCTTTTTTTACAAAAATGTGGAAGCCAACCACTAATAACTTTGTTACTACACACACCAAAAAAAGAGAGCCCATATAGGGATTCAGGCAGGCGCCACACTATTATATGATCTCTATACAAGACACCATTTAAAAAAAAAAAAAAAAAAAAAAAAAAAAAAAAAAAAAAATCATCAAACTCTGAGCTATTCGTTCTCCACTTAGGATCTCTTAGAGGGACGATCCCTTATAATCCCAGGCTTGCATTGTCAAGGGCCACCAAGCCTCAAAACTCGTCAGAGGTCTCCTACTTCGACTAGTACACAGCCCAAGCCTAGCTGATTAAGACCTTGTACAAAGCCCAAGCCTAAGCCTGCCTGATTAATGAAAGGGCTTCACTTTTAGGCTCAGGCCTGGCCTTCCGACCGCATATGCCAGGAGTTCAACGAGCCAGCACGATCAATTGACAGCCTTGGAATAGAGTGTGGAGAGAGAAAAAGAGCTTGTATATTATGTAGCTAGTACATATTAACTCAAGTCCTCGTGTAGAAGAGGACTCTCTGTTTTCTAATCCTATAGTAGCACACTTCTAAGAAGGATTTTTTTATTTTTAGCTAACCATTTTTTTAATTTAATTTAACAAAAGCATGCTTAACAACTAACCTAATTAAATTAGAACTTGATAATGATTCTTAGCAAAGTTGACATGTTAAACTAAGAAATCAGACAATAAACCTAATGGACCTTATCATGGATAACCCATGGTTAAAATTGTTGGGTTTTGTCATCAATCTTGGACACCAAGGGGCTTCGGGCGACCGATGGAATCGGGTCAGGTGTCCAAAATTTCTCAGGATGTGACTTTTTGAATCTGAACACTGCTAGATCTAGTGATCTGAGATTGTCGCTCGCCCCAAACTCCCCAGATGTATTTGTGAACTCTTTAGACAATCTTAGCCGGTTCGGTCGCTTGACAGGATTGGGTCAAGTGCCCAACAGCAAGCGCTCTTAGGTCAGTTGTATAAGGTTTTACGTGGATTTGTTTTTAATCTCAGTTGTTTCCTATTTAAAGGAGTGTAATGCGGGATCAGCGTGATCGCCGTGAAGGGGCTAGGTATCCTAGAGCGGAGAGGGATTGAGACAGTTCTAGGGTAAGAGAATTAGCTTGAGAAAGGGTTGCGTTAGTCCTTCTTTGTTAGTTTGGATTTCTCTTGTGGGGCTTTGGATCCGAGTAAGTCATTCTTCAGTAATCTCTTATAACTTCTGATTCATAGTGGATTCTCTTTGTACCGTAGTTTCTTTTACCCGTGAGGGGTTTTTCCATGTAAAATTTGGATTGTTTCTTGCATGTTGATTTGCTTAATTGTAGTCGTTTTTTGATTGCCATCCGTTTGATTCACGCTTCTGCTATCAAGCATTTTTTAACAAGTGGTATCAGAGAAAAAGTTGGGAGGCAGAAAGAATTTGAGATGAGGTATCAATAGCGTTAGGCATGAGATTCAACATAGAGAAATATTCCGTAAAGGAAAAACATGAAAAGCGACCTGAGACTATGATAAAAGAATAGTTGAAGAAGATGGATCAGTAAACCAATATCTCAATTTGGTTCACTGACTTTGATTGGGTTTGTAAAGTGATAAAGGGAGCACTCGTAATGATGAAGACATGGAAGTGCGGTCATCTTTACAAATTGGTCAGGAGCACTTCTTATGGTGGAGCTATGATGGCTGTAGCGAAATTCATAGTGGTTTTTATGTGGCAAATACGTAAGGGCCACATGAGCAAGCGGGGCGTGAAAGTGTAGTAGTAGAGTCGATGGAGGCATGAGAAGCGGTGGAGCTATGAAGGAGATGAACTAGAGATGGAGAATGGAGCTTAAGAGCTGTGAAACAATGAAGATTGAAGCCACGGTGGAGATTGTTGGGGTTTGTCTTTAATCTTGGACACTAGGGGGCTTCAAGCGACTGATGAAATCGAGTCAGCGCTCAAAATTAGCCAAGATGCACGTGGCTTTTAGAATTTGGACACTACTGGATCTAATGATTTGGGGTTGTCGGTCGCCCGATAGGGTTGAGTGTTCGAAACTCCCCAGATGTATTTGTGAACTCTCTAGACAATCTTAGCCGGGTTCAGTCGCTCGATGGTGCGCACTCTTAAGTTGGTTGCGCAAGATTTTGTGTAGATTAATTTGTTTCTAATCTTGGTTTTTTCTTATTTAAAGGGGCGTAATGTAGGATTAAGGTAGTCACCGTGAAGGGGTCAGGTATCCTAGAGCAGGGAGGGATTGAGAGAGTTATAGGGTGAGAGAATTAACTTGAGAAAGGGTTGCATTGGTCTTTCTTTGTTAGCTTGGATTTCTCTTGTGGGGCTTTGAATCTAGGTAAATCATTCTTCTGTTATCTCTTGTAACGTCTGATTCATAGTGTATTCACTTTGTGCCGTGATTTTTTACTCGTAAGGAGTTTTTTCAAATAAAATTTGAATTATTGCCGTTGTATGGTTGTCATCCGTTTGATTTGTGCTTCCGCTACCAGGTATTTCCTAACAAAATCTTTAACCAAAAGAGATGTTCCTAAACATTCAAGATTAGTGCCCATCAAACGAGAAAAAAAATGAAGGGTAGTATTTATGAGAGAAAAGAAAAATATGCCAACAATTTGGACTGTTGATCCACAACCTCTACATGGAACAACATGTTCTAAGTTGAGAACGTAATTCAAAAACTCAGAATCTTGACTCAATGTCTAGTTATGTTAGTGTTAGAACTAGAAAATGCTATAAGGCAGTTTTCTGTGTATTATTGTTGCTCTGGGGTTTTGAGTAATGGAAACATTAATTGACAATCATAAGCATTCACAAAAGGTACACAAGAAGAGATATCGCAAGGCGAATTTTATTCCAGATATTCTGAGATCTTGTACATTTTAGGCCGTGATCTGGCACGAGCCCTTAATTACATCGAATGATCGATGACCCTTTATTAAAAGGCAGAAGACTAGTTAGCAGGGACTATGGTCTTAAAGTTTGTAGTCGTAGAGACCCATATTTGTTTTTTTATAGACTGAACCATCTTTGTGTTAGTCAGATGTCTATGTCCCATGTTTTAACCGAAGATCCGAGCTGAGACTATCAGGGTTTTTGACTGAGAGGGACGACTCTGGGCACGCACTTGTCATGTTTGGACAGGTGATCTCGGGAAGTCCGATCTGCAGTTGTGTGTACCCGAGTAGCCCAACTGACAGATGCCGTTTGAATGGGTAGGGCATCAATTGCTGTGTTGTGGCAGTTCATAACAATTGCTTTGTAAAGGATTGGAACTCTTTGACATGATTTATTGTGGTAACCATAGACCCATCTATCTAGTTTTTTACCTTAATTAGGTCATGCTATGATAGTATGTATGAGAATGTTACATTGACATGATTTTGGACATTAACAAACTTTTTTCGAGAAAGTTATTCCATTCATCGCGTTGGATCAGATCGAATTCTGCAGGCTTGTATTCTGCTCGTTACATATCTCAAATGGGTTATTTGACTATTCCATTACGTCTGGAATGCTTAAAATACCCAAAATAGGCCTTAATGTGGCCTGAAACACTTATAATGAGGTCCGACGCACCCCGAAATGTCTTCTGAAATATGCTGATTTTGTGGGCGCGTCGAACCTAATTTATGGGTGCGTCGAACCATTTTTTAGGTGCATTGACCTTTAACACGTCAAGTCGAATTTATGGTGCGTCGGGCTATTTTATGGACGCATTAAACCATTTTATGGATGCGTCAAAGTCCAATGCATCTTTAAATTAATTTTCAGTCTTTGCTGAATTAATGGGTTTGTCAAGCTGATTTTATGGAAGCGTTAGACCATTTTATGGATGCGTCAAACTTCGATGCATCCTGAAATTGTTCGTCTGACTTTGTAGGTGCGTTACCACACTTGTAATTTTGTAGGATCTGGACCTATAGTGATCTGGTCGGAGTAGTCTTCCGATGAAAGATACTGGTGATCGGAAAAGAATTCTGGTGACCGGAAAAAAAAATTCGGTGGTCGGAAAGGGATTCCGACGAAGGTTTCTGGTGAAAAATCCGAAGTACCAGGGGATAATAGCTTTCTCTCTCTTAATGCGTACAAATGAATAGTGTAGAGGAGTATTTATACCCGAAAATATCGAAAAATAACCAATGAAGAGTTGCCACGTTTGACGCACCCCGAAAAGCCTTTGACGCACCCCAAAAATAGGTGCATGGGGGCTCCGATGCCCCCCAAAAATAATGTTCTAAAATATGCTGATTTTTTTTGTGCGTCGAGCTATTTTTGGGTGCATCGACCTATTTTTCAGGTGCGTCGACCTCCGATGCATCCTAAAATGATTTTCTGATTTCCTGGTGAATTTATGGGTGCGTCGAGCTATTTTATGGACACGTCAAAGTATTTTTCGGATGCGTTAAAGTCTAATTCACCCTGAAATTGAAGTTTTGAGTTTAGCTGAATTTATGGATGCGTCGACTGGATTTTTCGGGTGCGTCAAGCCATTTTATGGACGCGTCAGAGGTCCAATGCACCCTGAAATGTTTATTGAATTCTGATGAATTTAAGAGTGCGTCAAGTGGAATAAACGGGTGCGTTGACGGACCTTCTGTCTGCGTCAATTGGGTTTTGAAAAATGAAGGGTTTGCGGGGCCCGCTTATTGATGAATGGTCATGCACTGTTTATCATAATTCATAATGAAGACATCGGCTTGATTTTGGACAGTTCCGATCACAGTGATTCGTGAGGTTTGTCGGAAAAAAAATGGCTAAGTATCGAATCTTTTGCAAATCTCAATATGTAGGTGTATTGAGTGGTATTTTGTGGAATTTCTTTGAAGTACGTATCCATTTCATTTGTTTTGGAGGATACCAACTTTTGGGACCCCAATAGTTAGGTCAACTCAAAGACTTGATTAAATCTAAATTTGACCAGACTTAACGTTTAAATAAGTAAAATTAGAATATGATAAATGAATTTAAAATTTAAATTTTGTAGCTGAGGTTTAAAAGGAAAAAAGATTTTTACTACAAAATTTCTCAGAAATTATGATTTACCAAATAATGCTTCTGTGAACAAAAAAGCCAGGAAAATACTTTTTGCACCGTGAAATCACTATAGTCACTATATACTTTTTTCTTTAAAAAGTGGTGAGGTAGAGAATTATGGGGCTCACGTGATATGTTTTATATCCAATCCATCCAATAGATGTAATCCACTATGGTGAGCTGCACCAATAAAAATAATATAAGCCACTTAAAAACATCAAATGCAGGTGTGGCCCATTTGGATACGATTATAAAGGTATTTAGCGATTATCATAGTTGGGTGTATACATTTGATAGGTTAGATATTATACACATGCCATGTGGGTCCCAATTTTTTTTTAAGCTTTAATTATTTTTTAAAGAAAAAATATATGGGGTTACTTTAGTAACTTTCATCCTCAAAAAGCACCATCTAGGTATTTTAATTCACATGGGAATTCTTTTGTTAAAATGGGACTCATGAGGAATTTTTTTATAAAAATTAAATAAAGCTTTTTCATATTACCGTCTGACTTTAGGCCTATTGACCGAAAAATGTCCACTTCTAAAATATTTAAAGTAAACCGGCTAAGGTTTGTACCGTTTTAAGCCATTAGACATCAAGACACTTGGTGTCACATGCCATTTCTATTATATTGATTTAAGAACTATATTTTTTAAAAGGGAAAAATGCCATTTAGTTAAAACCAACCATGTTTCTTTACCTTGGTTATGAACGTGTTTGCATGTTGGGAGATGGTTGCCATGATCGTGGGGCCCATTATGTTCTTTGCAAAAAATCTAAGTTGCGTACCATTTCCCTCATATTTTTAAGGGTCAGGACAAAAAAATGATCTATATTTAAAACTTAGGTAAGCCACACAACAAGTAAAAGTGAATATTGAATGCAAGCCCTTCAAATCATTGTGGGCCCAAAGAAATTTTAGAAAATGCGTACAAATCCATTGGTTATGTTCAGTCTTCTAGGAATGACCTTCTAAACAGTTGGGAATGTCGTTTCAACAATTTGGATGGCCTACAAATATAAAAAAATGAATCATTGATAGTTTCAATGGTGGTAAGCCACTGACCCACTTTTTCCTATAGCGGGACCCATCTGTGCATGGGATTAGTTGAATTTAGGGCCCACGCCCTAAAAATGAGATGGCAAAAATGATACTGTTTGGATTTGTGACAAGCATTGTCAAAGTGAGCCCCACAAAAATTCAACGGATTATGATAACTACTGATGCTTTGTGTCACATCTTACTAACTCTTGAGTCTTACTGCAGATAGCTTTCGTGATCATGGGGCCCATTGTAATGTTTGAGAGAAATCTACTTTATTCGTAAGTTTGGCCATGTAATTTTATTTTGTTGATAAAAAGATGAGGCATATCAAGCGCTCAAGTAGACAAGAAACTAACAAATTATAGTGGAAAGTTAAAAGCCACCATCCAACATTTTCCTACCGTAGGATCCACGGATGCATTAAATTAGTCTCGTTTTGGGTCCGCACCCAAAAATTAGATGGCTAAATTAGTGGACGAGTTGGATTTTTCGTAAGTAGGCCCCACTAAGATTTAACAATGACTGACACCTTGTCACATCTTTGACTTTGCGTCAAATTTCATTCGAAATGATCGTCGTGATTATGGGGTCCACTATGCCATTAAAGAATCATTTAAGCTGTTTACAATTTCCCTCATATGATTTTAGGGCTTAGGTAAAAAATGATCCAAATACGAAACTCAGGTCAGCCATAGTTGACCACACTATGAGTAAAAGTGCATATTGAATGCAAGCCCTTCAAACCATTCGGGGCCATAGAAATTTTATATTAGGGGCAAACTTCTGTGGTTAAGTTCAACCCACTAAGAATGATATTCTTAACAGTTGGGAATGTCATTTTAACAGTTTGGATGACCACAAAACATAAATATGTACCATTAATAGTTTTAAGGGTGGTAAGCCACCGACTACCTTTTTCTGTCATGAGACCCACTTCTACATTGGATTACCCTGGATTTTGGGCCTACGCCCTAAAATGGGATGGTAAAAATGGTGGATGATTTGGATTTGTGACAAGCATCATGAAAGTGGGCCCCACCAAGGTTCAACAAATCACGATAATAATTAATGTTTTAGTGTCATATATTACTAGAACTCAAGTTTTGTAGTATATAACTCAGCACCAACATTGGTACAATGTATATGTGGCATAGCTTCGTGGGCCCCACCATGATGTATGTATTTTATCCGAGCTTTCCATTCATTTCTCTAAATGATCATTTTATGACATGAGCCAAAAAATGAGAAAGATTCAATGCTCATGTGGACCACATCACAGGAAGTAGTGGGGATAACAACACCCACTATTAAAACCTTCCTAAGGCCCACCATGATGTTTATTTGCCATTCAACCTATTGATAACAATACATAGACTTAGATGATGGGAAAATACAATTATCAGCTTGATTCAAAACTTTTGTGGCTCTAATAAGTGTTCAATGGTAGGCGTTCAATCACCAATGTTTTTAATGGTACAATCCACTTGCGATTCAGATTTTTATCATTTTCAGACTTCGTGACCTAAAATGTGTAGGTAAAAATGATAGATGACATTAATCATACACATACATAAAGGTCAACCACATCAAACCTTCTGCACGCACACCCTTGAAATAAGGTATAACTAAGAAATAAGAAGTGGTAAGGGCAAATCGATTGTTCCATGCATCAATGGTGCTTTATCATTATCACTCATCAGTCAAAGTCAAACTAGTAGTTTATTTTTGTTGTATTTGAAAATGATACGTGATTTACTATAAATATTTTAAAAGTGAGCATTTTTTTGTCAATAGTCTTAAAGGCAGGCAATTATATGGAAACTCTCCTAAAAAAACTATTTTAAAACAGGACAATACATCGTAGCCTGTAAGTAGAATGTACTACAGTTTAACTTGTAGATCATGATCTTTTGGTGTCAGACATATCAACAAAAATCTAATCTCATGAGTGACTCAAATTTTTCAGCAATTGCCTCATCTCTATTTTACATTAAATTAATAAAAAATTTCATCATTATAATTTTATCGTTGATAAATGAAACATGAGATTTGATAGTCAAATGTATATGTTGTTACAAAACGGGTAAATGAATTTGTAATCATTGCACTTTTCTTTTACATTATCATGGTAATTGGATAGGGCTTGTTTAGATTGCGAATTACTACAATAATAATATTACAATAGTTGCATATTACATTACTTGTCCCCTATTATAATAGGGATTTAACAGTCCATTTACTGTTTGTTTTTTGTAAAAATCATCTAACGAATTTTTTGATGGTGCACCTATCACATTTGGATGGTGTGGAATTTACGTTGTGTTAACATAACAAATTATTCAATGCTCCACATATATTCAGCATAAAAGAGTTTTACATTATTTGGATGATTATTAATTCTTCCACAATTACATAGGAACTTTGTATTACAATACAATACCAATTGTAACTATAAGAAGATATAATCTGAAGCAAGCTTACGTTCTAAAGGTTAAGACACTGGTTGAGGTTCTCAAGACATACAATCCTTTAACCATACATGTTCGTAATGTTATATTAGACCTCATCAATATGCATAATATAAATAATTTTCAATGCCAACAAGTTAAACAGTTTCAAATATGTAACATTTACTAATTTAATTTGATCCGTATATGAAGGAACCAATATAAAAAATGTAAATAAAGTAAAGTTCATAATTATGTAAAACATCTTAAAATAGCTCAATATTTAATATAATATATATAAACATAAAAAGTATTAATAAATTAATAAGGACTATTAAAATTGCATCATGATCATGATGGTTAATTTCTAAGGGTTGAAGTAATGGGTTAAGAAACTTTACAATCATGATCATTACTTGTTGAGAGAAAATTGACATAAGAACCACTAAAAACAACCCAAGTAATGAATGCTTATAGGATCAATATGACTAGAATTGATATCTATGTATTAGAATTCAACATGTTATCAATTAGCACATTGAAAAGATATACCAAAAGCATAACTAATGTTATCTTCTTTAGAGAGTTGAGTATAGCAATGACATAAGAGTCAAAATTAAAGAAATGAGTCAGTAAGTTCTTTCAAAACTACATATCAACCAAAAAGACAACATTATTGCCACATTTTTCTTAAAATTAAGATATAGAGTATAATGGCATAGATTTTATCACCTAGTAATGTTAAAAAATATGGTCAATGCATCATTAATATTGTGTAAATTGACACTCTGACTACTACCTATAATCAATTTTCGATACGATATATTTTACACCTATGAAAATAATATACATAATGTAAAATATGTCAATAAGTGTAAAATGATAAATAGAAATTAAGCATTACTTGCACTATGGGCTAATGAATATATAGTATAGTGTTAGCGTGCGGTTCATATTAATGTATAAGGTGAGGAAGAACATACTATGGTTGTTTGGACTATAATAACTCATCATAAAACTCATCTTAGGTACATAAGAAATATAATAACTTATTTTCATATATCATAGAAATTGTAATAATTATACTTATCAGAAAAAATATCTTTAATAATTATTTTTAGCATATTGTGTTATAATGAATAATAAAAAATAGTAATATTGCATGGTGTAAATTTCTTTTAAGACATACCCAAAATTAATAATAATAATAAAACAGGTTAATTCAATTCTTAGTAATATAAATAATATAATAAAACTATTATGAAATGTTGTCTAATGTTAAAGTAGGACATTTTTAAGGCACTCCAAATGCATGGGGTAGTAGGTGAAAATGAGATGAGAGAAGACGAGAAAGAGAAGATGAGAAGAAAAGAGCAAGAGAAAGAGATATGGAGGATAAGAGAGGAACATATGCCAGGGTTTACAACCTCTTCCTCTCTTTCATATAATAAAAAAATTTAAGAATTGGACCAGGCTTAAGTCCACACTTAAATGCTCATTATAAATATGAGCAAGGCCCTGAGCCCTTTTATTCTCTAAAACTATCATCAGGATGATGCATATATATTAATCATGCCCATCTTATTATAAATTTCAACACTTTGTGTATGTGAAAAATTTCTGGTAAAAAATCAGCTAGTTGATTCTTGGATAGCATATACTCCATAACAATTATCTTAGATGTAGCTTTTTCACTAATAAAATAACAACCTATCTCAATATGCTTCATCCTTTCATGAAAAATGGAGTTATTAACAATGTGAGTTGCAGCTTGGTTGTCACAATACAATGACATTAATATTTCATTACATGATTATAGTTCTTCAAAGACTTGATCCATAAAAGTTCACGCAACATGACTTATAAAACGGTATTTGACTTCGATGTTGGACCTTACAACAACACTTTATTCTTTTGCTTTTTTATCAAAGTTTCCTTCGAGAAATGTACAATACTCCAAAGTAGATCTTCTATTTGTTATGACTTTAGCCTAGTCTGCATTGTGTGGACACCCAAGCTAAGTAAACCATTGGCCAATCACTAACCGATAGCCATCTGGTGCCGAGCTTTTTTTCTCTTTTGGAGATTTAGATGCCAATCTTCCATGAAATTTTTTTTTCGAAGTGTCCCATCGGGCACTGGATGGCTAATAGTTTTTAAGCCTATAAATTCAGCTCCTTGGACTTTGATCGTAATGGGCAAAAGGCAGAGAGAAGGCAGAAATAAGGAGACACTGAGAGACTATCTTAGACATTCCAGATATCTAGCTAGCTTCTACCCCCATAATGAGGGAACTCTACCACTTAGGATACCTTAAAACCATTTCACTTATGCCTAGGTTCTGTCCTATATAAAGTCAACAAAGTCAATTCATCAAGACATGCCAATCAAGTCAAGTAGTGTCAGATTTAGGGGCATCAATCTATCTCTTTTTTAAAGAAAAATGGTGTTTGATTTTTCTTTTCAGTCACATCTCAATCAGGCTCAGTATGCAGTTCATTCCACACACCCTATCATAGCGCTGCTATTTTACTTTCTTTGTTGCATTTCATATGTCTTACCTTCTTCTGTTTGCCTACCTTAGGTCACTTGGCCTTGTGAAGCTTATGTATCTTTCTTTTTCCCTGCCCGGCCCTCTCGCAAGGTTTAGATGACTAACCATTCTTGCAGATATACGATTTCTTTGAAAATCACACATTCCTTTTAGTAGAGACAGCACATATGTGCAAGCGAGAGAGGGTGTGCCTAACCCCTTCCTCCCTCGTAATCGAGACTCTTACCCAAAATGTAGATTGTATATGGCAGTCATATTGGCAGGAGAGGTAAGCCTACAACCCTAGCCGATGGTGGACACATAACAACCTAATCGGCTAGTGGTGACTCCAATCTTTTAAACGTAACATTCAGAGGCCACCTTGGGGAAGGTATTGCACAACCAAGGGATCCAAACCGGCCCAAGCAAAGTACATACATTTGGCCACTAACACTGGAAGCAGATTATGTACTGAGTAACTCACTATGCTTAACGTACTGAGTAAATTCATTGGGCCCATCCTAAATGTATGTCGTTTAGCCATGCCATCCATCCTTTTTTTCTAAATCATTTTAAGGGTTGATCTAAAAATAAAGCATATCCAAAGCTCAAGTGGACTACACCTTTGGAAATAGTATGAATTGAACATCTATCGTTGAAAAATTCTTAGGTGCCACAAAAGTTTTGGATCAAGCTGATATTTTTATTTTCCTTTCATTCACGTTTGTGTGATCTTACGAATAAGTTGGATGACAAAGAAACATCACTGTGGGCCCTACGAAGGTTTCAATGGTGGAAATCATTATTCATACTATTTTCTGTGGTGTGATTCACTTGAGATTTGGATATGCTTTAATTTTGGTCTCAACCATTAAAATAATTTGAGAAAAAAGGATGGACAGTGTGGATTAAAAACATACATTGAGGGTGGGCCTAATAGAGTTTACTCAATACGATAAGAGTGTACTGAGAAACTCAATACGCAACTGGTATCACTCGCTCTCACTCTAACATGGCAGACCAGTGAAAGAAATTTCTCTGCCACGTCACACCAGCAGTGCACACATGTCGAGGGAGGACGTTCACAGAATGACGACTCCACTAGGGATATGGTAGTGCTTATCATTTTAGGTCCGACTTGAAACAAGGGACGTGTAATCTTAAAAAAAAATCATGATATCTGCAACACTAACATCCAGTGCATATAGGTCTTGTACTAACTAACTAACTGACTAACATCCAGTGCATACTAATTATGTGCTAAGCTATCTTGCTAACTTTTCAATTCTGCACTAGTCTATTTACTTTTCTACAAGCATTCTGCATTCTGATCTTGCATTGGTCTGTGTACTTTTATGTGAGCATTCTACATTCTAGTCTCTCACTGGTCCCTTTAGTTTATGTCCTCTAGTCCTGTAATGGTCCATTTACTTTCCGCCTTCCGGTCTTACACTAGTCCCCTTATTTGCTAACCCTTACCTGCTTACATCATATGTTTTTAACTAATTAACGATAAAAAAAAGTAGAAAGGAAAGCCAACAAAGAGAAAGGTAGGATAGTTAAGGTTCATTGCACCAAAAGGCAGCTTACGAGTCTATCGCCCTTCAAAGTCAATACCAACATATCAAAGTATCATTCACACTCATGCCTAACCATGTCAACACATAAAGAAGATCAAGAATCTTTCTTAGACTCACCCAGGTGACAAGTACCACCTCCTATTATCACACCCTCATTAGCAGTTTTGGCCCAGACCATGAATATGATAGAAGCACTTGTGACTCACCTCCTTTAGGCATGAGTTACCCCCTCTATTCATAGTGCACAGTAGCCCACTACCCATCTAGGTCTCTCCGACCCTACCATCAATCAATTCCAACCTAACGAGAATCAGGTACACTTTCGGTACTCATCGACCATAGCCATCTCGATGCCAGCATGTCATCCTTCGAACGAGGACCCATCTGTGCCTCAGCAGGTGCACTCAAGCTAGTCTAAGTCCAATCAACCACATCATCCCCATCCCAACATTAATCTATTCCAATTGGGTCAGGCACAATACCCCATTCCCGCTCGACTTCCGCACCCTCATCTTGGTCAAGGACAACCTCTCCTTTCCGTCTAGATGTATTCATAACTACCATCTCAACCTACGATAGGAATCTCTTTCCAACCCCCTTAACTGAACCCTGACTAACAACCTCAACATGCCACAACACCCGGTCAAGTCGTGGAAGTAGACAATTACAAAAAGGAGACAAATCGAGTTGCACAAGGGGCATAACTGCCTCCTTAGCAACCAATCAAAATTGACCAGCTTTGGGAGCATTACAAGAATAAACTCAAGTCCATGCGCAATGAACTCCAAAGGCAACATGGGGTGAAACTCCCTTCCACTATGTTCAGGGACCTTTGTCCCTTCTCGGATGCAAGTGTACCAATGAACTTTGAAGTAACCAAGTTTAAAAAATACAATGGCACGGGATGTCCCACCACCCATTTGAAAGCTTTCCATAGCAAGCTCAATGCCGTGGCAAGGGATGATGGAGCCTTGATCCAATTGTTCAAAAGTCCTTGAGATGTGATGCACTTGAACGGTACGCATCACTCGATTAATTACCACAACATCAAGACTTGGGAAGACCTATCCCAAGCATTTATAGATTGCTATGCGTATAAGCTGAATACAACACCTTGAAGGACGGATCTAGCCGCCCTTTGGAAAAGAAATGACAAGTCGTTATCAGTATACGTTAGACGACGGAGAGCCATGGCTGCAAGAATGAAGATGCCCATTGATGACAAGGAGCAAATCTCCATGGTCATCCACTTGGCCAATCTAAACATATTGGGATATCTGATTTCATACCTGTATGCCAACTTCGCCCAATTCATCCATGTAGGGGAACAAGTGGAAGTCGTAGTAAGAGCCAGCACAATCGCACCATGGCCCCACCAATCTGTCTTTGTACAAAAAGCAAAGACTAAAGAAAAGGTAAGTAGGTAGGGAGCTAGAAACAAAGATACGACCACTCCTTGCCTAATAGACACCAATAATTTCATTCGCTTCGGTGTAGGGGGCACCAATCGGTCTTCAATAGGAACAACATTAGCAACCCAAGTGGAATCCGTGATATTCAAATCAAAATAGACAGGCAGGAACAACACGGGCACCTAGGTAGTTCACTCCACTAGCCCAAGCATGCACTGATATTTTAGCCACCTTGATTCAGAGGTAGCTTCTAGCTCCTCCCTAGCCTAGGCCTCCACCAAACTCATTGCCTCCAAACTATAATAAAAGCGAATATTGCATATTCCACCAAAGAGGGGGTCATACTACGGAACTTTGTTTCTCTTTGAAGAACGCGGTCCAAAATCTTATTGATCAAAAGAAAATCAAGATTGCGACCCCTAACCCGGACACTGCAAACAGCAACAACATACCTTAGAATCCTCTACCGCATCATCAAGCAGGTCCCAGCACATCGAGCACCCCCACCATCAGCGTCATCCAAGGAGATTATCCACCCTATGTCTTTCAGGTAAACTTAGCTCTGAGTTACTGCCAAGAGTTTCCTCCTCTCATCGTACTAGGGGTAGCACTCCTCCCTCACTAGTGCTCCAGTGAAAGATCCCAGAACTAGTCCGCAGCTCAAGCAACAGTGTACGTCAGTCGTGGGACCAGCCCTTGGTTTTATAAGCGTGCGTCCCAGCCACCAATAACAGTCAATTTTGAACTCATTAGCTAGTGGTTCTCATATGAAAAGGCTCGGTGCCACCACCCGTTGCTAGCTAGCCACCCGTCACCTTGCAAGGAGGATATCCCTTCCAATTCTACATGCCACATGAATTGGT
Organism: Liriodendron chinense; assembly: GCA_003013855.2. Taxonomy (NCBI): domain Eukaryota; kingdom Viridiplantae; phylum Streptophyta; class Magnoliopsida; order Magnoliales; family Magnoliaceae; genus Liriodendron; species Liriodendron chinense. Next base: position 521,989 of record PVNU02002543.1, on the reverse strand, counting down.
ACTCAAATCGGCTCAGACAGTATCTAGGAAAGTTTGCCCACACAGCCTCTTATATTTTGTGGGGCAAGCTCGTCACCCCTGCCAAATCACCTAGCTCCCATCTCCTACCAACCATCACCTCCAGCATCGCAGTCTCCTCTGGTTCTTCAGGAAAGGGCGATATCAATCTTTGATAACAAAGCATTCCTATGGCACTATTCAAGTGCTCTGGAGTGGGCAACATGAATCCAAACGGGCAATGCTTCCAGAGAGATATGTCCAGAGGAGATCCCAGAGGACCTTTGATAGAATTGGTGTGTCATAACTCTCTAATAGGTGAGGTCCTAACCATAGGGCCCACCTAAATATATGCGTCATGTATCAATACTGTCCATCCATCTCTTCAGCTCATTTTAGGGCATGGTACAAAAAATAGGCAGATCCAAATGGATCACACCTAGGGATTGAACTCCTACTATTAAAATCTTCTCAGGGGCAAAAGTTTTGGATCAAGCTGCTATTTGTGTTTATCCTTCACCCATGCATGTGACCTTATCAACAGGTTCAATGGAAAATAAACATTACAGTGGGCCTAAGGAAGTTGTTAATGGTGGGCGTTCAATCACTACTATTTTTCTCAAAGTGTGGTCCACCTGAGATTTGGATCTGCATCATTTTTTGGACCATGCCCTAAAATCAGCTGGAGAAACGGATGGCCAGCATCGATTTACAATACATACATCAAGGTAGGCCCTACGATCAGGGCCACACCCACCGTGCTGTTACCCCCGCCTCACCTAATCTGTGCTCGAGGAAGGAAGTTGGTAGAGACCCTGCTGGCCGGGCTTTTGGACTTCCTAGTCCAACCTAGCCTGTTTATAAATGGGCTTGAAATTTAAGCCTGAACCAGGCACTTGGGTCTCATTCTCCAGTCCAAGCCAAGCCCGGAAGCCTGACAGCCAAACCGGCACATTTACAGCCCTGTCTCTTGTCCGTCGAGTTCGCTTTGCCTGCATGGCTACTCTGGATCACCAACATCTGCTGGCCCAAACTGAGCACACGTATAATGATTTTCAGATGATCAGAACCATCTGGATGTCAACCAAAATGCAACAAAGTGAGAAACTTACGCTGAATGCTATAATACTGACCGTTCATACGTGCAGAGATGAATGCAGACCACTAACAACAAAATTTCTGATGGCACACATTCAAATCAATCAATCAACAATCAGGATCGTTTATTTCAGCGTGACCCAGAAGGTGGACGTTTGGGATCATCCAACCACCTTAGCAGGTGATGTGGCCCACGCTGGTGATAAAAGCGGACTCAAATTGCATAGCGTAGCACACAGCATCGACGTCCGTGATGTGTGGGCCCACCATAATGTATATCTTTTTATCCAAGCTGTCCATCCATTTTTCCATATTATTTTAAAGCATGAACTAAAAAATGAGGCAAATCCAAATTTAGTTGGACCACACCATAGTAAAAAGTGGTGATTGAATGCCTACCATTAAAATCTTCCTACTGTACTGTAATGTTTATTTGTCGTCCAACCTGTTGATTAGGTCACACATACCTGGATGAAGGGAAAACACAAATAGCAGCTTGATCCAAAACTTCCGTGGCCCACAATAAGTTTCTAATGGTGGGCATTCATTCATCACTACTGTTTCCTGTGGTGTGGTCCACCTGAGATTTGGATCTACTTCATTTTCGGCTTGTGGCCTGAAATGATCTGGAAGATAGATTGTGTGGATAAAACACATACATCAAGGCGGGGCCCACAGCTTTTCCAGCACCACGTCGGTGCTGTGTGCTCCCCTACTCAATCCGAGTCCAGGCAAAATGATGCGGGAGCGGATTATGTGAGACCCCGGATCCACCGAGGTGGGTGGGACCCTGACTGTGGGGCTCACAGTGATGTATTTGTCTTAAATCCACACCGTCAAACCATTTTGAAAGATCATTTTAGGATATGAAACCAAAAATGAAGCTGACTCAAATCTAAGGTGAATCACACCACAGAAACAGTCGTGATTGAATCTCTACCATTGAAAACTTCATGGATATTCAATGGATTTCATCGGAATGTTTATTTTTCATCCAACCTATTGATAAGATAAAAAACAACTAGATGAAAATACCACATAAATATCATCGTGATCCAAAGCTTCTGTGGCCCACAGGAAGTTTTTAATGGTCAGTCACCACTGTTGATGCGGGGTCTCACCTAATCCGCTCCCTAGTCTCTCTCTACTGCTTGTTGACATCCATCTTAGCTGTGGAAGACGCTTTCTCCTCATCCATCCCTCCACCATCATTCGCATTTCGGCCGGCACATATCTCCCCCGTTCCCATCTGACCCACCTCTCTGAATCTCGAGTAGATATCACTCTTATAGAATTTCCTCGTTCTGATCACAAGCACAACTGAAACCAACGATCCGATGAATGTCGCGGCCGTGATGATGATGAACGATAATTTGTAACACTTGTGCCCGATACAAGTCAAGTTGCCGGTAATGGCGCCGCCCATGACTTCCCGCTGTTTCAGCGCCTCCCGATCGTAAAGGTGTCCCGCCACCTTCACGTTGAGTATATACGATCCAAGCGGGCTGGCAACGGCACCAAAATTGTACAATGTAGCATAGTACTTGAGGCCGAATACTTCAGAAATAATGGCGTAGACCAACGACCACTGCGCTCCAAAGCAGAATCCGATGATCACCGACGCTACATAGAGGGACCCTGGGGTGGGGAACGCGATCAGAAGGTGGCCAACACAAGCGAGGAGGAGGACCCAAGTGAGCATCAGTGGTCGAGGGAACCTATACCTAGAGAGGAGGATTTCGGAGGCGAAGCCAGCTGCCACCCTCCCACTGAAGTTCCATATGCTTATCAGTGATACAAAGGTGCCGATTGTGCGACGCGGATAGCCCAACGACTCGCCGATCTGACCCATGTTGTCGATTGCCGTCAGAGTGCCGCCGATGCCGCATACAATCGTGACAAAGATGATTAGCATGTCGATGCTCACCAGCGCCTGCAGGATGGTGTAGTCCTCGCCTCTCTTTGGTGACTTAAAGATATCGGCAATGCGGGAAATTGGTGTTTGCTTAGTTGGCGTCTGCTGTTGGGAAGAGGATGGAATTGGTGGTGGGGGTTGTGCAATTGCCGATACAGACGGGTTTTCCTGCATCTCCACAGAAATGGCAGATTGGTTTTTCAGCTTCCATATTGAAATCTCTTCTCTCACGACGATAGCCAGAGGGAGGAAGAGCAAGAACAGAACGACAGCGGCGCTGCTGCCATACTCAGGAGCAGAGAAGCTGGCCTGTTTCTCGACGATGATTATAAGCATGAGATATCCCGCGAGCGCAAGTGCAATGTAGAGAAAAGAGTAGAATATCTTGAGCTCATTCAGCTGCCGGACGGGTTTCGTTATCCGGATTGTGCGGAGAAAGACGATGGACAGTGCGGCCGGGAGCCACCCAATGAGTAGGATCAGTGACTTGGAATCATGGCCATAGAATGCAAGGTAGAGTTGGGTGAAAATGGCGCCACTGAGGCCGACGTAGCCCTTGAGAAGGCCGAGCATGATGCCGCGGCTCTCCGGGAAGTTCTTGACGCAGGTGACGAGTGCACCGGTGTTGGCGAAGGTCTGAGAATTGGCGCCAATCCAGATGTAGAGGCACATCTGCCAGACCCTGGGCCGGGCGACACGGCCTGTCACGGCGAGCCAGACCATGAGGTAGCCGGAGAAGTTCATCGCAGCGCCGATGGCGAGCACAGCCCACGGCGAGGTCACCTCGTTGATCAGGCCGGAGATGATGCCGATGTTTGCGCCAAGGTCCTTGAAGAATCCGAGGGTGTTGAGCGTCTGCTGGTCGTAGGCCATTGATGATTTTATGTCGCCGGAGTAGATGCCGTAGATGTAGGTGCCTCCCGCCCCCGACATGATCAGGAACGAAGCGAAGATCATGAACCAACGGCCGCGAATCACCTGCAGGGTGGGCCCCACAATGCTCGCTGCATTGACACTGCTGATCATGGCTGAGAAATCAATGGAGGCAGCAGTGGGTGGGATGGTGATGGACGGTCAGGAGCTAATTGCCACACTGGCCACACGTGCCAACAACGGTCACCCTCGTCTCTCCGGTAACAGAATTTCGATCGGTGTGATAACGAGGAGGATTAATATAAGAATGGAAAAGAAGGACGTGGATTATCTACTGACGGCTTCAGTAGCTAGATTGGCTACTGAAGCGACGTCACTAAGTTCTGTGGACCCCACTGATGTGTGTATTGTATCAACGCCCATCCATTTCTAGAAGAGATTGGGTGGACTGGAAATCTTCAATTAAGTAATAATCCATTTCGAGAATAGATTGGGTATATAATTTATAAAAATTTATAGGAAATGATCCGGTGCTTTCACGTGTAAGATCAACAGAACTGGGCTGTCCTTTAGGCCTAATGTAAAAATCAGACCGGTCGAATGACTCTTAACCATTCGATCAAAATAGCAGCTACAAATGGACGCTCAAGATCAAGAAAAACCATCTTAATCAACATGTTGGACCTTCTGTTCGTTGTTGACCATCCTAGATTAGGGCACTCAATGGAGCGGGTTAGATCAGAGATCCACTTCGCTCTGAATCTGTATAATGCCAATTTGGATCTTGAAAGGGGTCCAATTAGTTAAATGGACCGGATTTGGATCTTAAAATAGGTCCGATTACTTAAATGGACCGGATATGGATTCACAAGGAACAAATCCGAGTTCAATCCTAATCCGATTAAGATCCAACTCATTGTCACCTTAATGTATATGTTATATTCATGCTTAACCATCCGTTTTACAAATTGTTTTAGGCCATGTCAACCATACCATAGTAAATAGTAGGATTTGGATTATTTTTCTACTAAATTAAATATATTATATTATACATTTTATTTCATATATTTTTTTAGATTTGTAATAGGGGTGGATTTGGACCTAGATTTGACCGAATCTGATGGTTATATGGATTTTGGATCGAAAATGGATTCGAAAATTTATAATGGATTGGATATGGATACCACCTTTTGGACCTGAGTCCATCTGCACATATACGAACTTGGAGCCGGATCCCGTTGGAGATATATGGACTTGGAGCCGGATCCAGTTGGATCTGATCCAGATCCGACCCATTGAGAGCCTATCCTAGATTGCTTATCACTTTTATCAGTGAATCCCAACCATCATGTTCATGGCCTAGGGAATAGATGGATAAAAATGAAGGTCAAATTATAGAATGATTGGATCATTCGACCGTTAATAATTTTTACCTAGCAGTGCATGTAATGTATTCTGAACCCAATAGACGGTCTGGATTGATCGATTGGACTTTCCAAGTGCCCCAATGCAACTGTAAGCACTATAACTCTATAGTCCTACGAGAGCACTTTATTAGAAATTGGAAAATCTAGTCGTGAAAATTTTCTAGATTTGCTGTCGTGAATCGTGATTGGATGAGTCTTAAGTACTGTAACTCTACAGTTCTCCAAGCTATATATATATATATATATTTTTTTTTGGGAGAATCCGGATCCTTTGGTATACCCGAGCAGAACCTTTGCTTGCGCCTCTGTGATTGTCCCCTGATTGGGGAGCGAATTAGATGTTACCCTGGTAACACCTTAGTGGGTGTTACCCCTACCATTATCTGGTATTTATATTTTCCCTTCATCAAGACCTTATTGACATTACCAAGAGCTTGGATTGCAAATAAACATTACCAAAACCTTACATGGGCTCTTTGCTATTTTTAATGGTGGGGCACTCAATCACACTGTTTCCAGTGGTATGGTCCACTTGAGATTTGGATCTACATAATTTTTCGAACCTTATCATAAAATGCGCTGTATAAACGGATGGACGGAGTGGATATGCAAAATATCATCCATGTGGGCCATACGGTAGGGGTAACACCCACTAAGCTGTTCCCGGGGTAACACCTAATTGGCGCCCCTGTGATTGACAGGGTCCCTCCGAGCTGGACCAATAAGAGAGGAGGAAAACACGACTCCCTGGGTAGCGCAGAGGATGTGGATTCTTCTTGAACTAGCTAGGTGCGATTAGGTGTTACCTGAGGAATAGCTTAGTGGGTGTTACCCCTATTATATGGCCCACATGGATGATATTTTGTATATCCACGCCGTCCATCCTTTTTTACAGCCCGTTTTTAAATCAGGTTCCAAAAATCATAAAGATCTAAATCTTAAGGGGACCATACCACTAGAAACAGTCTGATTGAGTGCTCCAACATTAATAATTCCAAAGAGCCCATTATAAGGTTTTGGTAATTTTTATTTTCAATCCAAGATCTTGATAATTCCAATAAGGTCTTGATGAAGGGAAAATTTAAATAACAGATTGATCTAAAAATTCTGTGGCCCACAAAACGTTTTTAATGGCTATTCATCACTGTTTCTACTGGTATGGTCCACCTGATGTTCGAATCTTCTTAGGTTTTGGATGACATCCTAAAATGATATGAAATAACAGATATACGGCATAGATATATAAAAAATACATCAAGAAGGGCCCCACACGATTAGGGTAACACTCACTAAGTTGTTCTCAAGGTAACACCTAATTCGCGCCCAAGCTAGTTGTATTATTTCTTTGGGTTTTTTTCTGGATTTGCCGTCACCTTTACGAGGATATCTTGAGACCTGCTTACTTTTAAGTTATTTGAAGTAAACTGCCTACATTTTTTTTTTTTTTTCTAACCTTGACTAACTGTTGCGGATGAAAGAGTGCCCGTTAATGTCTACAAAAGACCATTTTTCCTTTTAAGGGCACTATTTTTCACCAATCAAACCCCATTTTTTAGAGATAACGTGCCAAGCAGTTCATAAGGCCCATCTTTATGTATATAGCTGGTTGAAACCATCTATCCATTTGGTATGCTCATTTTAGGCCACAGCCGAAGGAATGAGTTAGATCTGAATTGCAAGTGGGTTCTATGAAGGTTTCAATGATGGACAATGTTACAACATAAAACATATTTTCCCAGTGTGGTCCACTTGAGCATTGGATCTAACCTCAATTTTGGAGTTATACCCTTAAATGATATGAAAAAAAAATGGATGGGCAGTGTGAATTTTTCTTAAACACCATGGTAGACCTCACCTAGCTCACCACCTAGGGATATGGAGTTGGTGGGACCCTACCATCAACCAACATGGTGCAGCCCTAATAGTGGGGGCTACCTTGATGCATGTATTGTATATCCATGCATCTAACCTTTTGATAAGGTCACATAAAATTGGATGAAGGGTAAAAAAAAAAAAAAAAAAAAAACAACTATTAGCTTGATGGAAATTTCATTTTAACTCATGGCACGTTTTTAATAGTAAAAACTAATTTTTCCTATATTTTGGTCCATCTAAGATTTGAATCTCTTTAATTTTTAGGTCATGCCTTAAAATGATTGGAAATATGAATAGATGGTGCAAATATACAATACATACATTAAGGTGGGCCCCACTGTCAGGGCAGCACCATGCACGCTGAGACTGAGTGCACCTAATTCACTCCCGTGATTAATTGAAATAGCTCCTAATTATGATGTCATTAAAGAACTGACCACATATCTTGGGGGATTTTAATTTTAGCCCCATGCACACTTTTGAGCTTCTAGATGGATGAAAATGCCCATATGCCAGCCATATCCTCTTATGGTGTTAGCCTGTCACAGAAGTGGATATGGCCTTTTAAGAATGGGGGTGTGGGCCCCACAAAATCAATGATTGGAGCCATCCATCAACCGATCTGATCCGTTCATTATAAATTCTAGAGTTGTCTATGGCCCACAACTGCATGAGCATTGTGTATTAATTTTAGACTGTTTCTTCTAGTGTGGTCAATCCGTGATGCATTTTACCCTCAAACTTGGGACATATGACATAAAATTAAAACCCCTTTCATTTGGATGGCTTAGATATGCTACAAGACTATCAGTGGGCCCCACATAAGATATGTGAATGGTTTAAAGGGGGCCCTTAATGTAGGAAGGTCATTTGGTCTTTTTCTTCTTTTCTTCTTCTTTTTTTCATAAGAAGGGATCATATGAAGAGCCAAAAGCCTCTTTCATGGTTGGTAGTTATACGGACAAATACTACACTCTCCGGTGATAATGAAAAACTCCGACCAACCTCACCACAGGCGTGAAAAAGAGAGTTTTTTTTTTTAAATTCTCCGGTCACAATTTTCAATGTAGAAGTTATGGATCGGATCATCGGTCTGACAAAAAAAGTCATAACTCACTTGTCACATGTTTGATTTGGATGATCTTGTATTCGTTGGAAAGATAATTTGATGAACTTTCAAAAGTCTTTGGAAACATCTCAGTTGGACACCATTTGATTGCCCAAAAGTAGGTCCAAAATTTTGCGATCTACAACACATATTCATCCATTATAACATTCTTCCATAATAAAAATTCATCTATTACAACATTCATCCATAACAACAGTAATCCATTATACACATTCATCTATTCCAATATTCATCACATTCATCCATTACAAAATTTAACTATTACAGTATTCTTTCATTACAAAAATTTATCCATTACAACATTCTTCCATACCCTCCTCCATTTCACAAACTCACACCCTTCATACCCAACAAAAACAACTATAAAGGGAACCACCACACCCTCCTCCCTTTCACAAACTCCCACCATTAATACCCACTAATAAAAACAAACATAACACACACAAAAACTCACATTTTGCTGCCATAGCTTCTACGTCGTCACCAAAGAGTGTAGTGTTCGTCCGTACAATTACCAACTGTCGAGGAGGCTTTAGCTCTTCATGTGATTCACTCCTGTGAAAAGAAAAACAAAGAAGAAAAGAAGAAAAAGGCCAAATGGCCTTCTTGCATCGAGGGCCCCCTTTGAACCCACCACACATCTTATGTGGGGCCCACCGAGTAGTCTTATAACATATCCAAGCCATCCAAATGAAATGATTTTAATTTCATGCAATCTGTCCAAAGTTTGAGGGCAAAACTCATTAATAGATCACACTAGAGGAAACAATCCAGAATTAACGTACAACGCTTATGCAGTTGTGAGCCACGGACAACTCCATTTCTTTAAATGACCCTACTGTGGATTCATGACTGGCCGATTATAGTGAACTGATCAGATCGGCTGAGGGGTGGCCCCAATCATTGATTTAGTGGGGCCCACATCCCATTCTCAAAAGGTCCTCCCCATTTCTGTGACAAGCTAACACCGTACGAGAATACTGCTAGCAAAGGGGCATTTTCGTCCTTTGAAAAGCCCAACAATGCCCATGGAGCTAACATTAAAATGGCTCCAAAAAATGACATCAATACCTTAATTACGTCATAATTAGGGGTTGTTTAAATTAATTGCCCCCGTGCTGTAAGATAAAGGTCGCTATTTGACTGTGTTCCGTGAGCCCCACCATGATGTATTCATTTTATCCATACCATCCATCCATTTTGGATAGTTATTATATATAGGGCATGAGCTAAACAATGAGTTAGATCTAAGTCTCAGGTGGACCACACGACATGAAACAATGGTCATTGAAATCCCACAATTAAAAACTTCTTAGGGCCCACTCTACTATTTTTTCCCTTCCAACCTATTCATAAGAGCACACAGACATGGATAAAGGGAAAATACAAATATCAGCTTGATCCAAAACTTTTGTGGCCCCAAAAAGGTTTTAATAACTAATTACCACCATTAATTTCTTGTAATATGGTCCACTTTAGGTTTAGATCTATTTCATTTTTTGGATTATGCCTAACAACGAGTTTTCAAAATAGTCGGACGGCGTGGATGTAAGGCCAATACATCTAGGTGGGCCCCACACTCAGAACAACACCATGTTGGATGCAACAGGAGCTTGCACCTAATCCATTTCTGTCTCTCTCTGCCATGCCAACTGTAATGTGACGTTTACATCGCATTTGAAATGAAGTATCTGATCCCACTATGTAGGGCCCTTCGTGATGTTTGGGAGAAATCCACTCTGTTCATCTTTTTTTAAGACTTGAGACTAAAAATCAAGAAAATATGAAACTCAAGTGGGTCACACGAGTGGAAACAATGGACAAGGGCTCCTTACCATTAAATACTTCCTATGCTCGACCATGATGTTTATATGCCATCCAAACCGTTTATAAAGTGACCCTACAGGTTATAAGGTCCTTACCGCTGTGATTAATTAAAAGAATAAAAATATTATGGCCTGTTTGGTTATAGAATCTAGATTCAGAGAAAATTCAAATTCTAGTGTTGGAATCTAAAATTGCAAAAACTGAATTGGAAACCCAAATTCCATCTGGAACTTGTTGTTTGGTTGAAAATTGTGTAATCCAAATTCTATTTGGTTGAAAACTATGTAATTCAACAGTTGCTTACGGCATGGCCCACTTCGACTTCGAACCCACCTGAGAACTTGACCACTGGCCTATAGTAGCCCCGCAAGACAGATGGCCAGGTTGGATGGCAAATAAACATTATAGTGGGCCATAGGAAGTTTTTAACGGTGGGGATGTTCAATTTGTTGGGATTGGACGCCTCAATCTTCATGTATGAAGACCATCGACCGGTCAGCCGGCCGGTCGGTCACATTGGATCAAGGCAGCCAACTTGCTGGAGTATTTTTGGGCCGGTCGGCCGACCGGTAGTATCCTTGTTGGACTTAGTCTCTTACGTGGTTTGTTGCGCAAGGGGTTTCTAATTTCAGTTTTTCCTTATTTAAGGGGATGTAATCCGAGATTAGGGTTGCCTCCAATGGGCCAAGAGATTGAGAGTATTCTAGAGCAAGAGAAAGAGCTAAGAGGAAGCTTGGAGTTCTCTGGGTTGAGGGAAAGGACTATGTTTGTAGTTCTCATGTGAGAATTAGCTTTGTTAGCTTGGGATTTTTCTTGTGGGCTATGATCTGGGTTGTGTTTCTTCTATCTCTTGTAACTTCTGATATCATAGTGGATTTGTGTCGCTTTGTACCGTGGTTTTTTACCCGTGAGGGGTTTTTCCACGTAAAAATCGGATTACCCTCTTGTGTGTGATGATTTGCTTATTGATTGTCATTGATGTGTGTTCCTCACCTGCTTTGATTGCTTCCACTGCGGGGCTCCTAACCCCAAAACAATCAACACTGCTTTCCTATGGTGTGGTCCACTTGATGAGATTTAGATTTGTCTCATTTTTTGTCTAATGCTCTTAATTGAGCTCTCAAAACAAATGGATCGTGTGGATATAAAACGCATACATCGAGGTGGGCACCACCCTATGGGTATTAACGTAAATATTGAATGTCGCTCACTTTTGGCCTCTTTTCCCTTCCGTAGAAATGGCCCCCCACACCGTTTCCACTAATCCCCATTCCAACCAATTTAGGTTTCCCCGATGGAAATCCTATTTCGCTAGAATTTGCTGCCAAACACGCCAATTAAAATTGGATTTCGCTGGAATCTAGATTTTAAGTTGGAGATAAGTTTCCAGATGCCAACCAAACAGGCCCTTAGCCTGATTCAAAGCTTTTGCACCCCCACAAATATTTCAGTGGTGCACGTATAATCTCTACTGTTTTCTGTTGTGTGGCCTACTTGAGTTTTGGATCTGCCTCGGTTTTGGGCTCATGCCATAAAATGATTTGGCAAAACATGTGAGGAGGTTGGATTTCTCACAAACACATGGTGGGCCTGCCTAACTTGGGATCCAAGAACATTTATTGCCACTTCCTATGTTGTTCCGTGTATTAAATGAAGGGCATTTTAGTCTTTCAAAAAATAAGGTTTTAAAATTATATGCAATTGCTACGGCTAGTGATGCCATGGACGATGAAAGCAAAATGGTAAGCGGATTATTTAAATAACTTAAAATAGGAGGGTTTTGGTAATTTTAATAAAAGATAAGCAGGTTTTAGTAAAAGCTCTTTTTCTTAATAGAAATTTCAGAATTTTATGGTTGGAAATGTAGTGAGCGTGGGGTTAAATGATATAGAATTGCATTAGATGGAGTTAACACCATTATTGCACAATGATTGCATGTTTGGAAATACTATGGTATTTTGACCATTCAATCCTTAATCAATCAAATTCTTCCTCCAATGAAAATGCTATATTAAGTGGGACTCGCATTTGGTAGACCATGGAATGATAATCAACTGACTAATTAAATTCACAACTGATGTCAGTCACGTGTATACATACGACTCCAATGTCATGTGTGAAAGGGTGTGTGTGTGTGTGTGTGTGTGTGTGTGTGTGTGAATGGATGTGGATATAACACATGACATGACATGAGGCTTGATTTGCAAAAGTGGCATACATGCAAGGTATTTGGAATCGGTAGTGGTAATGATAAGACCTGTTACACCATACCAGTGCATAGCAGGTCACCTTGCAAAACGCCCCTTCTTCTTGTACAGGCTATCTGCAAGTGGGACTCGGATTGGATAGTGACCCCTCCATTACTCAAGTTGGTGGTGGAAATGCATCTCCAATTCGAGAGTGACCCCTCAGCTACCCAACTCGGTAGTGGAAAAGTTCCGTGGGCTCCACTAGGATGTATGTGTTTTATAACATCCTTTTTTTGCTAGCTCATTTTACTGCACGAGCCCAAAAATGAGGAAAATCAAAAGCTCAAAGTGAACCACCCCATAGGAATCTGTGGGGATTGAATGCCTATGGTTGAAAGCTTCTTAAGGGCCATAGAAGTGTTGGATCAAGCTGATATTTGTGTTTTCCCTTCATTCAGGTAACTTTATGAACAGGTTTGATGGCAAGTAAACATTGCCGTGGGGCCTTGAGAAGTTTTCAAGTCCAATCCTTGTTTCCTATGGTGTAGTCCACTTGAGCTTTGGATCTACCTCATTTTTGGGCCCATGAACTAAAACGAGTTGGAAAAATGAATGGACGCCATGGATAAAACAAAGCAGAACTTTTCCACCACTAACTTGGGTAGTTGATGGGACACTCACCAATTTCAGTCAGTGCAAGTGTGTCTTTTTCTCACTACCCAACCTAAGTCGTTGCAAGTGTGTCTCTTTCTCACTACTTGATGTAGTGCAGGCCGCTGACATTTTCATAGCCAAGATAGACTAGAGGAAGCCTGATCAAAGATGGAAGTGATCCAAACCATCAAGACCGTAAAACAGTCACATCTTGCAATCTAAGATGAGTTATGAGAAGTATAATATATGATTTTGGGGTAGCTCGAGCTACTTAAGCCACCCAACCCCACTGTTAGGTTACCCATACCAGATTTGCAAGATTCAACCAGATCGATGGTTATTAGCCTAGTTTTATTTTGTTTTTACTATATTTGAGTTTTAGAAGTTGCGCCCAACATGAAAATTGCTTAGAAAACTTAGCAGAATAAGGTGATTTAGACGGATTAAAAATTTACTATTTTTTGCCAAAAACTATGAAATCTAATAGGAATAAGAGGCAACTATAAATAATAAGTTACATTTTTAGGGTGTTTGAGTTGAAGCTTAACTCTAAAACTTCGTTTTAGGGTTTAGTTTCTTATTTAAAGTATTGTAATTTCATTTTTTTTTTAAATCAATCAATTATTTTCCTGTTTTATTTCTTTTCCCCGGAAGATTTTGAGGAAGTCCAGTTGAAGATTCCTGGAAGCCTTGTGGAGTCAAGGTAATTATCCAGTGAGGGAGATGGTATTTATCCCATCACGAGGATCACTTCTTGCAAAACTTAAATATATCCACCCATTGAGTGGGTCATACTTGTATTTTGCTATTTATCAATGCTTAAAAATTAGTATGTGGTGTGACCAACCAGATGAGTAGAGATGAAATCAGGTGACCCTCCTTTTGGGGCCAATCTATTAGAAATGTTAGATTTCACATGCAATTAACTAATTGGAAGTTATCTACTAGGTGGACTGTGCCTTGTGGTACTAGAACCAGTTTGGCTTGATACTTTTCTTTGTTTTTTGTACCCTCTGTATGATACACTGCAGGTCTATAATGCTTATATATATATATATATATATATATATATATATATATATATATATATATATATATATATATATATATATGAGAAAAGGTACCTGCGGTTGGCCTCATGAGAACTTCCCATGAGGTCGAGCTGTGTGGGCTCCCACTTTGATGTGTGATGGGCGTCCACACCATCAGTCAGATGCACCATTCCATGGTGGGCCATGGGCCTAAAACTCTGGCCAATCCATGACTTGGGCGGACCAAACCATAGAGAACAATTAAGAGTGGATATCCATCATTGAAACCTTCATGATCATTTATAGGATCAACTGAGATGTGGTTGGGTTGAGAAATCCAGCCCATCCATTGTGCATGTCCCACTTAAACAAGTGGTCACACCAAGTTTCAACTGTATCCAAAACTCAGGTGGGACCCAACAAGTGGTTTTAGATGTTGTAGGCATGATTTTACACCATTTTAGTTGGTATGGCCCACTTGAGTTCTAAATATAGCTGATTTTTGAGATATCTCATAACCAATAGGGGACACATCAAATGCATGGTGAAAAATGCCCATCACACATTACAGTGGGGCCCACACAGCTCGACCTCATGGGAATTAACCATGAGGTCGAAAGCATAGTCTCTTTTCTCTTTTCGCTTATATATATATATATATATATATATATATATATATATATATATATATATATATATATATATATATATATGGGAAATGGTACTATGAGGTCGACCTCATGGAAAGTTCCCATGAGGTTGAGTTGTGTGGGCCCCACCGTGATGTGTGTCGAACATCTACCCCATCAGTTAGATGAACCATTCCATGATGGGACACGTGCTTGAATATCAAGTCAATTGATGACTTAGGTGGGCCACACCACAGGCAACAGTTGAGAGGGGTTACCCGCTCATTAAAACCTTCATGATTGCTTGTTGGGCCCACTGAGATGTGGTTCACAAATCCAGCCCATCCATTGTGTGTGTGTCACTTGGATGAGGGGTTGGACCAAGTTTCAGCCACATCCAAAACTCATGTGGGACCCACCAAGTGATTTTAGATAATTTAGGCATGCCTTCACATGGTTTTTGATGGTATGGCCCACCAGAGTTCTATATACGGCTGATTTTTGGGATATCCCATATCCTAAAGAGGACCTATCAAATGCATGGTGATGATTTCCGATCCACATCACGGTGGGGCCCACACAGCTCGACCTCATGGGATTCCCATGAGGTCGACCTCATAGTACCATTTCCTATATATATATATATATATATATATATATATATATATATATATATATATAGAGAGAGAGAGAGAGAGAGAGAGAGAGAGGAATGCTCACCTGCGCACTTCCTGTGAAAGAACTCGTGAGCACTTTTTCTTGGCTCATCACACATGATGTGAGCCAAAAATCTGAGCCGTCCATGTGATGCAGCACCCCAAAAAACCTTTAGGACCCATCTTTCAACTTGTTCCAGAACTTTGGTGGGCCATAAAAGAAGGAAACAGTTTTCTCCCTTGATTTGCCTCTTGCTTTCTGCTGCGGCCCACCAGAGTTTTGGATCAGGTTGAAAGATGGGCCCTACAGGTTTTTTGGGGTGCTGCGTCACATGGACGGCTCAGATTTTAGGCTCACATCACGTGCAATGAGCCATGAAAAAGTGCTCATGAGTGTCTCTCACGAGAAGTGCCCAGGTGAGCATTCCTCTCTCTCTCTCTCTCTCTCTCTCTCTCTCTCTCTATATATATATATATATATATATATATATATATATATATATATATATATATATATATATATATATATGCGGTTATAAAATTGTACATATGGTGTAGATTGAAACTCATTGTTGATAAGTGATCACAATTCCAAAATTAAATTGTTTGAACAATCATAACCGCTAATTTTTTTCCAATATATAGGGGTGCATCAGGGTCATGCAAGAGTGGAATGCAAGGGGGCCCAATAGCAAGCTATTGTAGTGGGCCCTCCCATATAAGAAATTAATTTAACATCATATGAGCCAATGGCCCACATATCTAACTTTTGTTTTACAGGCACTTGTTCTTCAAGATAGGATCAATATTGGATATTTTTCATTCTTCACTGTTCAATAAATGTTCACCCATCTCATAGTTGGATGATGAAATAAGCATATTTTTTGCCAATTACAGTAGTGCGATAAGTACCATAGATTACATGAATTTGAGGATGATTTGGGGCATGAAGTGGTCTCCAAACTGAGAGCGGATTTGGTGAGACCCCGGCCTCACCTAAGAGGGTGCGGCCCTTTCCGTGGGTCTACCGTGGGGCCCACATTGATGTATGTATCATGTATCCATGCTGTCCATCCGTTTTTCACATCATTTTAAGGCACTATACCAAAAATTAAGCAGATCCAATTATTAGGTGAACCATACCTTAAGAAACAGTGGTGATTGCCCGTCCTACCATTAAAAACTTCTTAGGGTACTCCATAATGTTTATGTAGTGTTTAATTACCATCCAATCTGTCGATAAGGTTACATGAGACGGGATGAAGGGAAAAAACAAATATCAGCTTGATCCAAAACTCTCACGGCCCATTAATGGTCAATCACCACTGTTTCATTTGCTATGGTCCACATGATAATTGGATATGCTTAATATTTGGTATAATGCCCTAAAATTATGTGTATAAAAGGTTTGACGGTGTGGATAGATAATATATACATCAAGGTGGGCCTCATGGTATACCTATGTAAGGGTCGCACCGTCTTGGGTGAGGCCGGGGTCTCACCTAATCCGCTCTGACCCAAGTATGTGACACTATTCATCTAAATTTAATTTAATTTTTTAAATTTATTGGAACAAATTATGTCAAATTATTAGAAATATCATTAATGAGATGCATGAATTTGAAGGTATTTAAATATGCCATTAACTGGGGACATTATTCATCCGAATTTATTTATTTATTTTTAATTTCTAATGATGTCTCATGCTTTGGGATGTGAGTGCATTACTAGAATGAGTGCTATAACTTGCATGAATAATGACCAAATTTAGAATCAATTTAAGCCTATTAGGTTTATAAAATCATCACAGAAGCCTAAATAGAATTCTTAATTACCAAAGATTGTCATACAACCTGTTCATAAGGTCACATAGGCCTGTATGTATGAAGGGGAAACACAAATATCATCTTGATCCAAAACTTTTGTAGCCACCAAAATGTTTTCAACAGTAGGTTTTTAATTCCTATTGTGTGATCCACTTCAGCCTTGGAGTGGCCTCTTCTTAAGCTTGTACCTTAAAATGAAAGGGCAAAATGAATGGACTGACAATAAAACCCATTCATCATGGTGCCCTCTTAGATCTCCTGTCCGTTCTAGCTAGCTAGGGACCAACGGGGGTGGAAGCGGATTGCATACTAAGCTAGCATATGAGTCAATTCTGAGGGGCCCACCATGGATATGTTTGTGCCTATCCTGTCTATCCATTGTTTCATACCATTTTAGGTCATGAGCCCAAAACTGAAGAATATCCAAATCCTAAGTAGACCACACCACAGGAAATAGTGGGGGATAATGACATCCTCGATTGAAACCTAGGGTTATAGTCACGTTTATTTATCATCTAAACCATTTCATGAGGTCATAGAGACAGAGATGAAGGGAAAACTCAAATATCGGCTTGGATTCAAAATATCTGCAACCCCCGGCAAGTTTTCACAGCAAGCACTCAATTCACAATGTTTCCTGTCATGTGATATACACTTTTGACTTTGGATATGCTTCAATTTTGGGCTCATTCCCTAAAACGATATGTTAAAAAAGATGGATGACATGGATATGACACATACATATCGGTGGCTCAATGAAGTTTTAGCATAGTAAGAGTTCCAGGAAATCTACTTTCATCACCTTGTGCTGCCAAAAATAACTCCCACCTCTTCTCTAAATCAGATAGGATTCTTACACATGCACCTATTGTCACGCTCTGAAATCTGGACACAGAGTGTGCACCTTCATGCCTAAGTTATGGGGTATGACTTGTGCACAAGTGCACTTTATTCAAGTGTTAGACTGTTGATGAGGCATACCATTATACATACTAAGTTCAAAAAACACCATTCAACCACCAAATAATCAATTACTTTAATAATTCTGAAAACTATCTCTATGATCCACTCATCTGGGACTTATTCATAATGTAACAAAAGGAAAAAAAAAAAAAAAAAAAAACAAAACAGAAACAACTATCAAATGATAAGTTATAAATATCTTGATTCAAAACAACTACTTCTTCCTCCGTTAAATAATGTCATTTATTTTACTGCTCTTCCACTGGTTCAGCTTCCGGCTCATGTATTGTTTCTGAGAGCTCAACATCTATTCCGTCTGTATATGTTTAATCCACATCCGTCAGTTAGAAAGTTTAGCTAATGAGTGAAACTCATCATAGATCATATACATGACAATCAAAATAGGAACATCAAACCATCAATGTAAAATATATGCAAACATGTTATGTGTACATGATGCATGGATCAAGTGAAAAACGCATCCACTTGCTTGAGTTGGACTCCATCAACCCGCAATAACCCTCCTAGGGTCGGCATCTACTCCTAGGGTGGGCTTCCACTATTACATGGCACACAGGATAGTCCCTAGGACATCGGGTACTTAAGTATCTACCAGTCTTCCAGAGATCCTCTAGATACACACCATGATGCATGAATTATGCGTTGGGTGCGTTGCACAAATCCCTAGGATCTCGCCCCCCAAACTCTGTGAATTATGTGATAAGATAATGCAATAAACAAAATAAAATCATCAACCACACGGCGCAAGAGATTTTTATGTGGAAAACTCTCAAATAGGTAAAAACCATGGGACCTCGTCCAGATAAACAATCTACTATCAAGAGAACTGTTTACAACCTTGATCACAAGCACAATCCGCTTAGATCTAACCTTCTTCACCCACGCAAGGATGGATAAACAATAAAAGGATTAGAAACTGAGAGATCTCATAGAGCACGGGAACATTGAAGAGTCGAGACGTCGATTACACCGTGAATCACCTTCACAAGCAAAACATCCTCTTCCAACAAGCTTCATCTCTCTCTCTCTCTCTCTCTCTCTCTCTCTCACCTTAGACGTGTAGAACACCGAATTAGGATTGCTAATCTCGATTTGTAAGCCCTCTTATAGCCCCATGCAAGAATTAGAACCTAATTAGGAAACTGCGTATAACAGTCCGCGTACACCACCGATCGGCCGACCAAAAGCCTCTGACCGGCCCGATGCACCAAAAACAGTCAAGAGAGTTTCTGTGAGAAAAAAAACATGTATTTGACCTATTTGCCGACCGGTCAGCCAAGACCTCCGACCGATCGGATTGAACAAAAAATTCCAGCGTGCTTTGTGCATATTCCAGCCAAATATCTGGTCGGTCAGTGACAAAAAAATTGCACTTGTCTCTCCTCTTCACTGAGGAGGAAAACTCCAACATTATGAGGTGCATGGAATGCACATGTCTAACTCATTGTATTATCTTGTATCCCTTTATTAAAGATAAACCACTCCAAACAGCCCATCTTATGATTTAAGAGGTAAACCACATCAATCGTTCTATTTTTCTCATTTTCCTACAACATGCATGTACATCAATTTATCAGTTGTAGCTCAATATAGATTCATAACATATGATTCAGAATGTACTTCATTTCAACACATCATCAACAATCACACTACCTTAATTGTAATGTATAAGAAATATAGTGAGATTACTCACCTCTAATTAAGAATGAGAATTCCACAAGTTCTTTCTCAAATCCAACATAACATTAAGATCCGAAAAATAATACAATCATCATACAAAATTCTTTATTCATGCATTCGACCTATTTAATAACCCCTTTCTTACCATCTATTCACTATTTAAGTCTATTTAATCCTTCAAGACAAAGAGTAGTTGTTATAACTCAAGTTACTAAACTAATTTAACCCAAAGTTGAAGATCAGTAGTCCCTCGGCTGACCGAGCCCTGTGTTCGGTCGGCCGAAGACTCTTCGGTCAAGATTCCAAATTGTTTAAAACTTTAGAAAATGAGTCCCTCGGTTGACCCAACCTTATGTTCGGTCGATCGAAGTCGTCCTGGATCGACCGAAACCTTCTTCGATCAAGATTACAGTTAGCTGCAGGGTGGTTCTTCAGTTGACTGAACAGACCTTTCGGTCAACCGAAGTACTTCTAGTCAATTCAACTGAGTTTCACGCTTTAATTTATTCACAACTTAGATTATATTGGTTTTAAGTTCATCATGGGCTAGATCTGAACCGTTCATCTCACTAAGTCGGTTGTGGTTATCTTGGTTTAGATCTGGACCATTCAGCGTACCCACATATCAAGGTGATCCTCATAATTAACTTTAAATAAGCCAGTTCTAGTGGGCCACTCGACGATCTAATCCGTTCATCAAAATCTCAATGGTTTAAAGTAGTGTGATGGATCAGATCCACCCTCTGGATCGTACAAGGATCTACCTAAAACACAGATGGGATCAATGTGGCCCACCCGTAGATCAGATTGATCAGAATTCTCTAGCCCTTATACAATTTTGCTTAAGGATCCTGATGATCCATTCAAATCAAATATGGCCCACTAAGATGGACCCCATCAATCAACTAATTAATTTTAAGTGTTGAAATGAAAAGTGGTCCACCTGGAGAATGAACGGGTGACCGATCGGGCCCGTTCATTAGCTAGATCAAGGTATATTAAGCTACCAAATATAAATAGATGGGTTCAGGCCTACTTGATCAAAGCCCAACAATCCTTCTCTTCCCTGTCTTTTCTCTCTCTCTCTACTCTCTCTATTTATATATCTTATCCTAATTTCTAAATTCAAATTTTTAGCTAAAGTAAAAAGTTATATTTTGCTAAAGGTAAGACCCAAACTCGGGTCTATCTTCTTAACCAAAAGAGCTTAACCCAACCAACCCATGTTCCACTTTTGTCTATTAATAAAAGATTAATTAATTCATTTAATCCTTTTTTCCAATCATTAAGCAATTTGCAAAACGGCCAGAATTTTCTCGTGTACACGTATATATACTACTAGCTGGCACATGAATGGAACATCTAGCCTATGAAATAAGTTGGACCTCCCTAGGGATGATTAGCTACTAAACCACGCTGGACCCCTCATCAGCCCGGCTACCCTGTGTAAAAATCGGATTGCCTAGCTAGGGTGCTGCCAGTAGGGACGTAGCTACCGGTCGGTGCAGTACTGTGAGCGCCACCGTGGTATATGTGTTTTATCCACTCTTGTCCATCCATTTTTCTAGATCATTTTAGGGCATGATCCGAAAAATGAGACAGATCCAAATCTCAGGTGGACCACACCACACGAAAAAAAGTGGTGATTGAATGCCCACCATTAAAAACTACCTAAGGCCCACTGTTTATTTTCCAATTAATTTCCATCCAACCATTTGATTAGGTCACACATACCAGAATAAGGGGAAAACACAAATATCAGCTTGATCCAAAACTTTCGTGGCCCCCAAAAAGTTTTCAATGGTGGGTGATCAAGCACCACTGTTTCCGGTGATGTGGTCCACCTGAAGTTTGGATCTGCCTTATTTTTGTCTCGTGCCATCAGATGATGTGGAAAAATGGATGGACGGCGTGGAAAAAACACATACAACATGATGGTGGGGTCCACCAGTCCGCATCCAAGGCAATAAAAATAGCGCCAACAGTCCGCATCCAAGGCACAGGTGTGGCCATCTGATGAGTGGACCAGCCTAATTTTAATGCTGTATTAATTTCATGACGTGACCCACCATACTCATGGGCCATGAGGACGCCCACCCTTGAATTTGTTTACCGGGCCCACTGTAATACTCATATAAAATCCACTCCAATCATTATATTACACACATCAATTTAGGCCCATTAGCCCAAACATTAGACGGATATCCTATTTACTTATCCACACCAGTGGAAACAGTTTGGAGGGCGAGTGTTGCCCTGGACACTGTTTTCAATCCTATGGTCCACTTGAGTCATACATGTTGTTGACTTTTATTTCATGGCCTAACAATGAGGGATGCACCTGGGGCTGATTTTAGGTAAGAGACATCTCGGTGGGGCCCACCAGGGTCATGAAATTCCAGGATGCAAGAAATGCTGTGCCCTAGAACAGACCCTCACATTCCCCTCCCTCTCTCTCTCTCTCTCTACAGCTTGTTGCCATCCATCGAAGCTGTGGAAGACGCTTTCTCCTCATCCCTCTCTCCACCATTATTCGCATTGTGGTCGGCACACATCTCAGCCGTTCCCATCTGACCCACCTCTCGGAATCTTGAGTAGATATCACTCTTGTAGAATTTCCTTGTTCTGATCACAAGCACAAGTGAAACCAACGATCCGATGAACGTCACGGCCGTGATGATGATGAACGATAATCTGTAACACTTGGGCCCAATACAAGTCAACTTGCTGAGTAATGGCGCCACCCATGACCGCCCGCTGCTTCAGCGCCTTCCTGATCGTAAAGGCAGCCCGCCACCTTCACGTTGAATATATAAGACCCGAGGGGGCTGGCAACGGCACCAAAATTATACAATGTACCATAGTACTTGAGGCCGAAAACTTCAGAAATGATGGCGTAGATCAATGGCCACGGCGCTCCGAAGCAGAATCCGATGATCACCGAGGCTATGTAGAGGGACCCTGGGGTGGGGAACGCGATCAGGAGGTGGCCCACACAAGAGAGGAGGAGGACCCACGTGAGCAACAGCGGTCGGGGGAACCTGTACCTAGAGAGGAGGATTTCGGAGGACAAAGCCGGCCGCCACCCTCCCGCAGAAGTTCCATATGCTTATCAGTGATACAAAGGTGCCGATCGTGTGATGCGGGTAGCCCAACGACTCGCCGATCTGACCCATGTTGTCCACTGCTGTCAGAGTGCCGCTGAGGCCGCATATAATCACGATGAAGATGATTAGCATGTCGACTGCTCACGAGTGCCTGGAGGATGGTGTAGTCCTCGCCTCTCTTTGGTGACCTAAAGATATCGGCAATGCGGGAAATTGGTGTTCGTGTAGTTGACTGGCTGCAGTTTGGGAGAGGAAGGAATCGGTGGTGGAGGGTGGTGCAATGTCTGATGCAGATGGTTGTTCCTGTGTCTCGACGGATACCGTGGATTGGTTTTTGAGCTTCCTGGTTGAAAGCTCTTCTCTCACGACGGTAGCGAGAGGGAGGAAGAGCAAGAACAGAACAAGGACGGCACTGCCGCCATACTCGGGAGTGGAGAAGCTGACCTGCTTCTCAACAATGATTATAAGCATGATATATCCGGCGAGAGCGAGCACAATGTAGAGAAACGAGTAGAATATCTTGAGCTCGTTTGGCTGCCGGCGGAAGGGTTTTATTATCCGAATTGTTCCAAGAAAGGCAATAAACAGTGCCGCCGGGAGCCACGAAATCAGTAGGATCAGTGACTTGGAATCATGGCCGTAGATTGCGAGATAGAGCTGGGTGAAAATAGCACCACTGAGGCCGAGATAGCCCTTGAGGAGGCCGATTATGATGCCACGGCTCTCCGGGAAGTTCTTGACGCAGGTGACGAGCACGCTGGTGTTGACGAAGGTCTGTGAATTGGCACCAATGCAGATGTAGAGGCACATCTGCCAGACTGCGGGCTGGGCGATGCGGCCCGTCAGCAGCGAGCCAGATCATGAAGTAGCCGGAGAAGTTCATCGCTGCACCGATGGCAAGCACGGCCCACGGCTGGGTCACCTCATTGATTAGGCCGGAGAGGATGCCGACATTGGCGCCAAGGTCTTTGAAGAATCCGAGGGTGTTGAGTGTCTGCTGGTCGTAGGCCATCGATGATTTTATGTCACTGGAGTAGATGCCGTAGATGTAAGAAGCCCCCGCCCCCGACATGATCAGGAACGACGCACAGACCATGAACCAACGGCCGCGAATCACCTGTAGGATGGGCCCCTCCATGCTCTCTGTATAGACATTGCTGATCGTGGGTGACAAATAAAAGGAAGCAGCAATGGGTGATAAGGTGATGGACGGTCAGGAGCTAATGGCCACACTCCCCAGAAGTTCCAACAACGGCCACCATCATGTCTCAAGTAATAGAATAGAAACTGTTGGCATAAGGCGAATTATAAAGAGGATTACTTTAATATAGTATTTTTACACATGCCTGCCCCTCTTCCCGTTTAAGACCAAAAACCTCCTTATTTTATAATGCTGTTAAAAAAGTTGGTCAAACCAATAAAACCGACTGAACCAAACCAATATATATATATATATATATATATATATATATATATATATATATATATATATATATATATATATATATATATATATATATATATATATATATATATATATATATATGTTACCATTACCGTATTCCTCACCATGATAATATCTTATATATATATCTATGCCATCCATTTGCTTTCTCATCCCATTTTAGAATGTGTTCCAAAAAACTAATCAAAGCTAAATCTCAAGTGGACCACACCACAAGAAATAGTGCCGATTGAGTGCTCGCCATTAAAAAGTCCTAGGGCCCACTTGAAGAAGATCTGTGTATTTGCGATCCAACGGGTTAATAAGTCCAATCAAATTTAGATGAAGGGAAAAATTAAATTTGACTTTCAGCTTATCCAAAATTATTGTAGCATATAGTTATAAAAAGTTTTAATGGTCATTCACCAGTTTTTACATTGGGGTAGCCCACCAAAGATTTAAATCTTCTTAATTTTTTAAATGTTGTGGACAAAACTGCCAGAGCCGCCAAAACCGAACCAACCTGAATTTATCCGGTTCGATTCGGTTTTAGTGAGAGCTCATCGATACGGTTCGGTTGTTAAATATTTAAAACCGATTGAGTTAGTTCGATTGGGTACCACCCCTCAAAACCGAAGCGATCGAGCCGTGCACAACCCTACTACTTTATAACTTTTTATAAATAAAAAACACATGTTATTTTTATATACATACAAAGTAAAGCCTCCCACTTTGACTAGAGGAATCTTAGAAAAAGTTGCTAAGTTGCTAAAAAAACATCGCTATATGGTAGATTCAATGGTGGGCATTACTTCCTTTGGTAGTCCACTTGAGCTTTGGCTTTGTTTGATTTTTGAGCTCATGTCCTAAAATGATCTGCCAAAATAAATGAACGGCCTGGATTAAACATGCACATACATAATAGTGAGCTGACAAGGATCAAATGTTCACTTGGCTGGTGGCTGTAATCTAATCTGCTCACATTAGTTGGGCTGTCAATGGATCAGATTTGGAGTGGATCAGGGCTAATCCGAATCCGACCCGATTTGTGATCCAGATGATCCGACCCAGACCTGAAATATGACGGATCTTTAAACATTTGATCCAAACCTGACCCGATTGAGATTTGGCCGATCTGACTCCGATCCAACCCGATCCGAATACATGTGGATACTATTCAACAGGTTGGATGGTAAATACTGTGGTCCAGTTGAGATAAAATATTTGTAGTTTTTTTATATGTATTTATATATAAAATATATATAATATTATTTAATTCATTTTAAATTCGGATCAGATCTTAATTAGAGCAGATCCAAGGTGATCCAGATCCGACCCAAAATTTAAACGGATCCGATTAACAAGATCCGAATCCGACCTGATGATCCAGATTGTTGATCCGAATCGGATTCGGACCAAGATCCGGTCCGTTGACAGCCCTACACGTCAAGCATCTCTGGCTCAATCAGTTGACAAGATGGTGGGCCCACCCTATATATGCCTTGGAAATCCACTAGGTCCATCACTTTCACCAGATCATTTTAAGTGGTGGGACAAAAATGGAGGCAAAAACAAAAACAATGTGAGCCACACAGTAAAAAATATATATATTTAATGGCAACCATTCGATCATTTGTAGGCCCCCCATGATTTTTTTTTTTTTACAGAAAAACTCACCCAGTCCATTTGTTTTTCCAGCTCCGGCTAAGTGGTGGACCCAAGATCCAAACCTTAGGTGGGCCACACAGTAGGAAAGAGTGGAGATTGATAGCCCATCCTTCAAATCTTACAATACTTAAAGTGCTCATCATGATTTTTTTGAGGAATTTCCCCTCGTCCACCATTTTAGTGATCATTTTAGGAGGGTGGACTCAAGGATCCTTCAAATCTTACATTATGTGTATATTTTATACACGCTGTCCATCTATTTTCAATCTTGTTTTAGGGCAGGAACCCAAAACTTAAGCAGATCCCAAGCTCAAGTGAGCCATGTAACATAAAACTGTGGGAATTGATTGCTTACCATTGAAAACCTTTTGGGGCCCACATAAGATTTGGATCAAGCTGATATTTTTGTTTTCCCTTCATCCAGGTCTATATAACCTTATGAACAAGTTTACCGTCAAATAAACATCACTGTGGGTCCTATAAAGGTTTCAATGGTGATCGTGATTATCCCCACTGTTTTATGTGGGGTGGTCCACTTGAGCTTTGGATATGCTTCAATTTTTGGCTCATGCCCTAAAATGATGGATAAAACACATTCATCATGACCGGCTCCATAATGAACTACTCACTACACAATCCTCTTTTTGAAACAGTCGGTACAAAAACCCGTCATGGTGCTCATAGTGATGTTTTTGAAAAATCTAGTGAGGGGTTGGGGCCGCACGCAATCATCCTTTCTGTAGGCAAGGGCTGTTAACTGCCGTGAAGCATGGACAGTTTCATCAATACAAAAATACAAAAAATAAAAAGACAAAAAAATAAAAAGCTTTCTTAATGGGTAACAAGCTGCCGGGGATCTAATATCTACCAGTGGGTTCCTATCATAGTTCAATAGTAGACTCACAAGAGTTTCAACACTGAAGTCTTGGATTCGAGTACCTATTGTGGTGTGTGGGGGGTGTGAGTGTGTGTAAAAAAAATTAAAATCTAATGATAAAAATTACTGGTTGGTTTTTGAAAATAGTTTTAAAGTAAGAGGCTTTCAATCAATAGCCTAAAACTCCCATGGCCATATGGAAAAGTCCCATATAACAATGGGAAGCAGATTGCATCACCAAAATGATCAAGCAGGGGCTCTATTGGGCCCACCGTAAAGTATGGGTTTTATCCACCCCATTCATTCATTTTCTTTCATATCATTATAAGTTACGACCTAAAAAATGAGATAGATCCAAAGCTCAAGTGGACCACGCCACGGGAACACTGATAACAACTCCCATAGTTCAAACCTTCCTAGGGCCACCATGATGTTTATTTTCCAACCAACTTGCTCATAAGGTCAAATAGACCTGAATGAAGGAAGTGAAAACACAAATATCAGCTTGATCCAAAACTTATCCCCCACAAAGTTTTTAACGGTGGACGTTCAATCCCCGATGCGTGGCCCACTTGAGCCTTAGATCCGCCTTATTCTTTAGTTCATATCCCAAAACGATATTGAAAAATGGATGAACTACTGAGGCTGGAGTGGAAATATTCAATTAAAATTAAGAAAAATGATCCACTGCTCTCACGTATAAGCCACGGTGTTCTTGTTGCATAGGGGCACTGCATTAAGATTGACAGAACTGGGCTGTCCTTAAGGCCTAATACACGTTTCATGAGCCACCATGCAAAAATGAGAACAATCGATTGAGTACTCTTAAGCATTCGATCAAAATGGCCGCTAAAAATGGATGCTCAAGATCAACAAAACCCATCTTAATAAAAAAGTTGAGCCTTCATTTCGTTGTGGACCATCATAGATTGCTTATGTTTCTGAAGAATCACTTTTATCAGTGTGTCCCAACCATCCATCACAGTCATGGCCTGGGAATGGATGGATAAAAAATGAAGGTCAAATTATGGAGTGATTGGATCATCCGACCAGTGTAAATTTTACCCAGCCATGAATGAAATGTATTCTGAACCAAATAGACGGTCTGGATTGATCGATTGAACTTTCCAAGTGTAGTTGATTTTCTGTTGGGAGCTATTTGGTACAGTGGCTGAGCATGTCACTTAATCGTAGGTGCTCCCTAATTGCAAAAGGGGCTTGGATTAGGCACTATCTCCACTTGGCCGAAATAGCGGCCCGTACCTCGGAATTACTAGGATGTGATGGGTCTGACAAGATCTGTCTCAGACCTGAGGTGCGGCCGTTGCATCAGCCAATGGCAATGTAACATGAACCATCGGTCTCCTTGTGCATCCTGGGGTAGTACCTAATCGGAGCCTTTGCAAAAGTAGCACATATACAAGGTATGTAATGGGCCACCGTCAAAAACGGTTGTAACAGGCCATTTGCAGAGTGGAAAAGGGGCATCCTAATAACGGCCATTTGCAGAGTGGGAAAAAAAAAAACCTAGAAGAAGATTGAAAAAATTACCTCCTCCTCCTCCTCTCTCTCTCTCTGCAGATGCGCCTCTCTCCCTCTCTCTCTCTCCTTCTTCAAGCCGTCTGAAAGTGGGACTCGGATTGAATGGTGACCCCTCCACTACCCAAGTCTATAATGAAAATGCGACTAGATTGAGTAGCGACCCCTCCACTGCCCAAGTCGATAGTGGAAAAGCTTTGTGGATCCCACCATGTGTTGTATGTGTTCTATCCACGCCAACCATCCATCTTGCTAGCTCATTTCAGGGGATGAGCGCAAAATGAGGCAGATCTAAAGCTCAAGTGAACCACACCATAGGCAACCGTTGGGAATGAATCCTTACAGTTGAAAATTTCTTGGGTACAACAAAAGTTTTGGATCAAGCTGATGTTTGGGTATTCCCTTCATCCAGGTTTACTCGACTTTATGTATTGGATGGCAAATAAACATTGTGGTGGGCCCCAGGGAGTTTATGTAGTGCATTCAGTCTTCATTATTTATTATTTCTTATGGTGTGGTCTACTTGAGTTTTGGATCTGCCCCATTTTCTAACTCATGCACCAAAATGAGCTGGAAAAAATGGACGGACTGTGTGGATAAAACACACAAATTATGGTGGGAGCAAACAGCGCTCTTCCACCACTGACTTAGGTAACAGTGGGGTCACTACCCAATCGATGTAACTGCAAGTGCGGCTGTCTCTCACTAATCAATTCGAATTGCTGCAAGTGCATATCTCTCTCTCTGCTTTGTAGGCCCCACCATGATGTATGTGTTTTATCCATGCCAATCATCCATTTTGCCAGCTCATCATTTTAGGGCATTGGCCAGGCAGATTCAAAGCTCAAGTGAACCATACCATAGAAAACAATAGGGATTGAAAGCTTACCCATTCAAAGCTTCTTAGGGGTCATTATAATGTCTATTTGCTATCCATATCTAACCTCTTCATAAAGTCAGGTAAACCTAGGATGATGGGAAAGCCCAAATATCAACTTGATCCAAAACTTTTATGCCACCCAAGAATTTTTTGGCTGTATGTGTTCAATCATCCTATGGTGTGGTCCACTTGAGCTTTGGATCTGTATCATTTTTTAGCCCATGCCCTAAAATAAGCTGGCAAAATGGATAGATGGCACAAAGCTGGAGCGCACATCTCACACGGAGTAGTTCATGCCTGCAGCCTGCAAGAGATAATGACTACTCCAGATCAATTCAATGGGAAGAATTATAAGGTCACGTGGCTAGTATCCTGCTATGCGACTTTCTTTCATGTAGAACAATAATTTGATGTGCCCACCAACAAATTGGATTACATGCTGAGTAACTCAGTGGGCTTTTATCATGCCGAGTAAACTCTATTGGGCCCACCGTGAATGTATGTGGTTTATCATGCCAAGCATATTCAATGCTCAAGTGGACCCCATTACATGAAACAGCTAGAATAATGATTTCAACAGTTGAAACCTTCCTAGGGCCTAGTGATGTTAATTTGTAGCCCAACCTGTTCACAAGAGCACACAGACATAGATGAAGGGAAAGCACAAATATCAGCTTGATTCAAAACTTTTGTGGTCCTAGAGAAGTTTTCAATGATGTATGTTCAATTCACACTGTTTCCTATGGTATGGTCCATTTCAGCTTTGGACATACTTCATTTTTGGGCTCAAGACTTAAAATTATCTGATAAAATGAATGCACAGAGTGGATAAAATACATAAATCACTATGAGGCCCTCAGACTTTACTCAGTAATTAAGCTTGGTGTGCTGAGTTACCCAGTACACTATATATCCGCTTACGATGATCCAGTAGTTGCTCCAAAATCTTCGGTGCGAAACCTATCCATCCAACTTTTGGCCTTTTCTACATGAGCCTTTTCCCGTCGGTAGGCCACTGGCCACAATTGGATCAAGCAGATTGACAGTTCAGATCCAAGAACCATGGACCCCACTAGCACATACTGGTGTCCGGTTTAACAATCTCAGTAGCTGCAAGTGCGTCTCTCCGTCACTCACCAATCCAAGTGTTGCAAGTGCCTCTCTTTCTCTCTTCCCAGTGGGCCATATCCATCATGAAAATCATGACTTTCTACAAAACTCAAATATATCCACCCACCGAGTGGGGTCTATACTTGTATTTTCCTATTTCTTAATGGCTAAAAATTGTTGTCTGTGGTGTGGCCTAGATGATGAGTAGGTATGAAAATTTTGAGGAGAATCTATTTAGAAAGGTTGGATCTCACATGCACTTAACTAGTTGCAGGCATATAACGTTTGATACACTTGCAATTAGAAAATTATACATGTGGAATTTATTAACTCAAAATTAACTAGTTAAATTATGGGACTCAATAGTAATCTACTGTTGTGAGCCCTCCCTATAAGAAATTAATTTAATATCATATGAGCCAATGACCTACTTGTCTAACCATTTTTTCGCAAACACTTACTTTTTGAAAGAGGGCCATTAGATATTTTTCATTCCTCACCATTTAATAAATGTGCACCAACCTTTTAGTCAAATGATGAAATAATTAAGCATAATTTTTTGCCAATTACATTGGTAGGATGAGTACTATAGATTACATGAATTTGAGGCTAATTTGGAACATCTAAGCCTTAAATTAGTAACACTATTCATCCAAATTTAATTTTAATTTTGTTTAATTTATTGAGAGAAATTATATCAAATGATTAGTGATATGCGTTGGTCATATGATGCCATAGCTTGCAAGAATTTGGAAGTATTTAAATATCTCAGGAATCGAGGATATTGTCCATCCAAATTTCATTTCAATTGTTGCTTATAATTTCTTAGGAGGAATGATGTCAAATGGTAAGGGATGTGCATTAGTGAGATGAGTGTTTGTAAATGCCCTCATCGACGTGCGTGTTGTGAAGGCGACACGACAGAAATGCCTTCACTGGGGTTTTATTGTGCGGTTGATACTTTAGGGTAAGGGTGGCCAGGCGTGTATGACTTGTTTAACTCGCTTTGGTTTCCTTAGTTGTGCAATACATTTTCTAAGGTGGCTCAAAAGAGTACGTTTGTAATTTTGGAGTTGCCACCAGCCAGTTAATCTGATATGGGTCCACAATCGGCTAGAGTCTGGAGACTTGCCTTGGGTTAGGGAATCATGAGATTTCTTAACTTGAGTGACTCCTACAAGTGGCCTGCAACCACAGAGATCTGAGTAAGGATCTCGGTTACGAGGGAGGAAGGGGTTAGGCACCCTCTCTCACCAACACTATCTATGATCTTTCCTTTAAGGGGCGTGCAATCTTCAAGGGAATCTTATATTTACAATAAGAATTAGTCATATAGTCATGCTTCGCATAACCTTGCCAGAGGGCCAATCAAGCGAAAGGGAAGATTATAAAAGATTCGAGCCTTGCTATGTAGGGTTAAGTGGCCTAGGGCAGGCTAAGCAAAATAAAGGTATAAAAACAAATGTAAAGAAATAAAATAAGATAATTATTGATATGAAGGGGTGTACGGAATGGATGGCATGCTAAGCTTGATTGAGATATGAGCGAGAAAAAAGGGAAATCAAAAACCCTATTTTTTTAGTTTAAAAGGGATAGCTTGACCCTATTTTTTTAGTTTAAAAGGGATAGCTTGACGGCCCTAATTCTGACTCTACTCTTGACTTGCTTGACTTCTTCTGATGATTTGGCTTTTGTAGCTGGCTTTAGATGGAACATCACCTAGGCATGGGTAAGATTGCTTTCTAGGATA
This sequence comes from Liriodendron chinense, assembly GCA_003013855.2. Taxonomy (NCBI): domain Eukaryota; kingdom Viridiplantae; phylum Streptophyta; class Magnoliopsida; order Magnoliales; family Magnoliaceae; genus Liriodendron; species Liriodendron chinense. Next base: position 489,824 of record PVNU02002543.1, on the reverse strand, counting down.
TCATAGGTTGCAGAGCTTCTTTTGTTTTTTGGGTAGAGGCTAGGCTAGAGAGGGGTTTTCTTTAGCTCTTTGAAACGTTCTCTCAGCCTGACACCTATAACGATCGCTCTATCTCTGCTCTCTCTATCATCTCTCTAGATTCTCTCCGGCCTCTATATATCCCTCTTCTGGACAAATGCCATGGGGTGAATTTATAGGGTAGAAAATCGTTGGCCATCCATGAGCCTACGGATACTTAGCAAACAAAATTCATGCACAATTTGTCAAAAGGCATCAAGATCTTCAAGTAAGGAAAAGTTGTGGCACCGGGTGGCCATCGGCCAGCGATCAGCTGACGGTATGATTTCTCTAGTTTGGGGCAGCATCTGTGCTTCTTCTTCTTTTCTTTTCCGACATATAAGGTCTTTTCGGTCTAAATAGTTAAAGATCAGAGGATCTAGTGCATTGGTTCTCTTCCGGAGTAGCCCTTGGCTTAAGCGATTTTACTTGAGGGATTTTCATAGGTTCTTTTATCACGTAAGTGCAGTTCTTTTATCAACACACTGATCCATAGCTCAAGTGGTAGATTGAGTGAAGATAAACTTGTTTCAACACTGAGGTCTTCATATCGATTCCAAGTGGGGTATGTACTAACAATGTTGTGTGTGTACTAACCCAAAAAAAGTGCAATTTTATCTCTAAGTATAAGGTAGTGAATTCCAAAGGCAACGACATGAGGGGTCCTATAACGTGAACCAAGGTTGGAGATCCTTGAATCGGGCCTCGGTGATCAAGTTTAGGGACGGTCAAAGGGTCTACCCTTAAATTTGTTAGAGGTTTGGGCAATAGCATTCTTAGTAAAGAGTACACTATTACACCATTACAAACGTGTTCAAAATAATAAAAGAATAAAAATTTGGAATCCTTCAAATTTTTATATTATTATTTTTATGGGAAAAAAAAAAAATTGTTTTGATCATCATGGGGGTGTAACAAACGTTACAACTATAATGGGAATGGTGGGAACCGTTATGCCCACCGTTACCATTACAGCACACATTGCAAACATATACTCAAATTAGACTTGCAAAAGTTTCCAATGAGTTGTTAGTGAGTCACAGTCTCAAAATCAGATTGGCTGACGTCTAAGCCTATTCTCCGATTAATGGCCACTTGTTTGTTGAAACAAGACCATTGGATCATTTTCATATTTGACTGTCTAATGAATGTCCACTAATTCTAGAGTCGGATAATAAGATCAGAATATTTTTTTATTAGTGATATATCTAAACTAGAACAAATAATTTGACACTTTAGAGTTCACCTAATTATATACCACGTATGCAACTTCCAAGTAAATTCTACGTGTACGCATGCCATCCCCTCCTACTGGTTGGTCCAATCGAAGAAGCGGGTGGGGGAGGAGAGAGAGAGAGAGAGAGAGAGAGAGAGGAACCCATGACACTGGTCGTCGTAATGGCCACATGGTCACGTGGTTAGTCCAATTGGGGGGAGAGAGGTTGTATGAAATCCATCTTGAACACCAGGTGATCATTCCATATTACACCTAGGGCCCAAAAACTAACCCCGTCCATTATTCAAGTGGAACAAATACTAAAAATAGTATACAAGAAAATGCTTACCCTCGAAAATTTCCCTGAGTGTGGCCCACATGAATGACATATGGGCCAGATTTGTTGTATGTTAGGCCTAAGTTTTGGTGTGGCATTTAATGGTTGGAGTAGCTTTCATTTAATCATCATAGTGAGCCCCCTAAAAATTAGGGGTGGACATCTCTCTCCCAATTGTTTCCTTTGATGTGGTCCACCTTAATTCAAAGGTCAACCTGATTTTTTAGCCTTATGCCTAACTTGCAATTACACATTAATGGTCGAAGTACATTTCACATACACATCACTGATGGGAACCTTAGAAAATCAAGGGTGGGCAAGTTGTTTCTATTGATATATTGAAAAAAAAAAAAAAAAAAAAAGAAGGAATTTTATCAAACACCTTTGATTTCTTACGGGGCCCACCTTGAAGTGTATGTGAGATCCATTCTAACCATTGGATGCGTAATTTTATGTTAAAGTCAAGGCAAAAAAATCAAGCTGATTTGTAATTAAGGTGAGCCATACACATAAAAGAAAAATGGTTGACGTCCCCTTGATTTTTTGATGTAGAACGGGTCGCTGATTATTTCATGGCCTAGATGGAGCAAAAGAAGACCGGTCAGGGTCAAAAGTGATCCGGACCGTCAGGACCGTAAATCGACCATATCTCACAATCCGGAATGAGTTACGGGACATATAATATATCAATTTGGGGTAACTTGAGCTACTTTAGCCAACCAACCTCGCTATGACGGGTTGCCCAGGCCAGAATCGCGAGATTCGACCGTATCGACGGTCATTAGGCTAGTTTATTTTCAGTTTTACTATTTATAGTAAGTTTTAATTCGATCATAACTTTGCATCTGTAGGGCTTTAGAGTTAGTGCCCAACATGAAAAGGGCTTAGAATATTTAGTAAAACAACGTGGTTGAGGCCATTTGATAACTTTCTATTTTTGGCCGAAAACCAAGAGTTCTAGTAGGATTGAACGACTTCTATAAATAGTAAGTTTACTATTTATAGCAAGTTATGTTTTCTTTGACGACATCCTAATATACAGTCAGGATGAAACGGAGCACATAACCCACATCAGAAAAGTGCTACAAGTGTTGGCCGACAACAAGCTATACTTAAATCTGAAAAAGTGTAGCTTCTTAACGGATCGATTATTGTTTCTGGGGTTCATTGTGTCGTCCACGGGTATCCGAGTGGACGAAGAGAAAGTTCAAGCTATTCGAGATTGGCCAACTCCGACGAACATTCATGAGGTACGAAGTTTTCATTGGTTGGCGACCTTCTATCGTCAGTTTATGCGGAACTTCAGCAGTATCGTCGCGCCGATTACCGACTGTATGAAGAAGGGTCTGTTTCAATGGACCGAAGGGGCAGAGAAGAGTTTTGCAGAAATCAAACATCGGTTGTCCAATACCCCAGTCCTGGTACTCACTAATTTCGATAAGTTGTTTAAGGTAGAATGTGACGCATCTATTGTCGGCATTGGAGGAGTCATTTCTCAGAGGGCAGGCCAGTTGCCTTTTACAGTGAGAAACTCAGTGACACACGACAGAAGTGGTCGACCTATGAGCTTGAATTATATGCAGTGGTTCAGGCACTGCGCCATTGGCCCCATTATCTTATTCAAAGGGAATTTATACTATACACTGATCATCAGGCCTTAAAATTTGTCAATACTCAGACTAATGTGAATCGTATGCATGCTAGATGAATTTTATTTTTACAAGAATTCACGTTCGTTCTGAAACACAAGTCAGGGCAGCAGAACAAGGTGGCAGATGCACTAAGCCGACGTGCATCCCTTCTTATTACAGTGAGCAGTGAGGTGGTCGGATTCGACTGTCTCAAGGAACTTTATGCCGACGATGAGGATTTTGCAGATGCATGAAAAAAGTGCCAAGAGGGTCACCCGAGTGACATTCTAATTCAAGATGGTTTCCTCTTCAAAGGAAATCGACTTTGCATTCCGCAAAGTTTATTGCATGACAAAATTATTATCGAGCTACATGGCGGTGGCCTCGGCGGTCATCTAGGACGAGATAAGACTCGAACGATGGTGGAAGAGTGGTATTATTGGCCGCAACTTGCTCGTGATGTTAGCAGGGCAGGTACAATGATGTCATATTTGTCAGACTGCTAAGGGACAATCTCAAAATACAGGTCTTTACATGCCATTACCCGTGCCAGATGCCCCTTGGGAGGATTTATCTATGGATTTTGTATTAAGGCTCCCACGAACACAACGCGGCATGGACTCAGTGTTCGTGATGGTAGACCGATTCTCTAAGATGGCACACTTTATTCTGTGCAAAAAGACCTTTGATGTGGTACATGTAGCGAACCTTTTCTTTAAAGAAGTTGTGCGACAACATGGGATTCCTAAGACGATCACTTCAGACTGGGACACAAAGTTCGTTAGCCACTTTTGGCGAGCCTTGTGGAATCGGTTCGGTACACGACTTCACTTCAGCAATGCTTATCATCCACAAACAGATGGGCAAACTGAGGTCGTCAACCGCACATTGGAGAATCTCATCCGTTGCCTTTCAGGTGACAAACCAAAGCAGTGGGACATGGTCCTGGATCAAGCAGAGTTTGCGTTCAACAACATGGTAAACCGATCAACAGGAAAGTCTCCGTTCCAGATTGTTTATGGGTGCGTGCCTCGTCACACACTTGATTTAGTTTCCCTGCCCAAGCTTCCGGGCATGAGTGTTACAGCTGAACATATGGCAGACCGAATCATGGACATACATGCAGACGTGCGCAACAAATTACAGACTTCGAACGAGAAGTACAAAGAAGCAGCCGACAAGCATCGACGCGCCAAAGTGTTCGAAATAGGTGATCAGGTGATGGTCCACCTACGTAAAGAACGATTTCCTACCGGGACCTACAACAAGTTGAAACACAAGAAGATTGGACCGGTACCGATCATTCGCAAGATCAATGACAATACCTACGTTGTTGATCTTCCGGATGACATGGAGATTTCAAGGACTTTCAACATGGCAGATCTGTACAAATATCATGAACGAAAGCTGGACGAGAACTCGAGGTCGAGTTCTTTCGAAGTGGAGGAGACTGATGTAGAACGGGTCGCTGATTATTTCATGGCCCAGATGGAGCAAAAGAAGACCGGTCGGGGTCGAAAGTGATCCGGACCGTCAGGATCGTAAATCGGTCGTATCTCACAATCCGGAATGAGTTACGGGACGTATAATATATCAATTTGGGGTAGCTCGAGCTACTTTAGCCAACCAACCTCGCTATGCCGGGTTTCCTAGGCCGAAATCGCGAGATTCGACCGTATCGATGGTCATTAGGCTAGTTTATTTTCAGTTTTACTATTTATAGTAAGTTTTAATTCGATCATAACTTTGCATCTGTAGGGCTTTAGAGTTAGTGCCCAACATGAAAAGGGCTTAGAATATTTAGTAGAACAATGTGGTTGAGGCCGTTTAATAACTTTCTATTTTTGGCCGAAAACCAAGAGTTCTAGTAGGATTGAACGACTTCTATAAATAGTAAAACTGAAAATAAACTAACCTAATGACCGTCGATATGGTCGGATCTTGTGATTTCGGCCTGGGCAACCCGGCATAGCGGGGTTGGTTGGCTAAAGTAGCTCGAGCTACCCCAAATTGATATATTATACGTCCCGTAACTCATTCCAGATTGTGAGATACGGCCGATTTACGGTCCTGACTGGTTCGGATCACTTTCGACCCTGACCGGTCTTCTTTTGCTCCATCTGGGCCATGAAATAATCAACGACCCGATCTACATCAGTCTCCTCCTACTTCGAAAGAACTCGACCTCGAGTTCTCGTCCAGCTTTGGTTCATGATATTCGTACAAATCTGCTACGTTGAAAGTCCTTGAAATCTCCATGTCATCCGGAAGATCAACAACGTAAGTATTGTCATTGATCTTGCAAATGATCGGTACCGGTCCAATCTTCTTGTATTTCAACTTGTTGTAGGTCCCGGTAGTAAATCGCTCTTTACGTAGGTGGACCATCACCTATTTCAAACACTTTGGCGCGTCGATGCTTGCCGGCCGCTTCTTTGTACTTCTCGTTCGAAGTCAGTAATTTGTTGCACACGTCTGCATGTATGTCAATGATTCGGTCTGCCATATGTTCAGCTGTAACGCTCATGCCCGGAAGCTTGGGCAGGGGAACTAAATCAAGTGTGTGACGAGGCACGCACCCATAAGCAATCTGGAACGGAGACTTTCCTGTTGATCGGTTTACCATGTTGTTGAATGCAAACTCTGTTTGAGCCAGGGCCATGTCCCACTGCTTCAGTTTGTCACCTGAAAGGCAACGGATGAGATAGGGCGATTTACGGTCCTGACAGTCCGGATCACTTTCGACCCCGACCGGTCTTCTTTGCTCCATCTGGGCCATGAAATAATCAGCGACCCATTCTACATCATTTTTATTAGGCCCACCATAATGATTATGTGTTTACAATCGTTTTTGGTACACTTACGTGGGTCAATGAGATACCATCACGCATCGGCACTACAATGAACGAAATCCTACTCACATACAAAGAATATTGTTTACACTTGACCTGTGCTCAAATCAAACAGTCCAAAAGACGTCACGTGGCAGCCATGCCATATGTGGTGTAGATGATTTCAAGAGGAGAAGTTAAAGACGTACACATGTGAGAGCATTAAATGCTTAGAGTTTTATCAAAAGTACTCTCTGTAAAAGTAGGAGCCTCATTAAAGCAAGTCTCTTTCTCTCTACATGAAATGGCTAAAATCATATCAAGGCATATCTCTATTTATCATTTAATACTAGGATCATGCTAAAGGTAATTCTCTCTACGGATGCCAAAGCAAGTGATGTAAGAACCACAACATCTTTCCAATGTGGGAGTCGACAGATGCTGGGACTCCAACCAACACACGCAAAAGTATATCTCTTATACACGTAATCATACGTGACAAGCTACGCTAACGTGGAAGAATCAAAGAAATTTTTACAGTGGATCGCCCAAATTCTTTACAACATTGAATAGTATGCAAGGCCACCGCCTCCCAAAAGCCTATATAAACAACACTCCACGAAGACCTTCAAGCTTCACGCCATTAAAATCAAACCTAGTTTATCTACACGTCCACCATGGACATTTATCTTTTTATTTTATTTTAGTTTAGCCCCGTCGTTGCTCATAGCATGGGGCCCCTTAGTTTTTAGTTCTTATTTTATCTTCTTGTCCTTCATCGACAGCATTCCTCTAGATCACAAGGAACATCGCTCAATTTTGAATGAAAGGTTGCGAGGCTTTCCCACTACGAGCTAGGTGATTCAACTGACCATCTCACCATGAAGTTTGGTCAACACCAGACAATGAATGGATAGTCAAATCACAACCATCTCACCACATGCTTGATTTCCACTTAGATCACGAACAAGTTATCGCCCCACCGGCCATCTCGCCACGAAGCCTAGTTCCGACTAACAATAAATAAATTGTTGAAGATCCACCCTCCATCCGTCATCTTATCATGAGGCTCGGTTTCAATCAAGCAACGAACAAACGATCATCCCGCATATCACGACCGTCCAACAAAGAATCAGCTCAGTCTAAGATTGGGCAATGACCAAATCGTCATCCCTCAAGCCAATCATGAGTGTCAAATATTGTAAATAACATTAATTGAAGAATACTTTTAAATTTTAACTTATTTCCCTATTATTATTATTCTGGAACTATGGTAGCTATCATGCTGAAAGAAAAGTCCTTAGCCATAAGGCAAAAAGAATCCATTAGGAAGGACTAACCACTACCCTTTCGCAAATCGCTTAATCATTGATCACAACTGATGGTTGAGAGGATAGTTAGATCATGCGTCTAGTCTCTAATCAATCTGACTCAACGCAGGGGCACCAACTTTCAATCAAATATTGAGTCGAGTACGACTTTGGCATGCCCACATATCACAATCACACACGAAAATCAAATATAAGCCCTGGATCACATATGTGGCCTTGTTGATTGAATTGGATGCCAAAAATATGAAATCCACTTTAACCATCAGTTATCACACCAAAACTTAGGCTTAAGACCAAAAAATCATGCCCACATATGATTCAAGTAGGCACACCAAGGGAAACAATTTATAGGGAGAACGTTGTCCAGTATACTTTTCCCAATTGTGTGATTCACCCGATTAACAAATGAGGCTGATTCTTGAGGTCAAAGGCTTAACATGGGCTGAAGCACCTGAAGTAGATTTCACTTAAACACTATGGTAAGAGCTACCTAAGCCAACAACCCCTTTTCCTATGCTCCATTGTATTTATTAACATTAATTAACCATTAATTATTCCTAAAGCTGGCCAAACATCCAACTGATTGGACTTGAGAGTTTCACCTTTTACATTATAAAATTGACCTTGCAAACTGTAATGGGTTGAGCTAGGCTGGGCTGTGAACCATCTAAGCTCACCAATTAAAAGGAGGTTTGAATTTTAAGAACAAATCTAGGCCTTATATCCAGATTAAGTCTAGTCTGAGGGTGTAGGCCTAAAAGCCCTACAAGCTAGCCCAACCCATTAACAGCCTTGCCAAGAGGCCCATGAGGAGTGAGTTGGTACAATCTGATTCACAACATGCTTTAGATAGGCATGTTGGGCTTTAACGCCTCAAAACTTCAAGCACGAAGACCACCGACTAGTCGGTCACGTTGGAGATGAAGACAACGGGTTTTCTAGAATGTTTATGGGCATTGTCGACCGGTCGGTTGACCGGTCGACAGGGGCCATCGGCAGGTCAATGGTGAGCATTGGCAGGTCGACAGGTTTCCTTTTTGGACTTGGTTTCTTACGCGGTTTTGCACAAGGAGTTTCTAATTCTGATTTTTCTCCTATTCAAGGAGATGTAATCCAAGATTAAGATTGCCGCCTAAGGGCCAAGGGATTAGGAGAGTTTTAGGATGAGAGAAAAGAGCTAAGAGGAAGCTTGGAGTTCTTTGGGATGAGAAAAAGGGATGGATTTGTCCTCCTCATGTGAGAATTAGCTTTGTTAGCTTGGGATTTCTCTTGTAGGCTGTGATCCAAGATATTCTTCTGTAATCTCTTGTAACTTCTGATATCATAGTGGATTAGTGTCGCTTTATGCGATGATTTTTTCACGTAAAAATTGAATTGCCTTCTTGTGTGTGATGATTTGCTTGTTGATTGCCATTGAGGTGTGTTCCTCGCCTTGCTTTGATTGCTTCCGCTGCAGGGCTCCTAACCCCCCACAAAAGTGGTATCAGAGCGTTCAGGTTTATTGAACAGGAAGTGGGATCAATTCTGAATTATGAAAGGTGGCTCATCAAGGATGATTAGTCTCAATGGATCCAACTAGACCATATGGAAGGCTAAGATGGAGGACTTGCTTTATCGCAAGAACTTATATGCTTCAATTCTAGGCGTATCAGCGAAGACGAAGGATATGTCAGATGATGATTGGAAGCAATGGGACCGGAAGGCGGTGGGGTTCATTAAAGAATGGTTGGATGATTCGGTTTTCCACCATGTGTCTACAGAGACCTCAACCGCTAGTCTATGGCAGAAATTACAAGGGCTGTATGAGAGGAAGATAGCCGGCAACAAGATATTCCTAATTAGAAGACTTGTAAATCTCAAGTTCAAGGATAATGGTTATGTGGCTGAGCACATGAATGAAGTCAGCAATATTGTGAACCAACTCTCCGCTATGAAGATGGTCCTGGACGATGAACTACAGGCTTTGCTATTGCTTAGCTCATTGCCTGATAGTTGGGAGACATTGGTAGTGTCTCTAAGTAACTCCGTGCCAGACAGAAAGATATCCATGGAATAAGTAACGGGTTGTCTCTTTAATGAGGAGACAAGGAGGAAGTCCCAAGGGTCTACTCAGCAAGAGGCCCTTGTGACACAGGATCAGGGGAGAGAAAAGAACAGAAAGGGAAGGAAAGCCCAAGATAAATCCAGAGGCAAGTCTAATGTCAGGAAAGATGTTGAATATTGGAATTACGGCAAGAATGGCCATTACAAAAGTGAATGTCACAAGAAAAAGGATCAGAAAGGAAAAGGGAAGGAAAAAGATGATGAATCAGATTCTATTGTGGTCGCCTCAGATGGCGACGTTGTGGTCATTCTCTCAGTGGATCATGATGTTTGTCTCACAGCTGCGAATCAAGACACCAATTGGGTGGTTGATTTGGGAACGTCGTTTCATGTAACTCCATGAAGGGTTTTTTTCACAAGCTACAAGCAAGGCAACTGTGGTACAGTGAAGATGCAGAACTCTGGAGTGTCCTAGATTATGGGAGTTGGTGATATTTGTGTGAGGACCGATATAGGATGTACATTGGTTCTAAAAGATGTGAGACATATTCTAGACATTCGCCTCAACTTGATGTCGACGGGAAGTTGGATGTAGCCGGACTATGAGAGTCGGTTTGTTAGTGAGCATTGGAAGCTCATCAAGGGTTCGATGATCGCAGCAAGAGGGAAGATGTTTTGCACCCTATATAAGACATGTGTCAGTATATGCAAGGGTGGGTTGAACGTAGCAGAAGATTCAATGATAGACATATGGCACAGACAGCTCGGCCACATAAGTGAGAAAGGGCTTCGGTTACTAGCGAAGAAGCACCTTCTTCCAGAGTTGGCAAGTACACCTCTTAAAACTTACATTGATTATTTATCAGGGAAACAGAATAAAGTTTCATTTGTAAAAACCGATTCTCATGTTAAGAAAGTGCATCCATTAGATTTGATTTATTTTGATGTTTATGGTCCTATGAGGACAAAAACCTTGGGTGGGGCATTGTATTTTGTCACTTTTATAAATGATGCATCTAGGAGGGTTTAGGTTTATGCTTTGAAATCCAAGAACGAAGTCTTTGGTGTGTTTAAAATATTCATGTCATGGTCGAGAGGGAGACAGGTAGATCATTGAAGTGCATTCGCACTGACAATGGTGGTGAATACATTAGTAACTTCCATAAGTATTGTAAGTCCCTAGGTATACGGCATGAACAGACGGTACCTAAGACCCCCGAGTACAATGGTGTATCTGAGCGTATGAATCGCACCATTGTAGAGAGAATCAAATGCATGTTATCCCATGCAAAGTTGCCCAAGATGTTCTAAGGAGAAGCAATGCACACAGCAGTGTATTTGATAAGTCTCCATCAGCTCCTTTGAATGGAGAAGTACCTGAGAAGGTGTGGACTGGAGGTGATCCTTCGTACAGTCATCTCAGGGTATCTGGATGTAGGACGTCCGTTCACATACCAAAGGACGAGAGGTCCAAGCTCGATACGAAGATCAGGCAGTATGTGTTCTTGGGGTACGGTGATGAGAAATTTGGTTTCAGGTTGTGGGATCTGACCGAAAAGAGTTCGTCGGGAGCAAAGATGTGGTTTTCATTGAAGATCAGTGTATAGAAGATATTGAAAAGCCAGAGAAGACCCAGCCCAGTTCAGATGAGCTGGAAGATTTGGATCCTATTACTCCTCTCATGGTGCCTGATAACGGGGGAGTATAATAAGGTGCAGAGGATGAGGGAGTTACTACAGGAAATGGACAGGGGGAGCAGCCCCCACTTGATCCACCTGTTGAGCCACAGGTGAGGAGGACATCTAGGAACAGGCACCCGTCCAAAAAGTACTCGCTGCATGAGTACATTATACTTACTGATGGGGGAGAGCCAGAAGATTATTCTGAGACCCTAGCCAACGAGCATAAAAGGGAGTTGTTGAAAGCTATGCAAGAGGAGATGGAATCCTTGCATAAGAACCACACCTATGACATGATGAAATTGCCTAAGGGCAAGAAAGCTCTAAACAACAAGTGGGTGTTCAGAAAGAAAATTGAGAAAAAGAATTCATAGACAAGATTCAAGGCCAGACTCATGGTGAAAAGTTTTGGTCAGAGGAAAGGTATAGACTTCGATGAGATATTCTCACCAGTGGTGAAGATGACATCCATACGATATTGCTTGGGTTGGCGGCTAGCATGAATCTGGAGATAGAGCAGTTAGATGTTAAAACTGTTTTCCTCCATGGTGACCTGGAAGAAGAGATCTATATGCGCCAACCAGAGGGGTTCGAAGTCAAGGGCAAAGAGCATATGGTGTGTAGGCTTAGGAAGAGCTTGTATGGGTTAAAACAAGCTCATATGCAATGGTACAAGAAGTTCGACTCGTTCATGTTGACACACGGGTATGATAAAATGGAGTCGAACTACTGTGTGTTCACTCGCAGGTTCTCAGATGGTGATTTCTTAGTTCTGCTTTTATATATTGATAACATGCTCATCATGGGAAAAGACATCAAGAAGATTGACAGGCTGAAACAGGAGTTGGGCAAATCGTTTGCGATGAAAGACTTGGGCACAGCCAGACAGATCCTAAGAATGGAGATAACCCATGACAGAAGCAGTAAAAGGCTTTGGTTGTCACAGGAGAGGTATATTGAGAAATTCGTAGAGCGGTTCGATATGAATGCAGCGAAACCAGTCAGTACTCCACTGGATGGTCACTTCAAATTGAGCGACAAGCAGTGTCCCAAGATGAAGGCAGAGGTGGAAGAGATGCAGAAGATACCCTATGCCTCGGCAGTAGGAAGTTTGATGTATGCTATGGTGTTTACGCGCCCAGACATAGCAGATGTGGTTGGTGTTGTCAACTGGTATCTTCCCAATCCTGGTAAAGAACATTGGGCAACGGTGAAGTACATACTACGGTATCTGATAGGCTCATCCAGGTTGAGCCTATGCTATGGTGACCAAAAACCTATGTTAGAGAGTTATGCAGATGCAAAGATGGCAGGTGACATAGACTCCAGGAAGTCCACATTGGGGTTCATGTTCACGTTTGCTGGGGGAGCGGTCTCTTCGCAAAGCAAGCTACAAAAGGTCGTAGCATTGTCGACGATAGAGGCCAAGTACACTGCAGTCACAGAAGCATGTAAGGAGATGCTTTGAATGAAAAGGTTCCTATAGGAACTTAGCCTGAAGCAGGAGAAGCACTTGGTCTATTGTGATAGCCAAAGTACGATACACTCGAGTAAGAATCCAAGTTAGCATTCCAAGTCGAAGCACATAGAGATTCGGTATCACTGGATCAGGGATACTTTGGAACAAAAGGTGTTACAGCTTGAGAATGTCCACACGGACGATAATGGGTCAGAAATGATGACCAAGGCTTTGCTTAAGGGCAAATTTGAGGCTTGTAAAAGCCGGGCTGGCTTAAAGACGGTGAACTCCTCCTGAGTTGGAAAGAGGGAGATTTGTTAGAATTTTCCTCCTCGAGTGGACAGAGGAGAGATAAAATTTGCTTGGTCATCTACCGGCCAGTGTGTTGAGCTCTTAATTGTGCATATTCTAACCCCAATTCATCACTCATTATACAAGATTTTCATGATTTAAAGACTAATCAAATACATGTTTTGTGATTGTAGGGATGAGAGCGGACTTCACTCAATTAGAGACCAAAAAGGGGCCATTTGGAGCCTTTGATGAAGGCCCAAGGTGGACCAAAGAAAGAAGAAAGTAAAGAGAGAGGAAGGAGAGAAGAAAAGAAAGAAGAAAAACAAGCAAAACTGGGTCCGACCGGTCAAGACCGGTTGGCCAAGAAGGCCCGACCGGTCATGACCGGTCGGATGCACTCCCTGGAGCAAGGCCAGCCTTGTCCGACCGGTCATGACCGGTCGGCCAGCCCTGTCTGACCGGTCGTGACCGGTCGGCCATGCAAGTTTCAGACTCCAGATTACATACAGCAGGCCATTCCCGTTTTAGGTTGTTCGGACCACTTTTCTGAGGCCATCTTAATAATATTTAGAAATCCAACACATCCATGTCGAAGAGGAGCTCGATGCCGAACTAACCCAAGTGGTTTCGTGTCGATCGGACTACGGATTGATCGTGGTGGCCAAAACAATACGAACTGTCCAGAAAGTTCCAGATTTCACTGTTCCACTCTGGGCCGGTCCAGGTGGCCCATCATTGATGATATGAAGAATCTACTTTGACCATCTTTTAGACCACATCCATATATGAATAACCACAAAAGTTTCAGATCAAAAGGATGTGTGGTTTGATCGTACCGGTTGAGGAAAGATGGACCATCCAGAAAGCTCTAACTGCGCAAAGTTTATAAAAGCCCTAATTGTTCTAATTTTCGGACCACATTCTGGGATCGTTTTGGACAATCTAATCCATCTATCATGTAGAGGAGAAATTTTTCTACTAATGTTCCAAATTTGGGGTCAATCCGACGTCTGTACACTCCGGAGTGTTGAAAGCAAGATGACTGGTTCTGAAGGTACCCGAAGTGCGCGATTTTGAGAGGCGGTCGGTGATGTGATTGGTGGGCCCATTCAGAGGATAATCTTGGAAATCTAAATCATTTATGAGGAAGATCACATTACAAGAAAGCTACAAATCAATTTTGAAGGCAATCCGACCATTGGTTAAGCCGTACCAAGCGAAACAAATTCTGCTATGTTGCTGTACTATTGCTGCACTATAAAAGGAGGTGCTCTCTTCTATTCCAGGGGAACCAAGGACGTGGGGAGCAAGGAGTTCAAGTCATAGGAGGCTTCCTAGCCTCCTCCAACTAGTTTTTCTTCCTTTTCTTAGTTCTAGTTTTATTTTTATACGCTTTTCATTAGCTAATCTCTTAGCTAGAGGTAAGAGGTGAACCTTATAGTTTTCTTAGATTGTTTAATTCGTTTTATTGGTTTTAAGTGTGGAATTCATGATTATGAACTAAGGTTTGAAGTTTATACAAGCTTTTGAGTAGTTTTTCTTAGTCTTATGATGACTCATGGATGTTTGGGAGAATTACTTAATTGCTTAATTGGTTTGTAACGGTCTAGACCTGTATGATCCGAGGAATCGGAGTGCGCTTTAGTACTATGATATTCATAAAGGAACTTCCTACCAAAGTTCTACTTTTCTGAATTTCTGTAATATGTATGGATTGTGCATGTGATTTGAATCAAGTTCAAATCATGATCTAGCCTTGTCTTGTGACAGGACTTGAGGATGGTTATGATTGTGAACTGAACCTTTTGGAATGGGGAATGACCTATGCAATTGAGCATGCTCAGCTCGGCCTACATTGAGTGAATCCTATGCATTGAACTTACATATGACAGATTGTTTGGTTTAATAGCTCTATCATCCGACTAGATAGATCTTAATATCGATTCTAGTTGAGAAAGTGAGAAACCATAGCGAATTATGCATCTAAGGAGAGCTATAAGTGGATCCTTGATGCTCTAGTTATCTTTCCATTATCAGATTTTCTATTTTATGTTAAAAATCAATTTCACAAACCTCTTTGATTCTAGTTATTAGGATAGTTTGAATTGTTTACTTCCTTCCACTACAAAAAATTCCATTTTTACCGACGAATGATTTCGTCGGTAATCAGTAAACTTTCGTCGGGAAATGTTTTTCCCGACGAAATTTTTCGCGGCTAACATCGTCGCAGAAAGGCCGTCGGTAAAGGTTTTTACCGACGAAATAATTTTTTCGTAGGTAATAATTGAACCATTACCGACGAAATTATTCGTCGGCCAAACATATGAATTTTGTCGGGATTGAAAATGATACGTCGGTGAAAAAACTTTTACCGACGAAATAATGCGTAGGTAAAAACACGTTAAAACTTTTAGCGACGAAATATTTCGTCGGTAAAAGAAAGAAAAAACTTTTTACCGACGAAATAATGCGTAGGTAAAAACATGATAAAACTTTTACCGACGGAATATTTCATCGGTAAAAGCACCTAAGAACTTTTTACCGACGAAATATTTCGTCGGTAAAAAGTTTTTCCTTTCTTTTACCGACGAAATATTTCGTCGGTAAAAGTTTTCCCTGTCTCGGTTTTATTTGTTTTCAAAAATTCAGGAAAATTCATGATATACACCTGTAAAAAAACCTATACATTTTGAATCCTACTCACATCCACAAACATACAAACAAACAAAAAGTACATCATCCATACACAAATAATCCATTCCACATCCACAAACAAACAATATTCATCCACACACAAATATATACAAGTTAAAAGTCGTATATTAAAAAAAATAATCAGGAAGATAAAGGCAGAGGTGGGGGAGGTGGCGGGGCATCGGCGCCAAGGCGTGCAGCGAGAGCCTGAAACATCTCCTGCATCCGTCGTTCATGCTCCTGCCGCAACTCCTCGATCCTCCTCTCCTGCTCCTCCCGTCGCCTCTCCTCCTCCTCCCTCTGCCTCTCCAGCTGCTCCCGAATCCCATCGACGACGACCCGTAGCTGCTGAACCTCTCTCTCTGCGATGTCAGCTCGGCGTTGAGCGCTCTCACCAGCTACGGATCGGCTGGAGCCAGCTCTAGTTTGTGCCATGAGCTTAGCACCATGGCCAAGCCCACGCACATATCCAGAACGGGTGCCAAGCACCTCGCTCAGGATTTCTGGCTCACTCCGCTGACTACCATCGGGAGTGGGCTGACTGCGTATGGTGTCCATCGCCGCCTGTAATGAAAAGATATGAAATTTCATAAAAAATAACATGAATGACATTATTATCAATCAATGCGCAATTAAATTTAACAAAGTAAAGATTTTTACCCAATGCTCACTGGCTCTAGGATGAACCCAAGATCCCGTCGCCTGCCGACAGTGAGTCCCTCTGTAGAGGTCTACTGGTCCAGGCTCCTGGCCGGTGACGAAATCCCGCTGCGCAATCGAAAGGAAAAAAAACTTATAATAAATGTCAATCAAAATAATATATTAACTTAATAATCATCAATAATTTCTTACCATGTCGTAACGATGTCGTACAAATGACTTTGAACCAGCTACGTGGTTCACTTGTAACTTTTCCCTGTTCGCAGAATTTATTCTGCTCCTCTTCTGAATACATTATACAAAATACATTTCTATTAATTGCGAAATTAATTACGAATTTAATTGTTACCGTAAGATATCGTACATGTAAATATTACCTGAAAAGCCTCCGACGAAAATATCTTGCAGAGTATCCGCCAGTCGTCTGTACTAACGTGTGGCGGTGCGGACTGTACGGCCTCATCGTGTGTCCTGCACCGCTTGTACCGCTGGTGCAACTCTCCGCGGTACTCCTTGAACCGCTCCCTAATCATGTCGTCGACGGCATGAGAAATGTAGGGAAAATTCAAATCGAATTCAAATTTATCCTGCAGTTTCGTAAATAATAAATTAAGGGAATAAACTTATTAACAATAGGACTTAACCGTAAATGAACTTTCACAAAAGAAAATTTCAATTTACTAAACTTACCTGAAGGCGCTGACGGATGAGCTGTCGCACATCATCTGTCACGTCAGTCCAACGGGGGGTGGTGGCGGGGATCAGAGATCGGCATAGGACACCGACCTCAGACGTAAACAATCTGGCACTGTCCCCAACAGGTCTAAGGCAGTCCTGTGGGAACTCTACTGCCACCCTACCCTCACGCGTAAGTCGCTCTAAAACTAACCCACGCGTGGGTCCACGTCCTCGTCGGCTGGTAGAAGATGCTGCTGCGAAAAGATATATGTAAGTAACAATATAAACAGAAATCACTAAATAAATGTCTAGACTTACATGCAGTGCCCGGTGTATGGTGAACCGAAGGATCAGATGACTGTGATGCACCGTGCGACGTCGATGCTGTCTGCGTCGCATCACGGGTGGAAGGGGTAGATCCAGTGCGCGAACGACCTGATCTCCCACCTGGTGCCATGACTGAATATATCTGAAATACAAACTTATAAATTTAAACAATGTCAATGCAAGTTTATGAACATCATTGCAGAGTGAATTTGTGCTTATGCTTAGAGAAATGATAAAAATATGATTAGACCATTACACTATAATGCAAGCAGAATATAATAAAACCGTAAACAGAATATAATAAAACCGTAAACAGAATATAAAAGTTGAAAAATCCATTACACATTGTCATTCTATATTAAATACATATATCTCATTGTAATACAAATCAACTTCGGATAAACTATCCGAAATACTCCCTGCGTAAGTTATCGTACGCTGCAGATGTATATTCGATGCTGTGTGAAGCACTCGACATTGTTATAGCCAACATGCCAGTCACAATAGGAGAAATCCGATCTCTCGGGACTCCATTCAGATGTGCAAGTGATAATGTCGCATCTTCCATACGAAGTTTTCCGCGATTATATTCCTCAATCAGGTCCGGAATTTCTTTGAGATTGTATAATCTTTCATCTGAGTCATCGTCTTCCTCCCTACATTTCTCGACCAGACCGGGTATCTCTCTGGCCCTACCAGAAGAATATAGGGCCGGAAAGTCCATCCGCAACAGCTGATGAAGTATGCTGCGTGCTTCCGCTACGCTCCAGTTTGTGGAGGACATGATCAGAAAGTGACTTAACTGTAAATGTAGATTATCAACAAGTCAATTCAGGAAAAAAATCATGACTTGTAAAACATATATACATGTAATAATCAAATTAATCGAATTGAAAAATTACATGTAAATCTTGTATACATTTAATAATCGTCGTCTGAATCATTATCGCTTAGGACTCTTTCTTCTTCACCATCACTATCACTGATCAGAATTTCCTCTTCATCGTCTGCAACGTTGTCATCGATGAAAGCGCTATCATCTCTAACAATGTCATTTATGATTGAGGCATCAACATGATCAGGTGGCACATTATCTCTATTCAATTGCACCACATCAATATCAACATTTGGATCATTCCCTCTATCCCAAGATGGCGTGTCTTCCTGGTATGCTTGTTCAACTGACGACGTTCTATTACTCCCTTCATCTTTATCTTCAACGTCTACTTCGGGAACGTCAAATATGTTCCTGGGCTTTATTTTCTGCACCACGTGCCAAGAGCCGCCTAACTTGGTGTCAGCGAGGTAGAATACTTGTTCGGCTTGGCCGGCTATGATAAATGGGTCATCTTTAAACTACTTCCGAGATAAATTTACGCTCGTGAAGTAATTATCAGTCTGTATTCCCAACTTTTTATTTCCAATGTCCCACCAATCGCATTTAAATAAGTACACCCGCTTTCTCATACAATAACTCAGCTCAATAATATCCGTCAAAACGCCATAAAAATCAATTTCGACCTCCTCATGTGTTCCCTTCACAACCACACCACTATTTTGTGTGGTCCTATATTTCTCACGCTCCTCAGTGTGGAACCGAATCCCGTTTACAATACAACCTGTATATCTAGATACACGTCTATCAGGGCCACACGCCATTGAGTAGAGCGCATCAGATGCATCCGCAGAGTTGCTAGCGCGCAACATCTTCATCTATCATCACGTACAGAATATAAATGTACGTTTAGGCATTTAAAATTACGTGTAAATATTGTGCAATACAACAATATTGTAAGTGGGTGAGATAGAAGGTAAATTAAGCTTACACGTTTTGCAAACCATTCTGGAAACAAATCCTGATGCATTCGATCATAATTTGTACGGTATTGGGACTTCATCTCCTCGATGTGTTCGCTATACACAATTGGTACGTTGTAAGCAAGAAATTTTGAGATTAAAACTGTCTGTAGATATAAAATAATTATGTGCGAAGACTTACTCCAAGTACGACTCTATTTCTTCACAGTTATGCAACACATACCACCGCGCCTTCGCAAGATCCCGAGGGTCCATATCCTGAAACGTCGGCGATCCTAAAGGACGGACGTTATGTGCGAATACAGATATGAGTCCTTGTTCATGCTCCTGCCCTGCATCGGCATTACGATCTTCTCGGTTGAATCTAGTCTCTATGCCACGAAGATACATGGAGCAAAATGTCAGGCACTCATTATCAATGTACGCCTCAGCAATAGATCCCTCTGGACGTGCCTTATTCCTCACATATTGTTTTAATGTGTGAAGGTATCTGTACACAAAATCAATATGTTTAAGACATGAAAACATGGATATACGTAGTTTATGGAATGAAAAAAAATTTATGATCATTGTTCTATCACCTTTCGATCGGATACATCCAACGATATTGTACTGGGCCTGCAAGCTTCGCTTCGTGCGGTAAGTGAATTGCTAGGTGTACCATGACATCGAAAAACGCAGGTGGAAAAATTCTTTCAAGTTTGCAAAGGATTACGACAATATCCTTCTCCAGTCGTTTAATAACCTCTACATTTAAAGATTTCGAACACAAATCCTTAAAGAATATCCCCAACTCAATCAGCGTAGCACTGACATCCTTGTTGAGGAATCCACGAATCGCAACCGGTAGTAGGCGTTGAAGAAGGACGTGACAGTCATGACTTTTCATTCCTGTTACCTTACAGTCCGTAATGTTGACGCGCCGAGAGATATTCGATGCATACCCGTCTGGAAATTTCACCTTGTTCAACCATTCACATACACGTTTTTTCTCTAGTTTTGTCAATGTGTAGCATGCTGCTGGTATAGTATATGAATTTTCATGTGGTTGCAAGTGCAACTCTTTCCTTAAACCCATTGCTTGTAGATCCAATCGAGCCTTAAAACTGTCTTTTGTTTTCTTCTCTATGTTCATCAATGTTCCAAAGACATTGTCACATATATTCTTCTCAATATGCATGACATCCAAGTTGTGTCGTAATTTCAGATGACTCCAATAAGGCAACTCAAAAAAAATGCTCTTCTTCCTCCAATTGTACTCCAATACTGTACGTTTTCTCTTCTTCAAGTGCGGTGCCTTACCAAATCTAACTTCTTCAATGTTACTCAGCTGTTGTAACACATCTTCTGCAGATAGTTCTTTCGGTGGTGGCCTATGATCTTGTTTGCCATCAAAGATTACCGTCTTCCTGCGCCAATTATGATCCCTCGGAAGGAAGCGACGATGGCCCATATAACACGTTTTCTTACCATGCTTCAATGACAATGAACAAGTCTCAGTACTACATGTAGGACAAGCCAACTTTCCCTTCGTGCTCCACCCAGACAAATTTCCATATGCAGGGAAGTCATTTATTGTCCACAAAACCGCTGCGTGCAATCGAAACGTCTGTTCTGCAAAAGTGTCATACGTCTGGACACCTTGACTCCACAACTCGTTTAACTCATCTACTAACGGTCGGAGATACACATCAATGTCATTCCCCGGTGACTTGGGTCCAGGAATAAGCAACGACATCATAAAAAATGATTCCTTCATACACAACCAAGGAGGTAAATTGTAGGGCATAAGTATCACTGGCCACATACTGTACGAGCTACTCATATTACCAAATGGATTAAAACCATCACTTGCAAGACCTAGCCAAACATTGCGAGAATCCTCTGCAAACCAGTCATATTGCTTATCAAAATGTTGCCAGGCTTCAGAGTCAGCGGGATGCCTCAATGTATTATCATCATGAAGGCGTTTCTCCTTATGCCACCTCATATCTTCAGCCGTCTTGCTTGACGTAAACAATCTTTGTAATCTGGGTTTCAATGGAAAGTACCTTAACACCTTTTGTGGAATTTTCTTACGCTTAGCTTCGTCATATTTCCACCTAGACTCTCCACATTGTGGACACTCCTCAACATTTTCATGTTCTTTCCAATACAATACACAATCATTTATACATGCATGTATGAGGATGTAACCAAGGCCCAAGTCTCGCATTAACGATTTTGCCTCGTAATGAGACTTAGGCAATGTCTCACCTTCAGGTAATACTTCTTTCAACAAGCCAAGTAACATGTCGAACGATTTGTTACTCCAACGATTTATTGTCTTTAAATGAAGTAACCTTGTAAGGAAATTCAACTTGGAGAAGTTCCGACACCCCGGATAGAGTGGACGTTGCGCATCCCTCAATAACCTACTAAACTTTTCTAATTCGGCATCACCCATAGGAGGAATATCCTGGCTAGTACTTGTCGCTGCAAAATCAGTATCCGCAACTGTTCCCCTTAACACATCCCCAATGATATCTTGCATATCGTCAATATCTTCATCCTCGTCATTACGCACAATTGGGTCAGCAAGGACTTCAGTGGCCTCAACTCTTTGTTGGAAGTCTTCACCATGATGAATCCACCAAGTGTAACCCTGGTCAATCCCAACTATGAACAAATCATCTTCCACTTTGTCCAATGTCTTGTGAATCATGTTCTTGCATTTTCGGCATGGACACCTAAGGGTTTGGTTTTCGTGTTTGAGTCTAGGTTTAGGCTAGGTGAATGGATTTAGGAATAGGTGTAGGTTTAGTTTAGGTGACATGAGTTTAGGATTAGGTTTTGGGGATATGTTTAGATTTTCGGGTTCGGGATCGGGTTTCGGGTTTGGTTTTCGTGTTTGGGTCTAGGTTTAGGCTAGGTGAATGGATTTAGGAATAGGTGTAGGTTTAGTTTAGGTGATTTGAGTTTAGGATTAGGTTTCGGGGATAGGTTTAGATTTTCGGGTTCGGGATCGGGTTTCGGGTTTGGTTTTCGAGTTTGGGTCTAGGTTTAGTTTAGGTGAATGAATTTAGGAATAGGTGTAGGTTTAGTTTAGGTGAGTTGAGTTTAGGATTAGGTTTCGGGGATAGGTTTAGATTTTTGGGTTCGGGATCGGGTTTCGGGTTTGGTTTTCGTGTTTGGGTCTAGGTTTAGGCTAGGTGAATGGATTTAGGAATAGGTGTAGGTTTAGTTTAGGTGACATGAGTTTAGGATTAGGTTTCGGGGATATGTTTAGATTTTCGGGTTCGGGATCGGGTTTCGGGTTTGGTTTTCGTGTTTGGGTCTAGGTTTAGGCTAGGTGAATGGATTTAGGAATAGGTGTAGGTTTAGTTTAGGTGATTTGAGTTTAGGATTAGGTTTCGGGGATATGTTTAGATTTTCGGGTTCGGGATCGGGTTTCGGGTTTGGTTTTCGAGTTTGGGTCTAGGTTTAGTTTAGGTGAATGAATTTAGGAATAGGTGTAGGTTTAGTTTAGGTGAGTTGAGTTTAGGATTAGGTTTCGGGGATAGGTTTAGATTTTTGGGTTCGGGATCGGGTTTCGGGTTTGGTTTTCGTGTTTGGGTCTAGGTTTAGGCTAGGTGAATGGATTTAGGAATAGGTGTAGGTTTAGTTTAGGTGACATGAGTTTAGGATTAGGTTTCGGGGATATGTTTAGATTTTCGGGTTCGGGATCGGGTTTCGGGTTTGGTTTTCGTGTTTGGGTCTAGGTTTAGGCTAGGTGAATGGATTTAGGAATAGGTGTAGGTTTAGTTTAGGTGATTTGAGTTTAGGATTAGGTTTCGGGGATAGGTTTAGATTTTCGGGTTCGGGATCGGGTTTCGGGTTTGGTTTTCGAGTTTGGGTCTAGGTTTAGTTTAGGTGAATGAATTTAGGAATAGGTGTAGGTTTAGTTTAGGTGACATGAGTTTAGGATTAGGTTTCGGGGATAGGTTTAGATTTTTGGGTTCGGGATCGGGTTTCGGGTTTGGTTTTCGTGTTTGGGTCTAGGTTTAGGCTAGGTGAATGGATTTAGGAATAGGTGTAGGTTTAGTTTAGGTGACATGAGTTTAGGATTAGGTTTCGGGGATATGTTTAGATTTTCGGGTTCGGGATCGGGTTTCGGGTTTGGTTTTCGTGTTTGGGTCTAGGTTTAGGCTAGGTGAATGGATTTAGGAATAGGTGTAGGTTTAGTTTAGGTGATTTGAGTTTAGGATTAGGTTTCGGGGATAGGTTTAGATTTTCGGGTTCGGGATCGGGTTTCGGGTTTGGTTTTCGAGTTTGGGTCTAGGTTTAGTTTAGGTGAATGAATTTAGGAATAGGTGTAGGTTTAGTTTAGGTGAGTTGAGTTTAGGATTAGGTTTCGGGGATAGGTTTAGATTTTTGGGTTCGAGATCGGGTTTCGGGTTTGGTTTTCGTGTTTGGGTCTAGGTTTAGGCTAGGTGAATGGATTTAGGAATAGGTGTAGGTTTAGTTTAGGTGACATGAGTTTAGGATTAGGTTTCGGGGATATGTTTAGATTTTCGGGTTCGGGATCGGGTTTCGGGTTTGGTTTTCGTGTTTGGGTCTAGGTTTAGGCTAGGTGAATGGATTTAGGAATAGGTGTAGGTTTAGTTTAGGTGATTTGAGTTTAGGATTAGGTTTCGGGGATAGGTTTAGATTTTCGGGTTCGGGATCGGGTTTCGGGTTTGGTTTTCGAGTTTGGGTCTAGGTTTAGTTTAGGTGAATGAATTTAGGAATAGGTGTAGGTTTAGTTTAGGTGAGTTGAGTTTAGGATTAGGTTTCGGGGATAGGTTTAGATTTTTGGGTTCGAGATCGGGTTTCGGGTTTGGTTTTCGTGTTTGGGTCTAGGTTTAGGCTAGGTGAATGGATTTAGGAATAGGTGTAGGTTTAGTTTAGGTGACATGAGTTTAGGATTAGGTTTCGGGGATATGTTTAGATTTTCGGGTTCGGGATCGGGTTTCGGGTTTGGTTTTCGTGTTTGGGTCTAGGTTTAGGCTAGGTGAATGGATTTAGGAATAGGTGTAGGTTTAGTTTAGGTGATTTGAGTTTAGGATTAGGTTTCGGGGATAGGTTTAGATTTTGGGTTCGGGATCGGGTTTCGGGTTTGGTTTTCGAGTTTGGGTCTAGGTTTAGTTTAGGTGAATGAATTTAGGAATAGGTGTACGTTTAGTTTAGGTGACATGAGTTTAGGATTAGGTTTCGGGGATAGGTTTAGATTTTTGGGTTCGGGATCGGGTTTCAGGTTTGGTTTTCGTGTTTGGGTCTAGGTTTAGGCTAGGTGAATGGATTTAGGAATAGGTGTAGGTTTAGTTTAGGTGACATGAGTTTAGGATTAGGTTTCGGGGATATGTTTAGATTTTCGGGTTCGGGATCGGGTTTCGGGTTTGGTTTTCGTGTTTGGGTCTAGGTTTAGGCTAGGTGAATGGATTTAGGAATAGGTGTAGGTTTAGTTTAGGTGATTTGAGTTTAGGATTAGGTTTCAGGGATAGGTTTAGATTTTTGGTTTCGGGATCGGGTTTCGGGTTTGGTTTTCGAGTTTGGGTCTACGTTTAGTTTAGGTGAATGAATTTAGGAATAGGTGTAGGTTTAGTTTAGGTGACATGAGTTTAGGATTAGGTTTCGGGGATAGGTTTAGATTTTTGGGTTCGGGATCGGGTTTCAGGTTTGGTTTTCGTGTTTGGGTCTAGGTTTAGGCTAGGTGAATGGATTTAGGAATAGGTGTAGGTTTAGTTTAGGTGACATGAGTTTAGGATTAGGTTTCGGGGATATGTTTAGATTTTCGGGTTCGGGATCGGGTTTCGGGTTTGGTTTTCGTGTTTGGGTCTAGGTTTAGGCTAGGTGAATGGATTTAGGAATAGGTGTAGGTTTAGTTTAGGTGATTTGAGTTTAGGATTAGGTTTCGGGGATAGGTTTAGATTTTCGGGTTCGGGATCGGGTTTCGGGTTTGGTTTTCGAGTTTGGGTCTAGGTTTAGTTTAGGTGAATGAATTTAGGAATAGGTGTAGGTTTAGTTTAGGTGAGTTGAGTTTAGGATTAGGTTTCGGGGATAGGTTTAGATTTTTGGGTTCGGGATCGGGTTTCGGGTTTGGTTTTCGTGTTTGGGTCTAGGTTTAGGCTAGGTGAATGGATTTAGGAATAGGTGTAGGTTTAGTTTAGGTGACATGAGTTTAGGATTAGGTTTCGGGGATATGTTTAGATTTTCGGGTTCGGGATCGGGTTTCGGGTTTGGTTTTCGTGTTTGGGTCTAGGTTTAGGCTAGGTGAATGGATTTAGGAATAGGTGTAGGTTTAGTTTAGGTGATTTGAGTTTAGGATTAGGTTTCGAGGATAGGTTTAGATTTTTGGGTTCGGGATCGGGTTTCGGGTTTGGTTTTCGAGTTTGGGTCTAGGTTTAGTTTAGGTGAATGAATTTAGGAATAGGTGTAGGTTTAGTTTAGGTGACATGAGTTTAGGATTAGGTTTCGGGGATAGGTTTAGATTTTTGGGTTCGGGATCGGGTTTCAGGTTTGGTTTTCGTGTTTGGGTCTAGGTTTAGGCTAGGTGAATGGATTTAGGAATAGGTGTAGGTTTAGTTTAGGTGACATGAGTTTAGGATTAGGTTTCGGGGATATGTTTAGATTTTCGGGTTCGGGATCGGGTTTCGGGTTTGGTTTTCGTGTTTGGGTCTAGGTTTAGGCTAGGTGAATGGATTTAGGAATAGGTGTAGGTTTAGTTTAGGTGATTTGAGTTTAGGATTAGGTTTCGGGGATAGGTTTAGATTTTCGGGTTCGGGATCGGGTTTCGGGTTTGGTTTTCGAGTTTGGGTCTAGGTTTAGTTTAGGTGAATGAATTTAGGAATAGGTGTAGGTTTAGTTTAGGTGACATGAGTTTAGGATTAGGTTTCGGGGATAGGTTTAGATTTTTGGGTTCGGGATCGGGTTTCGGGTTTGGTTTTCGTGTTTGGGTCTAGGTTTAGGCTAGGTGAATGGATTTAGGAATAGGTGTAGGTTTAGTTTAGGTGACATGAGTTTAGGATTAGGTTTTGGGGATATGTTTAGATTTTCGGGTTCGGGATCGGGTTTCGGGTTTGGTTTTCGTGTTTGGGTCTAGGTTTCGGCTAGGTGAATGGATTTAGGAATAGGTGTAGGTTTAGTTTAGGTGAGTTGAGTTTAGGATTAGGTTTCGGGGATAGGTTTAGATTTTTGGGTTCGAGATCGGGTTTCGGGTTTGGTTTTCGTGTTTGGGTCTAGGTTTAGGCTAGGTGAATGGATTTAGGAATAGGTGTAGGTTTAGTTTAGGTGACATGAGTTTAGGATTAGGTTTCGGGGATATGTTTAGATTTTCGGGTTCGGGATCGGGTTTCGGGTTTGGTTTTCGTGTTTGGGTCTAGGTTTAGGCTAGGTGAATGGATTTAGGAATAGGTGTAGGTTTAGTTTAGGTGATTTGAGTTTAGGATTAGGTTTCGGGGATAGGTTTAGATTTTTGGGTTCGGGATCGGGTTTCGGGTTTGGTTTTCGAGTTTGGGTCTAGGTTTAGTTTAGGTGAATGAATTTAGGAATAGGTGTACGTTTAGTTTAGGTGACATGAGTTTAGGATTAGGTTTCGGGGATAGGTTTAGATTTTTGGGTTCGGGATCGGGTTTCAGGTTTGGTTTTCGTGTTTGGGTCTAGGTTTAGGCTAGGTGAATGGATTTAGGAATAGGTGTAGGTTTAGTTTAGGTGACATGAGTTTAGGATTAGGTTTCGGGGATATGTTTAGATTTTCGGGTTCGGGATCGGGTTTCGGGTTTGGTTTTCGTGTTTGGGTCTAGGTTTAGGCTAGGTGAATGGATTTAGGAATAGGTGTAGGTTTAGTTTAGGTGATTTGAGTTTAGGATTAGGTTTCAGGGATAGGTTTAGATTTTTGGTTTCGGGATCGGGTTTCGGGTTTGGTTTTCGAGTTTGGGTCTACGTTTAGTTTAGGTGAATGAATTTAGGAATAGGTGTAGGTTTAGTTTAGGTGACATGAGTTTAGGATTAGGTTTCGGGGATAGGTTTAGATTTTTGGGTTCGGGATCGGGTTTCAGGTTTGGTTTTCGTGTTTGGGTCTAGGTTTAGGCTAGGTGAATGGATTTAGGAATAGGTGTAGGTTTAGTTTAGGTGACATGAGTTTAGGATTAGGTTTCGGGGATATGTTTAGATTTTCGGGTTCGGGATCGGGTTTCGGGTTTGGTTTTCGTGTTTGGGTCTAGGTTTAGGCTAGGTGAATGGATTTAGGAATAGGTGTAGGTTTAGTTTAGGTGATTTGAGTTTAGGATTAGGTTTCGGGGATAGGTTTAGATTTTCGGGTTCGGGATCGGGTTTTCGGGTTTGGTTTTCGAGTTTGGGTCTAGGTTTAGTTTAGGTGAATGAATTTAGGAATTGGTGTAGGTTTAGTTTAGGTGAGTTGAGTTTAGGATTAGGTTTCGGGGATAGGTTTAGATTTTTGGGTTCGGGATCGGGTTTCGGGTTTGGTTTTCGTGTTTGGGTCTAGGTTTAGGCTAGGTGAATGGATTTAGGAATAGGTGTAGGTTTAGTTTAGGTGACATGAGTTTAGGATTAGGTTTCGGGGATATGTTTAGATTTTCGGGTTCGGGATCGGGTTTCGGGTTTGGTTTTCGTGTTTGGGTCTAGGTTTAGGCTAGGTGAATGGATTTAGGAATAGGTGTAGGTTTAGTTTAGGTGATTTGAGTTTAGGATTAGGTTTCGAGGATAGGTTTAGATTTTTGGGTTCGGGATCGGGTTTCGGGTTTGGTTTTCGAGTTTGGGTCTAGGTTTAGTTTAGGTGAATGAATTTAGGAATAGGTGTAGGTTTAGTTTAGGTGACATGAGTTTAGGATTAGGTTTCGGGGATAGGTTTAGATTTTTGGGTTCGGGATCGGGTTTCAGGTTTGGTTTTCGTGTTTGGGTCTAGGTTTAGGCTAGGTGAATGGATTTAGGAATAGGTGTAGGTTTAGTTTAGGTGACATGAGTTTAGGATTAGGTTTCGGGGATATGTTTAGATTTTCGGGTTCGGGATCGGGTTTCGGGTTTGGTTTTCGTGTTTGGGTCTAGGTTTAGGCTAGGTGAATGGATTTAGGAATAGGTGTAGGTTTAGTTTAGGTGATTTGAGTTTAGGATTAGGTTTCGGGGATAGGTTTAGATTTTCGGGTTCGGGATCGGGTTTCGGGTTTGGTTTTCGAGTTTGGGTCTAGGTTTAGTTTAGGTGAATGAATTTAGGAATAGGTGTAGGTTTAGTTTAGGTGACATGAGTTTAGGATTAGGTTTCGGGGATAGGTTTAGATTTTTGGGTTCGGGATCGGGTTTCGGGTTTGGTTTTCGTGTTTGGGTCTAGGTTTAGGCTAGGTGAATGGATTTAGGAATAGGTGTAGGTTTAGTTTAGGTGACATGAGTTTAGGATTAGGTTTTGGGGATATGTTTAGATTTTCGGGTTCGGGATCGGGTTTCGGGTTTGGTTTTCGTGTTTGGGTCTAGGTTTCGGCTAGGTGAATGGATTTAGGAATAGGTGTAGGTTTAGTTTAGGTGATTTGAGTTTAGGATTAGGTTTCGGGGATAGGTTTAGATTTTCGGGTTCGGGATCGGGTTTCGGGTTTGGTACTCATGTTTAGGTGACATGAGTTTAGGGATCGGGTTTAGGAAAAGGTTCTCGTGTGCAAACCAAGGTTTAGGTTAGGAATTTGTGTAGGTTTAGGTTAGGTGATTTGAGATTAGGATTAGGTTTACGCGCGCATTGGTTTATAGTTTCGGGTTCGGGATCGGGTTTATGGTTAGGTTTTCGAGTTTGGGTCTAGGTTTAGAGTTATGGCCCGTTTGGCACCATGGATTCTAGGAGAAAGGAGGAGAAAGGAGGAGAAACTGGTTGCTTTATTCTGTTTGGCACCATGGATTTGATGAGAAGTGGATTTGAGAGGATTAAAATTTACACCGTCCATTCCTTCATGTTTAATTTCTCTCCAAATCTTGACTGCCAAACAGAAAATCTGGAATTGGTAAGAACTGGAATTGATGAGAATTCATATCATGGAATCCACTTCTCCTCAAATCCATGGTGCCAAACGGGCCATTAGATGAATTGAGTTTAGGTTTCGGTTTAGCCGTAGCTTATAGGTTTTAGTTTTAGGTTTATGGTTTCGAGTTTAGGGTGTAGGTCTTGGAGACTCAAGCAACTCAAGGATAGCTCCGACGCACATCCGGGTTTGCTCCACACAAAGCGGGCCTGTCCAAATGGCCAGGCCACCCATATTGCTGTCCATAGGAAATGGACAGCTTCCTCATGGTCATAACAGCGGTTCCCACCTTCCAGGGACCCCCGCTCAACACCCGGATAGCTCCGACGCACATCCGGGTCTGCTCCATTAATTTCGAGCTAATACATAAACACGGGCCTATCCAAATGGCCAGGCCACCCATATTGCTGTCCATAGGAAATGGACAGCTTCATCATGGTCACAACAGCGGTTCCCACCTTCCAGGGACCCCCGCTCAACACCCGGATAGCTCCGACGCACATCCGGGTCTGCTCCATTAATTTCGAGCTAATACATAAACACGGGCCTGTCCAAATGGCCAGGCCACCCATATTGTTGTCCATAGGAAATGAACAGCTTCATCATGGTCATAACAGCGGTTCCCACCTTCCAGGGACCCCCGCTCAACACCCGGATAGCTCCGACGCACATCCGTGTCTGCTCCATCAATTTCGGGGTAATACATAAACACGGGCCTGTCCAAATGGCCAGGCCACCCATATTGCTGTCCATAGGAAATGGACAGCTTCATCATGGTCACAACAGCGGTTCCCACCTTCCAGGGACCCCCGCTCAACACCCGGATAGCTCCGACGCACATCCGGGTCTGCTCCATTAATTTTGAGCTAATACATAAACACGGGCCTGTCCAAATGGCCAGGCCACCCATATTGTTGTCCATAGGAACAGGACAACTTCAGCATGGTTACAACAGCGGTTCCCACCTTCCAGGGACCCCCGCTCAACATCAACATCAATCAACTACTCTTAATCACAAGTATCATGTTCGTCATCTAATTTGCCACTAAATGATAATATAATAAAATCAGTCGCCCATCCAAGGATGGATAGATTGAAATGCTATCATTATTTCCATTTACATGCCCAAGCCTAAATTTCGACAGCATCTCCCCCTATCTCTCCAGATATATTTATCTTACATTTCATTTCCACGTCAACTATCCACACATTGTGTGGATTAAATTGACAATGGAATTAAACATAAGAAACATATCCAGAGAGAATAGGAGAGTTACTGCACGAAACTAATGACCCTACGCATGTAAATGACAAACAACGATAACATTCCAATCTATCCAACCTTGGACTGTCCAACAGGACAATTTGGCAGATTTCTATACCTCCAAAACACACTTTATCTATGCTCGGCAATATAGAAATCTCCAAATGGGCTAACTGATTCTATTATACTACCATTTGTGGACAAAAAATAATTATTAATAATAAGCCAAATACATCCACAACATACATATCCACATAAATCAACCACGGATAGCTCCGACGCACATCCGGGTTTGCTCCATCAATTCTAGATACACAAGCACATGAAAATGGCAGAATCATCAACACCATGAATCAAGTTTAATCAAATACCTAATGACTATTTTGTGAACAAATAAGTATGGGCGGCCCACCATGGGAATCGGATTGCGTGCGGAGTGTAGAGTAAACTCAGTTGGGCCCACCTAGAATGTATGTGATTTATCTATTCCATCCTTATGTTTTTCCACCTCATTTTAGTGGTTGAGCCCAAAATTTAAGCATATCCAACTCTCAAGTGGACCATGCCATGGGAAACAGTGGGAATAATGATTTCCACCATTCCCAGGCCCTACAGTGATCTTTATTTGTCATCCAACCTGTTCATAAGATCACATGGATATGGATGAGGGAAAACACAAATATCAGCTTCATCAAAAACTTCTGTGTCCTCCAAGAATTTTTCAATGATACACATTCAGTTCACATTTGTGGTGTGGTCCACTTTAGATTTTGATATGCTTCATTTTTGGGCACCATACCTAAAATTTTCTACTAAGATGGATGGACGGAGTGGATAAAATACGTAAATCACTGTGGGCCCCACGAGCAGTGGACAGCGACGGTGGGCCCCACATTTATTGTATATCATGATTTTTATTAATTTGTAAATCACACATTAAAATCCCTAATTAAGGAAGGAATTAGGGGATTTTAATTTTAAAATCCCTAATTAGGGGATTTTAATTTCAAAATCCCTAATTAGGGATTTACTAAATCAGTGGGCCCCACCAAATCGTGGACAGCTAAGGCGGACCCCACACACATGCAATGGACAGCGATAGCGACGGTGGGACCCACATGCAATGGACAGCAACGGTGGGATCCACATGCAATGGACAGCAACGGTGGGACCCACATGCACTGGACAGAGATGGCGCATGGGACCCACATGGGCCCCACAATGAACAACGAGGAGAGAGAGAGAGAGAGAGAGAGAGAGAGAGAGAGAGGAAATGGAGGAAGAAGGAAGGGGGAGATGGTTACCGGCGGAGGCGGCGGCGTACGGTGGCTGGTGGAGGAGCGTGCTCACGCGGGCGGCGTCGGTGACGGCGTACGGCGGCGTGGCTGGGGGTCGGTGCTCGGGTGGCGGCCGGCGAAGGACGGCCGGTGGTCGGCAGAGTAAGGGATGGCCGCGAGAGAGAGAGAGAGAGAGAGATGGCCGCGAGAGAGAGAGAGAGAGAGAGAGAGAGAGCGCGAGAGAGAGAGAGCGCGAGAGAGAGAGAGAGACCGAATGAGAAAAGAGGGCGATCGGGTAAGTTAAAAGACCACTTTTACCGACGAAAATTTTCGTCGGTAAAAGTTTTATTTCGTCGGTAAAAATCCTTTTCAAAACTTTTACCGACGAAACTTTTCGTCGGTAAAAGTCACCTCTTTTCTTGGCGGGAATCACATATTGCACATTATTACCGACGAAAAGTTTCCTCGGTAAAAGTTTTCGCTTTTACCGACGAAAATTTTCGTCGGTAAAAGTAAAATTTGCTGTTTTCTTTTTTAGCGACAGGTATCTTCGTCGGCAATAAACTTTTTACCGACGAAATTATAATTTCGTCGGTAAAAAGTGTATGGCGGCAATGAATTTGTTGGAGGAGGGAGATTTTTACCGACGATTTTTCCATTTCGTCGGGAAAAATGGTTTTTCCCAACGAAAATTATTTCGTCGGGAATACTTTCGTCGGTAAAAATCCATTTTCTTGTAGTGTTCCCTGTGGATCGACCTCGGTCGTACCGAGATTATTACTACATCGCAACCCTACACTTGGGAAAGCGAACACAGTGCCCCCTAGCCGACGGGCCGGTCATGTTGCTGAAAATTCACATACTCGCTGGACTGTTTTTGTCCAGTCCAACCGGTTGTCCGACCGGTCGGGGGTCTTGGCTAACCGGCCGACCGACCGGTCAGCAAACAGGTCGGGTTACACGTTTTTCTCACAGCAACTCACTGGACAGTTTTTATGTGTGGCCAACCGACCGACGGTTTTGGTCGGCCTGTCGACAATGCGGGCAGACTGCTTATAGCAGTTTCCTAATTGGACTCTAATACATGCAAGAGGCTATATTAGGAGCTCCAATTCGGGATTTAGGTATCCTACAAGGTATTCTATGCGTCCAAGGTGAGAGAAAGAGGGAGAGGAAGCTTGTTGGTAGAGGAGGCTTTGCTCACGAAGGTGATTCACGGTGCAACGACGTCTCGGCTCTTCAACGTCCTCATGCTCGGGTGAGATCTCTCAGTGTTTAGTCCTTTTATTGTTATCCATCCCTGCGTGGGTGAAGAAGGTTTGATCCAAGCGGTGTGTGCTTGTGATTAAAGTTGTAACAGTTCTACTTCATAGTGAATTGTTATTCTGGACGAGGTCCCGTGGTTTTTACCTCTTTGAGGGTTTTTCACGTAAAAATCTCTTGGGTCGTGTGATTGTTGATTTGATTTAGTTTCGTGCTTTATCATAACTCATAATTCTACTAGTTTAGGGGGGCAAAATCCTAAGGCTTTAAGAAACGCACCTAACAGTACACCCATCACAGAGTGTATATGTCATCCAACCCATTGAATGGAGTCACTCCACAAAAATGAGACACTTAAATAGGTTAGGTTGATTTAACCATCAGGTGGGCCAGCACATGGATTTTGAGGTTTTTACCAGCAAATTCCTACCTCACATCCATTTTCAACCTGACTGAATAAGTACAGGCCTACATAAATCCAGAAAATCTAAAGATCAAGGAGATTTTTAGGGATGATATATCAATCACCGATGATTTGATCCAATGAATAGGGGAGAAATCTCTCTCATTTGCATTGTGACACTTTGAAATACAGTCCACTGATCCAGACTGTTCATTTGGTACAAGGGAAATTTCAAGGCCTGCAGTTTAAAAATCAAAACGGTCTCATATATATTAATCGTTGGATGAAGGGTTGAGATTGTTTACACAAAAATAGGTCCACTCAACAAATTGATCCGTGGGTTAGGACCAATCATGGATTGCCTATGATTCTAAAGAATCACTTTTGTTAGGAAATATTAGCCATCGCATCCATGGCTTGGAAAAGGGATGTTTTAAAATAAGGATGAATTGGATCATCTAATTCGTGAGATTTTTAAATGGTAATCTACAAACTGTGCTCTGGACATAATAGATGGTTGAGATCAATCAATTGGATTATCCAAGTGATCCAATGCGACTAGGAGCATTGAAACTTATAATGCTACATCCACCATGATGTCGAAATGTGCTCGGTGGTGTGTTGATGAGGCCAAGTTATGTGGCCCCACAATAATGTATGTGTTATATCTACACTGTCCAACCATTTAATGAGATCATTTTAGGGTAAGAGCCCAAACATAAGGCAGATTCAAACCTCAACTGAACCACGTCAGAGAAAGTAGTGGGGACAATGATGCCCACCCTTGAAACCTTCCTAGGGCCCTTATTTACCATTCAACTTGTTCACAAAATCACACAGACGTTGATGAAGGGAAAGCACAAATATCAGCTTGATAAAAAAAAATTAAAAAAAAAAAAAGTGCCTCCCAAGAAGTTTTCAGTATAGGCGTTGAATCCCCACTGCTTTCTTTGGTGTGGTCCACTTGGGGTTGGATCTGGCTTGTTTTTTTGGCTCATGCCCTGCAATGATTTCTTTCTTTGGTGTCGTCCACTTGAGGGGTGGATCTGGCTTTTTTGGGCTCATTCCCTACCCTAAAATGATCCCGCAAAAGGCGTAGACTATGTGGATATATCACATACATTACATTGGTGGGGCAATCCTAACTCGTTGCTTTGGTGGGCCGCAGCCCAATAATCAAGTGTGGGAGTGGACTCTAGTGATCATGTGAAAAGGAGCAGTTAAAGTAGCGGTCCACATCGAACCATTATAATGGTGGGACTTAAATCATTTCTCCATCTTTCTTGTCTACTTTGACCTCGTCAGCCTTTTTGTGGATGGACCATGAATAGAAAAACAACGGATGGGTAAGATCTTCACTCGTTGAAAATTTTCAATCTCGTCCATCCATATGGAAGGCTGATCAATGGTCTGAACAAGCAAACCCTGGCCCATTATTACGGGAGCGGATTAGCTGTTACCCGGGTAACAGCTTAGTGGGCGTTACCCTTACTATCGGTGGCCCACTTTGATGAATGTGTTTAATATCCACGCCGCCCGTATGTTTTTTCATTTCATTTAATGACTTTATCCCAAAAATTAAGTAGATCTAAATCTCGAGTGGACCACACCACTGAAAAAAGTGATGAATGACAATTAAAAGCTTTTTTAGGCCACAAAAGTTTTGGATCAAGCTTAATATTTGCATTTTTTTTTTCTTCCTCCATTTATTTTTCACCTTATCAACGAGTTGGATCACAAATAAACATTACAGATCTTCTTGCAATGGACCTTGAGAAGTTGTAATGGTGAGTTTTCAATCATCACTCTTTCCAGTGGTGTGGTCCACCTAAGATTTGGATGTGCTTAATGTTTGATACCAGGTCCTAAAATGGGTTGAAAAAGCGAATGGACAGAGTGGATATACAACATATCATTAAGATGGGCCCTAGGTAGGTGTAACAACCACTAAGTTGTTACCCGGGTAACACCAAATCCGCGCTCCATTCTAACCAATCCATGCCTTGAGATCAGACAATGTAACATCTTGAGTTGCTGCAAGTGGG
Organism: Liriodendron chinense; assembly: GCA_003013855.2. Taxonomy (NCBI): domain Eukaryota; kingdom Viridiplantae; phylum Streptophyta; class Magnoliopsida; order Magnoliales; family Magnoliaceae; genus Liriodendron; species Liriodendron chinense. The sequence continues at coordinate 454,504 of PVNU02002543.1, read as the reverse complement.
GCGCATGGTTCGGTTATCCAAGACTATAGATCCTTACAGATTGGAAAATCCTAGCCCTTGGATGGCTCACCTGCATCCAGATAGTTCAGAAGAACTTAATGGGAAAGGAGAAATCTTGGATGGCAAGGACCGTTTATCTTGATAATCAGGCGATCCACTCATTTAATGGTCCAATATGTCGAGTTAGACCATTGGTTGTCCAATCACTCGAATGGTGTGGCCCACCTGAACACCGACAGGCATGATTCTTTTGCCGAGTGATGTCCATGATGGAACTTTACCTTCAAATGGTGGGGACGTCCACCACAAGTGGGAGGGGGCCAGTTTTGTGGGTTTAGATGGACAGAGTACATACTCAGCCATACACGACCAGGCTCTCTTGGTTCTAAACAAAAAAGGACAAGAATATCTTTTCAACTCTTGTCCATACTTGAAGGATTTATTTAAAAATAAAAGATACGTAGAAATTTCGGGTAAAATCCATATTATTTTCCGTGAGATTTTTCTGATAAATATTGCTTGTAAATATGGAAAATCTGAAAAATCTGCTGAGAAAGAGATTTGCCACCATGGACAGAATAAAGAAATCTTTTCACAATCTACGTTGTAAAATATTACACAAAAATGCTAGTGATAAAGATTCTTGGCATCCAAGAAAGTATAAAGAAAGGAAAGATAAAATTAAAAAAAAAAAAAAGAAGAAGAATATGACCAGTAATGGGCCAAGTTTGGTTCTAGCGCAGGTTAGTCTAAGCTAAACCTGCATGCATGGTAGGACTTACACCAAGCTTGTCTCGAGCCTAAGCCAGATCCAACCCTTGTCGTGTAACTTAATAAATGGCTGAGCCTGACCCTAGTCCATGTACAAACATATATTTTACCACCTCTAAAATTAAATTAGCTATCAAGGAAAATATTCATTACTATTAGAATTAAAATTAAAATAATCATATGGAAAAATTTTAATTACTATTAATAAGTTATCTAATCTAGATTTAGATTTTTTTTATGGAAAAGGAATTTTTATTAAAGGAGATTATCAACATAGGGTGGGGCCCCACAAGAAGCCCAAGGACCCACCTATCTATTCTAGATTAATCATATAGAAAAAAAAAATTAATTACTATTAATAAGTTATTTAACCTAGATTAGTCCATAAATATTTTTAAAATATTTTGAAAAATTAAAAAAAAATGTAATCTTTTTAATATAACCTTAAAAACCATAAACTAGCTAGACTAGGCTAGACTTGAGCTGAGCTGGCAAACCTTTATACATAGCTCAAGCCCAACCTGATTAATAAATGGGCTTCACTTTTAGGCTCAAGCCCGACCTTTTGGCCACATATGCCCGTCCGAATTTAGCCTAAAGTAGGCCAAGCCTAAGAGCCTAACAAGCTAGCCCGACTGATTGAAACATTAGAATAAAGTATAGATAGAGCTAGACATGAACTGAGCTAGCTTGGTTAACTCGCTCAACTTGGCTCAAATAAGCATGACTCAGCTCAGCTCAAAAGCTAGGTTCGGGCCAAGCCGAGTTATTTCATTGAGCTCAAAAAAATTATGAGCCAAGCTCGGCCCTTAGCCCCAACTCAACTCAGTTCGACTGGATTCAATTTTTAACTTATATATATATATGTGTGTGTGTGTGTGTGTGGGGGGGGGGGGGGGGGGGGGGGGGGAAAGGTACTATGGCTCAACCTCATGGGAAGTTCTCATGAGGTTTCCCATGAGGTCAAGCTGTGTGGGCCCCACTATGATGTGTGATGGGCATCCACCCCATTAGTCAAATGCATCATTCCATGGTGGGCCATGGGCCTAAAACTCAAGCCAATCTATGGCTTGAGTGGGCCACCCCATAGATAATAGTTGAGAGATCCACCCATTGAAACCCTTATGATCGTTTATAGGATCAACTGAGATGTGGTTGAGAAATCCAACCCATCCATTGTGCATGTCCCACTTAAACAAGAGGTCACACCAAGTTTCAACCATATCCAAAACTCATGTGGGCCCTAAAAAGTGCTTTTAGATGTTGTAGGCATGATTTTACACTGTTTTAGGTGGTATGGCCCACTTCAATTCTGAATACAGTTGATTTTTGGATATCCCATAACCAATAGGGGTCCCACCAAATGCATGGCGTGGATGTTTGATAAAAATCACAGTGGGGCCCACATAACTCGATCTCATGGGAAATTCCCATGAGGTCCAGCTCATAGTACCTTTTATATATATATATATATATATATATATATATATATATATATATATATATATATATATATATATATATATATATATATATATATGATGGATTTACGGTGTGGATAAGACACGTACATCCATGGTGGCCCCACAATGTTTACTCAATATGCATAAGTGCACTGAGTTACTCAGTAAGCAATTCACTTCCCCTCTCCATATCGCTTTTCTTTCCATTGTCCAAAGCAAGGGGCAGTGAGACAATAGAATTGGTGAATATCTATGGACATCCATCTACAGTACACGTGGCAACATTTTGTGTAAATCTTATCCGCCCATATATTAGGCCCTAGGATGGATAATTTATGTATCAATAATCAGGTCTATTGGACAAATATATCTATCTGATTGATGGCCATTAAAGTGAGGTTGAAAAATAAAAAACATTAACTGTCAAAAAATGCAGTGAGACGAGGTACAAAAAAGTAATGATAGAAATATGCTTCTTAAGTTTTATTATTGATCCATATACCCTGATACAGTTTTGGGTAGACCCAATCGATACATCAACTTGTCACATGTCTTGTGGGGGGAGATGTTTCTACCGTACTCCGGTTCATCCTGCTCTACCGTATCATTTTAAGCAAGGAAAAGACGCGTTAGAATGCACATCTCGACAATTAAGGACTCAACACTGCACAGCCTCCCACGTAGTCATGCCACGAAAAGCATGTCGAGGCGAGAGGCCTACTTTTACAACTATTTAAATGGACGGTCACATTCACTTCCTCGCTAAGATTTATAGTTCACGACTCAAGAGAAATAAAAATATATATATATATATGCCCAGCTAATAATTTGATTGAGCCGACAATTAGGTACCTATACTATATAAAAAAATCAATCTATTCCAGCCTACTAGATATTCCAAAATACAAACATAAGTTAAGACTTCCAAAGTCATTAGTAAAGTACTGAAGCATAGGACATTCACATTAAGTAAGGCTTATAGAGAGAGTCATCCTTGGTTAACTTGAAACCTACTTCAATGATAATATGAATTTTGACGTGGGCGCAATGTCCTTCACGTTTATCATTTTAATTACTAACGTCTAACAATATTAGTGACATTATTTATAGAAGTCCCAAAGATGCATATGGACAACTTAACTTTCCTCCTTGAACTCCCTATAGTATGAGTATTTTTCAATTCAGTAATGTTTGGCATTAAGCTATAGAATACCTAATTAAGGCTATTATAAGAGTCATATGACCACCATATTTTAAGACCACTATCCCCATAATTATCAGATGATAAATGTATAGTTTATTTGATATGTTTATCCAAATCGGTGTTCAAGTCTTACGGATCCTTTGGCCTCTGACAACCAGTAATCAGCACCTACTCACCAGTTTGTGCATATTTACCCATAGCTTAATAATTTCAGATAATCAAGGCTAAATCCTCAAGTCGTTCAATGCACTTCCCGCAAATATTATCAGTGTATGAATATGATTATTTACACATAAGAAACCTATATCAGTAAGTAAACATTTTGTAAGTAATGTAAAAATGAAAACACAATGAACTACATAAATCGATATTAATGTAAACAATATTGTATCTTTATGGATTTTCTTAGAGAACCCATCTAAAAAAACTTTTTCTCCACATATAATAAACAAAACTCGTTATCTAGGACCTTCCATTAACGAACTATCAAATTTATGGAAGAAATCAAAACTTTAAAGGTTTAGATCATACATGTAATGAAGATTCAATGATGTAAAAGACTCTAAATTCGATGTACATCCTCCAACCTAAAAGGCATCTCCCTAATCCATCCAAGTACCAAGAGTCAAGATAGCACAATCTCAAATCCTTTAGTAAGTATCGAAGTAGATGCCCATCATTAATAAGGTGGATCATGCATGAAAAGTAGGAGAAGCAAAGGATAAGATGAGTAAATCTCTCTCTCTCTCTCTCTCTCTCTCTCTCTCTCTCTCTCCACACATCCCAAGAGGTGGGGATGTCCAAGCTCTCCTAGTTTTGTTTATACACTCTAGGATAGAATTATATTTAATTATATGAAGAGGTTGAGTTTTAAGGGTGTAACCAATTCAGTGTATTTTACTATGAATGAAGTCTGCTAATCCACCTTATGTATGCTTATACATGTAATGTAGTTCTCCCAATCACTACACCAAAATCATGTATTAGGAACGGTAACATTTTTAGTTTAAAAATAGTTTTAAGTTATTCCTAATGTTAACGATTTTAGACCATTTTTAAGTGTTAATTAGGGCAAACCCTCATCTCTCCATCTCTTTCTTTTTCTTTTCTACCATTTTCTTCTCATTTCTTCCAAGAATGCAGAGATCTTCATGCAAACCTCTCTCTCTCTCTCTCTCTCTCTCTCTCTCTCTCTCTCTCTCATTTTTCTTTTCTTCCTATTTCTTCTCATTTCTCCCAACAAGATAGAGATCAAAGAAAAGCTCATGGATATCTCCAAATGGTGGCCAATACTACAAGAAAGGGTTGTTATGTTACCCTTTTATTGCCCAAACCCGATGCTCCAAAATCCAGTCTCCTAAAATAATTGTCTCTCTCCATCCCGAGTTCGATCACTAGAGTGCCTCTCTACTAGGGTTTGATCACCAAAACTCGTCTCTCTCTCTCTCTCTCCACTTAGGTTTCATCACAAGAGTAAATCTTTACTGTTGCAATGAAATCGGCACGAATAATGGCAGTGGATGAAGGCGATGATCTTAAAAACTATCCCTTCGGACACAATTCCTTCCCACTTCTTCAAACCCTAGCTGTCAAGGGGTTTCCACTACAGGCAACTATGGATTCCGATTCCATTGATAATATACTCAGATCCAAGGTACTTCCTCTCTTTCCTTTCATCCTCTTGATATTACCTGATTTCTCATATTAAAGTTTGAGTCTTTATCTTAGATTTCATAGATTCTAATTTATTTATTTTTTTCTTATTTCCTCTCCCAAAAAACTCAAATATTATTTATCTTTTCTCGTTTCCTCCTCTCACAAAAAACTTTAAATCTCTCTCTCTCTCTCTCTCTCTCTCTCTCTCTCTACCGTCGACATTCCATGCATGCAATTCAAGGATTCCTCAGTCTACTGCTGAAATTCTCTACTACCAAGTTCTGTTTGAAGTCTGGTAGTGAATCGAGATGAATGGCTAACAGGACGGTCTCATCCCTCAAGAATCTGGACAAGATATCTTACCTCTCATAGAAAGAGGTTGCCGAGATCAATGAGATACACATAGTCCCTCTCATCTTCAGTGTTGATCAGTTGATGATTGGTGGTCCAATTGCTCTATGGTTCTGCATTATGTTTGGTCTTTTTTAATGGTTCTGGTTTAGTTATGGGTTTGTGATTGTAGGAGCTGGCGACCTTAAGCATCGCAACGTCAATAACAAAGGTCATGTCTATTTACATATTATCTGATTAATTACTTGCCTTGATATTTCTGAGTACGTATTTGTTACTTTTCATTGGTCTTGAAGCTAACAATTTAAGATATAAACGTATATTACTTACAACCCTAAATGTATAAATAATCAAAGATATAAATATTTGGATTAAGGATGGTGATTTGATTGGGACAGTAAAGCCACCGATCAGGATGCAAGGTTGTTGGGTTGAGCTTACTAATTTGATCCAAGGTTTAAAGTATTTTTCGAAAGCTAAAGCTTATTCTATTATGGGTTTCTCTCTCTTTTATTTTACGAGCATTTTCATCATAATCTGCAGGTGGAGTTAGCTTCACTTCTTTGACATGATGAGGATAATCTTTATTATTTGTGGTATTCATGTGAATCCATTAGACTAACCGGTTAGGATCCAAGGTTGTTGGGTTGATCTCACTGATTTGATCCAAGGTTTAAAGTATTCTCCAAATGCTAAAACTTATTCTATTAAGGGTTTATCTCTCTTCTATTTTACGACCATTTTTCCTAAGGGCGTGTTTGACTTAATGTAAATGTGTGTAAGGGAGTAGGGGAGAGTCATTATGACCGTCTCATGCGTTTGGTTTGTAAAATATCGGCGAAAATGACGGCACTCGAGTATATTTGAAATTCGTTATGGCTGCGTCTCATTACACTGGAAATCCATTTGGAGATTTCACAACAGCCCTTGAAAATCGGTGTGATGGGCTTTCACCCCCATAGTTTGCGAGAGCATGTCCATGGACACTACACCTCCTCCCTTTCTCCCTATAAAATGGTATTACTGGATCTCGATCGCACGCATCCAGCTTTTTCGCCGAGGTTAGGTAAGAAATATTGATATTTCAATAGTCGCACTTCTCAATTTCAGATTGTTCTTCTTTCAGGTTTCTCATCTAGTTCATCTTCATCGTAGGTGTGAAATATCGGCTTCCATCATTGGCCAAGATTGGGAGGATCGGCAGGTGAAAAAGAAAGTGGAAAAAAGCAGGTCGGTTGCATACTTCGCCACCTCTATCAATGTTCCTGGCATCGTCAAGCCCGCAGCTTTCTTGCGATCAGACTTGTTATTCACTCATTAATCTCTATCTGTGTCTTTACACTTACGACAGTTCGTGAAACCCGATCGTGATTGCTCTATCCTTGAACGAGCATGTCTCAGTTTCCCAATGGCCCGATATACCACCACCAAGTATGTCCCCCTAATCTCCCTCGTACTAGTATATCGTTGTCAGTAGGGGTTTAATCTGCCTCACTACGTCCGTTATGGGCTCGATTCAACTTGAAAATCTAGCCTGAAATTTCATAAAGGAGAACAAAACCATTCAGATATATGATTTCTAGTGCATGTTCGGGTTCGTGCCTAAAATGATCAGGAAATGACTCTGGACGGAATGGATAAATGACATACAATGGTTGGGTCTACAACAAATTCAGTTTGGTCAGCTGTAAATGTATGTAGTTTATCTACATCGTCCATATATGATTCCTAATGTCTATTTTGGTAATCATCAATGCACTGCGTTTGATTTTACCAATGACAAATAGGGAAAAGTCCGATAATAACCAATGACATTTCGTTTGATTTTACCTGGTAAGTCATTATGAACCATTTACATTTACTTACCGTTATTTCTCACAAAACAAACATGCCTCAATTTCTACATGTGGGGTTAGCTTCACTTCTTTGACATGATTGAATGCAATTTTTATTATTTGTGGTATTCACGTGGATCCTTTGGACTATATCCAACTTACACATGTTGCCCATCTGATGAGCAGATGTGGACCAACCTGCAATTTGAAACATGGCACGTTCACATTCTACATTTTCTGGCAACAACCTAGATCTTATGTAGGTGTGGTATGTTGGCACTGATTCCCTGCAATTCACTTCTTTAATTTCACATGTGAATGGCTTTAGCATCTCTTTATAGTTTGAAATGGTGCACTAGGTAGGTATCATATTTTAGCAATTTTATTCTATATCATCCTTCTTATTATTTCCTTAGACATTTATCATTGATCTAAACTTTTTAGTTAATGTAAGCAACACACTGAAGAGCCTAAACACTACTTAAATTGTCATAGCCAGTCAACCCAGTCCGTGATCATATCCCCAAACTGTCACAACCAACTCTTAATACGTTCCTAATTAGTCTTAGCTTGCTTATCTACCAACAATTTATCTAACTTTGGCTCATTATCTATTCTTAACCCATTGTGAAGCTACACAAACTACTCCGAATCATATGTCAAAACCTCAGTCACTTAGCAACCTTATTTCTTTTTTATGCATTTGATAATGAAAAAATGGCTTGCCTAGTATTTTTTGAATGAATGCATGATCACCTAATGTTGCTGATTATGGTTTCATGGTCAACCATATTGTAAATGATATCAAATCACATGCTTTTAATAATCTGAGAACTTTGGATGTTTCTCAAATACTTAGATGTACATGGTTTCTTTATAAACAACCTAATAATATTTGCGAAAGGAGATATCAAGCAATGGGAAGAATTAACATATGATTACAGGTTCTTTTATGGTCTTAATATATTGTACATTCTGTATTCATTTTCTACAATGTTTAAAATGATTATTTTTTGTTGAGATGGATGTTATTATCATGTTTTCACTAAATGCTAAAACATGGCATGTGTGTAGAATTTAGGTATCTTGTGATAGGCCATTCATGTGGTCCATACCACATGCAGATGAAAAGTAAATTCTCTATTAATATCATATAGGCGCCCAACAAAAGAATTTAAATATAGATATTAATTTTAATTTTACCATTTTGAAGTTAGTGAGTAGCAGTTATAAATGCAATCTTTTCTTACCATTTTAAAAGAACATGTTCTATATGTGATTGTAATTATAATCATCTTTCTTTTTCAGGTGGAACAGTTGGAATCACTTCTGGTGCAGTATTAATAAGACCATAGTGAGAGAAACTGGTGAACTAATTTATTCAACCTTGTCTTTTATTTTATAATGTCTGAAATGTAAATTGAGAAACTTAAAAAGAGTACTAAATTGTTTTTTCTCTCTTCTTAAAAGGAATTTTCAACTGAATGTTGCGATTCTTTTGAATGCTCAACTGAAATTTTAAATATTTGATTTTAAAGTTTTTATCTTCCCTTATTCTTATTGATTTAAGTATATTTTTGTTACTTACACTTATAACAGTTGATGCTTTGGTATCAACTGGCCTTACCAAGCTTGGATATCAATATATAAATATAGGTATTTTGTTTTGGCAACCTAATTTTTATTTTTATTAGTAAAAATTACTTGTATTGTTAAATAATGGTTAACTGAATTTATAATTTTTTTATCAAATGATTGTTGAGGTGAATTACTTCGTGACTCGGAGGTTCGCTTTTTTTCCTTTCAGAACTTTGTTCAAATCTCTTAGTAGACTTAAATTTTTTAAGATTTTTTTGTATTTGGTTACATATTCTAAGAACTAATAGTGACTATCCAAATTTAAAAAAACGAATTTGAATTTCAGGGTAATTTTAGTCACTAGAAATTCGACATTTTCATTTGGGATTAAGACTCTTACAGATTATGTACATAGCAAGGGGGCTTAAGCTCGAAATCTATTCGAATGTAGGGTAAGCGTATTACATTTTTTTCTAATTAAGGTTAATATTTTTTAAGGATGTTGTAACATTAATAGAGATTTATACCTTTTAGAGCCATGTATCTGCACATCTGTCCTTGATAATTTATTTCCTTAAGTGTTGTTTGCGATGAAGGATTTGGAGTAGAGATTTGTCAAGTATATGAATTTCATATATCCCATATTTGTTTACTATTGGGGATTTTTCAAATCCATACCACTATAAGTCCATGCGTTTGCGTCAAATCCAAATCCTTCAAAAAATTCAAAGCTAAGGGACTTTGTGATTTCACAAATTCCAAATTACTTGACAAATCGATAATTTGACAAGTTCATGAATTTTTCAAATCCATATTCTCATTTTTCTAATCCCAAACAGGTAAATAATGAAGCTACTGATTCTTCAAAAGAGGTAGAAAGGACTAAGATGGTTATTGCTCTTCGTAATTGTTCAAAATTTTCAGGTATCAGACATGTAGCAGGACAATACTAGAATCACTTGGTTATGAAGAGAAAGATGTCAGGACCTTTGCTTCATGAGTATTGCATATTAGAATTGGCTTTAAGTTGCTATTTCTTGGTAGCATCATTCTCCAATTTGAGTATAATTTGAAAACACAAACATCTTTTATATTTATAATAAAGGCTAATCATTTTTTATAATTAAAATTAAGAACTACTTTGCAGAGAATTGATTATTTAAAGTATGATAATTACTGGAATGGTGGTTCCAACTGTACAAGATGGTTTTCAAATATGTTATATATTGCACCAAGAATAAGAAAAGAAATTGTTTTCTTCAAATGTTTTCTTTTGTTTATTAAAGTAAAAGTAACTTTGGAAATTTATTTCTGCTTAATATTTTTTCACAAAAAATTGTGACTTTCATTTCCTCATAAATTTAGTAAATGTAAATTTTCGTACTCTTTGAAAGATATCTCTCACTGCTTTACCATTAACCTTTTCACAATTCCATAAAAAACATATACATTAAAATAAACAAGTCATTTAAGATTTTTTTCCACAAAATTCCTCCAATGTGACGTTATCTCTTTCTGAAATGTTGAATTTCTTAATATGAGAATTTGGTGGCATTAATATTAAGTAAATCCTCTTAGTGTTCAAGCTAAGAAGGTTAGGATGGAAGGAGCTGACGAGATACCTAGTAAATGTAGATTTTAATGGTAACACTATCAGTGATTAAACCTTGGATCACTCACACATGCTACACTGTCTCTACCAGCTCATCTAATAAGCAAGAGACAACATGTAGCTTCTACAATCCATGAACTACTTAATAAATAGACATTGAATAATGTGATTTTTCTTTTTATAGATTTGAGATGGACCCCTCATAGGCTATAGGTTTGTTGTCCTTATACTAAATCGGGCTAAAGATGAGACATTCAGCATTGTAGCTCACTTTGATGACATTGGTCTCCCAATAGGGACAACAGTCCAGGTAAGTGATCTCTAGAAGGTAGTTTCAATTTTAACTTAGGGCCTGTTTAGTAAACACTTAAAAATGAAGTCATCTCATTCTAATTAATCATAGTTGTATTAGAGATTTCTAATTATAATTTTTGGTTAACAAGAATATATTTTTAATTCTTAAAAAAAATATGATCTCTAATACATAATTATGACTAACTAAAACAAGACCTCATTTTTACAGCCTTTAGTATATCCATGCGGTAGATCTTCTTTCCTTGATTGATCTTCTATATTTTGAAATTGTTTATTTTTTAAGTAACTTATGTTCATTTATAGATACAGCATTAAGACGTTGAGAAAGAAATTCTAAAATAAAATAAATTAGATTTGTGTCCTATCAAACATATTACATGCATTCTTCTAAAATAAATTCACTAGATTTTATTGTTAATTATATGATGCGAATGGATGTGTGGTTGTGATTGTATCATGCATTTTTTTTATTGTGATGCATACATCTGTTACCAACTATTATTTATGGCATAGTATATCATTTCCTTTGTACATATCTAATGGATTTGACCGGTTTAAATATACATTAAAAATATATCTAAGTTCTGTTCGATCATATAGGCATAATCACGTGGTTATCTAGATACATAGATTGTTTTTCTAGTTAGAGAAATTATATTCATTTTCTTCCTCAAATCATCTATAGCAAACTTTTCTTCATATATTGGTCAAAGATTACAAGGATCTAATGGATTTGACCGGGTTAGATGTACATTTTATAGCTGCATTTGAACATGCCAGATCATTGACCTATTCTTGCCATAAGTTTAGCACACTCTTCGTAGACCACAGTGAAAATTCACACAAACCAGATGGTTCTATTCATCCTTAACTTGGCCATTTTTCACATTCATTCTCTTTTATACGCATCAAGTGGTCAGCATAAATGCCCCACCCAAAGTATGATTGACATTTATGATCACACGTATCTCTTTACCAACAATATCATGTAGTTATTTATTCATGATATTGATTGGTTGGTTTTGATCATTTGATCAACAAAATGGCCAAATGGATGGTTACTAAGTTTTGTCATGGATGACATAGGAATTATTACTGAGTTTTGTGGTTCCATGTATATGAAAAATATGTGAAATACATTCTTTCATTCTTCAGTTAATAGATCATACAATTTCCACTGTGCTATATAGTTGTTTCCCAAAAGTGCTTTTATGTATTTTATTTAGCTCAAGATGCTAAACTTCTTGTGTATTTTCTTATTGTTTTATTCTTAGATCAAATTCATAGGAGTTCACTTTATTTTTTTATTTAACTTCACCATCTAAATAAGACATAGTAATCTAATGTTTCAATGTACTGGCTTTAACACTTTCTTTCTAGACTTACCTTTAGCACATATTAGAACTTCTCTAATAAGTTTGTAATTTAATTGGTGCTTTGATTACACATTTCTTGATTGGTTTTGTGTTAAGAGCATTGCACAGATTAGAACTTCCCTCTGATTATTGACCTGCTGATTAGAAAAAATATTTTTCATGATATGTTTGTATGCAAAATTTGCACTTATTTATTTTCATAAAATATATTATTATGGATATAATCCATAGCTGTTGTTAAGTTTTGGCTACAAACTAAAACCGTAACCGTTAGAACCCATTTCTAATTTTTTGCGACGCCTCTTTTAAGAACGGTCATAAACCATTCTTAACTTCTTCTAGAATGATTTTCAACTGCTATGAATCAGCGATTTCGATGTTGTGAATATCATGATCATCCACTAAATATCTATATCTTATGCTGATTAAATAGTAGATTATCTAATTTGAAGTATCAAGTCATCATGAACGCAATTAAAGTAGTTTAATTTAATAGTAAAAATAAAACTTTGATGGTAAAAAATCTTTAAAGAATTTATTAAAGCATTTTAAAAGTTAAGCTCAATAGAAAAATTATTTGATGAGTACCTGATTAAGAGATTTAGCCGTTAAATGCTCCTTAGGTAAAACTCAATGAGTTCCTTGTTAGACCGTGCAAGAACCAACGGTTCCTAATGAAAGTATCCAACCATTTTCACTTTCAATCGCTTCTACGTATCTTATCAATCAAAATCATGACCTTTACGCATCCTCAAGTTCAAAGATTAATCAATTCCATCCAACATCTAGTCTAGGCCAATGAAAACCTAAATCAATGACTGGAACTCGATCCATCAAATGCAAGTGTCACATAGGTCCGACCCTATATCTTATATTCACAGTACACACGCTCCTATGTGGTTTAAAGGGTGAAGGCACACTGATACCAAGTTGGATCCATAATGATAGATATTGTCCATCTTAAGTCAATTTCCTCATATAGGATTACTATACATCTCATAATAAGATGTTTATAGGTGTGTCTTACATACTTGTGATAGTCATAGTCCATATAGGATACTAAGATCCATGGACCATGATTCTTTCTGATCAATGATCATCGTGATCAATCTCTAATTTTTAAAGATTATTAAAAGACTCACTCCTTAACTAACCCATATATTTATAATTTTAATATGACACTACATTTTAAGGTATATTATGATGTCAACAGGGGTCTCATGGCCATCATGATCTACGGCGATGATTAGTCATCTCTCATCCATATGTTATTAGGTATTTTGGGACACACACTACTGCATACCTTTATATATGTTTCTCATACATCATTTGATGTAATGACTATCTTACATTCACTATCCCAACTAAACATGCTCACTTCAAACATATCCTTAACATATACAGATATTTTCTTAATTCTTCATAAGCAGTTTTGGACATTAATAATTGTGAGGAATATTTTAATGTTATTTTCAATGTTAATAACGATTGTGGCATGCATTTTCAGATCCTGTTTTGTTAACTGACATTCTCGTAGACTTTCGAGTAGGTAAAACTGAAATTTTTTCTGATAAGTTATGTAGACATGAAGTCAACATTTCAATTCGTGGGAGTTATGATACCTACTAATTTGTAATGCCATCAATGTAACATAATCAAAATTTAAAAAAAATAAGTTATTCGTCATCTTCCTTCAATGCATGTCACTATATACAATGACTTAAGTTAATTAAAATAAACTAGTAATAATGTAGGCATAATATTAAAAAAATGGTAGGCTCGAAATCTATGGAACTAACTATGAGAACAAGTATGAAAATGTCACAAGTATGACATATTGTACAAATAGTTTGAAGTAACTAGATTATTACAATAACTCATTAGTAATATTTATTTACAACTGCTTAGATGTGAATCTAATTATATTCTTTTAATAATCTCGTTTGTTTTTCTTAACCATGGATTTATGTAATGTTGATTATGCTTACGAACCATTACCTCTCTTCATTTGTGTTAATGTTAATATGTGATTAGGTGATATCCTCTTGAATTTTACCTAATCATCATTTATATCAAATTGTGTTGAGCATAACATGTCAGCATAATTTTCTCTTAAATCTAAAGCTTGATCTAAGGAGTTGTCTTCAAGATAAAGAACTAATGTTTTAATACATATAACCATTGTTCAATGAGATTCCTTAATTGACATGTCAATAATTAACAAGCTCCTTATTGACAAGTGTTCATCATGTTCAATAATTATACAAATGGTATCGTACACCGCAGTATGAAGCTATAAAGCTAGGGCTCTCAATGGGTCGGATCTGGATCAGATCCAACTCCAAGTCCAGTATATCTGTAGACGGATTCAGATCCAATTTGGATCCAAAAGGTGATATCCATATCTGATCCATTTATAAATTGCTAAATCCATTTCCAATCCAAAATCCATATAACCATCGAATTCGGGTCGGATCTAGGTCTGAATCCACCCCCATTACAAATCTAAAAAAAATATAATATAATATATTTAATTTAGTAAAAAATAATGCAAATTCTACTATTTATTGTGGTATGGTCGACCTAAGAGTGGCATGTCTCAAAATTGAGACATGGCTTAAAATAATCTATAAAACGGATGGCCATTATGAATATAACATATACAGTAAGGCGACAATGAGTCGGATCTTAATCGGATTCAGATCAAACTCAGATATATTCCTATGAATCCAAATCTAGTCCATTTAAGTAATCGAACCTATTTTAAGATCCAAATTTGATCCATTTAACTAATCAGACCTATTTTAAGATCCAAATTCACATTATACGAATTCGGAGCAAATCGGATCTTGGATCTGACCCGCTCCATTGAGAGCCCTATATAAAACCTGATAAGTGTGTGTATATAGTATCAACTACATAATCTTTTTCTACAATAATGACAACATATGAATATGAGAAGCAAAATAATTTATCATTGGCTAATTAAAGCATTACTTGTAAAACATAAGTGATGTTAAAGATTAAAAGTGGATTATGTGTATGATTTAAGGCATTCTAAAAAACTCAGACATCAGAAGTTAATTCGTCTCATTCATCTAAAATATTTAATTTTTTATATTAAATGAGTAGGTAGCCATTAGATTTTGAGATAAAATCTCTTTTCTATTTTAGAAACTCAAAATTTTAAATCAGCGGACGAAAGTCAATGTGGGGTCCCGCCAATGACACCATTACAATCTTAATTGAAATATTACTTTAGATTAATTATAAAATACAATAATATAATTAATTAAGAAGAAGATGAATACGTCAACATCAAATTACTTAAAAATAGTTACACCATTAAGAGTTTGTTCAGATTTCAGTATGTATCTCTCAACCAGTTTACTTGACATAATCCAAGTACAATGAGATAATTACATCTAGCATACTCTATTGAAATATCAATTTACAATTTTACTAAAAATGTGAAGCGGTATGTAATTATTTTATTTTGAACATTATTTCCAACAGTGTGGAAGAACAATAGGACTTACTCTTTAAGAATTATTTATCTTGTTTTTGTCAAAATATTTTTTCGTTTTGAGCACTTCACACAGTTGGAAGAATGTGTCCTTACACATTTTAGTTGTAACATATAATCGGCTTTAGAAGTCCTAATTTTACTATTAATGAACTTAAAACATTCATCGTTCTCCTATCATGATGTACTTTTATCATGTACTAGTAGCAATACTCTATTACTTTCATTACACATGCAATAGCCACCAGCATTAAAACAGCAACGTACCAATTTCCATATCATCCAATAAATGATCTTTCATTTTCACTCCAATATGTTATAATAAAAGTATATTTATCAAAGTATGTTAATAATTTAAGTTATTAAATGCATCAAAGGTAAACTTTATTAAGCTATTAATATGAAGTATATAGACTTAAAAATATATTAATTGAAAAGTATACCATAAAAATATAATATTTATATAGGACAATTTACTCCGTAAAAATAATTACTCGATAAAAACAACTTTTACATCTGCCAAATGATGTCGTAAAGTTCTACTCATTTAATTTTTATGCAATTAATTCATCAATTATCCTATATGAAGGTTAAAACATGCAAGTTAGAAGATTGTCTCAACCAAATATTAGCCTATTTTACATAGTGTATATACGGAAGTTATTTCAATTTACACACTATTCTACGACATCGATCATAATTACAACTTACATGTCACAAATGTCCTGAATATAAATCTGCAGCATAATAATGAATCAGGAACAAAGAGAAGAAAGAGAAATGAAGTTTTCTTTATCCTTGTGACACAGACGATTAGGCCATATCTCTCGTGAGATAATGAAAGGCTTGCGCGGAATAAAATACTTCAATCCTTATACTTCTTTTACTTTAAAGATTGTACAGATTGCATTAAAGGAAAACAGACTAAAATAAGGAAAAATGGTGCAACCAGGAGCGTAGGTCTGGTAGAAGTGATACATACAAATATTTGTATTTCATTCCCTACAGCTTCATGGAGTGGACATAAATATTCTATCACTTTTATAGACTATTCTCGCTACGGATACCTATACCTAAAAAATGAGAAATCAGATTCCCTGGATGCCTTCCAAATCTATAAGGTTAAAATCAAGAACTAACTAGATAAAAAGATTAAGGTCGTCAGATCTGATAGTGGTAGTGAGTTCTACGGAAGATACGACCGAAACAGGAAGGAATACAAGACCTTTTGCCAAGTATTTGTAGGAATGTGGCATTATCGCTCAGTACATCATAGTTTGGGACTCCAGAGCAAAACGATGTAGTCGAAAGGCACAACCGAATCCTTATGGACATGGTGTGAAGCATTGTAAGTAATTCAACACTGCAACTATCCCTGTAAGGTGATACCATTAAGACCGTAGCTCACATCCTTAATAGGGTTCCTAGCAAATTTGTCCTGAAAACTCCTTTTAAGTTATGAAATAAGAGAAAGTCTTGTCTTAACTATTTTCATGTTTGGGGTTATAGTGCAGAAGCTAGATCGTATAACTCATACCAGAATAAACTTCACCCAAGAATTGTAAATTGTTTTTTTATAGGTTACTTTGAAAGGTCAAAAGGTTATAGATTCTATTGTCCTTCATATTCTTTGAAGATTATTGAGACTGGGAATGCCAGATTTCTTGAGGACACTAGAGACCGTAGGAGTATGAACATTAGAGAAATTGTATTTGAGGAGGAACGAGTCTTGATTTCTATTACAGTAATTCCTATAAATGAGGCATTAAGCCCTGCAGTCAGTACAGATCGCCACGAAGGACCTCAAGTACAACCCACTGAGGAACGAAATCAAAATCTTGATCCGATTTAGAAAATTAAACCATTAAGAAGATCTCAAAGGGAGAGGATGCTTGCAATCCCTGATGACTACATCATCTATTTGCAGGAGCGCGAGTTTGACATAGGGGTGGAAAAAGATTCTAAATCTTTCTCACAATTCAAACAAAGAGTTAATTCCTCTCAGTGGTTCAATGCTATGAAAGATAAGTTGAAATCTATGCAAGACAACAAAGTCTAGGACCTTGTTGAGTTATCTAAAAGAATTAAGCCAGTTGATTGTAAATACATATTTAATATTTAAAACTAAATGGGACTCCAAAGAGAACATCAAAAGGTATAAAGTCAGACTTGTTGCCAATGGTTTCAACCAACGAAAAGGCATTGACCACAAAGAAACTTTCTCTTCAGTTTCAAAGAAAAACTTATTTAGAATCATTATGGCTCTTGTAGCTCATGTAGACCTTAAACTAAAATAAATAGACATTAAGACTGTATTTCTCAATGAAAATTTGGATGAGAATGTATACATGTTACAACTAGAGGGTTTTAAAGTTGAAAGTTCAAAATGACTAGTCTGTAAACTTAAGAAGTACATATACGAATTGAAACAGGCGTCACGTCAATGGTACCTAAAGTTTCATAAGGTGATTTCCTCATACGGTTCTGTAAAAAATGGCAGATGAGTGTATCTACATTAAAATCAGTGGGAGTAAGTTCATTATTTTGATCCTGTACATGAATGACATATTGTTAGCCAGTAGTAATATTAGAATACTTAGTGATACCATGAAGTTTTTATTTCAAAAGTTTGAGATGAAAGATATTGGTGATGTTTCCTTTGTCATAAGCATCGAGATTCATAGGAATAGATCTCGAGGAATACTTGGTTTATCACAAATAGCCTACATTTGTAGGATACTCGAGCGGTTCAGCATGCAGAATTGCTCTCCTAGTCAATCACCTATAGTCAAAGGTGACCAATTCGAAAGTTTTAAATGTCCCAAGAATGATTTGAAAAATGATCGTATAAAGAAAATTTCGTATGCGTCATCAGTGGGAAGTATAATGTATGCTCAAGTTTAAACGCGCCCAGATACTGCCTTTATGGTTAGAATGTTGGGCAGGTACCTCTTTAATTAAAGGATTCAACACTGGACCGCAGTGAAGAAAGTGTTGTGTTACCTGCAACAGATGAAAGACTTCGCACTTACTTACAGGAGAATCGATCATCTGGATTTGGTTGGATATTCAAACGCAAATTATGCTGGTTGTGTCGACACAAGAAAGTCCATGTCTGGTTACATCTTTCTTATAAGTGAAGAAGATGTGTCCTGAAAAAGTGTAAAGCAGTCTACCACAACATCATCCACTATGGAGGCAGAATTCATCGCATGTCACGAAGCCATAATTAGGCAATGTGGCTACAGAGTTTTCTCACTAGTTTATAGGTGTTGAAACATATCCTGAAACCTATGAGAATATTTTGTGACAACTCAGCTGCGGTAAATTTCTTATACAACAACAAGCACTCATTAAGGTCGAGGCATATCAACGTAAAGTATCATGCTGTAAAGGATAGAGTAGTTGGATCATCAAGTATCTATTCAACTTATCGGTACTAAAGAAATGATAACAGATCCTCTCACCAAAGGGCTTCCTGTGGCGCCATTTCAGGAGCATGTTGTATTTATGGGAAGTCATCGACCTCGTAGATACACTCAGTTACTAGGAGTTTTCATATTCTGTTTAGATCTATTTTGCTTAAACACTAGTAGAGATTTCATTTATTTTAATGATTCCATCTTTTAATTTATATTATTTTCTATTTTTTGGTGTGCACAATGTATGTTTTAAGATATTAGAATTTTAATATTGTCTCATTAAAGACATCTTAAAAAACCTCATAGGACCTCTTGAAGGTAGGCACTTTCAATCACACTTAAGTATAACCTTCATACCACACGACCATATTCACAATATATGTCATTAAGATTGGTGATATTAGTGACCGTAATTCGTCCCAACTTGCCTCAATTAATGTTGTGTAGACTACCACGATCTAGTATTAACAGTTTTAATGGACTAGATTGGAAAAGATGTTGTCCACAAAATCTGACATATTGGTTAACCACTTAAGTAGAATTAAGATCCGTTACATTGAATAGTATAGCCCAAGTGGAAGAATGTAAGAGTTCTATATGGTGGACCCAACTAATCAATGGCCCGGATTTAATACAGATGTCAGATTCATGTGTGGACTAATCAGTGGACCCCACTACAGTAGTAATCTTGCAAAGATAAGAGGGGTTATGCGTCTAAACTGCCTAATAGCAGTGTTGTAGTTGGACATGGACTGTAAAGAAGCCCAATTCATGTGGAGCAAGGATAGCAATGTTTTAATGGGTTTAAAGCACTGTAATACCCTCTATAATTCCTATTCAAGGGGTGTTGGGTCCCCAATCTCGAACACATATAAAGAACTGAATTCTCATATCCAAATTCTCTATACAGCAATTCCAGGTGCGGAAGATCTCGATCCGAAAGCAAAGATGGCCCACCAAACAAGTATGATTTACATTTCAAATTATCCGATCTACATACCCGATACACTTCACGGTCCTATGAACTCCGCGATATACAGGTTCTAACAGTACACCACCATTATTCCACCCTGCTGAGAAGCCACATTGCTAATACCACTTTACCACAAGAAATCTTATTGTAGATTTCTCTATGTATTATGATTTACGATCTAATTGGATGTCTCTAGAAAGTTGCGGTCAAATGACCCATTTTAATGTCATTTTACAAACATTGGTAAAGTATAAATATTGCATAATCCCACCACATTACTACAATAATTTGCAATCCAAACAGGTTTAAGAGTAAAAAGGTTAATTTTTCCAACCACAATGGTTTTATGAAAATCTCTAATAAATTTTAAAACAAAAAAATAACTAACTAGTAATAATAACAAGAAAATAAGCCATTTCTTTTGTAATAATATTTATACTAGTATTTATCAGGACTTTATATGAGTCTGAATCCTTTGTTCCTAACAAACAAGAATTTTCGGGAAATGTGGTTTTTTTTTTTTTTTTTTTTTTTTTTTTTTTTTTTGTAGAATCATGCCATCACTAATAACATCATCATTTATCGCTTTGGTATTAAATGTGGGCTGTGATGACGGTGGACCAATAACATTGTAAGGAACAGAAAATTTCTATTAGTCAGAACGTACAAGAGGATTTGGATTGGATCCGTAAGGATGTTCCTACGCTAGGAATCTAGGTGGGGCTGCTGTGATATTTGTGAGAAATCCACATCGTCCATCCATTTTGTGAGCTCATTTAGAACATGTGACCAAAAATGAGCCAGATCCAATGATCAAGTGGGCCAAAAATGTGAAGATTGAACATCCACATTTGAAATATTTGTGGGGCCACGGAAGTTTTGAATCAGGATAATATTTTTGTTTTCAGTTCATCCCAATAGAAATGACATTATGAACAGTATGGATGGCATATGAACATCACTGTGAACTCCTGGGATGTTTCAACGGTAGGAATTTCCCCACCCATGTTTTCCTTTAGTGCAGCCCACTTGAATCTTAGATCTGGATCATTTTTTATTAAGTCTTAGATTTGGATCATTTTTTATTGCACGTCCTAAAATGAGCTCACAAAAGGGATGGACAGTGTGGATTTCTCACAAACATCACAATGGACCCCACCTAGATTCCGCGAAGGAACCTCCTGCAAAAGCCTTTGGCAGCAAATATGCGTCCATCTGACTCAATACTGGGATTCAAGTCTGACAAGCGGGGCTAGGATGATCTGTTCTAAAAAAAAAATCTCCAAACATGGTGAATCAAGACATTTCAACTTGCCGCTTAGGCCCATATAAATAAAATAAAAACAACAAAGTTTATGTTTAACCCAAAGGGTACAAAGATCAATGGCTAAGATGTTCCAATACGGGAGAATAATTGGATAATGCTCCATCCACGGTGGGATGTCAGGATCACCAGCCATTGGCCTGGCCCATTTATCAGAACTGGAAGACACGCGTCCAATTTGCAAAGCATATTATCCAACTCCTCAATCTATCATCTCATGTCAGTACAGTTCTTTTTGCCTACGTAGCTACCCTGTATAAGAACATGTACTGCCCGAAGCTGAGACCTATATGTGGATAGGTTCAAATGATCAGAACCATCTGTGTTTTGGGTGTCGACTGTCAAACAAAATTAACACAGTGAGAAACTTATGTTGAATGCTATAATACTAAGCCATTCATATGTGCATAGCTGAATGCGGACCAACGAAAACAAAATTTCATTCAAATCAATCAATCAACAGTTAGGATCGTTTATTTCAGCATGACCCAGAAGGTGAACGATTGGGATTATCCAACAACCTTAATTAGCGTGTGATGTACGCTGGTGATCAAAGCGGCTCGGATTGCGCAGTGTAGTGCACAGCGTCCGCATTGGTGATGTGTGGCGCTGGAGAAGCTCTGTGTCACACATTGATATATGTGTTTTATCCAAGCCGCCCATCCATCTTTTCAGATCATTTTAAGGCACGAGCTCAAAATGAGGTAGGAAACAATGGCGATTGAATGCTTACTATTAAAAACTTCCTATGGCCCACTGTAATTTTTATTCACTGTCCAATCTGTTGATTCGGTCACACATACCTCGATAAAGGTAAAACATAAATGTTAACTTGATCCAAAATTTCCTGACTCACAGTTTGTTTCGTCAATGGGACTAAAGTGTATTAGATGATATTAATAGATGAAATTAAAAAAAAAAAAAAAATCATCATGACACGTGTCAATGAATTGTCTGCTATCACCTTGGATTTTCAAAAGTCTATCGGATGGTTGGATTATAAAAAAGTTATTTATGCTCAACAATCCAGCAGGTTTATTGTATTTGAAAGGATTTTGACAGTAACGAAAAATTATATTGTGGGCCCCACTATTATGTACGTGTTATATCAACACCGTCCATCCACTTTACGAGAGCATTTTAAGGTAGTTGGCAAAAAATGAGGTAGATCTAAAGTTTAAGTGGACCACACCATAGAAAGTAGTGGAGATTGAACGCTTACCATTAAAAACTTCTCGAGGCCACTGAAGTTTTGGATCTAGCTAGTTGATATTTGTGTTTTCCCTTCATCTAGGTTTGTGTGACCTGAACAGGTTGGATGGCAAATAAACATCATGGTGGGCCTTAGGAAGGTTTCAACGGCGGGCATTATTAACCTTACTTCTTTCTGCGGTGTGGTCCACTTAAGTTCTATATCTGCCTTATTTTTGTACCCATGCCCTAAAATAATCTCAAAAATGGATGGATAGTGGGGATATAACACATGCACCATGGTGGGGCTCACAAAACCTAGTGACGTAAGTAAAGTTAGTGGTGTGCATCCAACGCTAGAATTAAGGGGATATGAAAAGTAATGGATGAAATCCAGGTTAATACAACCACATATTCCAATGACAAAAACAATAATGACGGTGGAGAAAGCAAAGGCAGGCTTATTTTAAAACAATGTGGTCTTTGAAATACAGTACTACTTAATACCATCTCATCACAAACAGGCTGATGGGCATTACGCATTGATCAACACTTTTTCCTTAAATGTGATCTACCTGAGAATCGGATCTATCACATTTTCGGGCTCACACCCTGAAATAAGCTAGAAATATGGATGGACTGTGTGGACAAAACACAAACATCACGGTGAGGCCCACGGATCTTTTCCAGCGTACTACGCAATCCGAGTCAAGGCCAAATAATCTCTATCTCTACTGCTTGTTGCCATCCATCTTAGCTGTTGAAGACGCCTTCTCCTCATCCTTCTCTCCACCACCATTCGCATTTCGACCGGCACACATCTCAGCTGTTACCATCTGGTCCACTTCTCGGAATCTCGAGTAGATATCACTCTTGTAGAATTTCCTTGTTCTGATCACAAGCACAAGTGAAACCAACGATCCGATGAACGTCACGGCCGTGATGATGATGAACGATAATCTGTAACACTTGGGCCCAATACAAGTCAACTTGCCTAGTAATGGCGCCACCCACAACCGCCTGCTGCTTCATCGCCTCCCGATCGTAAAGGCGGCCCGCCACCTTCACGTTGAGTATATACGATCCAAGCGGGCTGGCAAGGGCACCAAAATTGTACAATGTACCATAGTACTTGAGGCCAAAAATTTCTGAAATAATGGCGTAGATCATTGGCCACTGCGCTCCGAAGCAGAATCCGATGATCACAGATGCTACGTAGAGGGAACCTGGGGTGGGGAATGCAATCAGGAGGTGACCCACACAAGAGACGAGGAGGACCAACGTGAGAATCAACGGTCGGGGGAACCCATGCCTAGAGAGGAGGATTTCAGAGGCAAAGCCAGCCGCCACCCTCCCGCCGAAGTTCCATATGCTTATCAGTGATACAAAGGTGCCGATCGTTCGCCGCGGGTAGCCCATCGACTCACCAATCTGACCCATGTTGTCGACTGCCGTCAGAGTGCCGCCGAGGCCGCATACAATCACGACGAAGATGATTAGCATGTCGACGCTCACAAGCGCCTGCAGGATGGTGTAGTCCTCGCCTCTCTCCGGCGACTTAAAGATATCGACAATGCGGGGAATTCGTGTTCGCTTAGTTGGTGACTGCAGTTTGGGAGAGGAAGGAATCGGTGGTGGGGGCGGTGTAATTGCCAACACAGAAGGTTCTTCCTGTGTCCTAACCGTTGTTGTAGATTGGTTTTTGAGCTTTTGTATTGAAAGCTCTTCTCTCACAACTATAACAAGAGGGAGGAAGAGCAAGAACAGAACGACGGCGGCACTGCCGCCATACTCGGGAGCGGAGAAGCTAACCTGCTTCTCGACGATGATTATAAGCATCAGATATCCGGCGAGTGCGAGCGCAATGTAGAGAAAGGAGTAGAATATCTTGAGCTCGTTTGGCTGCCGGACAGATTTTATTATCCGAATTGTGCCGAGAAAGGCGACGGACAGTGCGGCCGGGAGCCACCCAATGAGTAGGATCAGTGACTTGGAATCATGGCCATAGAATGCGAGGTAGAGCTGGTTGAAAATGGCCCCACTGAGGACCGACGTAGCCCTTGAGGAGGCCGATCATGATGCCACGGCTCTCCGGGAAGTTCCTGACGCAGGTGACGAGAGCGCCGGTGTTGGCGAAGGTCTGCGAATTGGCGCCAATGCAGATGTAGAGGCACATCTGCCAGACTGTGGGCCGGGCAATCCGGCCCGTCACGGCAAGCCAGACCATGAAGTAGCCGGTGAAGTTCATCGCGGCGCCAATGGCGAGCACCGCCCATGGCGGGGTCAGCTCATTGATTAAGCCGGAGAGGATGCCGACGTTGGCGCCGAGGTCCTTGAAGAATCCGAGGGTGTTGAGCGTTTGCTGGTTGTAGGCCATTGTCGATTTTATGTCGCTGGAGTATATGCCGTAGATGTAGGTGGCCCCCGCCCCTGACATTATCAGGAACGACCCGAAGGCCATGAACCAACGGCCGCGAATCACCTGAAGGATGGGCTCCAACATACTCGCTGCACGGAACCTGCTGATCATGGCTGACAAATCAAGGGAGGCAGCAGTGGGTGGGATGGTGATGAACGGTCAGAAGCTAATGGCCACACTCGCCACACGTGAGAACAACGGCCACCAACTTGTCTCCGGTAACAGAAGAGCGAGGAGGAGGATTGATATGACAATGGGAGAGCATAGATTGGAGTGGAGTGGATATGTTCTCTTAAAATTAAGGAAATGATCGAGTACTCTCACGTGTAAGCACAGGGTCACCCGTGACCGAGAAAAATTTTGCTACACCCACGAGTTAGCTATGCTGGCTACAACCGGGTCTAGCAATCAACCCCCATCATGTATGTGTTGTATCCAGGCCGTCCATATATTTGGAAAGATTATTTTAGGGCATGACAGAAAAAATGAGGCAGATACGAAGCTTAAGTGGCTTCAAATAAGTTTTTAATGTTGGGCGTTCAATTCACACTATTTTCTGTGCTATGTACAATTGAATTTTGGATCTACCTCAGTTTTGGTGTTAAGCCATAAAATGACCTTACCAAATGGATAGACGGCGTGGATACAACACATAAACCACGGTGGGTCACTGCTACAACCACCGGTGTAACTAGCATAGATAACTCGTGGGTGTAGCAAAATTTCTCTACCCGTGACCGGAGAAATATTTTGCTACACCCATGAGTTAGATGTACTGGCTACATTGGGTGTAGCAATGACCCTACCATGATATATGTGTTGTATCCATGCCGTTTATTTATTTTGTAAGATAATTTTAGAGCATGACATAAAAAATGAGGCAGATCTGAAGCTCAAGTGCCCCCAATAAGTTTTTAATGGTTGGTGTTCAATCCCCACTATTTTTTGTGCTGGGTCCACTTTAGCTTTGGATCTACCTCATTTTTGGTGTCATGCCCTAAAATGATCTCACCAAATAGATAAACTGCCCCTAAAATGATATCACAAAATGAATGGACGGCGTGGATACAATACATACATGGGTCATTGCTACACTGGTGTATCCAACTCACGGGTGTAGCAAAATTTCTCTACCCGTGACCCCTACTTGAAGCAGATAAAACACATATATGGTGGGGCCCACAGACTTGTAAGTGGTGGGTCATTACCCAGTCCTAGCCCCTTGCGACTCGTGGCTGAGGGAGGGACGCTGATTTCCTGCAAAAGCCAAGTAACCGCTGGAAGGGGAGTGGATTAGGGGAGACACGGGCCTTACCCAAGACGGGTGCAGCCCCTACCATGGGCCCACCTTGATGTATCTACTCTGTATCCATGCCGTCCATCCTTTTTTAAGTGCATGATCTCAAAAAGGAAGCAGATCCAATTATTAGGTGTACCAGATTACAGGAAAAAGTGTTTATTGACCACTAATGAGCCACAAGAATTTTGGATCAAGCTGATATCTTTTTTTACCCTTCACTTATGTGGCCTTATCAACGGATTGGATGCAAATAAACACCACAGAAACATTAAGATTCACCCTAAGAAGTTTTTAATGGTGGGAGTTCAATCACCACTGTTTCCTACGGTACATTCCACTTGAGATTTGGATCTTCTTCATTTTTTATCATATCCTTAAATAATATGAAAAAAAAAAAAAAAAATGGACGGCATGGTGGTCCAGAATAAATATATGAAGGTGGGCCGCACCATCTTGGGTTAGTTTGGGGTCTCACCCAATCTGCTCTGGTGAGGCCTTATGTGCTGTTTGTTAGAAATTCATCCGGTCCATCTATATGGTCAGCCTATCTCAGGACAATAATAAAAAAAATAGATAGAGCCAAATTTCAAATGAGCTACAAGGAAAAGTAAAAAGACAAGTGCCTATTATTGAAATTTTCCTGGATTGAACGTCATGTTTATATGCCAACTAAACTGATGATAAGGCATCCCCGGTTGAATGAACTGAAAAAACAAAAACTTAGCTTGATACAAAACTACCAAGAATTGGGCAATAACCTTCCCATTACCGTGATGTGCTTGGCGAGGGAATGGATTGGACCACACGAAAGGTAAAAGTGAGTACTTGGTGGGACCACTGGGTGACATCGACACACCATCGAGGTTGGTGGTATGTGGCACACCACGCAATCCGATTCAGGTAAAAGTGAGAACTTGGTGGGACCACATAACTGGGTGACATCGACAAACCATCGAGGTTGGTGGTATGTGGCACACCACGCAATCCGATTCCCATAATTTCCGTGCATTGGGTCAGTAACCTTTCCATTACCATGATGTACTTGCAAAGGGAATGGATTGGACGGTAACCCTTCCACTGCCAAATTGGTGGTGGAAAAGCTCTATTGGCCCCACCAATTATGCATGTGTTTTATCCACCCGGTCCATCCATTTTGCCCCCAATCCGCAGGTGGGTGGGATGGTGATGGACGGTCAGAAGCTAATGGCTACAGTTCCCACACGTGCCAACAACTACCACCATTCTCTCTCTTGTAACAGAATAGCAACGAGTGAAATATAGACGAGGTGTGTGTGCATAGAGAGAGAGGAATGCTCACATGCGCACCAACTCCAGGGGAGCACTTTTTTAGGACTCATCATAAGTGATGTCCCCAAAATCTGAGTCATGCATGTGATGTAAATCTCAAAAAATCTCCAAGGCCCAACTTTACACTTGATCCAAAACTTTGGTGGGCCGTATCAAAGAGAGAAGCAAATCAAGTGAGGAAATTATTTTCTTTCATCGAGGCCCACCAAAGTTATGGACCAAGTTGAAAGTGAAGCGCATAGTACCTTTTTCCCACACACACACACACACACACACATATATATATAGAGAGAGAGAGAGAGATATATGCTCACACACAATTAGTTGGATGGTCCAACTAGTTTTTGTAATTCAGGTTCTAAATAATGCAATAAATGCCCCCAATTAGAGCTGGACACGAACTGAGTTTAACCGTTTGGATCGATTCGGATCGACTCGATAAAACCCTGTTGAACAGAGTCTTATTGTTCGAACTTTGTTGGAACACACATGGTGTGTTTGAAAAAAAAATCAATTCAATTTCAAACACAGTCCTGTTCGACTCAACTCGAACTTGAACTCGACTCGAATATTGATCGACTCAACTCGACTCGTTCGTTCGACTCGATTATATAAGAGTAATGCTCACCCGGGCACTTCCCGTGAGAGAGACTCATGAGCACTTTTTCATGGCTCATCGCACATGATGTAAGCCCAAAATCTGAGTCGTCCATGTGATGCAGCACCCCAAAAAACCACTAAGGCCCATCTTTCAACCTGATCCAAAACTCTGGTGGGCCACAGCAGAAAGCAAGAGGCAAATCAAGGGAGGAAATTGTTTCATGGCCCACCAAAGTTTTGGAACAAGTTGAAAGATGGGCCCTAGGGGTTTTTTGGGGTGCTACATCACATGGACGGCTCAGATTTTGGGCTCACATCATGTGTGCTGAGCCAAGAAAAAGTGCTCACGAGTACTCTCAGGAGAAGTGCGCAGGTGAGCATTCCTCTCTCTCTCTCTCTCTCTCTCTCTCTCTCTCTCTCTATATATATATATATATATATATATATATATATATATATATATATATATAGAGAGAGAGAGAGAGAGAGAGAGAGGGTGGATGACAAATAAAAGTGATTGTGAGCCCAGGAAGGTTTCAATGGTGGACATCATTCTCCTCACTGTTTCCTGTGGTGTGGTCCATTTGAGTTTTGTATCTGCCTCATTTCTTATTTAATGCCTTAAAATAAGCTGTACAAATGGATGGACGGAGTGGATAAAACAAATACATCATGGTGGGACACACAGAACGAAAAAATCGGTATTTACTATTCAGTAGTAGAAAAAATATTTTCAAGCGAAAAAAACGAAATTGTTCGAACTCGTAAAAATTGTTCAAAATCCATATGTTTGAACATGTTCGAACATGATTGGGCTAGACCAAATTGAGTTCGAACAGAGCCATCATGTTCGAATGTTTGTTCAAACATTGTTCGAACACACCCACTCAAGCAGCTAAACAATCCGATCTGGTCCATGTTCGACTCAGATCGGATCATTGTCCACCTCTACCCCTAACACTTATTTCATGAAAAAAGGTACCATTGCTTGTGTGGGTTCCAAGTTGGTGTTAATGTAAAATCCACCTGACGTTATGCTGGGTCACCTCATGTTAAACTCAGGGCTCAAAAAGTATCCTCATTTGTGGTTCAAGTGGACCACACAACTACACCACACCTCCGGGATAGTGGTAGACTGGGTGGAGATAACCTTGTCTCAACACTAAGGTCCTTGGCATCGAATCCCAACGTGGAGGGTGGCTAACATTAAAGTGTGACTAATAGTGTGGGTGCGTGTACTAACAGTGACAGTGGGATGTGTGTACTAACTCAAAAAAAGGTAGACCACACAACTGAAAGCAGTATGCAGTATGCAGGAAAAGGTTCGCCCTCTAGAATATTTCCCTTGGCCCACTCAAATCATGTATGGCTTAGAGTTTGGGGATGCAAACCTACATTTTTGTGTGGCATCAAATGGTTGGAGTGGATTTCACATATTCATCATAATGGGTGCCGTCTCGAACTGTTGAACGTATATAATGGCCTGGCGATGAAAACTTCTATTCGCTCCACAAAGCTAGCTCCTGCCCTGCCCCTTCATCAATTTAAATGGATAAATCAATTAAGGGGAGGGAGTGATGCCTCTCGACCTCATAAAGGGAAAGGTTTGACATGCCTTCCCAATAAAAATAAAGTGTGGACATCTCTATTGCAATTGTTTCCATTGGTGTGGCCCACTTAAGCCGTAGATCAACCTGAATTTTCTTTTTTGGCTCCCTTCATGGGATTACACATCTAATGGGCGAAGTGGATCAGACATAAATATCATGGTGGACCCGTCAAAAATTATGATTGTTCAAAAAATCGATCAATTAGACCAAGCCGAACAATTTCGTTCGGTTTTTCGTTCTATTTTGGGTCGGTTCGATTTTTTATATTAAAAATCGAGAATGTCGATTCGATTATCAGTTGGTGAAAATTATAAACCATTTTTAACTGAACATATATATATATATATATATATATATATATATATATATATATATATATATATATATATATATATATATATATATATATATTATGTATATGTTACCCCTACCATATGGCCCACCTTCATAATATCTTATATATCCACGTTGTCCATTCATTCTCAACCCATTTTAGAATGTGTTCATGAAAATTAATCAGATCAAAATCTCAGGAGGACCACACACCACAGGAAACTGTGTTGATTGAGCACTCGCCATTAAAAATGTCCTAGGGCCCACTTGAAGAAGATCTGTAATGTGTATTTGACATCCAACCTGTTGATAAGGTCAAACATACTTGGATGAAGGAAAAAGTCAAATTTCATTTTCAGCTTGATCCAAAAGTATAATTATAAAAAGTTTTAATGGTCATTTACCGGTTTTTACATTGTTATGGTCCACCAGAGATTTGGATCTTCTTGATTTTTTAAAAGTTTTTATGAAACCGAAAAAACTGACAAAATCGACAAAACCAAACCGACCAAAATTTATCCGATTCGATTCAGTTCAATTGTTAAATATTCAAAACTGAATGAGTCGATTCGGTTAGGAATCGCCTCTCAAAATCGAACCGACCGAACTATGCACAACCTTATCAAAAATTAAGGGTGCGCATCTGTCTCCCACCTTTTCCGAGAAAACAAACCACCAAGTGTAATTTATGGGCCTACTTAATGTTATTAGACAGCAAATGGTTAATTAAATGTGAAAAAAAAGGTGGGGGCTCTATGGGCCCCACTGTAGTGTTAATGATAAATCCACTCCGACCATTAGGTATGTCACACTAAGAACCATATAATGTTCAAAAATCAACCCCATCCTTGATTCAGGTGGACCTAACGATTGGAACAAGGGTATAGGGGAAAAACACCCTCCAAACTATTTCCCTTATTATGGCCCACTTGAATATATCATTGATGTACTTTGATTTTGGGCCCCATGCCTAAGTTTTAGAGTGGCATCTATTGGTTGGAGTGGATTTTTCATAATCATCATGGCCATATACATCGGTAGGCTGCACATAATTTGAATGATTTTAATGGTTAAACCTCCTATCTTAACTATTTCCCATGGTGTAATTCACCCAGTGTTGAATGTGCTTGAGTTTTGAGGCCCGGTCCAAACAAAAGATGGCCCACAAGATGGATGGATGGGGGGGGGGGGGGGGGGGGGATCTCCGTCAGGTAAAGTCTTGCGTGCCAAGAGGCCCGGTCCAAACAAAAGATGGCCCACAAGATGGATGGATGGGGGGGGGGGGGGGGGGGGGGGGGGGGGGGGGATCTCCGTCAGGTAAAGTCTTGCGTGCCAAGTCGGTGAAAGTAATGCAATGGGTGAAAGTAATGCGACTGTACTTGGCAAAGCCATGCAAATACCTTCCAAAGTTGGGAACAACTAATGTATTAAAGATCATATCATAATTATCTTTGGATTAAGCATATCAAACACTTACAAAAAGAGTGGGTTATTAATAAAATAGTCTAACAGTCCATATTCAACCTGCACGTATGCTTACCTCATGAGTGTAATTTATTAATTTTTAGAACATGACTTTTCTTTAACGGGCCTTAATTAACTGATGAATGGCCTGGATTTTTGACATGGTTCTACCTTAAGTACTTATGACACATACTACAAAATCCCTCAATGGAGGTGTATTTATGGTATTTAACGGATAACTTTTTCTCGTTAAATCCACAATTAGCTGAACGAAAATGCAATGTCCAACTAATCGGGCTCTCATTCTTCAACTGTAGGGGTGTTCTCCGAGTTCTGGTTCTCTTCAGATATTGGGCTCCCTAGTGTTGGCTCTAGAATTATGTGGGCTCTTCAGTTTTTTGTTTTTTAGTTTTTTCCTACCATGCTTGTATAGTTTTGTTTCGCTGTCTTTTCCTGTTCAATAAAAATATCACCTTTCAAATATATATATATATATATATATATATATATATGTGTGTGTGTGTGTGTGTGTGTGTGTGTGTGTGTGATGAGATGGGTGTGTGTAAATGCTCTCCCATACCTCCGAACTCGTGAGCACTAGTTTGAGGACTCATCACACGTGATGTGAGCCCAAAATCTGAGTTGTTCATGTGACATAGCACTTCAAAAAATCCCTAGGTCCCAGCTTTTAACCTGATCTAGAACTTTGGTGGGCCATGGCAAAGGAAACAGTTGCCTCCCTTGATTTGCCCCTCTCTGTTACAGCCCACCAAAGTTTTGGATCAGGCTGAAAGATGGGCCTTAAGGGTCTTTTGAGGTGTTGCATCACATGGACGGCTCAGATTTTGGGCTCACATAACGTGTGATGAGTCCTCAAAGAGATGCTCATGAGAAACCGTGAGCACACGTGGGGGAGAGCAAGACTGTGTGTGTGTGTAGAAAATGCTCTATTGCACACTGGTGCTCACCTCACACATGATGTGAGCCCAAAATCTATGTCATCCACGTGATGTGGCACCTCAAAAAACCTCCAGCGACAGCTTTCAACTTGATCCAAAAGCTTTGGTGGGCCATGGAAAACAGAAATAGTTTCCTCCCTTTATTCCCCCCCAACGGCCCACCATGAAATCTAGCCCTAGGATTTTTTTGAGGTGCTTCATCACATGGATGGCTCAGATTTTGAGCTCACATCAAGTGTGATGAGTCCTCGAAAAGGTGCTCACGAGTTCCCATGAGCAACGGTACGTTGGAGAGCACCACTCTCTCTGTATATATATTATAAAAAATAAAAAATCATCCATTGCTCCCACATGTGGACTATGGTGCTCTTGTTGCACAGGGACACTTTGCATTTTAAGTGGATGAAACACAAATCGTGGTGGACCCATATAGAGCTTTTCTGTCACTGACATGGGTAGTGGAGGGGTCACTGCCCACTCCAAGTCCCTGAGGGGCTCCAAAAATGAGAGAGAGATCAGTGAGTGATGCACTGGAGGAGACAGGCACACTTGCCGAGGTGCCAAATAAGCTCAAGCTTTTAAAATAAGTGGTCATTTGACGCCATTTTCTAACCTTGATATACATTGATAGACCATCTTCTAATGGCTAGAGCATTTAGAGCAAGTGGTTATTTCACATAGCATTGTATTCTCCAATTGGCAGAATATCAAGTCTGCCCGGGTGCTTGCCCAGCATGTTCCCCACACGTGGGGCGTGCTAATGTCCCTCGATATACATTGATACACCATCCTCTTACGGCTTGAGATTAGACCAACTAGTTATTTGACAGGCCTACCATGATCTATGTATTTTATTCATGCCTTCCATCCATTTTTCCCCCAAGAGGCATCAGTGGATGGGTGGTGATGCACGGTCAGAAGCTAATGGCCACCGTCTCCACTCCAGTAACAGAATTGTGACTGGTGGGATGTTGAGCCTTCCGGTGGTTCTTGACCATCATGGATTGCTTATGTTTTGAAGCTTTCATCAGTGAATCCCAACCATCCCACCCATGGCCTAGGGAATGGATGGATAAAAAATGAAGTTCAAATTATGGATTGTTTGGTGTTGGAAAACGGATGCCTCAAATCAATTGCACAGGGCTATTGACCGGTCGGCCGACCGGCAAGTCACACAGGAGATCCAGGCAGCGTTGCTACTTTGAAGTTTTTAGGCCATCCGACCGATCGGCTGACCGGCCGGTAGGGGTGTCCGACCGGTCAACAGTCTCCTTGTACAACGCGGATTCTTTCGCGGTTTGGGCGTAAGAGGTTTCTAATTCTATTTTTCTTGCATATTTAAGGGGTAATACAGAATTAGAGGTTTCTAAGGTTGCAAAGGGGATTGAGGGAGCTTCTAGGTGAGAGAAAGAGCTTGAAGAAGAGGGTTTTTCTTCTTGGGTAAGCTTGGGATTTCTCTTGTGGGCTTGGGTTTTTGGTCTTGGGTTCCATCTCTTGTAACTTCTGATATTATAGTGGATTGATGTCGCTTTGTGCCATGGTTTTTTACTCGTGAGAGGTTTTTCCACATTAAATTCGGATTGTCTATGTGTAGGTGATTGCATGCATTGTGATTACATTGTGTGACTTGTTTGATTCAATTTGTTGTTTATGTTCGGCTTTGCTTCCGCTGCTCGCCCTACTATCCCAACAACTGGTATCAGAGCGATCGTTAGGGTGTAGCAGAAATTTGAATCTTACACAAAAGCATGGCATCAGGCATGAGGTTCGACATAGAGAAGTATTCGGGAAAAAATAATTTTGAACTTTGGAAGGTGAAGATAAAAGGTCTTCTAGTTCAGCAAGAATTGCAAGATACGCTCCTTAGAGAGCGACCAGAGGCTATAAAAGAAGGAGAGTGGAAGAAGATCGATGAAAAGGCCAATGCCTCAATCCAGTTGTGCCTGGCAGATGAGGTCATGTATAACGTCATGAAAGAGAAGACTGCGGCTACAACATGGGCGAAGTTGGAGAATATCTGCGCGAAGAAATATATGAAAAATCACATATATTTGAAGCTTCAGTTGTACAATTTGAGGATGACGGAGGGGGCCGATATTGAGAGCCACATCAGCAATTTCAATAGCCTTATTTACAAGTTGATGGATGTAGATGAGCCAATGAAAGACGAGGATCAAGCGTTTATCCTGTTGAATTCTCTTCCAGAATTATATGAGTCGCTCAAGGACTCTTTGTGAACAAGTAGAGAGACTATTAGCGTAGAAACCATTATCTCAGCCCTTCAAGCGAAGGCGATGAAAAGGAAAAGCAGTGGCGTGGGTCTCTCTACTAAGGAGGCACTAGTTATAAGGGGGAGGAATTTTGAGCAGGGTGAAGGATCTCCTTCATCGAGATCTAAATCAAAAGGCAAGTGGAGGCACAAGGTGAGATGACTGGAATTATGGGAAAGAAGGACATGTGAAGAGGGATTGTTCGAATCCTGGAAAAAAGCAGGAGAAATCTGGAGATTCTTCTAGGGAAGGAACCAATACCGTAGAGGACGGTAGTGACGGTTGTGATATATTGACTGTATCCGGCATAGAGCTTCTTGGTGGAGAGCGACTCTTGGATTCAGGGGCATCATGTCATGTATGTCCTGACCGAAGTTCATTCATATCATACAAGGAGTATGATGGTGGATTGGTGTTTGTGGGCGATGGCTACGCTCGCAATGTGGTGGGGATTGGTTCGGTGCGCATTAGGATGTTCGATGGAGTCGAACGGATCCTTGAAAGTGTGAAGCATGTCCCTAAGATGAAGAGGAATGTGATATCTCTTGGTGCACTCGAGGCGAAAGGGTGCAGGTTCATCGGCTACGATCGGTATTGTAAAGTGGTGAAGGGAGCACGCGTGATGATCAAGGCACGGAAGTGCGATAATCTTTACAAGGTGATTGGGAGCAATATTCATGGTGGAGCTGCGGGATTGACAGCGGGATCCACGGTTGTTCGAATGTGGCAAGAGGAAAAGGGCCACATGGTAAGAGCAACAAGGCGTATGAAGATGCAAGGATAAGGTCGATGGGGCATGAGAAGTGACGGGACTATAATGATGACGAAGTAAAGGTGGAAGTTGTGTGTGGCAAGGTGGTGCATGGTGATTTGAGTCGTGGTGGAGTTTGTTGGAAAACGGACGCCTCAAATCAATTGCACAGGGCCACCGACCGGCCGGTCACACAGAGATCCAGGCAGCGTTGCTGCTGTGAAGTTTTTAGGCCATCCGACCGGCCGGTAGGGTTGTCTGACCGGTCGGACAACCGGTCGACAGTCTCCTTGAATAACGCGGATTCTTGCGCGGTTTGCGCGCAAGAGGTTTCTAATTCCGTTTTTCTTGCCTATTTAAGGGGTAATACGGGATTAAAGGTTTCTAAGGTTGCAAATGGGATTGAGGGAGCTTCTAGGTGAGAGAAAGAGCTTGAAGAAGAGAGTTTTTCTTCTTGGGTAAGCTTGCGATTTCTCTTGTGGGCTTGGGTTTTTTGTCTTGGGTTTCATCTCTTATAACTTCTGATATTATAATGGATTGGTGTCGCTTCATGCCGTGGTTTTTTACCCGTTTGGGGTTTTTCCACGTTAAATTCGGATTGTCTATGTGTAGGTGATTGCATTGTGTGGCTTGTTTGATTCAATTTGCTATTTGTGTTCGGCTTTGCTTCCGTTGTCGGCCCTCCTATCCCAACATTTGGATCATCTGACTAGTGTAATTTTTATCTAGCAACGCATGGAATGTATTATGACTGTAATAGACGGTCTAGAATGATCAATTGGACTTTCCAAGTGCTCCAATGCAACTGGAAGCACTATACCAATATAGTGCTCCGAAAGCACTATATCATTTTGTTTCCACAGAAATTGGAAAATCCAATTCGTGGAAATTTAGTAGATTTTGCTGTCGGGGGTTGGCTAAGTCATAGGCACTGTAACTCTACATGTCTACCTTTAGGTTGTGACCCCTCCACTGCCCAAGTCGGTGGTGGTGGAAAATCTTTGTGGGCCCCACCATGATGTTTGTGTTTCATCTATCTCGTCCATCATTTTGCCAGCTCAATTTCGAGCATAAGCTCAAAAAGAGATCATAGATCAAAGGCTCCAGTAAATCACACCACAACTAAGGGAGATTGAGTACACCTGTCATTGAAAACTTCTTGGGGCCACAGCAGTTTTGGATCAAGCTGATATTTGTGTTTCCCTTCATCTAGGTTTATGTGACTTTATGCACTGGTTGGATGGCAAATAAACATTGTTGTGGACCCAGAAGTATTCAGGGAGTGCAATCCCTCCTGTTTCTTGTAGTGAGCTTTAGATCTGCACATTTTTAGGTTCATGCATTAAAATGAGCGGCAAAATGGATGGATTGCATGGATAAAATGCATACATCATGAGTGCAATCCCTACTGACTCTGCCAGAAGCGAGTTGGCTATTGGAAAGTGCTCTATGGACCCACCATGATATGTGTATTTTATCCATGCCATTGGTTTTTTTTTTTTTTTTTCAGATTATCTAAGGGCATGAACCCAAAAATAAGTCAAAATCAAAACCTCAAGTGTACCACATCACAAGAAAGTAGTGGTAATTAGAGCTGAGCCGTGCTTAGCCATGTTCGAGCTAGGCCTGATCACTGAATGGCCTGGCTCATGTTCGGCTTGGCTCAACCATCGAGCTAAACTTTTATGCTCGAGCTAGCTCGGCCGAGCTTCAAGCTGAGTTCGAGCTCGAGCCTTTCGAGCTGAATTCGAGCTGAGAGTCAAGCTTGGACACAATTTTTACATGTGTTTATAAAAAAATTTAGAGAGAAATAGGGAGATTGAAAGAGAGAAATAGAAAGATTGAGAGACGACCGGACATTAGCGGTCATCGGACGAGTTGGAGAGAGAGAGAGAGAGAGAGAGAGAGAGAGTTGTCACCGGCTCCCCTCCTCTCCAGACAGATTGAAGAGAGAGAGAGAGAGAGGGGGGGGGGGGGGGGGGGGGTGTAGGTGGCCGGTGTATGGCTGGCCAAGCAGTGGTGGCCGGCCAGATGGAGTTAGGGTTTTGGGGAGGGAAGGGGGCGCTTGTTTGAAATAGGAAGGGTTTTAGGGTTTCAGACTTTTAGGTTTTAAGTTATATATATATATATATA
This sequence comes from Liriodendron chinense, assembly GCA_003013855.2. NCBI lineage: Eukaryota > Viridiplantae > Streptophyta > Magnoliopsida > Magnoliales > Magnoliaceae > Liriodendron > Liriodendron chinense. The sequence goes on along the minus strand of PVNU02002543.1, from coordinate 416,760 downwards.
TATATATATATATATATATAAAAGCCGAATCGAGCTATGAACGAGCTGAGCTTGGGCATGCTCGTGTGCAGCTTGAACTATAAAACGAGGCACACAAATCCGCTCGGCTCTAATCGAATCATCCCTCCCAATTGAGCGAGCTAACCGAGCCAGCTTAATTCGTGCTCAGCTCTAGTGGTAAATCAATGCTCACCATTAAAAGCATCCTACGGACCACTATAATGTTTATTTACCATTCATCCTGTTGATAAGGTCACACAAACTTAGATGAAGGGAAACTACAAATATAAGCTTTATCAAAGACTTTTGTGGCTCTAGAGAAATTTTTAATTGTAAGCATTCGATAACCCCTTTTTCCTATGGTGTGGTCCACATGAGATCTGGATCTGCATTTTTTGCTCAAACTATAAAATGTGCCGGAAAAATGAATGGATGGTATGGATAAAGCACACACATCATGGTGGGGCCCACAGATCACCATCCAATACCTATTGCTTACTGACAGCTTGAGTAGGCAATCTGTCCTCATGGTAGGGCCATGGAGCTTTTCCACCACCGACTTGGGTAGTGGAGGCGTCACTACCCAATTCAGTCCAACTCTAAAGTGCTCTAGGAGCACTATGATTCTATCTTTTAAGAGAGTATCTAGGGCATGATATTAGATGGGATTAGGTGGGATGGAATTGTATTTGATTTCCGTGCAAATTCCATATGATGTTTGGGGAGGATGGGAGGCTTGGGATTAGGTGGGATGAAATTGCACTTGATCCATGTGGGACTTCATGTGGGATTTCAAAATCCCACACACGTGAGCCCCAAATTGATGCATGTGTTTTATCCATGTCATCCATCTGTATAAGTTATTTATACATTACACTATGGTTATATACATGATCAAGTGACGGACATCCATTGTGAATTTGGTCTGTTGATTGCAATTCCGTGGTCCACCAAACGGGATTTTGCTTAATCCAATGGTTTTCCCATGGCAAGTATTTGATCTCAAACATGGGACTCGATATGAAAATACCATGAGATTACCTGACATGTAATCATTGTGCAATAAATGATGTTAATCTCACCTTATACCATTCCATCCCTTCTAATAACATGCGCCAAACACGCCGTAATAGAAATTTGAAATTTAGTAGATTTGCCATAATGGATGGGAGTGGATTAGCTGTTACCCAGGTGACAGTTTAGTGAGTGTTACCCCTACCATGTGGGGCTCATATGGATGGATATGTTCTATATCCATACCGTCCATCTGTTTTTTACATGTCATTTCAGAACATGATCCCAAATTATAAGATGATCCATATTTCATGTGGACCATACAAATAGAAACAGTGAGGAATAACCATTTAAAACTTTTTGTTGGCCACAAAAGTTTTTGATCAATCTGATCTTTCTAATTTTCCTTCATCTAGATCTTCTTCATATTATAAACAAGTTGGATTGCAAATAAACATTACAAAAACTTTACGATAGGCCCTTTGGAATTTTTAACGGTGAGGCACTCAATTGCCACTTCTACTGTGGTGTACTCCACCTGAGATTTGGATGTGCATAAACTTTGGTATACTGACCTAAAATTGTCTGTATAAATGGATGGACAACATGGATATACAACACATCATCAAGGTGGGCCGCACCCCGTTAACACCCACTAAGCTGTTAGGCGGGTAACACCTAATACGTTCTCATTGGGAATATTTTACTGTAATAGCCCTGACGTTTGGCTATTTACTTAAAGCCTAATTTCTCGTCTGGCTCATCTTTTTTGACCTTTTGATGAGAAAGTAAAAATTTTAGGGTCAGAATGCGCCTCTTACTACCATGTGCTTAGGGGATCCATAGTTCCCAAGAAGAATCCATAGTGCTCAAAGTGAATCCATGGTATGGGGGCTTTTTCAACTATAAAATTTCAATTTCTCGTCAAAACGCCAAAAGAGATGAACCAGACAGAAAATTGGACTTTCAATAAACATAGCTGCACGTCAGAGATACTGCATTAAAAATCCCTTCTCATTGATGTGAGGGACGAGTATGTTCGCATTCCGTAATTGCAAAAGTGGCACGCACGAGCCAAAAGTGGCGACGCGGATTGCATACTATCCATCCTGGTCCAAGCCCGGTACAGGCCGAGGATCTGAGGGCCACTGTGATTTGTGACTTTTATCCACACCGTCCATCCATTTTTCCCAGGTTATAAGCCCAAGAATGAGGCAGATCTAGGGCTCAAGTAGAACACACCACTAGAAGCAACAGTGCTAATGACGACCACGGTTGAAACCTTCCTAAGGCCCACCATGATATTTATCTCTAACTTATTCATATAAACCTAGATGAAGGGAAAACACAAATATCGGCTTGATCCAAAACTTTTGTGGCGCCTTAGAAGTTTTCAACGGTGGGCGTTTAATCCTATGTGGTCCACTTGGGCCTTGGATCTGCTTCATATTGGGGCTTACAACGTAAAATGATACGGAAAAATGAATAAACAGTATGGATAAAACCCATAAATTACCGTGGGTTCTTGGAGCCCCAGCCTATCTCGAGCATGAGATAGGGAGGGTAGTACCCAAACCACGTCCCAAAAGTGGCATCCATACTGGGTATTAAAAAAAATCCAGATCCTCTGCTTGAACCAAGCACAGAAATGATCTGCCTAGATTCTCTGTTGGGCTCAAGTAGAGGATCCGGATTCATTAAGAGAAGGTTATGCAACGGCATTACATAACGGTAACAATGTGACATATTGCCCAAAACAAATGCACAAAAGGCCACTCTGAAACAATATTCCACATAATGATTATTTTCAAAAGAAAAAAAAATCCAAAAACAATACCTTTTGATTGGTTCGTGACCCCTCCGTTACCCTAGTCCATGATGGAAAAGCTCTGTGGACCCCATCATGATGTATGTGTTTTAGCCACTTAAAATACAAGTGCCCTTGTCCAACAAGAACACCACAGCTTATGTCGGAGAACATTGGATTAAAACAGATAAAGAAAAAGAAAAAAAAGGGGGGGGGGGGAAGGGCGCATTGGATTCATAACAGTGGTTTTCAGCAAAAAAAAAAAAAAAAAAATTTACCTTTTACTTTTTCTCGCCTTCTCCGCAGGCTTTTTCTCTTCTTCTCCCTCCCTCTTCTTCTTCTTCTTCTTCTTGCCCTCCGCAAGGGACTTGATCGAATTGGGCCATGACCCCTCCATTGCCCAAGTCAGTGGTGGACAAGCTTTGTGGGCCCCACCATGATGTATGTGTTTTCTCCACTTAAAATGCGGGGGTCCCTGCCTGGGCAACAAGAACACCATAGCTTACACATGCGATAATAAAAATAAATGTTTAGCAATTCCAAAGTCAGAAAATAAAATAAGCATAATTTTCGTTCCTGGTGCATTTAAATTGGGAAAACTAATTTGGACATTTTGAGTTCACTTAGGGTGTGTTTGGTAAATTGAATAAAAAAAAGTCTAAAATTAATTGAAGTATTGGATTTATTGTGTACTGAATTTTAAGTATTGATATGCATTTCAGTATAATTTAGTACTGAATCTCAAATTTTCTATTTGGCAAAATTGTCCGAAATTTGACAATTTTACCTAATGAGCCCATGTTCAAATATGATTTGGAAAAATCAGATAAATCGAGTGGATTTCTCACAAACATCATAATGGGCCCCACCTAACCTTCTCTAGTAGGAAGTTACTGCTAAAGGCATTTGCTGGCAATCCATGTCCCATTAAAGGTTACAGGTAAAACGTTAGTGTGGGTGTTGCCCTAACTGTGGGCCCACCTTGATGTATGTGTTGTACATCTATGCCATGGTCTAGAAAATCAAGCAGATCCAAATCTCAGTTGGACCAAACTGTAGGAATTGAAGCCCACCATTAAAAACCTTTTGTGGGCCATGGGATTTCCATGGGCCACAAAAAATTTTGGATCCAGCTGATATTTGCTGTTTCCCTTCATCCAGGTTGGTGTGACCTTGTCAACAGGTTGGATGGCAAATAAAAATTGTGTTGGGCCCTAGGAAGATTTTTTTTATGGTGGGCATTCAATGACCACTGTTTCTTGTTTCTTATGGTGTGGTCCACTTGAGATTTGGATCCCAACGACCATTGTTTCTTGTTTATTGTGGTGGGGTCCACTGTTTCTTGTTTCTTGTGGTGTAGTCCATTTGAGATTTGGATCTGCTTTCATCTTTTGGACCGTGGCTTAAAATGAGCTTTAAAAACTTATGGACGGCATGGATATAAAACACATACATTAAGGTGGGCCCATGGACAGGGCAACACCCTCTGCCTCAACCTCAGATTCCAGGACATGGATTGCACAGCGGAGAACAGTGTGGATTGAACACCTACCATGATATATATGTTATATGAATATCCACACCATCCATCCATTTCATTATATCATTTTAGGGCATGACCCCAAAAATGAGGCAGATAACAAGACAAGTGGACCACACCACAAAAAATAGTGTAGATTGAACACTTACCATTGAATACTTCTTGGGGCCACGAAAGCTTTGGATCAAGCTTATATTTGCGTTTTCCTTGAAGACCCAACCTAAAGTAGGATAGGAATGATACATTAATGACAGATGATTTGATCCAATGAATCGGGAGAAATCCTCCAGTGCTCTCAGAGCACTATAGTACTTCAATTTTCATTTCGACACTTTGAAAGTACAATCCACTGATCCAGACTGCTGATTTTGGTCCAACGCATATTTCAAGACCTCCAGTTCAAACAACAAAGCACTCTGATAAATATTAACGGTCGAGATTGTTTACACAAAAATAGGTCCAATCAACAAATTCATCAATGGGCTAAAGAATCACTTTTGTTATGAAATCTTAGCCTCCTGGATGTAGAGAAATCGCTGACGAAATATATGATCAATATATGATCAAGATGGACGAAAGGAAGGACCGAAAGGAATTGAAGACCAGAAAGAATCGCCGCTGGACAGTTTCATCCATGTTCAACCGGCCGACAGCCCTGGTTGACTGGCAGTTTGGCTTCGCAGTTTTGCGTGGAAAAAATAATTACTTTTTGTTTTGATTCCGACTCTTTTCTAATTTTATAATTAGAGTTTCATAGTGTGTTTAGAGTATTTAAACTCTTTTATTTTTCGTTGTTATTAGACATTATTACTTAATTTATTAAATAAAGCTCTATCTTTTCTTCTTCTTCATGGATTCAAAGGATTCACGTCAGGAATTTTCAGGACGCTTCATAGATTCCGAGTATTTATCTGTGAGAAAGACAGTGATCAATCTCATTGCATCTACCCTACGCCACATCCTATCCATGGTTTGGAAAAAGGATGTTTACAGAAAAAAGGATGTTTACAGAAAATAAGGGCGAATTAAAGATGGATTGGATCATCCAATTTGTGAGCTTTTCGCATGGTAATTTGCAAAGCTCCGGACATGATAGACGGTTCAGATAGATCAATTGGACTACCCAAGTGAACCAATGCAGCTAGGAACACGGAACTTGTAGTGCTCCGAGAGCACTGGAGCATTTCTAATGCACAGGGCCTTTACGTAAATAAGGCCCACCCGGAGCAACACAGGCTATCCAAGCAATCCTAATTCGTTGCTTTGGTGGGCCGCACGCCAATGATAACGTGATGAGGTATCTACAAAAGGAGCAGTTAGTAGCGGTCCAGATCGAACCATTAAAATGGTCGCACTTCAATCATTTCTCCATCTTTCTTGTCTACTTTGACCATGTGACCCCTATTGTGAAATGACCGGACACAAAAACAATGGATGGGTAAAATCCTCGCCTGCTGAAACTTTTCCATCTAGCCCATTCATATAGAATGTTACGGGATATTCCGAGCTGGCCCAAAGAATATAAGGAGGCCCACTTCAGACGGCTCGTCCCGCAGGCCAAGCGTCACCTAAAGATGAAACTTAGTCATCGGAAAATGACTTTCGATCTGGGGACATCAGTAAGCTCCATCCCAAGAGACACCCATTCCAGAGTATTCTCCCCCACAAATCTCTGATTATCCAAGAGTCTGCCAACCACATTATCAATGCACCTGCTATAGCTGACCACCCAAGGGCGGCCTTATCTACAGAGATACGATCTGGAGATCCCATCCAGATACTCAGGATCCCTCCCTTCTAATCTCACCCCCTCCCTTCTAATCTCACCCCACCGCCTCAATGCAATAAGAAGACAAAATCTTATTAAAATAGGGACTCTACCAGCATATCCTAGCAAGATCCCAATCGCCAAACTACCCCCAAGCCCTATAAATATAGTTGGGATCCATATCCTAAAAGTACGAAACATCTTAGCCTTTAAACCCTCACTCTTCTTATGTCCAGACTTGACTTAGGCATCAAAGAGTCCCCACCGCTTAGCGGCACCTCCCCCTACCTCTTCCTCTATTATTTGTAGGTTCAGCAGGCCAAAAAAGTTGCTAGGTGTGGATTGAAGGTCAAATGGCTAATCTAAGCCACCTAAATCCATTGTCCTTGTTTCAGCAACAACATGGAGAGTTGTCAACCAGCAACCCCACACCCAATTCTTACCAAACTACTCCTTGAGGGAAGCGAATTGGGTAGTTACCCCGTGCTAGGTGGTGTTGGGCGTTGTGGAGCCCACAGTGACGTATGTGTTCTATATCCACACCGTCCATCCATTTTTCCTATGAGGATTGCCTGTGCCTGGGGCACAAGAAGTTTCTGTAGTCGGAAGTTGTTGGGGCCCAAAGAAATGCCCGTGGCAAATCCACTCCATCCGTCAGTTTTGCACATTAGTAGGACAGGAATCTATCAATTAGGCAGATCCAAAACTCATGTTGGCCATACCACACAAAACAGCAGGGATTGAATGCCCACCATCTGAAACTTGGTGGGGGACCACACAAGTTTTGTGTCAGGATGATATTTGTGCTTATTCATGGCTTAGCGACAGACTCGCAAGAGTTTCAACGCTAAGGTCATGGGTGGGTACCAGGGTGTGTGTTTAAAAAAAAAAAAAAAAGACTGCAAGAGTTTCAACGCTAAGGTCATGGGTTCAAGTACCCATTGTGATGTGTGTGGATGTGAGGGTGTGTGTTTAAAATAAAATAAAAAGGATTATACTTATGGCTACAGTTTATCTGAGTGGTAATAATTCCGTGTGAACCGTTCGAATGGCATATAAACATTATGTCCGGATACAAGAAGGCTTCCACAGTGGATGTATCTGTACCCACTATTTCATTTGGTGTGCCCACAAGAGTTTTTTATTTGCCTAAACTTTTGTGCCCTCCAGAATTTTTACCTGGGAGTCCATATCAAGACCTCAGTGTTGAGTTGAAGTTATCTTCACACAGTCTACCACTTGAGCTATGGATCTGTTTGATTTATTTCATTTTTCAGCTCATGCCCTAAAAAAGAGTTGGCAAACCAGATGGACAGCATGGATAAAACACATACATCATGGTGGGCTCACAAGATCACCACCCAATCTGCTTCCCTAAATGATCATATAGTGTTCCATCTTGTATGAAATTGACCCCATAATACGTATAGCATCCAAGGGCTTGAGTTGCTACAAGTAGCCAGTGGGGCGCATGGTTCGGATATCCAAGAGTATAAATCCTTCCAGATTGGAAAATCCTAGCCCTTGGATGGCTCACCTGCATCCAGATGGTTCAGAAGAACTCAGTGGGAAATGCCAAATCTTGGATGGCGAAGATCGTTTATCTTTATGATTAGTTCATCCACTCATTAAATGGCGTACACCCTGTATTTTGAATCAGACCATTGGTTGTCCGTTCACTCTAGTGGTGTGGGCCCACCTGAACAGTGACAGGCATGATTCTTTTGCCGCGTGATGTCCATTATGAGACTTCACCTTCACATGGTGGGGACGTCCAACACAAGTGTGAGAGGGTCTGCTTTTTTTTTTTTTTTTTTTTTTTTTTTTGGTGGACAGTAGTACATTCTCGGCCACATGCAATCGGACTATTGCCCCTCCAAACAAACGAGGACAAAAGTGTCTTTTCAAATCCTGTCCATACAGTAGAGGTGGATTGGGCAAATACTGAAAGTTGAAGGATTTCTTTGAAAAATAAAAGAATATATATGAAATTTTCCTGTAAAATCACTGTATCTTATTTTCCATGAGATTTTTCCAATAATATTGCATATTGCATGAAAGATCAAAAATCTGAAAATCTGTCGAGAAATTCTCAGCTGAGTATAAATTCATTTACCACCTCTAAAATTTGAATAGTCACCTAGGAGAATATTAATTGTTATTAATAATCATTTAAAATTATGTTAATTGCTATTGGAATTAGAATTAAAATAGCCATATAGGAAAATATTAATTAGTTGTCTAATTTAAATTAGTCATTAAATATTTTTAAAAATATATTGAAACACAGCGAAAAAAAAGTTGAATCTTTTAACATGCCTTTACAAACCATAAATGGGCGAATTAGACTGGACTCAAGTCAAGCTGAGGAGACCTGATACGCATCCCAAGCCCGTCCTGATTAACAAATGAGTTTCACTTTTAAGCCTGAGCCTAGCCCTTTAGCCACCTATGCCAACCCAAATCAAGCTGGAAGCAGGCTAAGCCCGAGAACTTGACCCATTGACAGCCCCAGAATAGTGTGTAGAGAGAGTGCTGGTATGTAGAGCCAAACATGATCCAAGCTAGCTCAATTAACTAGCTTGAGTAAGCTCGATTCGGCTCGGATAGAAAACTAGGTTCGAGCCGAGCTATTTTTAGCTTAAAATAACTTTGAGTCGAGTTTGAGCTGACCTGAGCTCAACTTAACTCAGTTCTAAGCTCGGGTCAAGCCTGACTTGGCTCGACTTGGCCCAGTTTTAAAAACCTTAAATATATATAATATCGATAGACATCGAGTGCCCTAATCCTAAGCCCTTTTTTTTTCATTTTTTCATCCTAGTTGACCTTACTCGGCTCAAAAACTTGAACTCAAACTTAGCTTGAACTCGAACTTAACTTGAACTCTATTCGAGCTAGCTTGAACTGTTGATCAATCCGAGTGGAGCTCACCAATTAGGCTCGAGGATCGAGTCAAGCCGAACTCTAGCTGGTGTAGGCTGCTGGCTGAACAGATTCAAGCTGCTCCAAGCTCAACTCGGGACTCGGTTCGGCTCGTATACAAATCTACTTGTATGAATTGTGTAGGAGAGAGCTCTCTATTTTTGAATCTTGCTAGCACTACAACTTGAAGAAGAAAAAAACTTAGTTAGCCACTCTCTTAATTTAACTCAATCAAAAATATGCTTAATAACTAAACTAATTAAACTAGAACTCGGCAATGATTCTCAGCACGCTTGACATGATAAGCTAAGAAATCATACCATAGACCTAATGGACGTTGTCATAGATAAGTCATTATTAAAACTTCAACTAAAAGATATGTTCCCAAATGTTGGGCCTCAAATCAATGGTAAACTGAGAAAACATGAAGGGTGGTATTTCCAGAAAGAAAAATGAGAGAAAGGATGACCACCGCAAGTAAGCAAACGGCTAAGACAGCTGATCCACGCCCCCATATGTAACATGTTCTGAGTTGACATCATAGTTCAAAAACTAGAAAATTTTACTCGATGCCTAGTTGAGTCAAGTCATCTTGAAGACTTGATCAGGTCTTACATTGACTGGACCAGACGTTTAAATGATTAAAATTTGAAATATGGAAAGATGGATTTGAATTTTGAAATTTAAATTAGGATAAATAACGAAACTTAAAAGGGGTTTTTACCCCAAAATTTTCTTGGAAGTATATGATATTTTAGGAACATCTTTGACTTTTTGTATTTACTGGCACATTACTCTAACTATATTGATAGAGTGGGTGAAAATTCTAATTTACCATCATAGACGCTTTTGCAGAACCGAAAGCCACATCCTTCGTAGAAGGAAATTACACCTCCAAATATGGAAAGCTATCTGATTCTAACTCGATGTGTTTCTGAAATCCAATCCGATCTCCAATTGTGTGACCCAATTTTAGGCATAGATCTCAAAAATCAGCCTCATCTGTGATTCAAGTGGACTAGTTGATTGAAAATAGTGTACAAGGTTTCAAACAATTTCCCTCAATGTGGTCCACCTAAGTCATGGATTGTCCTGAATTTTCAGTGCCAGGCTTGAATCTCTTTTTGGCATCTAATGGCTCAAGTGGATTTCACATAACCATCACGGTAGGCACCATAAAAAAATCATAGGGTGGACCTCGAGCTCTTGACTATCTCCTATCTCTTTTAGTGTGGCCCATCTGAATCCAAGGTCAGCTTGATTTTTTGTCTATGGTCAAAGTGGACGGCACAGTGGGCTCATGAGTATCCCATAAAAATAAAAATAAATTAATATATGTCAAACAGTTGAGAGAGAGAGAGGCCCTAGCCAATTTTTGGTGGAGACCACCATAATGTGTATGTGAAATCCATTCTGATCATTTAGATATGTAATCTCACATTAGGCCCCAAGGAGATATATATATATATATATATATATATATATATATATATATATATATATATATATATATATATATATATATATATATATATATATATATATATAATCAGGCTAAATTGTGATTCAAGTGAGCCACACCAAAGAAAACAATTGAGAGAAAGAACTCAAAGCTTAATTTTTTATGGGCCCACAATGATGATTATATGAAATCCACTCAAACCATCTAACACTAGGGCCCAAAAATCAGGACAATCCATAATTCAGCTGGGCTACACCAGGGAAACAGTTTGGAGAGTGGTTGTTGCCTTATATACTATTTACAACTGTGTAGTCCACGTCTCCTCATTTGGGATTCACTCCACATAGAGAGAACACCTTAAGACTTGTAACATTATTACAGTGTAATGTGATGTTCTCTCCCACCTACTCTTGTGAGTTACAGCAAATTTGAATTCAAAAAAAAAAAAAAAAAAAAAAAATCCATAACATCTATGGTCGGGAAGGATGAACTAGAAGCCCTTTCGAGTCACTGAAGATACGATTATGATGGGGACTTCGGACTTTCAGTTCTGTATTAAAATAGAGTAACTCCTTGGGCTTGTAATATTATTATAGTGCAATATGGCGCTCTCTCCCACCCACTCCTGTGAGTTAATAGCAAATTTGAATTCAAGGGAGGAAAAAAAAAAACACTCATGACTAGAAGCACCTTAGAGTCACTCGAAGATACGATTATGACAGGGCCTTCAGATCTGTATCAAAACGGTATGAAATCACGTGTTCAAAATAGACGCCGGGCATAGGAATGAGTCCTCTCTATACTCTCTCCTTCCGGATGAAAACAGATTCTCGGCACAGCAGGCAGAACAAACAAGACACCTATCTCCTGGAATTGTTATTGTCCACCTTAATCACTTATGGGGCTGATTTTCTAGCCCTACGCCTCAAAATGGGTCATGCACTACTTGATGGTCGGAGTGGATTTCGAAAACACTGCATGGTGGATCCCACACCATGTGGCCTATCCCTTCACACAATTGCTCTTTACGATGTCTAGCTGGCAGGAGATTATTGGCTGAGGTATCTTTCTACCCTCGGCTATTAAGTAATTCTATCAAATATAACATTTAAAGACATTTTATAGTAAAATCAATATTTAAGAGGAATTTTCAAGTAAAAAAACCCAAGTTAAAAGGTGAAGGATTTTGACTGCAAAATTTCTCAAAAAAAACTAGGACTAACTAGTGTGAATGGAAATGCTAGGGAAGTGCATTTTGAGTGCTGAAATAATCATAATGCCGCTGAATACTTTTTTCCTTCAGAGAGTGGTGAGTGGAGAATTGTGGGGCCCATATGATGTTTGCATGACATCCAACCCATCCAATAGATGTAATCCACTACACCATTTGAAAACATCAAAATGTAGGTGCGACCCAAGTAATGATTTGATCACTAAGGATATTTGGTTTATACCATTATCATGGTTGGGTCCCAAAAAAATTTGACTTTATATCGCTTTTTAAAGAAAAACAATATATGAGGACGATTTCATAACTTGCTTCCTCAAAAAGCATGACCCAAGCAATCGTGATCTTCTGGTGCCGGGCATATCCCACCTATGAGTGGCCCGGCTCTCACACCGACTGCCTCAGCATTTCTCATACAGTCTACTAGAGGACCTCATCCATGCTTGTGTCTTTGTAAAATTGGGGTCCTAGCTCAGTGATCCAGACCATTGATGTATAGCCCACGCAGAGAATGGACATCCTAGAAGCAACGCGATGGAACAATCTTCAGTCGTAGCTCTTCATCTGATGTACTGCAAATAGCCAGTTGAGAGACGAGAGTGCATCTTAAAAAAAATATATACAACAAGAAAAAACTATAAGAATTGGACGACCCAGACTTACCAATGGAGTAGATTTCTTATGGGATTGGGTCCATCATGTGTAGAATCATCAGATTTAAGGGACTGAATAACCAAACCATGGGGCCCACTTGTATCAACAATAAAATCAGGTTGACAATTATAATCATATAATTCCACCACAAAACTGTTATCTGTTAAATTACGCAAAACAGCATAAATCGTCCAGGGACGAAATCCAGTGAATCAGCCCACGTGAATAATTTCTGCCACTGATTGAATAATCTCAGCCACTGATTGGCTGCTCATGAACGCTACCCCACTAGAGTAAATCATCCAAAGAGCGTGGTGATTCATCGAAGAGCGTGATTGCTTTATCATACTGCCCGCTGGCAATTGAACGGTCACTATTCATCCATCTCTGGCCAATGTTTCCAGTGCTAAATACTACAATTCAAGCGACGATAGCTTCTGTACTCAGGTAAGATGGCATCGTAGCATACGTTTTATCATACTGCCCGCTGGCAATTGAACGGTCACTATTCATCCATCTCTCGCCAATGTTTTTAGTGCTTAATACTACAATTCAAACGACGATAGCTTCTGTACTCAGGTAAGATGGCACACGTGTCAAACTAACTAGTCAGGACAATGACACTTTATCAACCGTAGATGCGCATGCACATTAAATAAAAGCAAGCACGTTGGCCGGGCATGCTCACACTGTAGCACCCAGTACCAATTACCAAAGGAGAGCCCTATAACAGATTTTCCGAAACTCACATGCAGGCTCCCTCACCACCCTCGCACCAGCATGTCATGAATGAGATACTTTCCCTTCATCTGGTAGGGACCACTATGAACATGCCGTAGTCTGAAAATTCGCTGGTCCACTCACCAGACAGGCCACCTGCACAGCAACATTAGGATGAAAAACGACCATCAGTCGCACATTCAACATACATTTGGTGACCCACCAGATGAGCATGCTGTACAACCATGGTCTTTGCCTTTTGGTCAGTGCATGTTTGCGGTTGCACCCATCCAATGAATAACACGGATACCTCACACAAACACCATGTTGGAGTGCGGCTGCGGCGAGGGCCCATCTCCATGTATCACTCACCATAACTGCATAAGTCCTGTTTTGCACCCATGACAGAATAACACGGATACCTCACACGAACACCATGTTGGAGCACATAATGTGCGGCGGAGGACCCCATCTCCATGTATCACTCACCATAACTAAGTCCTGCTTTGCACCCATGACAGAATAACACGGATACCTCACGCGAACACCATGTTGGAACATGTGCGGCGGAGGGCCCATCTCCATGGATCACTCACCGTAACTGCATAAGTCTTGTTTTGCACCCATGACAACATCGTCCCTGTCAAGAAGGATAAAGGAGAACCATTTTGCAGAACAAACAAAAGTGAAAATTGCAACAATCTATCCCCACTACAACAGAATTCTAGTGTTCGAAATGGAAACTCAAAAGAAGAAAGCCTAAATGGTCATTAACATTTCCAACTGTCCTGACAAAACCAGCCATCATCCTCAATAGCGTTCGTAGGAAGATGGGCGTCCTCCCCTGCTGGGGCGGTCATAGGGTCCTGGTCTCTCCCTGAAGCTACCCCCATCATAACGTGCAGGCCCCCCACCACCACCACCACCACCACCACCATACCTGTCGCTACCACCTCTTGGGCCTCCTTCCCTGTCATAACCCCTGTCCTTGCCATATCCATTCTGAGGGTACCGGTCTGATGGTCCATACCGGTCACCACCACCACCACCACCACCCTGGAAGCGGTCCCCACTAGGTGGGTACCTATCACCAGCATAACGATCTCGGCCCCCGTACCCTCTGTCACGGTTGTCAACTCGGTCTCTATCTCCATAGCGACCACCATCATACCGATCATCCATGTAGCGATCACTGCCATAGCGGTCTCCTCCAAAGCGGTCCCCTCCAAAGCGGTCCCCACCACGGCTGCCACCACCAAACCTAGAGCGAGATGGGAATCTGCCCCCGCTGCCACCGCCGCCACCGCCAGAAGAAGGGCATTCTCGGGCCCAATGTCCTGGGCGGCCACACTTGAAGCATTCAGTGCGCCCTCCCGACCGATCTCGATCTCCTCCACCACTACTGTAGCTCCCCCGCCCTCCTGTTGAGAAACCCCCACTGTATCCATAGCCGTGATCATCAGAGCCATGCTTTGGCTGTGCCCTGTTCACTGAGATCATCCGACCTCCCAGCTCCCTGCCGTGCATATCACTGATGGCATTTTCCATTGCCCGTTGATCTGCAAAGGTCACAAATCCAAATCCTCGAGGGCGGCCTGTATCCCTTTCCAGCATAATCTACACAAGCAAAGGTGTTAAGAAGTTCAAAAGGATAAAAAAAAAAACTTGATTCAACTCAACATCCAACCAGAGCCTTCACTTGACTTGACTCAGTATATAATTGAGGATCTTTGGTTTTTTGCTGGTTATATCTATGCTTTATTTTTTCAATAAATCTTTGTTATTCATCAACAAAGATACTTAAAATGCTCGGATCGAAGTGAAAAATCAACTGATTGAACAATCATCATTTCGATTTCATAAAGGACCATAGATTGTGCTCTCAAATCGTTTCCATTTCATAAAGGACCATAGGTTGGACTCTTTGAGAGTGCATATTTTTATCAACAAAACAGTTTTAACCACTAAACAGGGTAGCAAAGTTGGAATCAACCAACTCAGCGAGCTAACTCAAAGAGTCTCATTGAGATTCTGTGAAAATAGACATGGAGTCTCCAAGAGACTGCTCAAAACATTGCTGACTCAAGTTGACTTGGCTAAGTCTTGAGTCTGGTAAATTATAAAACTATGCTTAAGAAAAGATAACAAACAATGTGGAAGATGAGGAAGCATCAGTTGCTTGTTTGAAGATTCTCCAACTGGTGCGATTTACTACTGAGGAATTACATGATCCTTGACCTGTGGGTACAGTATACTTGAGTTTTCAGCTTGTACATGTGGGTCCCATGGTTTAGTGAACATTGCTAAGGCCAGCCGGCCGGCCGTAGATGTCATACCCAAGTTTTTTCTCCAAAAAACCCAAAAAAAAAAACCAAGTTTAGAAACGTTCCAGCGTCTCTGACCGATATGTAGACGACATCGTCCAGGTATCGACGATATTTGGAGTCCACTGTGCAAAAAGAGCCGATATTATGACGATATATCGTGTGATATCGATACAGTGCGATATTATCGATATCGCACGATATATCGTGCGATACCAAGGAATCAGTCAATTTTCACGTTATTACTGGGTCGATATTTATCAGCGACTACCGATACCGATAATCTCGGCCAATATTATCGATACTACAAACATTGGGGGTGATGACATACAAATGGGCTTTGATTGATTGGACCAAGAATCATGTGAGTCATTCCCATGATGAGAAGTAAAGGAGGAATAATGAAACTAGATTCAAAAGGAAATCTAGCAGCAATAAGCCTGAAAGTTAGGTACGGTATTTGACAATGCATGCCACAAGATTTCAGAATTTAACCCACAAGGATGAACATGTGTTGATCACCACGATTAATGCGCTGAAAAAGTAGTAAAAAGTTCTAGGGTACAGGCAATGCATGCCAGAGGAACAAGGTTTGGGGAGAGGGGGAATTGGCCCCCCTTTTTTCTTTCTTTCTTTCTTTCTTTTTTTTTTTTTTTTTTTTGCTTGTTGGGAAATTCACCAGAATTTATGCTTCTCTTTTTTTTGAACATGTATTCATAGATGTATCGGACCATCGTTTTTTATAAGAATGTTGTTTGTCAGCTTGGCCTGCAGAAAGTCAACCAAATAAGCTGAATCGAACAGAAATTTTCAAAAAATGATGGTTTAATCCTCCTTACATTTTTTTCCCAAAATGATTCGTTCTGCTTTAATTCATCAAATACCACCTAAATCTTGTGTTTTCATCCCCCAAAGTAGCCTACATCTAGCTTAAACTAAGTTTCTAAGCTTCCTTAATGCTTGAAATGTAGAAAGAACGGAAAAAGAAAAACAAACAAAATTTGGGAAAATTTTGAAAGGGGGGCCTTTATGGCCAATACCAGCCCTCGGCATCGGTATTGGCCCAGATTCGACCTATATATATCTGCCAATGAGGGCAGATACATCCCTTAGGTTTTAATTAGAATGATTCACCCCCGTATCGCCCAACGGGGTCGGCTGATATAGTTTCAATACGAATCATGCAAGGGAGAGTAAGACATGCCATCCCCTGAAAACTTTTTAATTCGATCAATCATCCATATGGATAGCATATGGGATGGCTTTTATAACCACGAGATTTGCTACTAGCTGGCCTCCAAGTAAATCCTATGGGTTATTAATTAAATAAAAGGAACCAAAGACTACCTATTAGCTACTTTCCTTCATAAAAAAAATTTAAAATTAAAAAAAAAATCCAAAGAAAGTGGTAAAGAACCATTATCCTAGAAATTCTCTATAAACCATCAACACAATAACTTGTGGTTTCTTATATATAAGAAACTACAATTTCATCAAGAGTACAGTTAATAACAACTTCTAAACACCAGAAATAGAAGCCAGTTTCATCCCTAACTTAGCACCTACAAGGATACTCAAAAGAAGATAAAGGGTAACCAAAAAGTCATTCATGAAATAAATGGATTTACCGCCTTCAAACGTATAATGTCATTCAGAAATGACTAAAATTGCAACTGCCAACATAATTAGAAATGACTAAAAAATTGCAGCTGCCAACATAATTAGATGTTCACAAAAAACATTGCATATCAGAGCACAATGGAGATGATCTGAACAAAAAATGAAGTAAATGATTATTATCATTTTTTTGAATGGCAACTGATTCATTATCATTTTCATCAATCCATAATGTGAATACAAACTTGTTACTTCAAACTTTGTTAGTACCCATTTACACTTTTATACTATAATTATGAACCAACCACTACCCACTAGAAGATATAGAGGTGCAAAAAGAAGCAGCCTCATTTAAAAGAGAAATTACTTCTGTGAATTGAATAGGGATGTCAGATACACCAACTAAATGCATGACAGTTAATTGAAATTGATAAGAGTTCTTACTCAAAACAGGAGCATCCATGCAAGTAACAAGTTCCAAATCTATTCTCCTTCTAACCGAAAAGATGACCCCTGACCAGAGTCTGACAGCATCCCAAGTTCATCACAGTACCATCACAACATAACCTCCCATATTACCACAGCAAGCACTCAAACAAATCCCAAATCCCCCCAAGTCACTTCAGATGTAATCACAGCACCAAGCAAAGAAACAAATCCAATATACCCATTGTAACTTCAGAACTCAGATATTGCTACTGTATCTGATCTCCAAATCAAATCTAGCAATCATTTCCACCATGGCGTGGGTTGCCATCAGTTCTTTAGTGAATCTACGAAATAAGATATTACTGAACCATTGGTTCATGTCGAGCAAGCATCCATCACATAGTAGAGCTGCGATGCATGTAGACACGGTCATCTGCCTCTAACCAGTTACCAGTTCAACTTCAGTCCCTCACAGCACCAAGCAAAGAAACAAATCGCGTTGTACTTCAGAACTCAGATATTTCTTCTGTACCTGATCCTCAAATCAAATTTATCGACATTTCCACCTACTACGGATGTGGGTTGGTTCCAGTACTTCGTTGAATCTAGGAAACGAGTTATTGCTGTGGTTCATGTCGAGTGAGCATCCTTCACATCATAGTGCTGCGATGCAGGTAGATACGGCCATCTGCCTCTCACTAGTTCAGTCCTCCCATTTTCCAGTATGAAAATAAAAGCTACTTAGAATAACAGTTACTGGTAGAAACGCTTCAAGTTGCATGGACTAACCACTACTGCCACCTCAACTCCCGTTAGAGAAGAAAGCTAAATCAACGTGTTATTACTTTCTTCATATCCCACACAGTTCAATCTGTACAGTAACCAAAACAGATAGAAAAGGCAATCATGGTGGAAGTTTCCATGTAGGAATGTAATTTCCTTCATGGAAAATGGACAGATCACAAAACTAATTTCCTCCGCTTGATAAATCAGATAGCAGACGGACTTGAAAACTGAATCGATATCTTCTGAAGTGCAGATCATCGTACCAAGGTAGCAAACGACATCACTGACGTAAGCTTCAATACCAAGGGCAAGTTCACATGGATTCCAACAGCTAATCAGCCAATTTGGACAATGAGATATTGTGCAGGATTCTTCTAATTATCAAAGCTGATAGACAAAAGAACTTGCACAAAGATAATAACTAAACATTGCAAGAAATCTGCATTCGGCCTGCGCAAGCAAACTGATGAGTTCCACTGCTTCTGATTTTGAAGTGATTAATTCCGCCTCCTCAAAAACCATTTACGAAAAAAAGAACACCCCAGGAGCAACAAAAAATATCAGGGCCTACACGGTGCAGCATCTGTTCCGCTACT
The DNA here is from genome assembly GCA_003013855.2 of Liriodendron chinense. Lineage (NCBI taxonomy): Eukaryota > Viridiplantae > Streptophyta > Magnoliopsida > Magnoliales > Magnoliaceae > Liriodendron > Liriodendron chinense. The sequence goes on along the minus strand of PVNU02002543.1, from coordinate 397,893 downwards.
TGGGATCACAATTTTATGAATTTGAACTAAATGAATAGCTAAAAATAAACTGGGATAAATAGGCATCAAGCTTCCACCGGATGTAGGAGCATGCGACGACAGGAATTAAGGTAGATTCTGCACTGAAATTGTGGCATCTGCATATTCTTGTCTACTGTGATGTGACATGCAATTGCACCCATCTTACATAGATGGAGCCAGGACTCTCATAGAAATGCTCTGAATTTACTGAAACCCTTTCAGATTGCAAACAGAAAAAGCTAAAACCCTTGCATTACCATTGACCACAATCACTCCTGCAACAATAAGTGATCATCCCCAAAACCAAGTTCACTGGTGACATTCAGAAATGTTAGCTTATGCTTTGTTTTAGATGCAAGGGGCCAACAAAAAAAAAAAAAAATCTTGGACGACCACTCGGGACCATGGCACCAGCTAAAAGGGAAGTCTTCCTTTCACAAGAACATTCATGATAACAGGAATGGTGAAAATGCAAAATGAGAATAATGGGAGAAGATACCCCAAAAAAACAACAAATTTTCCTCAACATGGGCACCAGTTGCCCAAGAAAGTTTTCTAGAGTGCATCAAACAAAGCCTAAAGCAATTACAGCAACCTACTACAGAAGTTCCCATCTTGGATGCAGCACATACCAAGCAGGAATTTTTGCATGCATACTGAATGCAGGAACTTCAGTTGATATCAAGAACCGGTCAGGTCAGCAGATGAGGTTTCTGGGGAACTACCGGAGTGTTGCATAGCTTTCATTGCCATTCATGATCTGAGAGTTTTCCAGATCCTCCAATGCCAGCATATTTGTGTAAACTGTATCTGAACTTTCTGCTAACTTTCAGAACATAGGCCAGATGACATCTTTTGTAAATAACAAACATCTGACAGGAGCCTTTTACGCATGTCATGGGAACAGGCTTATCAGGCTTTAGCCACATAATATCTACCATGTGATTCGATGCAACCTAAAACAACTCATAATGATGTAGCAGTGACTGAGAAGAGCCCCTAGACGGAGCATCAAATGCCATTTTCACAACATACGAATGGGATCTCCTTGACTGTGAGGGAAAGAGACAGTACGAAACATTTTCTAATCGATTCAAATCCATGGCATCAACAAACAACTGCCTATGATCAAGTAGGAGCATTTCTTTTCCATTTCGGCCAGCAGAACTCTTTTTTTTTTTTTTTTTTTTTTGTTTACGTTGCAGTGGGACCTAACAGCTGATCTATCACAGACGATCATTCCGGTTTCTAGGCACAGGAAAAATGATGTCAGCAGAAGAATACAAGTTCCTTTCAACAATGTCAGACAGGCAGGCTCCTAACCATTGCAGCATCCTGTTTACCCAGTGCTAACCATAGCTACAAGCCATCTGATTTAGCTCTTTTCAAATTCCACCCAACTTGAAAATCTCAAGAAAGAAACAACTCAATAACAAACATATTCGCACAAATGAAATCGAGCTTCCACAACTCGATGCACGCTATCCAACTGACATCTCTTAGAAAACCTCAGCTAAGGCATCTCAAGATATCATAACCAGCATACCGGAAAGAGAACCAAAACACAGAAAGGGCAACTGATAAGATAGTGAATCAAAAGGAAATTAAAACAGGACAAAGGCTATCAAGAAACATAGAATAATCTGCTAAACTAAATCACAGTAAGAAATATGAACAGATTAGTGTAAAAAATATATCATATATGCAACTCAAAATGTGAATCAAACAACAAGCAGGTGATTTGGGGCTATTTGGGCTGAAAGAAAAATGTGAATCAAACAACAAGGTGATTTCACATTTTGGATTACTCATATATTAGTCATGTTTTGGGGCTATTTGGGCTGAAAGAAACAATTGCTGCTTCAGAAATATCAGTCTTCGGCTGGGGTTTTTTAGGGTCCTAGTCTAGTTCCGAGACTGGGCTCCGGAATCTGTCTCTCTTTTGGGGTTTTCTTGCCAGGCGTGGATCTGGTTGTTTCTGTTTCTGGTTCTGTTTAGTTTTGTCTTTTTAGGTTTCTTCTCTTTCTTTGGTTTCATTTTGGGTCTGTTGTCTTTCTTTTCCTGGCAATAAATTCTCATCTTTCATATATATATATATATATATATATATATATATATAGAGAGAGAGAGAGAGAGAGGAATGCTCACCGGCGTGCCAGTTCTCACGAGAACTCGTGGGCACTTTTTCAGGGCTCATCACACGTGACGTGAGCCCAAAATCTGAGCCGTCCACGTGATGCAACACCCTAAAATACCCCCCCAAGGCCCAACTTTCAACTTGATCCATAACTTTGGTGGGCCATGGCAAAAGGAAACAGTTTCCTCCCTCGATTTGCATGTCTTTGCTACGGCCCACCAGAGCTTTGGATCAGGTTGAAAGTTAGGCCCTGGAGGTTTTTTGGGGTGTTGCTTCACGTGGGCGGCTTAGATTTTGGGCTCACATCATGTGTGATGAGCCTTGAAAAAGTGCTCACGAGTTCTCGTGAGAAATGGTGCGCAGGTGAGCATTCCTCTCTCGAGAGAGGCCTGCTCTCCTGCGCACCTTTTCAAAGTGGGCACTCGTGCACACCTCTGCACACGTGTCATAGGCACAAAATCCAAGCAGTCCATCTGATCCGGGCACCCCATGAAACCCATAGTGCCCAACTTTCAGTCCAATTCAATACTCTGGTGGGCCATAGAGAAGAGAGAAGTGAATCAAGGGACGAAGTTGTTTCCTTTTTCCATGGCCCACTAGAGTTTTGGATCAGGCTGAAACGTGGGCACAAGGGGTTTCATGAGGAGCCACATCACATCCATTCGGATTTTGTGACCATGACACATGTGCAAAGGTGCACACGGGTGCTCGCCTAAGAAGGTGAGCGGTAAGCATTTTTATATTAGTCATGTTTTACTAGATTCATATTTTAGAAGGATGCCTTTTGGCATGGTAATTGGCTCTTGGACAATGAGACTACCCAAGAACAACTCTGCAAAGGATAGCCAAATGAAGCTTCAAAAAAAATAAAAAAATAAAAAATAAAAACTGATGATCTTTAGGCAATCCAATAAGACGATTTTTCTAGTGGCATGAGATAAGTTTATTTTTCAACATTTTATAAATGCTTTAGGCAATGTTCTTCCTTATTGGAGCCATGTTACATCGGAATGTTGTTTCCCTCTTTCCACCAGAGCAATTTAATGAAGCCAGAGAGATTAGGGAACCTACTTTTGCAGTGGGTTCTCACTGCCCTAATCAGACGTTGCAACTGCACTCAGTGGCTAAAGAGTTTCCCAAGGGAGATCTATAACTGCATGAAGCATGAAGTGAAGCAGCAATAGATTCGGGTGCAGGAGCAGAGAAGCGTTTGTTTACTATTTGTGAGCAAGTACAAACACCTACAAAGCAGGAGCACAAAAGCAGGAGCAGGACCTATTTGGAAGGATCATGTGACTAAGGGAGATCTAGTCTGAAGGCTGCCACATCCAAGGATCAAACCCAAAATAGCACCTTTTGGCTTCCTTCATGATATGCAGTGGGACCTAAGGATGCTTCAGCATTCAAAATAAAAATTCACAAAGCAAATCATTAGGAAACCACGAAGGGAAACTTTTTAAAACGTTTTACTACCATTCTCATCCCAATCAGCCAAAAAGAATAGTAAAGATCAGATATTCTTCCTTACTATCCCAATTTGAAGTCTATTGTAGGAAAAATACAAAGTAACGCTGCGCATATTACGAAGGATTGACATTGTTGGAGTTTTAGAACAATTTAAGGGCCTGTTTGATAACTGGTATTCCATGGAAAACAAAGGAATTCATAGTCATTATTTCCCAAGGTACTATTGAGGAATGAATTTCAAGTGATTCCAATTTAAGTGGAATGTTTGATTTGCAAGTGGAAAAATCCACTTCATCTCACAAGGTTCACCTTGTCAGAAAAGCACAAAAGGATCTTTGGATTTTTTTAAGGAGGTTTGATGCTGTTGAAGTTTTTCACCAGTTTAAAGTATATTTTGGGAGTGGAATGGTCTTGTAGAATTTAGGCCCTGTTTGGTAGACACCTAAAAATGAGTTCATCTTATTTTTGTTGACAGTAAGGTCCCTGATACACAATTACTGTTAACTAAAATGGGATTAACTAATTTTTAAGCGTCTGCCAAACTGGACCTTGATTTTAAATGAGGCTGATTCGAATTTATAGTGGAAATAGATAGTCGGGTTTTAAATAGGGTCGCGACAAGGCCAGGCCAGGCCAGGCCAAGCCAAGCCAAAGAATGTGTTGGTCCATCCTTCAAGGTAAGGACCTGCCTCCGAACAAAGCCCAGCACACAACCTAAGGAACTTCACCAAGGCCAGGCCATTGAACTGGCCAAACACTCAGCCCAATAGTAACATACAAGCTCGTCTTGGTTAGGCCCACTTGCAGAATGTTTAGGTGCACTGGCCAATCAGCGACTGATCTAAAACTGAGGCCAGGACCAATTCACAATCCTCAATGCTCAGCTCAAACACCACTGAAAGCATGCCTGAGCCAACCCAGCCAGTACATGCCCTAGTTTTAAGATTGTTTGGGCAGTCTTAAGTACGAGGGTTTTTTTGTGATTTACGAATTTTGATTGTTATTTTGAACTTTTAAGCAATCCCTATATGAGTATGTAGAGATTTTAGTGCAACAAGCACTACATTGCCCAAGTTCTCGTTGTTGATGAGTTTGTTGAGGCTCTGTCATGTTATTTTGACATTATCCCACCACTTTTTCATCATCCAATGGTTGGATCTACAGAAAATTGGCCGATTACTGTGATCCAACAGTCAGATTTGTATCAACCAAATTAAAAAATAAAAATAAAAACTTCACATTCAGAAAAATCAAAACACAACAATCTGAAATCTTAAAAGTACCAGTTTTCTGATAAGCCCTAGATCTGATCCTAAAAAAAGACCGATGTTAAGGTTTGTAGATTTCTTTTCACATTCTTCTTTCACCGAAATGTTCCAAATCAACAGATAGAGATCTCCACGGAAAAAAGAACTTCTAGAAGACGATATGTTAAGGTTTTTGCTGTTTCCTTCTCACATTCTTCATTCCCCAAAATCCTACAAATCAAAAGACAGATCTCCACGGAAGAAGAAGTAGAAACCCTACCTGAGCTTCAAGAATCTTGCCGAAGCGGCTGAAAGCGTCTTCAAGCTGTCGATCCGTAGTATCCCACGACAAACCTCCGACGAAGATACGCATCTCTTCCTTACCAGACATCTCCAGAAAAACCTTCAACAGATAGAAAAAAGAAGATGGTGATGAAAATGACAGAGCAAATCGAATAAAGGATGGGACGAGAAAACCCTAATACAGAAATCCCTTTCTTAAAGAAACCCTAAGGAGAAAAAGTGAGATTAGGAATACTAGAAATAGCCGACGCGCACTGGATTTTTTTCTCCTCCTCGGAAACCCTAGAAAAGGAGAGAGAGTGCTTACTCTCTCACACACACTCCAAACGAGTCGATGAGGGCAGAGAGGCGCGAGGGTGAGGTTTTGTGGTGCTTTTTCTCCTAACCCGACTCGTCTAACTCGGGTTAACGAGTGGAGAGTTCGTTTTGCAGGATTCCACGTGCGTCCGCCCGGTAGCGCCCACGTTTGCGCGGATTAGGCGGAAGCCGATTGCGTAGCAAGTAAGTAACTCAGTGGGACTCACTCTGACTTATGTATTTTAGCCCCTTCGTCCATCCGTCTTAACAGATAATTTTAAGACGGGAGGCCAAAATCGAAGCGTATCAAAAGTTCAAGTCCACCACACCACAGGGAAAAGTGTGAATTGAATGTCTACCGTTGAAAAATTCTTGAGGGTTACAAAAGTTTTGTATCAAACTGCCATTTGTGTTTTCCGTTCATACGTGTCTATGTGATCTCATGAACAGGTTGGATGACAAATAAACGCCCAGAAAGGTTTCTAACTATGAAAATCATTATTCCTACCGTTTCCTGTGGCATGGTTCATTTGAGCTTTGGATATGCTTTAATTTTAGCCTCAACCCCTAAAATCAACTGGAAAAAAAGATGGACGGCGTGGATATACCAAATACATCCACTATGGGCCCAACAGAGTTTACTAAGTATGATAAGAGTTTACTATGTGTGGCCACAGTAACGTATATGCCTCGTCTACGCAATCCATCCATTTTTACAGATCAGTTTATGCCGTGAGCCTAAAAAGAAAGCAGATTAAAAGCTCAAAGTGAACCACGCCAAGGAAAGTAGTGGGGATTGGCAGTTGACTATTGAAAACTTTCAGGATGGCACATAAGTTTTGGATCAAGCTGATATTTACGTTTTCACTTCATAGATGTCTATGTGACCGTATAAACAAATTGGATGGCAAAGAAACATTATAGGGGCCTTTGGAAGTTTTCAATGGGTAGAATCCAATCCCCATTGCTTTCTGTGGTGTGGTCCACTTGAGTCATCAATCTGCTTCTTTTTTTTTTTTTTTTTGCTCATGCCTACAATAATCCGTCAAAATGAATGGATGGCATGGATAAGCCATTTAGGGCGTGTCTGGATTCTTCGCTTTTGTTGTTGTGTCTTATTGTATTGAATTGACTATCAAATCTTCGGCTTCTATAGGAGTTGGTGAACTCTTTAGCCATCCAAGCGTCCATTTTATGCCCAAGGCATTGTTGTGTTTAAGCCCAACCATAGCACCCATTCAATATTTGGATTCAGCATGAATTGGAGGATAACCTTCTCCAATTCATTTATTTTCTTCTCCAACACACTCGTCTTGGAGACGATAGAACGTTTTTCACCCTCCAAGCTCTCCTTCAAACTTTGAAGCTGGAGGAATTTAATTTCCAATGCTTTGTAGCGTACTTGGAAACCTTGCGATTGTTTACCGACAACTTGAAGGTCCCTCTCTAAGTCGTGGATGCACTTCTCCCGACCCTCTCTCTCTCTCTCTCTCTCTCTCTCTCTCTCACAGACTACCTTCGACAGCATATAATTTCCTCTTGACCTCAGCAAGATGGTCGGATTGGTTGTTGGTGAAGGCACGGGCGTCATGAATGTCCTGATAAGTCTTCAGGGCCACATCTAGACTCTAAAAATAACAAGTAGATATCAACGATTAGGAGAAAGGAAGTAAAAAAGGATTATTGAAGACAAGGCATAAAAATCTTACTCGGACAAGTCTCCTTGTCACTCGATCTGCGACGTCTTCAGGTTCTGTCTGATCGACAGGCTCAAGCACAATCGGCCCAACATGGTTAAATAAATAAGAACATATTCAAACCAAGTGGCTCAAAACTGTGAATGGATCGGTGTAGGTGTGACCAGGAGCGAGCGCAATGACGAGCGCCGATTGATGAGAAGCCCCTGCCTCCACCTCTTCCAGCGACTGGATCCTGAGAAGTCGAAGGCCCCGCCACTTGAGATGGATGCGATGTAATAGGAGGCTGCATAGTACTAGTCGGCGCAGGTGGAGGCCGACTTGAAGTAGCCGGCATGGGTGGAATGCTAGCCCCCTGGGCACTCGGCCTTGAAGGAGTTGATTCTCCTTGTGGCACTATTCTAGGTTGAGTAGGGGCACTCGGGGCAGACGGTTTGGACTGAGTGGGAGTGTTTAAAGGAGTAGAAGATGACTCACCTTTCTTCTGCCTCTTTTGAGACCCACTCTTCCGGGCCGGTAATGCCCTCTTCTGAGCCATATCCTCGGGATTCATGTCTGCAATACTAAAAAAGAAAAAAGAAAAAAAATCTCAGAAAAAACTGAATAGAATGGGGGAACATTAAAGTACATCATATTCCACTAGCAGTTACTAAGATGGCTGGAAATGAGCCCTACTTTGACAAGAGTTGAAGGGTGGAGGAGGAACTTAACGTTTTGAATTTTTTCTTGGGCTTGTTGTGCCTTCACAATCCTATCCATAATGCCTCCCCTCATATTAGATTTCTCCGAAGCAATCACAGTGCTGAAGGCTCGAGGCATTGGGATGGGGCCTAGATTTGGGTCCTGAGTCTCCCAGGCCCCTGATACGAAGAACCACTTACTTTGCGGTCTTTAGTGGACGACGAACTCCTGACGATAAAATTCTTCCCTTGCCAGTACGAGAGGTAGTACCACCCAAGAATCTCATGGCTCTTCTTCAAAACATACATTTTGAGAAACTCACTAGGGGTGAGCTCCCCATTCCCTACCTCATTCCAGAGGGCATACGCCCCGAGTATCACCCTCCACCCATTCGACATAAGTTTTCCGGGGGCGAGGTTATATCTGTTTAGTACCCCACTTACGAATGGGTGTAGGGGAAGCCAGAAGCCCAAGGGAAAACGGTAGGAATACACTGCCACCTCCCCCATAGGTGGTTTATTCGCAGCTTCTTCTGATCCCGACAACCGAAAGGTAACAGACTTCGGAATAGTGCAGTTTGACTGGATCTTCTCCAACTCCGGCGTCGTGAGAACTAAAGGATGATACTCAATGGCGCAAGTATCAGAAGATGAAGAGCCCCTCTTCCTCTTCCAACGGTGACCGTTGGAGGAAGATGATTCAACAGGAGCCTCCTCCCCAAGTGGCACAGGAGTGGATTCAGAAGAATTAGACATGATGATGAACGAAGGAGATAAAATGAAGGAAAGAAAAGAAGGGAACTTACGAACAAATAGAGGAAGGAGAAGAAAGCTCTGAAAATAGGCAGGGAAACAAAGGGTTTCTAGCGCTAGGTTTTACGAATGAAAGCTTTAAGATAAAGGAACCAGGAGATTTAGGATTTATATGCAATCATCACGCCTGCTCACCTCCTTGACACGTGGTGATTCCCCGTTCGACCTCAAAGATGAAAAGGCACGCCGCATTAATTAGGGACACGCGTCTGCTTCTCGCTCGTCCGGGTGAAGCAAAACGGCACATCACATTAATCACCTTGACGCTTCGTACAGTCGCTTGTCTTTTTCCTCTCATCACGTACGACCCCTACGCCTCGATCCTCACACCTAACATTCGATGGTTAAGCTCATATATTAAGTTTCGTGATTAGCTTCCCTAACCAAGAAACTTGGGAGCTGCTGTTATAGGGGTTCCCTTAGGAGGTTTACAACCGTCGATATGTGGCCCACCAGCTATAGGCCCTGATCAAATTTTTATCAAGTCATCAACTATGACCCCAACTACGGTCAGCTATAACTTCAACTGTGATTTCTGAACACGTTACTTGAGTCGTGGTTCAGTGCTACTACTATGCCTACCAATATCCGAGTGGAAGTAGGATACTCGCCAAACACTCGCCCTCAAATGAAAACTCGGCTCTTATCCTAAGGCTGAGCCTAGAGGTGGGCAATGATCCGATCAGAGTCGAACATGGACCAAATCGGATTGTTCGGCTGCTTGAGTGAGTGTGTTTGAACAGGGTAGCTCTGTTCAAACTCGGTTTGGTCTGCCCCAACCATGTTCGAGCACATGGATTTCGAACAATTTTTACTAGTTTAAACAAGTTCGAACAATTTCGCTTTTTTCACTTGAAAATATTTTTTTCTATTACTGAATAGTGAATACCGATTCGTTCACAAATTACATATCACAAATGACAAATCACAAGGTTTAAAGTGTTTAACTAACCAAATAAAAAACCAAAACATGGATAGTTAACATCCTCACTGTTTCCTGTGGTGTGGTCCACTCAAGTCTTCGACCCACTTCATTTTTTGAATAATGCCATAAATGATCTTTAAAAAATGGACGGATGGCTTAGATAAGCAAATATATCATTATGGGCCCCATAGAGCACTGACAGGACCGTCCGTCTCTAGATAGGTCCTGGTGGGGGTAGACCAATAGTACCCAATCCGCAGACACATGAGTTGGATGGTGACGCAAACATCAACTAGCAAGCTGGTGTCAAAGCCATGTGAGTCCCACAATGATGTATTTGTTTTATCCACTTCGTCCATCCATTTGTACAACTCATTTTGAGGCATTAAACAAAAAATGAGGCATATACAAACCTCAAGTTGACAAAACCACAAGAAATAGTGAGGAGAATGATGTCTACCATTGAAACCTTCCTAGGGCCCACAGTCATGTTAATTTGTCATGCAACCCTCTCTCTCTCTCTCTCTCTCTCTCTCTCTCTCTCTCTATATATATATATATATATATATATATATATATATATATTCTCTCTCTCTCTCTCTCTCTCTCTCTCTCTCTCTCTCTATATATATATATATATATATATGTATGTATATATATATATATATATATATATATATATATATATATATATATATATATATAATCGAGTCGAACGAACGAACGAGTCGAGTCGAGTCGGTCAATATTCAAGTCAAGTTCGAGTTCAAGTCGAGTCGAACAGGGTTGTGATTGAAATCGACTTGAATTTTTTTTTAACAGACCTTGTGTGTTCAAACAAAGTTCGAACACAAAGAATTTATGTTCGAACAAAGTTTTACAGAGTCGATCCAAGTCAATCCGAACGATCAAACTCAGTTTGTGTCCAGCTCTAGCCGAGCCTTCTGGTCTATGACTAAACACTCGGTATTCACTTATCACCGAGTGCCCACTTATTATCATCACTCGGCTTTGTCATGGTCAAGGAATCACACGTGATCCTCACCAAACTCCTCTTTCGTATCCTCAACCAAACGCCTATAGCGGTCAACCAACTATATCACAAGACGACCTCATACCAACCTGGTGATCGTACTGAATGGATTGTCCTTGTCGATAGGCATTTTGGACACATTAAAGCAAATCAAGCGTAGCTATCTTATTTATGCACTCGGCCTGACCAAGCGCCACCCCTTGAATGCACGGAATCTAAAGAACGTCTTCCGCAAGATACGAGATACGTCTTCTATAACACCTCAGTGGGATATCTGCTCCCCAAATGGCAATTGCGATCGTCTCGGATACAATCAATGGACCTAGCCGCGATCATAGCACCATTCATAGTAATCATATCTCTACATGACTGGAATCTTAGCCCTTTATGGTTCTGAAATCCTAGCCCTTTACAGTTCTATCGAATCCTATAAATAACCTTTCATGCTAAAGGCCAAGGTACATAGTACATTACAATACTTAGCAATCACAGGTTTTTCTCTCCATCAATCACTGACTTAAGCATCGGAGGGCCATTAGCCGGTACCCATCGACGGTCGCCCAAACCTTTTGTTGTGGTTGCAGATCCTTTGATCTAGTTCATTCATCCCTAATCACATATTAGAAGGCAAAGATTGAGTTAGTCCGTGATCAACATTTATTGACCATCTTTAGCATTAACACATATGTCTGTTGTAGAGCAGGATTTTGGACGACACTATTAAGAAACTTTTTGATCAATTTGATAATCCTGCTTAATTTTATTCCTTTTGATGAGTTTGTAAGGATTGACCTTCTAATATGATGGAGGTCAGTTTAGTTTTTTTCATTGCTTTTTGAGGATCGGATTAGATTAGGATTTGCTTTCATTAGTAGATTTAGGTTTGAGAAGAATGAAGTAATCCCTCTCTTATAACCAATTTTTCCATGTCACGCCATATTTCAGGTATTATCTCTCTATCTAATTCTCATTTATTTTATCATTGGTCTTATGTTGTTGCATATTGCATATGTTTCTTTCATTGAGGACAATATAAACTTTAGATTAAGGGGTGAGATTCCTGCTGAATCTAGTGTTTTTGCAACATTTCGAGCAAATTTTTAAAAAAAAATCTGATTTTTTTATTTTAAAACTCTCTTAAAAGGTTTTAAGTTCTATAAATTTGAGTTATGTGGATATGAGAAGATGACATATGAAGTAATCTGATTACGAAAAACTTAAATTATGTTAATTCAGTAGTTTTCTAAATGAGTTCCTCCTATTATTTGACTGATATAAAATTTTAAACATCATTGGAGTCCACTTCACTTTACATAAGTCATTCTCATTTGTAAGGATTTAGAAGGACGTTTGAGTGATTGATTGGATTATAGTTTGAGAGTGTTGAGGAACCAAGCCGGAGAGTATTGTCCATCACATTAAAAATCTAATTCGGGACAAGGATTTTTGTTTCTGAAAGGAGCATTATCTTGGAAGAATTTTCATCCTATGTCGTAACCATTTTTAACATGTTTTTCTAGTACGAAGTGAGCTTTTTAGATTCTTCGACTATTGATTTTTGAAAAAGAATTGAAAAAGGGGTTGAATTGAAAATTCTTAAAGAAATATCGAAAAGGGTTACCTATGACCAACCAGGGGAGGGCTTATAACCCAAGATGGCAATGGGATTAGTGTGGAAGTCATCGATAGAACGGAGTCGTTGATAGAACGGTAAGGCAATCTCTTATCATAGTCTTATTATTAATCCGTATGCTTTTTAGACTTGCAATCCAATGGATTCATGGAAAGAAGGGTAATCCTGAAAGATGAAGAGTAAGTTTTCACTGAACACATTAGATCATGATTGTTTGAATTGCTCTATTTATTAATTAATTAGTTGGAACTCAGTTTGAACACTCATTAAGTTATTGAAAGATAAGTCTTACATTGGCATGCTACTAAGTATCTCTGAATTTCATTATTTACGTGATTTCGATCTTATAGAAGTAGGTTTTTCGAGAGAGAGTTGAGATTGGGAAGTTGAATAATTTTTCGCCACAATTTCATTGTTTAAGTTGTTAAAAGTAAGGACTTATGCTTCTTTTTTTTTTCGCAGGTAAAAGAGAGCGATTTCATGCTAACTTGAAAGACTTAGAATTCTTGGAAGATAAAGTGAATTCATGCCAAAGAAGGAAGAACACAAGTCATAAAAGATGGAAGAGAAAGGGTGAAAATCTAGAAGAAATAGTCATTGATGATAGGTCGAACGGATGATTGCCTGAAGCCCATGACCGGTCGCCAGATCGGTCGAATTATTTTCAAAACTCAGAATTGGAGGCTGAACCCGCTGGACTGTTTCAAACAGATTGGACGACCGATCGTGAGAGGCAAAGACCGGTTGACAGTGTTCCAAAGAGTTGCAAATCTATTTAGTTCATTGGTGTTTTGAGCTCCGACTGGTCGGCGCCCACAGCCGACCAATCGGCAACTGACTTAAGTGCATAAATTCTTACACGATTTGAGGCAGTGCGTGATTTTGGCTATATAAAAATAAGACTTCCTTCCTTCCAAAGCATGTTAGGATGCGAGGAACATCAAGGAGGCTTGGGAGAAGGATTCTACTTCAAGTTTTTCTTATTTACTTATATTTTCTAGTTAATTTTTCATATTTTTAAAACTTTTAGTTCAAGGATGTTAGATATGAACTAAAACCTCTTAGCTAAAGCTAAGAAGTGAAGCTTTTAGTTTGTTTTTTATGGATTGATTCAATATAGGTTTCATTTTTATGGTTTAATTGTTGAACATGGTTTGATTTAAGTTTGAATAAAGTTATAGTTTTAGTTCTTCTTTAATCTATTAATGACTTCGGGCTCATTGGATGCTTGAAGGTTCTAAAAGTAATTACTTAATTGTTTTGAATTATTTAGATCTATAAAGTTCTTTGATCTACCATAGACTCCGGGCATGGTAGATGCTTTGAATTTCCTGTGATCTAAAGATTGATCTTAACGTGGGAGCTATTTTAACCCAAAGTTCTAATCTTCTGTGTAAATCTGAGATAGATGTTTTGCTTGTTGACATTGGTTTAATTGAAGTTCAAGTCCTAGTTATAATCAACTCTACTGACATGATTTAAGGAAGGCTATGGTTATGAGCTTAACTTGATTGGATAAATGATTGTCCTGTACAATTGAGCGCGCCCAAGGCCTGAGCTTTATTGGGAGAACAAAATCAATGAACAAGTATTTGTTTTAAACTGTTTTATGTGATTTAATCGCTCCATATTTTAGCTGGATAGAAATAGGATTTCGATTCCAGTTGTCTAATTAAGAGATCTGGTTGAATTGATATATTGAGAATAACTAAAAGTGGATCTTTAGCGTTCTAATGCTTTTATACTATTGAATTCACCTTTTTATTTATTTGCTTTAATCCACAATTCTCCAATTTAGTTTTTACAGGTTTAATTTCTTAATATAGTTTCAGCTCTAAGTTATTTTTGGAAAAATCCTGTGAATACTTGCATATAAATCCTTGTGGGACAATCTCGATCTTTTCGAATTATTACTATATCGCAACCTTGCACTTTGGGTTGGCGAACAATGGGAAAAATCACAAACCTCACTCATTGATAGTCCCCAAAACCTGGTAAGGTAGGTGTGACCAACTAGATGAAGTCCATTTTATATAAAACGTCAGATGTGTGAGTACACACTACCATACTCCTCATATTATAGAAGAGAATTCATACTCATTTCCATATCAGAGCATATCGCCTGGATCAGGCAATATCTCCATCCATACGATAGCCTACAGCGGGCAACTTGATAATGCTGGTGTTTTAAGCTCAATTCAATCAAGCAGGGCCACACGTTTGAGTTAAGGCTTTGTTGGGAGGAACACCCACAATGGAAGCGAGAATCAAACGCAACAAACCACAATAGAAAAAATCAAGCAAATCAACATGCAAGAGACAATCTGAATTTTACGTAGAAAAGCCTCTCAAGGGGAAAAAAAAAAAACCACGGCATAAAGCAATCATTATGAATTAGAAGTTATAAGAGATGAAGAAAACTTAGCCATATTTAAGCCCCACAAGATATACCCAAGCTAACATAATCTTTTTCTCTCACCCTATAACTATCTCAACCCACTTAAACACGTCTAGGACTCCTCGCATTCCCAACCCCTTTTGGTAATTCCCTAATCCTGCATTACACCCCTTTAAATAACATAAAAATCAGAATTAGAAATTAAAAAAACTGCACAAACCGACCTAAATAATTTGCGGCTGTCGGGCGCCCTAACTTGGTCAGGACTATTTAGAGAGTTCACATAAAAAATTTAGGGAGTTTTGGGTGCCCTATCAGAACCGTTGGACACCCTACAACCCTTGAAAAACAGATACAATGGTGTTTATATTCCAAAAACCTCATACAAGGTAGTTTTGGGTGCTTGACCCGATTCCATCGGGTGACCAAAACTCTCTCGGTGTTAAGATTGAAAACATCCCTAACAATCTCCACCTTAGCTTCAATCTTCAATCTCCATTGCTCCTAAAGCTCCATCCTTCATCTCTACTTTGTCTTTATCATACCTCCACCTCTTCTCGTGCCGCCACCGACTTCATTCTAGCACCTTCACGCCCTACTCGCTCATGTGGTCTTTGCGCACTTGCCACATATGAGCAACCATGGATTCCACTATAGTCACCATAGCTCCATCAGATGAAGTGCTCTCAATCAACTTGTAAAGATGGCCTGCCTCCGTTCTTTCATCACCACGAGTGCCCCCTTTGACACTTTATAAAATCAATTGAAGCCAGTGAACTTGCACCCCATTGCCTCGAATGCACTAAGAGAGATCAAATTCTTTTTTCAGCCTAGGGACATGCCTCACATTTGTCATAATTTGTTCGATCTCATTGAACATCCTAATGCGCATTGTGTTAATACCGACAACCTTGCAGGCGTAGCCATCGCCCAAAAACACTGATCTATCATCATAAGCACTATATGTCATGAATGAACTTCGATCAGGACACATGTTGTCACGCCCCAAATTCGGTTCTCAACGTCCATTCGCTGTAACCCGAATTCAGAGGTGGCGGCCTCCGTAGTATCCCGATCTCGGATCCTAACCCTACACGTCAGGTTCCGATCCTGGGATACCATAAGGAGGATTTGAGGGTCTGAATTTTTTTTTTTTTTATTCTCTCCTCAAGTGGGGCCCACGGAAGCTTTCGATCAAGCTGATATTTTTGCCATCCCTTCGCCCATGCATATGTGAACTTATGAACAGGTTGGATCTCAAATAAACATCATGGTGGGCCGTCGAAGGTCTCAATGGTCTGTCATTGTCCCCACTGTTTCCTTTGGTAGGGCCCTCCTGAGATTTGGATCTGTCTCATTCTTGAGATCATGCCCTAAAATGATCTCCCCAAATGGATGGACGTTGTGGATGGTACATATACATCATGGTGGGTCCCACGAGTGGCCCACCCACTGGGTAGCCCAAGGGCCAGCGTTGCTGACGCTGTGGGTGGCCAGCGTGCGGTCGCTGTCTCCCTTTTCCCCTTTTTATTTATTTATTATCATTATTTTTTTTTTGTGTTGTTGAGGTCTTCATCAAGTAGGGCCCACATGAGGACCATCCACTTCGTCCATTATATAGACAACCCTATGGTGGGCCCAATGAATATAAATTTGGATAGGTTTCGTAGCATACACACATCACAATGGGCCTTGGAAGGTTTTAACATCAAAGAAATCTTTCCTTTGGTATGGCCCACTTGAAGTTTGGATCTCTCACATTATTGGGCCCCTGGCCTAAAATGATACGGAGAGACCGATGGACGGAGCGGATATAACATACGCATCATGGTGGGACCCACAGGGTGGGACCAGTTGGGCAGCAAACCCAGCGTCCGTGAACGCTGGTACTCCCAGCGCCTGCTTCCCTTCTTCTTTTTCTTTTTTTCTTTTTTTTTGTTTATCTGCGGTTTTCGTCCAGTGGAGCCCACAAGAGGATGATCCACCCCATCTATCAGTTTCCTCGGCTCATAAGGAACCCATAGAGTCCTATATTGGATATGTTATGAGGGCTACAAACATCAAGGTGGGCCGAGGAAGTTCAGCAGTACAAATCATCTCCCCACTGTTTCATGCGGTGCGGTTCACTTAAGAATTGAATCTGCTTCAGATTTGGGCATTGGCCCTAAAATGATATGGGAAAACAGATAGACGGTGTGGATACAATAAAAACATCAAGGTGGGTCCCACGAGTGGGGACCCATTCCAGCCGTCCTGTGACGTCCAGCGTCTGGACGTTATTATTATTTTTTTTTTCTTTTTCTTTTTGTTATTTCAGGTGGGGCCCACTTAGGGAAGATCCAATCCATTCATCAGGTTTCCTAGCTCGTTGGGGACCTAATAAGCCCAATATTGGGCAGGTGATTCCGTCTACAAACATCACGGTGGGCCACGGAAGTTTCGACAGTGGGCATCTTTGCCTCCACTGTTTTTTATGGTGTGGTCCACCTGAGATCTGGATTTACTTCATTTTTGGTGTCCAGACATAAAATGGGCTGGAGAAACAGACGGACGGCGTGGATCAATTACATGCATCAAGGTGGGTCCCACGAGTGGGGACCCACGGTCAACGCCCAAAGTAGCTTCGCCCCAGCGCTGCTGGGCAGCAGCGTTCTCTGGACGCTGGCTGTCCAACGGCCATCTCCTTCACTCTTTTTTATTATTATTATTATTATTATTATTATTAATAAGTGGGGCCAATCATGGATGATCCAACTCATCCATCTCATTGCCCATCACAAGGTGGGCCCAAGGAAATAAAATGAAAGGTAAACGAGAAAAAGGGGAAAGATTGCACTCACAATGATGGTTGGACGGTTGAATTGCCGATTGGACGGTCCAGATGATGATCGGGGTCCTCCAAGCTAGATCTCCTCCTTCAATCTCTCTAACTCTCTCTTTCTCTCTCTTGATCTCCCTCTAAATCTCTCTACTTCTCTCTCTTCTTTCTCTTCTCTCTCTTCTTTCTCTTCTCTCTCTCTCTCTCAAATCTTGGAATTGTAATGGACGAGTGGTGCTTAGGAAATGGGGGGGGGGGGGGGGGGGGGTTTCTTAGAAATATAGTAATGATGGCTAGCATGGGAGGTATGGGTTGTGATGATGGCTAGATAATGATGATGATGATGGGAGAGGGCATGGGAGGTATGGGTTGTGTTGACTTTGGAGGTGAGAGAATGATGGGGGTGGGTATGGTGATTGATTTGACATGTTGTTAGGATTTGTGCAAGTGGGACCCACGCCACACGCGCGTTGCGCGGCCCACCTCGAACTGCGTAAAAGTACGCATCTTACACACCAGGGTATCGCAATGAGGCGTGCCGCACGGCGTTGGAATAGCGGCGCTCGCGCTGTCGCAAGGTTACAAGTCTTAGGTCGTTACGGTACTAAATCAGGGTCGTGATTAAGGCTCGCTAATCTGATCCATCCGGGACGTACCGGTACCGAAAACTAAACGTACGGAGGGCAGTTTAGGGTACGGGTCTTACACATGTGATACGATGCACCTGAATCTAAGAGCCACTCTCCACTGAGAGACCCCTTACTGGATACAGTCAACACATCGTTATCATTACAACCATCCTCTGTGGCTTCCATGATATTAGCCCCCTCCCTAGAAGAATCTCCAAACTTCTCCTGCCTTGGTTTGGTATTTTAATAATCACTCTTCATGTGTCATTCTTTCTCACAATTCCAACACCTTACCTTACTCTTCTCTTTGCCTTTGGATTTAGATCTTAATGACGAAGATCCCCTACCTCGTTCAGAATTTCTTCCCCTCATAACCAACGCCTCGTCAAAGGACGACCTCATGTTACCGCTCTTCCTTCTTATCGCCTTTGTTTGAAGGGCTGAGATAACGGTCTCAACACTAATGATCTCATTACCTGTGCACAAAGATTTCTTAAATGACTCATATGAATCCGAAAGAGAATTAAAAAAGATGCATGCCTAATATTCATCTTTCATCGGTTCATTTAGATCTAACTATTTGCAAACGAGTCTATTGAACGTGCTATTGTGGCTCTTAACATCGGTCCTCTCCGCTATCTTCAGATTGAACAACTGCATCATCAGATACAAATGATTCTCAAAAGATTTATTCATGTAGATGTTCTCTAACTTCGCCCACGTATTAACTATAGTCTTCTCCCTCATGACGTTGTATAAGACCTCATCCATTAGACATAACTGGATTGAGATCTTGGCCTTTTGATCAACCTTCCTCCACTCTTCTTTCATAATCTTCGATCGCTTCCCAATGAGCGCTTTTTCGACCCCTTACTAGAAGGACTTCCATCTTTACCTTCATATTTCAAAGTTATTTTTCTCAAAATACTTCTTTATGTCGAATCTCATGCTAGATGCCATTGAAACCTTGTCTCAGATTCTGTTCTACCTCCCAATGTTAGCTTTGATACCACTTTTTGGTATTAGATTATAATTGTGTCTCTGATATCACTTGTTGGAAAGAACACCTGCAGCGGAAGCCTGAATCAAACACGGTAAACCACAATGGCAAAAATCAAGAAAATTAACATGCAAGAGACAATCTGAATTTTATGTGGAAAAACCCCCAAGGAAAAAATCATGGCACAAAGCGATCACTATGAATCAAAAGTTACAAGAGATGAACTTACCCAGATCTAAGCCCCACAAGAGAAACCTAAGATAACACAAGCTTTTTCTCTCACCCTAGAACTCCTCATATTCCCAGCCCCTTTGGCAATTCCCTAATCCCACATTACACCCTTTTAAATAGCATAAAAATCAGAATTAAAAATAAACTTCGCAAACCGCACAAATCGGCTTATACAGTTCGCGACCATCGGTTGCCCTAACTTGACTAGGTCTATCCAAAAGAGTTCATAGAAAAAATCCAGAGAGTTTCGGGTGCCCTATTAAAACCTGTCGAGCGCCTTACAACCCTTGAAAAATAGATCCAGCGGTGTTCCTAACAGACTTGGATTAAAGACATCCTTGGTGTGAAGATTAAAGACATCCCTTGGTGTCGAGCGCCTTACAACCCTTGGTGTGAAGATTAAAGACATCCCCAGCAGACTTGGATTTGATTTTCACATGAGATTATGATGCACGGGCGTGCCAAAGTCTGCCTGATTCAAGGGTTGATTAACTTGTTGGTGTCCCCTGCACTAAGACAGAAAAATTGGAGACTGGACACTGGATCCAGAGTCTTCTTGGCCACCTTCATTGTGCTCCATTCAGGTAATTTGTGAGAGGATAAGAGGCTAAACCTTCCGAATGAGTTTTTTTTTCCTTGTGATAATAGATGTGAGTCTACAGACTTAACAATTTTTTCTTTCAGCGCAATTTGCTACTGAAGTTTAACAATAAAAATAAATTGGGTAAGAAGATATAAGTCGAAAATTTTCTTCTATTAATATTTTTTTACAATAATAGCACTCACGATCGGCTTGATTGGCTTGCAAGACGACGATCCGTTCGTTGCCCAATCAGGATTGAGCTTCGAAGCAAGGCGTACATTATTCGTCATTGATCGAATCGGCATTGGCAAGATGATGATGACGATCTTCGAAAATGTCGTTGCTCTTGATCGAGCTCGTGGTGCGATGGTCGGTGAGGTTAAAACTATTCGGTTTTAATCTAGAACCAAGCACGTCCAGAGGTCGGATCTCGTCATTTTTTGGTGTGGACCAGACTTCATGTGAAGGCGGAATCACTTAATAGGGCTCTCAATGAGCGGGTCAGATCCGAGATCCTTCGCTCTAATCCGTTAATGCGGATTTGATCTTAAATAGGTTCGATAGATGACCGGATATGGATTTAAAACGGTTCGATTCTAATGGACCGATATGGTTCACAGAACTATCCATTGATCCGAACCATAATACCGACTCATCTGTGACCTATGTATATGTTATATTTTGGACCATCCGTTTAAATTATTTAAGCCATGTCACCATCGATAATGTGGATTGCTCATTTTCTACAATAAATGTATTATATCATATTTTTTAAATTTGTAATGGGTGATGGACCTGGACCCAATCCGAGGTTATATGGATTTGTCGAAATGGATCTAACATTATAAAGGTCGATATGACAATTTGGATCCGGTTGGATCGAATCCGATCCGAATCCGTTACAGATAACGGACTGACCGATACTGCATCCGATCAGATCCGACCCATTGAGAGCCCTATCACTTAACATATAGCAGGAAAGCCCCACAACCTTTTGTTCAAAATTAAGCGATTTTTATTGCGATTGAGCGAGATGCCGTGGATGAAGGGTGGAGGAATAAACTAAGAACTAAAAAGTAAAGTCTCATGCTATGAGAAATGATGGAGCTAAACTAAAATAAATAAATAAAAAGATAAATATCCATGGCAGACAGAAAAATATAGCTTAGCTTGGTTCTATTGACATGAGGCCTGGAGCTCTTCTTCGACTGCTGCTTTTATACCCATCTGAGAGGTGGTGGCCTTGCGTAATCTTTAACATCATGAAAGATCTAAATGTTTTGCGGTGCAAATTTCATTGATTCTTCCACGTCAGGGTAGACTATCGTATATGACCACGTGTATAAGAGAGACTCTCACTCCAATCCATGTGTTGGTCGAAGTACTCATGTCTTTAGACTCCCATAGTAGAAAGTTATTGGAGTCCTTATGTCACTTGACTTTGTAATCTGTAGGGAGTTGTTTTTTACAAGGCTCTAACATTTAATGCTAGATAGAGATTTTCTTTAATATGATATTAACACTTAATGCATGGAGAGAGAGAGAGAGAGAGAGAGAGAGAGAGAGAGAGAGAGAGAGACTTGCTTTTGACAGAGAGTTCTTTTGATAGAAATCTAACATTTAATGCTCTCTTATATAGACGTGTCTTACTCTTTGAAATTATCTACACCACATGTGGAAAGGCTTTCACGTGGCATCAACTGGACCATTTGATCTGGGTGCACCACATCATGTGTAAACAATGCGCTCGGTCTACAAGTAGGATTTCACCCATCATTTAGCACATAGTGCCGACACATGGCTGCATCTCGTTGGCCCACGTAGGTGTGCGAAAAATGGGTATAAATAATGCCTCCCATGTCTCTTTGTATTTGGAGAATGTGAAGAAACGTTAATAATTTTTTTTTCATTTTCTCTTCTTTTTTTCTTCATATTATTGACAACCGTTTTATTATTTATAGCCGACACTATTCATCAACAACTATTCACCCAAGTACTATTCATCTAACTGATGACAGTATTTATCTAGCCGTTTTCACTATTAATTGGTCGACACTATTCACCTACACAATATTCATCTTGTCAGTTTTTATTATTCATTCGACCAATGACACTATTCACTCGGCCGATTTCCATATTCATTTGACTGGGAGCACTATTCATTCGACCGACGACGCTATTCACCCACACACTATTCACACAGGCACCATTTACACGCGCACTTTTCACGTGAGCACTATTCACCCACGTACTATTCATTTAGCTGATGACACTATTCACTAGCCACTATTCAAAGCTTCTTTTTTTTTAAACTACCAACAACATGAGAAGTTGCCCCCTGAGCTATTCGACACCTGTAAAGTTGTGATACCAGAGTCACCCTCCAAATGATCGGCACCGACATAATACTACCCCCAGGGCATGAGTTGCAAGGAATCATACCAGTTGTATTGGATGTATGGTCGGCCACTGGTTATCATTTCTTAATTGGTTTGAGAAACGACGATCTAATTCATGGGAGAAAATGCATCTCAAGTCGATTTTCAAGAATTACTCTTCTTTTCGTCAACATTTCAATGCGTTCACTCAGTTTTCTCCATAATTCTGAAATTCGTTGTATGGAGGTGAGAAATTTGTCTACGATTGTGCCTATGTTGCTTAAGGTGTGTATAATCTCTAGTGAATTATCGTTAGAGGATGATCTACACTTATGGATTGTAGGTGCTAGGAGATGATTGTTTTCTAAGGGTGCATCCTTTTGCACTTACCTTCCTTGATCTTTTGGTTTTTTCCTGAGTTTAGATCTTCAAACTATATTATTGAACTATTAAACTTCTGGTTGTACACGTATCCCACCGGGTGTGTAAAAAATTATTTTGGGCTCAATTCAATTAAGCAAGGTCACATGTGTTAGCGATTTAATTTTCATGTGCAATTATGATGCGTGGCCATGCTAGAGTATGTGTGACTCAAGGGTTGATTGAATTGTTGGTATCCCCTGCACCGAGACGGACAGATTGGAGACTAAACATTAGATCCAAAGTCCTCTCGGCCACCTGTATTGCGCTCCGTTTAGGCGATTTGTGAAAGGATATGAGGCTAAACCTTTTGAATGAGTTCCTTTTGCCTTGTGATAATAGATGTGAGTCTATGGACTTAAGGACCTTTTCTTTCCGCGTGATTTGCTACCGAAGTTCAATAGTAAAAATAAATTGGGGAAAGAAAATATAAGCAAAAAATGTTCTTCTATTAATAATTTTACAATAATGGCACTCACGATTAACTTAAAGGACAACGGTCCTTTCGTTGCCTAATTAAGACTGAGCTTCATAGCGAGACGGTCGTGATGTGCAGTATGGACATATGTTCGTCGCTCGATTGGAACCGATCGTCATGGTGAGATGACCGATGGAGAGCGGATCTTCGACAATCTATTCGTTGCTCGATCTGAACCATACTTTGTGGGAATATGACCGATGATGTTACAACCTATTCATGGATAAACTATCCATTCGTTGTCTGGTGTGGACCAGACTTTATGGTGAGATGGCCGATGAGTAGCACTTAGCAGGAAAGCCATGTAGCCTTCCATTCAAAATTGAACGATCTTCCTTGTGATTCAGCGGGATGCCGTGGATGAAGGGTGGGGGAATAAACTAAGAAATAAAAACTAGAGGATCCATGCTATGAGAAGCTATGGGGCTAAACTAAAATAAATAAATAAAAAGATAAATGTCCATGGCGGATGGAAAAATAAAGCTTGACTTGGTTCTATTGACATGAGGCCTGAAGTTATTCTTCGACTGCTGCTGTTATTAGCTTTTAAGAGGTGATGGCCTTGCATAGTCTTTAGCATCGTGAATAATATGGACGTTTGACGATGTAAATCTCCTTGATTCTTCCACATCATGGTAGCGTATCGTGTATGGCCACGCATATAAGAGAGACTCTCGCTTTGGTCCATGCGTTGGCCAGAGTCCTTGCATCTCTAAACTCCTATAGTAGAAAGTTGTTGGAGTCCTTATATCACTTGGCTTTGTAATCAGTAGAAAGTTGCTTTTAGCTAAGCTCTAGTATTAATGTTAGATAAAGATTTTCTTTGACAAGATATTAGCATTTAATGCTTGAAGAGAGAGAGAGAGAGAGAGAGAGAGAGAGAGACTCTTGCTTTTGGTAGAGAGCACTTTTGATAGGAATCTAGCATTTAATGCTCTCTCATATTCATGTCTCTTACTCCCCTTTGAAGTTATCTACAACATGTGGCAGAGCTGCCACATGGCATCTCCTGGACTGTTTAATCTAGGTACGCCACATCATGTGTAAACAATACTCTTGGTCCACGAGTAAGATTTCACCCATCATTTAGCACATAGTGCCGACACATAGCGACATCTCATTGGCCACATAGGTGTGCCAAAAATGAGTATAAATGACAGGTTTTAGAAGGTGGGAATTCAATACAAGAAGAGCGATTACCAAACAATGTTTCCGTTGTTTTGTGTGTTTACTACAACACAAACACGCCCTTACATCACATTGGGCCCCACGAATCCCCTGACAGGATTGTCTCTAGCTAGATCCTGGTAGGGGTGGTACCTAATCCACTCCCTAACGTGCTGTAGTGAAGCTCACCTGGCACGGTAAGGATACTATGTGGGGCCACCATGATGTGCATGTGTTTTAGCCACTTCGTCCATCCGTTTTTCTAGCTCATTTTAGGGCATGAGTTCTAAATTAAAGTATGTGTGAAGCTCAAGTGGGCCATGCCACATAAAATAGAGGGGATAATGACATCCACTATTTAAACCTTCATAGGAGCAACAATGATATGATTTTGTCATCCAACCTATTCATAAGGTTTCCGACCTGGATGAAGCTGGGAAAACACAAATAACAGCTTGATCCAAAACTTTGTGGCCTCCAAAAAGTTTTGGATAGTAAGCATTCAATTCCTAATATTTGACGTTTAATGTGGCATGGTGTGGCATGGTCTACTTTGAGCTTTGGATACGCTTAAATTTTGGGCTCATGCCCTAAAATGAACTGAAAAAACTAGATGGCCAGCATGGATAAAGCACATACGTCATGGTGGGCCTCACTGAGTATCCACACCACATTATAGCTTGATGAGCTCCTCACCACACAATCTATGTCCCACTTACATGTGACCCTAGATGGGAAGCTAAATGGAGCCCACCATGATGTTTGTGCGAAATCCACCCCCTTCCTCTATTTTTCCCACTCATGTCAGGATGTGATCCTAAAATAAAGCTGATTCAAAACTCAAGTGTGCCACACAACAAGAAAAAGTGGGCTACAACTTTCCATCTCATGTTAGGACATGATCTCAAAATGAGTTAGATGTAGGAGTCAAGTGGGCCACAAGATAGGCAAAAGTAAGGGAAATGCCTACCATTTGTACCAAAATCTGAGCCATCCCAGTACATAGTGCATGTGGTGGGTGATGTATCAATGGAGTCGATCCACCAACTCAGCTAGGCTTGCATGGATGGACTATTACTTCCAAAAATAAAATTTATTTGACTGTTCTATTCATTTTCTTTAATTTATTCAATCACTATTTATACTTTTAACTAGGCTGTACATCGAGCCGAGCCGAGTCGAGTCAAGGTGGGCCAACCTTGGCTTGACTCGTCTGTGCTCTCCTCAAGTTTGAACTTGAGCTCGAACTCACTGTCGAACTTACTACTAGAGCTTGCCTTGTTTATTAAAACTTCTGAGGTGAACTAGTAGATCGAGTTAAGGTGAGCTCACCTCGAGTTGAGTTGAGCTTGCTCCCACCTCAATTTATTATATTTTTTGCTACAAAATGCAAATTAAAAGTCAACAATATTAAGTTCAAGAACTCACACATATATTAGGGGAGAGTAATATTTCTACAGGTGGGACCCCACCATTTAAATGGCCTAGCTTTGATCGATTTTTTCTTTGGCCAGGTCACACACGCATTGAATGTAGACCACTAATAACATTTTATGAACCATAGATTAACACACTACATGCATAGCTCACCATGATGAGGCCCAATGTGTGTGGGGGGAGAGAGAACCAAGAAATAAGAAGATTAATTAAGATCTTTTTTGAACAAATATCTATATGAAACGAGTTAAGTCGAGTCGAATGACCCAATGGTTGAACTTGACTTAATTTCTGACTCGAGCTCCTAAATGAAGCTTGACTTGACTTGTTTTACTAAGTCGACGCAAGTTTTTTCAAGTCGAATAGATCGAGTTTCCTGAGCTGACTCGGCTCATGACCAGCCCTAGTTTTAACCCCTTTCTTTGTCGTCATGAATATGATCATAAGGCGTGGATTTACCTATTAGGACTTATGTGTGATTTTTTTTTTTTTCAATTCATGATAAATCCTTGTATATGTATGGAACTAATGTGGATTTCATTGGAATATCTCTTATATATATTTCTATTTCAACTTCCTCTCCTGATTCAAATTCACATTAAAATAGAATAGGGAAAAGACTGCAGATATCATATGAATAAGCTCTATGGGAGCCTACCGTGATATATTAGTTTTATCCTACGCTATCCATCCATTTTTTTCCTATCATTTTAGGATATGAGTTTAAAAAGGAGACATATTCAAAACTCAGGTGGACTAAACCACAGGAAGAGGAAGGAAGGAGCGTTGATAATGACACCACCGTTGAAACCTTCCCAGGGACCACTGTGATGTTTATTTTCCATCCAAGCTGTTCATAAGGTCACCTGGATGAAGGGAAAACACAAATATCAGCTTGATGGAAAACTTTGGCAGCCCTCGAGAAGTTTTTAATGGTGTTCGTTGAATCCTCACTATGTAGTCCACTTGATGTTTGGATCCGCTTCATTTTTTGGATCATTGCCTAAAATGATCTGAAAAAATGGATGGACGGCGTGGATGAAACACATACATCACGATGGGTCCCACGGATCCCTTACTGGTCGGATTCTCTTCGAGTTCGGAGACTGGATGCAATCCGCTACCTTCCAAAGGAATTCCGCCTTCCACAAAACCCAGTCATATATATATATATATGCATTTATTTAAAGGAATTCCAACGGAGGAGGATGCTTGTCTGCTTACTTTTGGATCACATTCAATGGTCACAATCCGATGGGCCCACCCCTCAAGGCTGCCGCTTCGGATTGTTTGGATGGGTTTTGGAAGCTTGCGCGGCAGGTTTGAAGTAAAGTGGGAGTTTGGTACTCCCGCAGTTTGTGATGATCCGCACGTCTACACCCAGATATTGTGCACGTGGCGTCCATGTCACTCGAGTTGAACCATCCAGATGGTGGGTCCTGCTATAGACGGGTCATAAGCGCAAGATCACGATGATGGATGTCCTGATCGTCTCCCTATAATTGGGCATCTTATGGACGGTTCAGATTGAAAATGGTCGTACACTAATAGGAGGTTGAAGTCGTTCAATCAATCTTAATTCGAGTATACATCCTATCTACATAGGGTCCCACGATTTGGATGGGTGTAGTTGGAGTTACATAATGCCACTTTTACAATTTCTAGTGCACGTGTATGAATCGTCAGACTCTCCAGTGTATCAAATAACTCCTCTTAGGAGAGCATCAGAGCACGGGGAAGAAAGAATAGCCTATTAGGTAGGGCTCCCATACACTCAGACGTCCGTCGTTTGTTTATATTGCCGGGCCCACTGGCGTAGGCCAATGAAATGGAAATCTGACACTATTTGTGCTTTGTGGGCCCTACCATGATGTATGTGTTTTATCCACACCGTACATCCATTTTGCCAACTTATTTTATGCCATGAGGTAAAAAATGACACAGATCAAAATCTCAGGTGGACCACACCTCAGGAAACAGTGGTGCTTTAATGCCCACCACTAAAAAGCTCCTTGGACCACAAAAGTGTCGGATCAAGCTGGTATTTGTGTTTTTCCTTCATCCAGGTCTTTGTGATCTAATCAACAGGTTAGATGACAAATAAAGATTACAATACGCCCTAGAAAATATTTAATGGTGGGCGTTTAATCACCACTATTTTCTTCGGTGTGGTCCACCTGAGATATGGATCTGCCTCATTTTTTAGTTGATGCTATGAAATAATGATCTAAAATGAATGGACCGTATGCACAAGACACATACATCATTGTGGGGCCCACATAACACCGTCCAGCAGCGACAGGGATGGTGTCAGTACTCAAATCTGCGTCCATTTTCCTTGGACTCCGATTGGTAGCTACCCCACCTGTCCCGAGCTCGGGACAGGCTGGGGCTCTAAGGGGATTTAATCCACACCGTTCATCTTCAATCGGACCTAGGGTTGTCCACGGCCCGGGCTTGGGGGTTAGCCTCAGCCCGAATTTTGAACTGTTTGGGACTAGGCCTATTCAAAATTTGGATTTTGGTAGGCCCAAACCAGCCCATCGATAGCACCGGACCACACCACGGGAAGCAACAGTGCTAATGTGGCCCACCGTTGAAACCTTCCTAGGCCATTGTGATATTTATTTGCCATCCAACCTACTCATAAAGTCATATATACCTGGATGAAGGGAAAACACAAATATCAGCATCAACTAAAACTTCTAAGGCCAAGAAGTTTTCAACGGTGGCCATTAAATCCTTACTGTGTGGTCCACTTAAGTCCTTGGATCTACCTCATTTTTGGGCTTATAACCAAAATTGATATGGAAAATTGGATGGATGGTATGGATTAAACCCATACATCATGGTGGCCCCTCAGAACCCCAGCCTGCATCTCTCGCCTCTTAGGATCCAGCTTGTGTGGCCACCCTCTGGGGTCATAGGCTGACTGGTCCAATTATCAGAAACGTTTACGTTATGACCCTGTGCTCTACAATGGTGATGTTTATCAGCCATCCAACTAGTTGATTAGGTCAAACAGTCTGTTAAAGGGAAAATACAATTATCAGCTTGATCCAAAGCTTTCTCTAGGCCTCCGAGAAGTTTTCAACGATGAATGTTCAATGCTCATTAATTCTTCTGGTGTGGTGTACTTGAGCTTTGAATTTGACTTTTTTGGGCTAATGCCCTAAAATAAGCTAAGCAAAATGGATGGACGACGTGGATAAAACCTTTCTTGGCGAGTGACCCCAACACCAGCCCATCTAGTTGGTGTCAACTGTCAAAGCTCTGTGGGCCTCACATGATGTATATATTTTATCCATGCCGTTCATCCATTTTGCCATCTTATTTTACGGCATAAGCCCAAAATGAGGCAGATCCAAATCTTAGCTGGACCACACCACAGAAAACAGTGGGGATTCAACACTTACTGCTTAAAAATTTTCAGGGCTATAGAAGTTTCGGATGAAGCTGATATTTGTGTTTTCCCTTCATCCAAGTCCATGTGACCTTATCAACGGGGTTGGATAGCAAATAAGCATTACAGTGACCTTTACAAGGTTTTTAATGGTGGACGTTCAATCAACACCGTTTCCTGTGGTGTGGTCCACCTGAGATTTGAATGTCTTATTTTAGGACTCAAGTCATGGTGGGGCTTACAGAACTTTGACACCAGCTAGCTGGCTGGTGTTGAGGTCACAAGTCAAACGTCGTCAAGATAAAACACGTATTGCATGGTGGGGCCCACAGCATTTCCAGCACTAACGGAGGGGTCACTACCATATATGAATCCTTGCCCACCGTCATTAACCTGTTGTATCCAACATCCGTCAATAGCTTAAACCTTAGGCGGATGCATGAAAAAGCCCCAAAAAAATATATATGGATTTAAATCAAGTCCCTCATCTTTTAAAATAAGTGGGCCTTATGGTTCAGTGATCCAAACCATTGGTCAATGTCACTCCTTGTGGACGAACAATACTTTGGAGAAAGGAACCATATCAGCCTCTTTTTTTTCCTCCTCATTTTTAACTAATTTTAATTCATTAAATTATAATATCATGGTGGGGTTGACATGGTTGGACCATTGAATCGGTCCACCACAAAAACAGGTGGGGTGTTTGGTTTGGGTTATAAAACACTGCCTATTTGGTTTGGGTTATAGAACACTGCCTACAAATAGCAGTGATTTCTCTAATGTAGAATACATCTCCTACACAAATGGCATGGAAGCTCCATTATCAAACCTGTAATATTAGATTACAGCAGCTAAGAGCTCCACAAGTGCAGTGTCTGCAGTTGCTACTTCATGGACACTGCTGCTAGCACTCCAAGCTGTGAACAGAACCTGTCTTCCGCCTCAAGACTCCCAATCAGCTCGGTTTCAAGCTCTCCATTCTCCTTGCACTGAGGGATAAACTATTAACCAATGCCCCGTAATGAATGTATAAATGTGCAAATGTGTGTAACCATACAACAAACCATACAACATGTAAATAAAAACAGAAAAATTCAGTGCCGTCTATTCTCATTGTTACACGTCATAGCTAATGACGTTAGCTAAAAAAACCAGCCGATTTTCTCTCTCATGTATGGATTGCGTGCTACACAACCCACTTTTACAGCGTTGAATTTCCCTGGGCCTCATCCTAATTTATCTGTTAGATCAGAACCGTCCATCAATTTTTTCAGATTATTCTAAAGCATAAGATAAAAAAATGAAGCACATCCAATGCTCAAGTGGACCACATGACAGAAAGCATGGGATTGAACGAAACGTTGAAACCTTCCTACGCTCCACTTTGAGGTTTATTTGCCATCTAACCCCTTCATAAGGTCACTTAGACCTTGATTCTGGGAAGCCACAAACATCAGCTTGATCGGAGCTGCCTATTGCAACAAGAAGTTTTCAATGGTAGGTGTTCATTTCCCACTCTTTCCTGTCGTGTGGCCCACTTGAGCCTTGGATCTGATTTATTTTCAGCCTTGTGACTAAAAGGTATGAAACAAAATTATTGGACTGTGTGGATCTAATACATACATCATGATGGACCCCACGGAAGTTACACCTTTCAACTGTTCCGGTAGAGTGGAATTTCTTTAGGTGGGAAATTTACGCTGCCGGTGATGACTTATTTCTTAGATCCACACCGTCCATATAATTTTTCAGATCTTTCCAGGATATAAACCTAAAAACAAGTTACTGTTGAAAACTTCTTAAGGCTCAGACGGCTCTGATCAAGCAGATATTTGTGTTGTACCTTCATCCAGGTATGGGTGGACTTGTGAACTGGTCAGATGTTAGATGAAGCCTCACGCTTGGTCGGGGAAGGTTTCAACCAAAGTTTGTGTAATACTGACTACTTTCTTTTCGTGTGGTCCACTTGAGATTTGGATGTACCTTATTTTTAGAACCATGCTCTAAATCTATTTGGAAAAATTGATAGACGGCGTGGATGTAAGACAAAGGTTACGGTGAAGGGCGGTGAAGTTCCATATGTTAAAAGATTTGCTTGTTGGAAAAAAGTTTGTTTTTAAAAAACAATTTTAAAAGAAAAAATAGGCGTTTGGTTGTTGTCCCATATCGAATGGGAGAAAGAATTTTTACCTCTTTATAAGTAGGGTGTTGTGCACCTTACTTATTTATGGTGGAAGAGAGTGAGAATGGTGGCTTGTTCGCACTGGAACACCGAGGACGGGCTCGGTGCGAGGGCGTGGGCACGTGAGGTAGTGTGGCTGTAGAGGCGCTAGTGGCGCACTTGGCACTTCGCACGTACGCATCGTGTCGTAGATAAGGTGCTATGGGTGGGAGGTCTGACAGAGAGACCTCTCTGCTTTTTATAGAGAGCTGCAAGGCTAATTAGAGGGACTTGTGTAACTGCTCATGCAGTAACGGTCCATTCCATGCAATAACAACTGTATGTGGCTAGCCCAATAGTTAGAAACGGCTAACCATTGAGTTTAAACAACCAGCATGCAGGTGCATAACTCCCACATGCACAAGAGTCAGAAACTGCCATAAACGGCTAGTTTCTCACAACAGCCAGAAAACAGCTAGTACCATTATGGCTCTGGACCAAAACTGCTAGCTACTCTTGCCTATATAAACCGGACAGGTTTGGTTCATTCAAACACAACAACAGCAATCACAACCATCACTACTGAACTAGCACCCATCTGAGTCTATTAGCCTCTCAGTTTGGTTGATTAAAACCAAGCCACTTAGACCAGCGTAGTGGTCTACTGCTACAAGAAGAAGACCTCCATTCTTTTTCTTTTTTCTTTTTCTTTATTTGCCAGAGTGTGTTACTGAGTTCCATAGTGGTTCCTTCGTTTTGCTGAACACAGAACCACATAAGGCTCGTCGTATCCTGAAAGCAATCTGCCTGCAACCTATCAGCAGACTCAAAATAATTTGAGTAGGGGCGAATTACGCTTTAAGGACAGCGTGTTTTTTCACGTGCTTCAGCCTATCCTTATTTCTCTGTTTTTTCAATTTACGTAAATTTTTAAAGATCAGAAATAGATCAACATTGCTATGTAGCATGCAATGTACTGAAGAGACAAATACGGGATATTTTGTGAGATGGAGATTACGAAAATGACGTGGTCGAACGAGAAGCGATTGCACTAGAATTTCTTGTGCTTTCAACACAGATGATCCGCACTCACCAAGAATAGCTTTGTAACGGGTGAGATCGTCTGTGTTGAAAGCATAAAAAATTCCAGTGCGGTTGCTTCTCTTCTGCCACGTCATTTCCGTTATCTCCGTCTCACAAAACATCCCGTATTTGTCTCTTCGGGTACATTGCGTGTTGAAACCTTCCTCGGGCCAAGCGTGAGGCTTTATCTAACATCTAACCAGTTCATAAGTCCACCCATACCTGGATGAAGGTACAACACAAATATCTGCTTAATCAGAGCCGTCTGGGCCCTAAGAAGTTTTCAACGGTAGCATCAATTCCACTGTTTCCTATGGTGTGTTCCAGTTGAGCTTTGGATTTAACTTGTTTTTAGGTTTATAACTTAGAAAGATCTGAAAAATTATATGGACGGTGTGGATCTAAGAAATAAGTCATCATGGCCCGCGTAAATTTCCCACCTAAAGAAATTCCGCTCTAGAAAATAAAACCGGAACAGTTGAAAGGTCGAACTTCTTTGGAGTCCATCATGATGTATGTATTAGATCCACACAGTCCAATCATTTTGTTTCATACCTTTTAGTCACGAGGCTGAAAATGAATCAGATCGAAGGCTCAAGTGGGGCACAGGACGGGAAAGAGTGGGAAATGAACACCTACCATTGAAAACTTCTTGTTGCAATACACAGCTCTAATGAAGCTGATGTTTGTGTTTTCCCTGAATCAAGGTCTAAGTGACCTTATGAAGGCATTAGATGGCAAATAAACCTCAAAGTGGACCTTAGGAAGGTTTCAATATTAGTCGTTCAATCCCATGCTTTCTGTTGTGTGGTCCACTTGAGCTTTGGATGTGCTTCAATTTTTATCTTATGCTTTAGAATAATCTGAAAAAATTGATAGACGGTTCTGATCTAACAGATAAATTAGGATGAAGCCCAGGGAAATTCCATACTGTAAAAGTGGGTTGTGTAGCACGCAACATCCATACGTGATAGAGAAAATCGGCTGGTTTTTTTAGCTGACGTTATTGGCTATGAGGTGTGCCAATGAG
Source organism: Liriodendron chinense (assembly GCA_003013855.2). Classification (NCBI taxonomy): domain Eukaryota; kingdom Viridiplantae; phylum Streptophyta; class Magnoliopsida; order Magnoliales; family Magnoliaceae; genus Liriodendron; species Liriodendron chinense. The sequence continues at coordinate 364,424 of PVNU02002543.1, read as the reverse complement.
AATGGACGGCACTGAATTTTTATGTCTTCAGCACAGACGATCCTCACTTATTCTTGGTGTGTGATAAAGCATTTCTCCATTTTCTCAATCAGCTTCTGTTGGGACTGGGACTCTTCGTTGATTCCCGTAATCTTATTAATTGCTGCTTCAGCCTCACTCTCCATGATTGCTGTCTCCTCAACCTTCCGGCTCCCTTCCGCCACAGCCGCCTCCGCCTCCGCCTCAGCCACCTCCTCGTTCAGTCCTAGCTCAACCCCAGGGAGTCTCTCCTGAACAATACGTACAAACTCGTTGAAGTCAGCCGCAGTTTTCTTCAGCCAAGAACGGGTCCGCACCTTCTCGTCCAGGGTGCACTGAAGCTTCTTCACCGCTCCCATGGCTTCTTATGTTCCTTCCTCGCCTTTGAAGCCTTCTCTTTGGCCTCCTGAAGGTGTTTCTTGCAGGCCTCAGCCGAGGCAGCAATCTCACACTTAAGGTCCTCGATCCATTTCGCACTAGAAATCAGTGTGTCTATGTCTCGACGCAGATCTTCCAGTAGAAGGAATGCCTTCTCCACATCTGAAGGTAGGCCAGGGACTTCCCAGTAGCGAGGTTGATGGAGTCTACCACAGCCTTCATTGCCTTCCAGGCGGGCCTCAACAAAGATGTCCAACATCTTCGGCAGAATTCGCACATTCGAGGGCACTGCTGTGCTACTGTTGTCAACTTGGTCTCTATCTCCATGGCCACCACCACCAGACCGATCACCAGGAATTGGCACATTCAAGGATACTGCTATGCTACTGTATCGGTTGTTGACTTGGTCTCTGTCTCCATGGCTACCACCACCAGACTGACCACCAGGAATTGGCACATTCAAGGACACTGCTGTGTTACTGTATCGGTTGTCGACTTGGTCTCTGTCTCCATGGCTACCGCCACCAGTCCCACCACCAGGAATTAGGACATTCAAGGGCACTGCTGTGTTACTGTATTGGTTGTCGACTTGGTATGTCTCCATGGCTACCACTACCAGACCGACCACCATGAATTGGCACATTCAAGGACACTGCCTTGTTACTGTATCGGTTGTCGACTTGGTCCCGATCTCCATGGCTACCGCCACCAGTCCGACCACCAGGAATTGGCACATTCAAGGACACTGCTATGTTACTGTATCGTTGATTTGGTCTCTGTTTCCATGGCTACGCCACAAGAACAACCACCAGGAATTGGCACATTCAAGAACACTGCTGTGTTACTGTATTGGTTGTTGATTGGGTCTCTGTCTCCATGTCTACTGCCACTAGACCGACCACCAGGAATTGGCAGATTCAAGAACACTGTTGTGTTACTGTATTGGTTGTCGACTTGGTCTCTGTCTCCATGGCTACCACCACCCGACCTACCACTGGGAATTAGCTTATTCAAGGCAACTGCTGTGTTACTGTATCGGTTGTGGACTTGGGTCTCTGTCTCCATGGCTACCACCACGAGGAATTGGCACATTCAAGGACACCGTTGTGTTACTGTATCGGTTGTAGACTTGGTCTCTGTCTTCATGGCTACTACCACCAGACCGACCACCATGAATTAGCTTATTCAAGGACACTGCTGTGTTGCTGTGTCGGTTGTTGACATGGTCTCCGTCTCCATGGCTACCGCCACCAGACCGATCACCAATGGAGTGCTGCTTACCATTATAATAACGTACAGTCTCGTGCAAGATGTCCTAGTTCACGACAGTTGTAGCAGGTAGAATGAGCTGCCGATCTACTCCATCCGCATAGCCCCGCAGGCCATCTGGTGTGTGATCATCTGAGCCTCCCTTCGGCTTGGCCTTCTCCACTGAGATCGACCGACCGCCCAGCTCCCTGCCATCCATACTTTTGATGGCATTAAACATTGCTTGTTGATCTGCAAAGGTCACGAATCCAAATCCGCGAAAGCGGCCCCTGTTCATGACAATCTATACAAGGGAATGCATTAAAAACACAGTAAAACAAAAGGGAAAAAAAAGAAAAATCAATTTGATTCGATGTCCAGCCGAGTTGGACCAAATCAAGGACTCAGCCAAGCCTTCTATTGACTCGATTCAGTATGCAGTAATTGAATAAAATACCCCAAAACTTTCAAATGGCACATGGGACACACAATCATCAATCGGGACAGTTGATGTTTGTCAGATTAAGATGTTTCAAGATGATGATTGGACCTTTGTTGTTTCTCTGCTTAATTTTGACTGTTCAAATTATGAAAGTATGAATGGTTATGATCCACAATTGGGCATCTACATGTCATTTAAAAGCTCTGGGGACATTAGCAAAACCCAATATTTAAAGAGTTAGTAAATATTTAAAATACTCAAATCAAGCATCCCATCAGTTGATGGTTGATGTGGGGAGACATACTCCCGATCATGATGGAAAGAGGACGAGGAGGAGGATCCAAAAGTGGGCCCACTTGAGCTGGCAAGGGAAGTTTGGAAAATCCGAACTTAAGCCCAGCTGACCGGCCGGACGACCAGTCGGACACTTCAGCCGACCGGCTGGACCCCCCCACCGACTGGCCGGCCATTGCACAGCAAGTACGCGTGAAAACTCCTATTTTTATGATTTTTTTATTCCGTTTTCGTTTACGTAGTTTCCTTTTCCAATCAGGACACGTAGGTTTCATTTTTAGAGTTTAGTTAGCTATAAATACTTGTTTTAATTTCGTTTTTAGGGATGAATGAATAATACAACCTCTTTTTAATAGAAAACTATTGTTTTCCTATTGTTCTCCTTGGATTCGAGATATCCTGTCAGTGAATTCGACGATTACAGGTTGAGGAGTCCCTGTAGATCCGTGGATTCGGATCAGTTATCCCACACACCACTTCCGCCCGAACCAAGTTGGTATCAAAGCGAGGCTTTCCCTCGGGTGATGGCTTCTAGCGACAATCGAGGCAACAACTCTGCTGATGGTGATCAGGGAGTTGCGTTTCTAGAAGAGAAGATAGAGCTTCTCCAAAGATCGATGGAGACTTCTATGCAAGGACTGCGGGAGTCCATTGACCAACTCGTGACTGCATTAACACTGCAACAAGTTCTAGCGATTGCTCAACCACTCACCATGGCTGTTGTGGGTAATCTAGCAAATCGTCCGGCCCTTCCGGCCGCTATTCGACATCATGGTTATGCATCTCTAGGTGGCAGCGATGATGAAGTCGAAGAGATCCTTACACAACCTCAGGCACGTGATTTTGATCGTGAGGACCATAATGACTATCGGTATAGAGGTAAGGGAGAACTTCCTTCTTTTAATGGTATGCTGATGATTGAGGAATTTCTCGATTGGTTAGTAGAAGTAGAAATTTTTTTTGATCACATGGAAGTCCCGGAAGATCGGAAAGTTAAGCTTGTTACATACAAGTTGAAATCGAGTGCTTTGGCATGGTGGGAGCAATTATAACTCTCTCGCACCCGACAAAACAAATTATCTATCCGATCATGGCCTTGAATGCGAAAACTTATTCGGGAGTGATCCCTTCCTCGTGATTATGAGCAGATCCTATTCCAGAAATACCAGGATTGCCGTTAAAGTAACCGGACCGTTGAAGAGTATGCCGCTGAATTCCATTGGCTAGCCTCTCATAATGACTTAACTGAAACGGAGGCCCAGAGGACTGTCAGGTTTGTTAGTGGCTTACGGCTCAATATACAGGATCAGCAGATATGGACAGTAGTAGATGCACTGCAAGCCGCCAATCACGTTGAAACTCGGCTTACTAGAGTTCCTGCACGATCATATTCTCCATTTCGTGAGCCTCCTATCTCAGTGGCACAAGAGGTTTCCCTTTTCAAAGGGAATGAAGCCGTTGATAATACTCAGCCTAGTCAGACTACACTAGGAAGTGGCCCAGCTCGACCACAACACTCAACAACCGGACACGGTCCAAGTGAAATTTCGAATCCGTACGGCCGACCGAGGCCCGATCATTGTTTCCAATGTGGACAGCTTGGGCACCTTTCAAACGTTTGCCCACAACGGCCCGCAGTTAATGTAATTACCACCACGGATGATTTCCAAGCCGATCTGGAAGATGTTGTTGATGGAGAGCAATTTGAAGAAGAGGATGAAGGGACTGAGTGGATTTCAGGTGATCAAGGAGTATCTTTGGTTATATTAGATAATGAGCGCACGATCGATTCACATGTTCATCCCCAACTTCATAACCTATTCCGCACAAGTTGTGCCGTGGGCGGAGAAAGTATGTGATGTGATTGTGGATGGTGGTAGCTGCAAAAACATTGTCTCTCAAGAGATGGTGGATAAATTGAAACTCAAGACTACACCGCATCCTTCGCCCTACGACATTGGGTGGATTCGGAAAGGAAGCAAGACGAAGGTGAACGAATAATACTCTGTCTCCTTTTCGATCGGTAAGGCTTATGAGGATCAGATATGCTGTGATGTTGTTGACATTGATGCCTGTCACATGATCCTTGGGCGTCCCTGACAATTTGATCGAGATATTGTACATCGTGGTCGGGACAATATTGTTATGTTCAGCCAGGATGGAAAGCAAATAGTCCTCGCTCCAGCAACTCCGAGTAATGGCCGCCGACAAATCAAGAATCAGGGACAATCTTTCCTTGTCTCAAGCAACAAGGCAACAAGATCACGTGGACGAAAGCGAAACTCGAGGTCGAGTTTTTTTCAAGAGAGGGCGATTGATGTAGGGAGACATACTCCCGATCATGATGGAAAGAGGAAGAGGAGGAGGATCCGAAAGTGGGCCCACTTGAGCTGGCAAGGGAAGTTTGGAAAACCCAAACTTAAGCCCAGCTGACTGGCCGGACGACCAGTCGGCCCTCAACTCCGACCGGCCGAACCTCCCCACCGACCAGTCGGCCATTGCACAGCGAAGTGCGTGTGAAAATTCCTATTTTTATGATTTTTTATTCCGTTTTCGTTTAAGTAGTTTCCTTTTCCAATTAGGATACCTACATTTCATTTCTATGGTTTAGTTTGGCTATAAATACTTGTTTTAATTTTGTTTTTAGGGATGAATGAATAATACAACTTCTTTTTAATAGAAAAATATTGTTTTACTATTGTTCTTCGTGGATTCGAAGAGAAGGTCTTGTGGATTCGACGAAGATAAGTTGAGGAGTCCCTGTAGATCCATGATTCGGATCAGTTATCCCACACACCACTTCCGCCCGCACCAATGGTAGAGTACTAGCATTTTTCAGGTTTCATAGTAAGAATTGAACTCTTGATGACTGTAGAGAGCATGTGTATTTTCCGTCAACAGAACAGTTTCAGTCACTAAACTGGCTGAGATGGTCAGAGCCGAAACAAGTCGACGAAGTCAATGAACCGGCTCAACAAATCTTGTTCAGTTTCTATAGATTCACACATTGGCGTCCTAGGAGACTGCATGCAGCCCACAACCGCTCAACTGTGGATGGAGAATAACCTAAAACTTGCACTGATAAGATAATATTTAGGGATCATTTGGGTGCCTGTAAATGGGGGCAAGTTGTGAATGATTTACAGGGAAATCATTTCCACTGTGTTTGGATGACCTGTTTTGCCTGCAAATCATTTACCTGCTGTAAATGATTTACAACATTTGATAAGATCTAAGTTGTTGCTGTTTGACGAGCCCCCGTGAGTAGGTGGTACATAACTTCAGTATGTGAAAGTTACCATTGATTATTGTCTTCATACTACATCTGATAACTTTGGTATTTCTGCATATTCTAATGCCGATTGGGCTGTTTGCCCGATGATCAAAGAAGCAATCTACAGTCTCCAAGTCTAGCACAAAAGATGAATATAGATCTGTCTTCAACGACCTTTGAAATTCAATGGCTCTCATTTTTACTTGACGAACTTTGGTATCAAATCCACATGCTGCCCAATACTTTATTGAGTCAACATTGGAGCCACTTTTCTCACTGTGAACCCAGTATTCCATGCAAGAACTTGTCACAATGAGGTTGTTGTGCATTTTATTCGTGAATGAGTAGCAGATGGTACACTTTGCGTTGCTCTAATTAACTGTCTAAGAGATAGGAACTAAACCTTATCTTTTGCTATTTATATTGTGACAACTGATATTAAAATCCTCATGTAATTAATATAAAATGCATAATTTGTGTTTGGAAAATTATCTAAGAACAACACTTATCTACTTCACTTACATCAGATATTTTACCTTTTTAGCATTTACCCCCACCTCATTTACAGGCAAAAAGATGGGATTTCATTTACACGCTCTCCATTTACAGCCTAACAGCTATATCTTCAAAGATTGCCTCTCTATTTACAGGATTTAAACAATTTACTAGGCTGTCCAAACATAGACAATCATTTACCTGTAAATCATTTACCGCTTACAGACAAACAGGACATGCTGTAAATGGTTTACGCCTGTAAATCATTTACCACTTAACCCATTTACAAGCATCCAAACGACCCCACCATCTGGTCTTCGCAGCGAATTTGGACCAACTCACTACTTGTTAACCATCCATTAAAGAGTCATTTATTAGATAGGATTGCTTGATAAGTGTGATATTAAAGATATGTTGCATGCATAATAGGACCCACAATTTGAATGGTCTGGATAGTTGTACATCAGCACCACATGAGTTGGGTATCAATGTTCAGTTGAGGTCTGCCCAGGCCCAAGCCTGTGATAATAATGCACAGCCCGAGCCTGTCTGCACATTTTTGTGTAGGATCTATGCTGTTCATTAGGTGTGTCCCATCCTATATGTTATATGACAAAAATGTCCTTGAAAACATAAATGTGCTAGGCTGGGCTGAGTTGATGGGCTCTTAGACACAGCCCAAGGCTGGCCGGGTTAATTAACAGGTTTAAGTTTTAGGCTCGGGCCAGGCTCAAAGTGGACCAAGCCCAAAAGGGCAACAGGACAATCAGGCTCAATGACGGCCCTACATATGAGGAGGATATATCAAAACTAATTTAGGAGTCTGCCCCAAAGTATTAGTTGAATTAATGTGTGTTTATGTGTGTGAATATGTAGAATACTACCCAATTGATTACCTGACTTATCCTGATTTTTAGGGGTCATTTGGACTGTGGTAAATGGTTTGCTAGTAAATCACTTAAATGCTAGTAAATGATTTACAACTGTCTGTTTTGCTTTAAGTTGTAAACGATTCAGTAAATCATTTATCGTGTTTGATTAGCCTGTAAATGGTTACTAGTAAATCATTTATAGTGTAAAATTAAAAAAAGAAAAGAAAAAAGAGAGCTGTTGGCATTTACTAGCTAGTAAATCATTTATTAGTAAATGAAAACTCACATTTTTTTTTGTAGTAAATGAAAAGGAGCTAAGTGATTTACTAGCAAATGAGGGTATCTAAACGACCCCTTAGATGGGTCGTTTACAGGCCCATCTACATAGTGATGATTTACTAGTAAATCATTTACGGGCTATCCAAACGACCCCTTAGATGGGTCCCAAACCCAACCCAATTTTTAGACGGGTCTGCAAATTGGACCCAGATCCGAAAAGAGGTCCCATCCACTTTTTGTATTTTCAAAGTTGTTTTGCCTGCTTACTTTATGCATTCTACAGATTCAGGCAACAACAATGGTTCTTCAGGCTCGGACGATTCAAATCGGACTCAGTCGGATCCAATCCAGTTCACCCCAACTCCGACTCAAGACCGAACGAGTCCATCCGAGTCGCCGAGTCATTTAACCATGGTATCAAATTCTCTTTGGTTGGATAACCAGAAGAAGAGATAGAAACCCTACCTCAACGTCGAGAATCTTGCCGAAGCGGCTGAAGAGGTCTTTGAGCCGTATATTCGTAGTATCCTACAGCAAACCTCCAACGAAGATACGCATCTCTTCTTTACCAGCCATCTCGAGTTAAATCTTCAACCGAGAAAATAAGAAGAAAACAGAATCAGACGAAAAAGGAGGGGAAAACCCTAATCAATCTCTTTCTGAAATGAAACCCTAGACAGACGAGAGGTAATGCAGTCGATAAGAGAGGGGAGTGGCTTCTCTCTCTGGTACGAAGTGCATCGATGCCGTTAGAAACGTTATTTGAGTATTATTTGATACTCCGGCATATGGTAATGGTCGATACGCATGCACTTCAATATTTTGCATGTATCATATAATATAAAAAAATGAACCGTCCAATTTACGGGAAAAATTTAGATAGAGATTCATACCAAATTTTGTAGCATTTGCAGTCTCTGATAAGTGGATTTGTTTAATTAACTAGGACCATTGGATTTTTTCATTTCAACTGTATATTTGATCTTCATAAAGAGTCTGGGTACTTAATCAAATACGTTTGCTTTTTCAGTTTTAAGATTCATCTAAATTAGGGTCCACCGTTTTGACGGTTCAGTTTGAGTTAATGGTGTGCTACACATACAATGTTATAATGCCTGAGTGTTAAGTATGGCGCGCTACCAGAGTATCAAAGCTTTTCTCATCTGCTTTGGCGCGAGAGGGAAAAGGAGATTCCAAATTTCAAATAAAAAAGTGATAGCAAGCAGCGGCTGTATGTAAACTTTCACTGTGAAATGAGCACGAGCCGAGCTCAGCCATGTTCGAGCTAGGCTTGGTCACTGAATAGCCTAGCTTGTGTTTAGCTTGGCTCGGCCATCAAATTTTATATATGTTCAAAAATTTTCAAAATTTACATATTACATATATTATTTAGTATTTATACAAAGTTAGAAAAAAAAGTGGAGATGGGGGCGCTCGTTTGAAATGAGAAAGAATTTAGAATTTTAAACTTCTAAGTTTTAAGTTATAAAAAAGTATGTGTGTGTGTGTGTATATATATATATATATATATATATATATATATATATATATATATATATATATATATATATATATATTGAGCCGAAGTGAACAGCAAACAAGCCAAGCTTCGAGCCTAGCTTGGACATGCCTATGTGTGGCTTGAATTATGAAACAAATCAGGAAAATCTGCTCAGCTCTATTCAAACCCTCCCTCCAAATCAAGCCGAATCAAGCTGGAACGAGCCGAATCGAGCGAGCTAACCAAGCCAGCTAAATTCGTGATCAGCTCTACTTTCACATATAGCCCTTTCGTTCCCGCCAACGTGTCACTTATGTGGAATATCAAAACTGTAGAAAAGGTGGTCCATGCTATGGAGATCGCGTTGGATCAGAATCATGCCGTCCCACTCATCGGATGGGCTAAGAAAATGCACTTAACCATTCCCTGATACTCTGATACTCTGAAAAAGTGTGATGGTTGATACTCAGGCATTGAGAAGTTGTACCCCCAGTGTACAACTAAATTTCAATGTTCAAATTGTGTCCTCAATTCAAATGGATTAAAAAAGAAAAAAGAAAAAGAAAAAAACACTACACTGATTTAAACCAAGTGGACCTTATGGTTCGGTGATCCAAACCATAGGTCCTTGTGGACAAACAATACTGTTGAAGACATGATATGGATAAGGCTGCTGTTACAGAGAGAATTAGGGAGTCATGACTAAGGTGATTTTAATTTTCAACTGAAATTTATCTACAATTTGCCTATGAACAATGTTTTAAAATGCAGACCAGCTGGTAGAGCCCTTTTTGGGTTTGGACAGCTGGGTGGTCACACAGGATATCAATCCAACCATTGAATCATCCAGACCAGGTGGTTTGGACGAGAACCATATCAGCCTCTTTTCTGATTTTAAGCTAATTGTTTTTTTTTTTTTTTTTTTCAATTATAGCATCATGGCGGGATTGACATGGTTGGACCGGTGAACTGGTCAGCCATAAAAACAGGTGGGTATCTGGTTCAGGTCTTAAAACACTGCTTACAAATAGGTAGTGATCTCTACTTCAATCTACAACACAAATTACATCGGTGAAAACAGGTGGGTGTCTGTTATGCTACCTGCGCTGGATATAGAGCTGGGCACAGGTCCAGTCAAATTACATCGGTTGACTAGACTCGTCCGAACCATACAGACTCGACTCGACCCAATTTGAAACCTTGAGTCGGTCCTGGATCGAGTAGTAGTGTCAAATCTGAATCCCAAACAAGTTGAGTCCGGATTACCCCGTGATTTGATCTAATACATACATCATGATGGACCCCACAGAAGTTACACCTTTCAACTGTTCCGGTAGGGCGGAATTTCTTTAGGTGGGAAATTTACGCTGCCGGTGATGACTTATTTCTTAGATCCACACTGTCCATATAATTTTTCAGATCTTTCCAGGATATAAACCTAAAAACAAGTTACTGTTGAAAACTTCTTAAGGCTCAGACGGCTCTGATCAAGCAGATATTTGTGTTGTACCTTCATCCAGGTATGGGTGGACTTGTGAACTGGTCAGATGTTAGATGAAACCTCACACTTGGTCGGGGAAGGTTTCAACCAAAGTTTGTGTAATACTGACTACTTTCTTTTCGTGTGGTCCACTTGAGATTTGGATGTACCTTATTTTTGGAACCATGCTCTAAATCTATTTGGAAAAATTGATAGACGGCGTGGATGTAAGACAAAGGTTACGGTGAAGGGCGGTGAAGTTCCATATGTTAAAAGATTTGCTTGTTGGAAAAAAGTTTGTTTTAAAAAACAATTTTAAAAGAAAAAATAGGCGTTTGGTTTTTGTCCCATATCGAATGGGAGAAAGAATTTTTACCTCTTTATAAGTAGGGTGTTGTGCGCCTTACTTATTTATGGTGGAAGAGAGGGAGAATGGTGGCTTGTTCGCACTGGAACACCGGGCTCGGGCTCGGGCTCGGTGCGAGGGCGTGGGCACGTGAGGTAGTGTGGCTGTAGAGGCGCTAGTGGCGCACTTGGCACTTCGCACGTACGCATCGTGTCGTAGAGGAGGTGCTGTGGGTGGGAGGTCTGACAGAGAGACCTCTCTGCTTTTTATAGAGAGCTGCAGGGCTAATTAGAGGGACTTGTGTAACTGCTCATGCAGTAACGGTCCATACCATGCAATAACAGCTGCATGTGGCTAGCCTAATAGTTAGAAACGGCTAACCATTGAGTTTAAACAGCCAGCATGCAGGTGCATAACTCCCACATGCACAAGAGTCAGAAACTGCCATAAACGGCTAGTTTCTCACAACAGCCAGAAAACAGCTAGTGCCATTATGGCTCTGGACCAAAATTGCTAGCTACTCTTGCCTATATAAACCGGACAAGTTTGGTTCATTCAAACACAACAACAGCAATCACAACCATCACTACTGAACTAGCACCCATCTGAGTCTATTAGCCTCTCGGTTTAGTTGATTAAAACCAAGCCACTTAGACCAGCGTAGTGGTCTACTGCTACAAGAAGAAGACCTCCATTCTTTTTCTTTTTTCTTTTTCTTTATCTGCCAGAGTGCGTTACTGAGTTCCATAGTGGTTCCTTCGTTTTTGCTGAACACAGAACCACATAAGGCTCGTCGTATCCTGAAAGCAATCCGCCTGCAACCTATCAGCAGACTCAAAATAATTTGAGTAGGGGCGAATTACGCTTTAAGGACAGCGTGTTTTTTCACGTGCTTCAGCCTGTCCTTATTTCTCTGTTTTTTCAATTAACGTAAATTTTTAAAGATCAGAAATAGATCAACATTGCTATGTAGCATGCAATGTACTGAAGAGACAAATACGGGATATTTTGTGAGATGGAGATTACGAAAATGACGTAGTCGAACGAGAAGCAACTGCACTAGAATTTCTTGTGCTTTCAACACAGACGATCCGCACTCACCAAGAATAGCTTTGTAGCGGGTGAGATCGTCTGTGTTGAAAGCATAAAAAATTCCAGTGCGGTTGCTTCTCTTCTGCCACGTCATTTCCGTTATCTCCTTCTCACAATACATCCCGTATTTGTCTCTTCGGGTACATTGCGTGTTGAAACCTTCCTCGGGCCAAGCATGAGGCTTTATCTAACATCTAACCAGTTCATAAGTCCACCCATACCTGGATGAAGGTACAACACAAATATCTGCTTAATCAGAGCCGTCTGGGCCCTAAGAAGTTTTCAACGGTAGCATCAATTCCACTATTTCCTATGGTGTGTTCCAGTTGAGCTTTGGATCTAACTTGTTTTTAGGTTTATAACTTAGAAAGATCTGAAAAATTATATGGACGGTGTGGATCTAAGAAATAAGTCATCATGGCCCGCGTAAATTTCCCACCTAAAGAAATTCCGCTCTAGAAAATAAAACCGGAACAGTTGAAAGGTCGAACTTCTTTGGGGTCCATCATGATGTATGTATTAGATCCACACAGTCCAATCATTTTGTTTCATACCTTTTAGTCACGAGGCTGAAAATAAATCAGATCGAAGGCTCAAGTGGGGCACAGGACGGGAAAGAGCGGGAAATGAACGCCTACCATTGAAAACTTCTTGTTGCAATACACAGCTCTAATGAAGCTGATGTTTGTGTTTTCCCTGAATCAAGGTCTAAGTGACCTTATGAAGGCATTAGATGGCAAATAAACCTCAAAGTGGACCTTAGGAAGGTTTCAACATTAGTTCGTTCAATCCCATGCTTTCTGTTGTGTGGTCCACTTGAGCTTTGGATGTGCTTCAATTTTTATCTTATGCTTTAGAATAATCTGAAAAAATTGATAGACGGTTCTGATATAACAGATAAATTAGGATGAAGCCCAGGGAAATTCCATACTGTAAAAGTGGGTTGTGTAGCACGCAAAATCCATACGTGATAGAGAAAATCGGCTGGTTTTTTTAGCTGACGTTATTGGCTATGAGGTGTACCAATGAGAATGGACGGCACTGAATTTTTATGTCTTCAGCACAGACGATCCTCACTCATTCTTGGTGTGTGATAAAGCATTTCTCCATTTTCTCAATCAGCTTCTGTTGGGACTGGGACTCTTCGTTGATTCCCGTAATCTTATTAATTGCTGCTTCAGCCTCACTCTCCATGATTGCTGTCTCCTCAACCTTCCGGCTCCCTTCCGCCACAGCCGCCTCCGCCTCCGCCTCAGCCACCTCCTCGTTGAGTCCTAGGTCAACCCCAGGGAGTCTCTCCTGAACAATACGTACAAACTCGTTGAAGTCAGCCGCAGTTTTCTTCAGCCAAGAACGGGTCCGCACCTTCTCGTCCAGGGTGCACTGAAGCTTCTTCACCGCTCCCATGGCTTTCTTATGTTCCTTCCTCGCCTTTGAAGCCTTCTCTTTGGCCTCCTGAAGGCGTTTCTTGCAGGCCTCAGCCGAGGCAGCAATCTCACACTTAAGGTCCTCGATCCATTTCGCACTAGAAATCATTGTGTCTATGTCTCGACGCAGATCTTCCAGTACTAGAAGGAATGCCTTCTCCGCATCTGAAGGTAGGCCAGGGACTTCCCAGTAGCGAGGTTGATGGAGTCCACCACAGCCTTCATTGCCTTCCGGCGGGCCTCAACAAAGATGTCCAACATCTTCTGCAGAATTCGCACATTCGAGGGCACTGCTGTGCTACTGTCTCTGTTGTCAACTTGGTCTCTATCTCCATGGCCACCACCACCAGACTGATCACCAGGAATTGGCACATTCAAGGATACTGCTATGCTACTGTATCGGTTGTTGACTTGGTCTCTGTCTCCATGGCTACCACCACCAGACTGACCACCAGGAATTGGCACATTCAAGGACACTGCTGTGTTACTGTATCGGTTGTCGACTTGGTCTCTGTCTCCATGGCTACCGCCACCAGTCCCACCACCAGGAATTAGGACATTCAAGGGCACTGCTGTGTTACTGTATTGGTTGTCGACTTGGTATGTCTCCATGGCTACCACTACTAGACCGACCACCATGAATTGGCACATTCAAGGACACTGCCTTGTTACTGTATCAGTTGTCGACTTGGTCCCGATCTCCATGGCTACCGCCACCAGTCCGACCACCAGGAATTGGCACATTCAAGGACACTGCTATGTTACTGTATCGTTGATTTGGTCTCTGTTTCCATGGCTACGCCACAAGAACAACCACCAGGAATTGGCACATTCAAGAACACTGCTGTGTTACTGTATTGGTTGTTGATTGGGTCTCTGTCTCCATGGCTACTGCCACTAGACCGACCACCAGGAATTGGCAGATTCAAGAACACTGTTGTGTTACTGTATTGGTTGTCGACTTGGTCTCTGTCTCCATGGCTACCACCACCAGACCTACCACTGGGAATTAGCTTATTCAAGACAACTGCTGTGTTACTGTATCGGTTGTGGACTTGGGTCTCTGTCTCCATGGCTACCACCACGAGGAATTGGCACATTCAAGGACACCGTTGTGTTACTGTATCGGTTGTGGACTTGGTCTCTGTCTTCATGGCTACTACCACCAGACCGACCACCATGAATTAGCTTATTCAAGGGCATTGCTGTGTTACTGTATCGGTTGTGGACTTGGTCTCTGTCTCCATGGTTACTGCCACCAGACAGACCACCAGGAATTGACACATTCAAGGACACTTAGGGCTGTCAACGGGTCGGATACGGGCCGGATCAGTGATGATCCGAATCCGACCCGATTAAGAATATATCCGACCCGAATCCGACCCGAATCCGATTCGGATCACAAGTATATGATCCGAACCCGACCCGATTAAATTTTTCGAAATCCGTTTCCGATCCGATTATGATCCGACCCGATATCCGACCGGATATCCGAGAGAGGAGAGAGAGAAAGAGAGAGAGAGAGAAAGAGAGATTCTCATATGTTTTTATTTTATTTTATTTTATTTTATTTTATTTTATTTATTTATTTAGTTTTTTATCGGGTCGGATCGTTAACGGGCCGGATCAAGGTTGATCCGAATCCGACCCGAATATTAAACGGATCATATTTGGATATCCGTATCCGACCCGATTATCCGATTATTGATCCGAATCCGATTAAATCGGATCGGATACGGATCGGATACGGATCTTGATCCGTGCCATTGACAGCCCTAAGGACACTGCTGTGTTGCTGTGTCGGTTGTTGACTTGGTCTCCGTCTCCCTGGCTACCGCCACCAGACCGATCACCAATGGAGTGCTGCTTACCACTATAATAACAGTCTCGTGCAAGATGTCCTAGTTCACGACAGTTGTAGCAGGTAGAATGAGCTGCCGATCTACTCCATCCGCATAGCCCCGCAGGCCATCTGGTGTGTGATCATCTGAGCCTCCCTTCGGCTTGGCCTTCTCCACTGAGATCGACCGACCGCCCAGCTCCCTGCCATCCATACTTTTGATGGCATTAAACATTGCTTGTTGATCTGCAAAGGTCACGAATCCAAATCCGCGAAAGCGACCCCTGTTCATGACAATCTACAAGGGAATGCATTAAAAACACAGTAAAACATGAGGGAAAAAAAGAAAAATCAATTCGATTGGATGTCCAGCCGAGTTGGACCAAATCAAGGACTCAGCCAAGCCTTCTCTTGACTCGATTCAGTATGCAATAATTGAATAAAATACCCCAAAACTTTCAAATGACACATGGGACACACAATCATCAATGGGGACAGTTAATTTAATAGTACCACAGGGAGCAAGCTATGGCGCAAGAATTACACAGATGAGACGATCCTAAATCTTTGAATGAGGCAAATTTGTTACAACCTTCCATAGTTTACAAGCCACAGATTACATGGCCAGAATCATCAAACCATTCTGACCATGTGCATGCTTTGGAATCATAAGAAATACAAAGTGAGATTTGTCAAATTAAGATGTTTCAAGATGATGATTGGACCTATGTTGTTTCTCTGCTTAATTTTGATTGTTCAAATTATGAAAGAATGAATGGTTATGATCCACGATTGGGCATCTATATGTCATTTAAAAGCTTTGGGGACATTAGCAAAACCCAATATTTAAAGAGTTGGTGAATATTTAAAATACTCAAATCAAGCATCCCATCAATTGATGGTTGATGTAGGAAGACATACTCCCGATCATGATGGAAAGAGGACGAGGAGGAGGATCCGAAAGTGGGCGCACTTGAGCTGGCAAGGGAAGTTTGGAAAATCCGAACTTAAGCCCAGCTGACCGGCCGGACGACCGGTCGGACACTTCAGCCTACCGGCCGGACCCACCCACTGATTGGCCGGCCATTGCATAGCAAGTGCACATGAAAACTCCTATTTTTATGATTTTTTATTCCGTTTTCATTTATGTAGTTTCATTTTCCAATTAGGACACCTAGGTTTCGTTTTTAGGGTTTAGTTTGCTATAAATACTTGTTTTAATTTTGTTTTTAGGGATGAATGAATAATACAACTTCTTTTTAATAAAAAACTATTGTTTTCCTATTGTTCTTCGTGGATTCGAAAAGAAAGTCTCGTGGATTCGAGATATCCCGTCGTGGACCGACGTAGACAGGTTGAGAAGTCCCTGTAGATCCGTAGATTCGGATTAGTTATCCCACACACCACTTCCGCCCACACTAAGTTGGCATCAAAGCGAGGCTTTCCCTCGAGTGATGGCTTCTAGCGATAATCGAGGCAACAACTCCGCTAATGGTGATCAGGGAGTTGCGTTTCTAGCAGAGAAGATAGAGCTTCTCCAAAGATCGATGGAGACTTCTATGCAAGGACTGCAGGAGTCTATTGATCAACTCGTGACTGCATTAATACCACAACAAGTTCTAGCGGTTTCTCAACCACCCACCATGGCTGTTGGGGGTAATCCAGCAAACCGTCCAGCCCTTCCGGCCGTTATTCGACATCATGGTTATGCATCTCTAGGTGGCAGCGATAATGGAGTCAAAGAGATTCTTGCACGACCTTAGGCACGTGATTTTGATCGTGAGGACCATAATGACTATCGATATAGAGGTAAGGGAAAACTTCCTTCTTTTAATGGTATGCTGAGGATTGAGGAATTCCTCGATTGGTTTGCGGAAGTAGAATTTTTTTTTTTATCACATGGAAGTCCTGGAAGATCGGAAAGTTAAGCTTGTTACATACAAGTTGAAATCGGGTGCTTTGGCATGATAGGAGCAATTACAACTCTCCCGCACCCGACAAAACAGATTACCCATCCGATCATGGCCTCGAATGCGAAATCTTATTCGGGAGTGATTCCTTTCTCGTGATTATGAGCAGATCATATTTCAGAAATACCAGGATTGCCGTTAAGGTAGCCGGACTGTTGAAGAATATGCCGTTGAATTCCATCGGCTAGCCTCTCGTAACGACTTAACTGAAATGGAGGCCCAGAGGACTGTCAGGTTTGTTGGTGGCTTACGGGATCAAGTACATATGCAACAGATATGGACAGTAGGAGATGCACTGCAAGCCGCCAATCACGCTGAAACTCGGCTTACTAGAGTTCCTGCATGATCATATTCTCCATCCCGTGAGCCTCCTATCTCAGTGGCACAAGAGGTTTCCCTTTCCAAAGGGAATGAAGCCGTTGATAGTACTCAGCCCAATCAGACTATACTAGGAAGTGGCCCAGCTCGACCACAACGCTCAGCAACCGCACTCGATCTAAGTAAAATTCCGAATCCGTACAGCCGACCGAGGCCCGATCATTGTTTCCGATGTGGACAGCCTAGGCACCTTTCAAACGTTTGCCCACAACAGCCCGCAGTTAATGTAATTACCACCATGGATGATTTCCAAGCCGAACCGGAAGATGTTGTTGATGGAGAGCAATTTGAAGAAGAGGATGAAGGGACTGAGTGGATTTCAGGTGATCAAGGAGTATCTTTGGTTATATTAGATAATGAGCGCACGATCGATTCACATGTTCATCCCTAACATCATAACCTATTCCACACAAGTTGTACCTGTTAGTGCTCTTTTCTGTGGCATACTAGTGCACCTTGTTTGTCAATCACTTAGGTTAGTGAGTTTAGTGTCGGTTGA
Organism: Liriodendron chinense; assembly: GCA_003013855.2. Lineage (NCBI taxonomy): Eukaryota > Viridiplantae > Streptophyta > Magnoliopsida > Magnoliales > Magnoliaceae > Liriodendron > Liriodendron chinense. The sequence continues at coordinate 346,591 of PVNU02002543.1, read as the reverse complement.
GCTTAATGAAGATGAAGACGAAGACCGAAGACTCAAGAAGGACCAGCTACATCAAGGATGAAGAAACAGGTAAAAGATATGCCTTAGTGTGCCTTGCCTTGAACCTACCCAAAATCATAACCTCTTAGATGACTTGGACCAACTAGGTATACCCTTAGTCATCATCATTAGTCTTAGAACTCCATGAAAAACATGATAAGTTAGACTAATTAAAGAGGTGGAAGCTGCTGTAAACAATTCAACTCAAATAGCAGCCGATTAATCTCCGATCAATCGGACATTGGCTCCGATAGGACTCCGATCCATCGGACAGAAGTTCCGATCAATCGAAAATTGTTCCAGCAACTTTGAAAATCCACTGGACATATTTTTGATCAATCGGATCATGTTTCCGATGGATCGGAATATCTTCTAGAGAATCCACTGGACTGATTTTCGATCAATCGGACATATCTCTAATCAATCGGATCCTTTTTCCGATCAATCGAAGATGCGCGAATCTGCCCGTTTTTTTACCGTTGGAAGAAAATCTATTTAAAGATGGGGATTCGTTTTTTACCTAAGAGAGGGGATTTTGAGGAGATAGGAGCCACCATTGTTGAAGATCATTAAGAGCTCATTCCTAACCCAATCAAGTGATCTTCCTTGTGATTCATCACAAGTATGGAGCATTCAAAGCTTAAGAAGAAAATGCACTTGTCCCTCTTTTGATCTCTAGAGATTAGATTGATCTTGATATTCATATTCCTATCTAATACTCTATGATGAGATCTTTATAGGAGAGACTCTCTATGCATCCCATTCCCACAAGTTGTAGAGATCTCAAACCTACCCTCCTATCACCTTGGGCATATCAAAGGCATCACTTGCAAGGTGGTTGATCAAGTGGAGCTGAGGCATTGACGACGCAGCGGCAACACGATCGGAGGAGCAAGGGAAGCTGATTGAACCACGGGAGAGCGGAGATCAAGCAACCCGAGCCGACACTGAATAAGGGGCTCATCCAACAAGTAAGGTTGTCATTGTAGAGAGTCCTTCCACTCAATTCCCTGTGGGAGTTGAGTGTAGAGTTTGTTTAACAAACTCAAACTAGGGTCGTTTGCTGATCCTTGGCTTATTAGTTGAGCCTAAAACTCTAGGGACGTTGGCCATTCCTTGGCCCGTTTATTGGCTTAAAGACTAGGAGCTGTTTAGCGCTCCTTGGCTCATTGCCGAGCCTAAACAAAGTCTCCAAGGGTGAGCCTCCAACATGGGAGTGAACGTGCGTAATTTTTGTATAGGACTAGACTTGCGTAGGTCGAATAGGTTGGGAGGAACCTGTAAACTCCTCGGTCGGGTGCAGCTGATTTAAAACACCTTGGTTGGGAGGAACCAGATTTAAACTCCCCAATTAATGCCGGTGTGCTCAAAGGGGTTGAGTACTTGAACCGGGAGTGGAGTAGACAAGTACTCGAACCACTATACATGCTTGTGTTTGTGATTGTATTTGAGCACATTTCTTATTATGCATTGTGTTTAATTGCTTAATTATGAATGCCTAATTAGAATGTATGTTAGGCACTAAATAGGCTCATCCACACATAAGATGTATTTTCACTTAGTTGTGTAGACTTGAGCTCATTGATCCACTCTCATAAAGTCTACATAGGTTGCATAGATTAGGAGCATGATTAGTTAAATCATTTTATTATCTATGCATATGCTTAGACTAGGTTGCTTATTGCTTACAATATGCTAGTCATGTGATTGGACCCACTTAGGCTTGGAAGCCGAAGTGTTCTTGCTTACTTAGTTTAATTTATTAAATCTGTTAAGTAGGCGAAAAGAATTTCAAAAGGTCTTAATCCCCCCTCCCGATAGGACTTAGCCATAAAACTAGTTGCTCTTTAAGCTTCCGCACATACGAAGGTGTCGTGTTAGACTCCCGACGTACTTTCAGTACCGTGGGCGGGAAAGTATGTGATGTAATTGTGGATGGTGGTAGCTACGAAAACATTATCTCTCAAGAGATGGTGGATAAGTTGAAACTCAAGACTACACCGTATCCTTCGCCCTACGACATTGGGTGGATTAGGAAAGGAAGCAAGACAAAGGTGAACGAACAATGCCCTGTCTCCTTTTCGATCGGGGAGGCTTATAAGGATCAGAATCATCAGATATGCTGTGATGTTGTTGACATGGATGCCTATCACATGATCCTTGGGCATCCCTGGCAATTTGATTGAGATATTGTACATTGTGGCCTGGACAATATTGTTACGTTCAGCTAGGGCTCTCAATGGAGCGGGTTATATCCGAGATCCGATTCGTTCTGAATCCATTTAATGCTGATTTGGATCTTAAAATAGGTCCGATTAGTTAAATGGACCGGATTTGGATCCCAAAATAGGTTCGATTACTTAAATGGACCGGATATGAATTCACAGGAACATATCCGAGTTCGATCCAAATCCGATTAAGATCCGACTCATTGTCACCTTACTGTATATGTTATATTCATGCTAACCATCCGTTTTACAAATTATTTTAGGCCATGTCAGCCATACCATAGTAAATAGTGGGATTTGCATTATTTTTCTACTAAATTAAATATATTATATTATATATTTTATATCATGTATTTGTTTAGATTTGTAATGGGGTGGATTCAGATCTAGATTCGACCCGAATCCGATGGTTATATGGATTTTGGTTCGGAAATGGATCGGATATGGATATCACTTTTTGGATCCAAGTTGGATCCGAATCCGATCCGAATCCGTCTACAGATATACGGACTTGGAGCTGGATCCAACTGGATCCGATCCAGATCCGACCCATTGAGAGCCCTACGTTCAGCAAGGATGGAAGGCGAATCGTCCTCGCTCCAGCAACTCCAAGTAATGGCCGCCGACAAATCAAGAATCAGGGACAATCTCTCCTTGTCTAAAGCAACAAGGCAACAAAACCACGTGGACAAAAGCGAAACTCGAGGTCGAGTTTTTTTCAAGATAGGGCGACTGATGTAGGGAGACATACTCCCGATCATGATGGAAAGAGAACAAGGAGGATGATCCGAAAGTGGGCCCACTTGAGCTGGCAAGGGAAGTTTGGAAAACCCGAACTTAACACCAGTTGACCGGCCAGACTACCGGTCGGCCCTCAACTGGCCAGACCCCCCCACCGACCGGCCCGCCATTGCACAGCAAGTGCGTGTGAAAACTCCTATTTTTATGATTTTTTATTCCGTTTTTTGTTTAAGTAGTTTTCTTTTCCAATTAGGATACCTAGGTTTCGTTTCTAGGATTTAGTTTGCTATCAATACTTGTTTTAATTTCGTTTTTAGGGATGAATGAATAATACAACTTCTTTTTAATAGAAAGCTATTGTTTTACTATTGTTCTTCGTGGATTCGAAGAGCAGGTCTCGTGGATTCGAGATATCCCATCATGGATTCGACGAAGACAGGTTGATGAGTCCTTGTAGATCCGTGGATTCGGATTAGTTATCCCACACACCACTTCTGCCGGCACCAATGGTAAAGTATTAGCATTTTTCAAGTTTCATAGTAAGAATTGAACTCTTGATGACCGTAGAGAGCATGTGTATTTTCCGTCAACAGAACAGTTTCAGTCACTAAACTAGCTGACATGGTCAGAGCCTCAACAAGTCGACGAAGTCAATGAACCGGCTCAACAAATCTTGTCAAGTTTCTATAGATTCAAACATATGAGCAAGTTTTCAAGTGACTCTACTCGAAAGGTTGTCGATTTTATGGGACTCACGCATAGTATCTGAGTTTTAAAAATTAAAAAAAAAACACTATAGCTTAGGAAAGATTACAAATAGCATGAAAGATGAGGCATCAATGAAAATGATAGTCAACTGATTATTCATGCATCTTCAAAACAAGTGAATTATAAATGTATGATTCATGCACCTGTTAATGGGTCGGGTTGGGTACTGGTCCACCTGTATCCACACCATTCCTAAGGGAATTGGATTTGGATTTGGGTCCCGGTATTTGAACTAAATTCAATCAGGTTGGGGTCCTAGGAGACTGCATGCAGCCCACAACCGCTCAACTGTGGATGGAGAATAACCTAAAACTTGCACTTATAAGATAATATTTAGGGATTGTTTGGGTGCCTGTAAATGGGGCAAGTTGTGAATGATTTACAGGGAAATCATTTCCACTGTGTTCGGATGACCTGTTTTGCCTGCTGTAAATGATTTGCAACATTTGATAAGATCTAAGTTGTTGCTGTTTGACGAGCCACCGTGAGTAGGTGGTACATAACTTCGGTATGTGAAAGTTACCATTGATTATGGTCTTCATATTACTCCATCTGATAACTTTGGTATTTCTGCATATTCTGATGCTGATTGGGCTGTTTGCCCCGATGATCAACACTCAATATCTGGGTTTGCTATTTTCTTTGGCACAAACCTGATTTCATGGTCCGCAAAGAAGTAATCTACAGTGTCCAAGTCTAGCACAAAAGATGAATATAGATCTGTCTTCAACGACCTTTGAAATTCAATGGCTCTCATTTTTAGTAGACGAACTTTGGTATCAAATCCACATGCTGCCCAATACTTTATTGTGTCAACATTGGAGCCACTTATCTCACGGTGAACCCAGTATTCCATGCAAGAACTTGTCACAATGAGGTTGTTGTGCATTTTATTCGTGAATGAGTAGCAGATGGTAAACTTTGCGTTGTATTTGTTCCGAGTGAGATGCACAAATTGTAGATATTATGGCTAAAGGCCTCTCCAATCCGCACTCTTCCAGCTTCTTCTATCCAAGTTGACTGTCCAAAAATGGTTGTTCCCCTTGACGGGGGGGTGATAAGATCTAAGTTGTTGTTGTTGGACTATTTCCAAGTCTTTTAGTCAAAGCTCTAATTAACTACCTAAGAGATAGGAACTAAACCTTATCTTTTGTTATTTATGTTGTAACAACCGATATTAGAATCCTCATGTAAATAATATAAAAATGCATAATTTGCGTTTGGAAAATCATCTAAGAACAACACTTATCTACTTCACTTGCATTAGATATTTTACCTTTTTAGCATTTACCCTCACCTCATTTACAGGCAAAAAGATGGGATTTCGTTTACAAGCTCTCCATTTATAGCCTAACAGCTATATCTTTAAAGATTGCCTCTCTATTTACAGGATTTAAACCATTTACAGGCTGTCCAAACATAGACAATCATTTACCTGTAAATCATTTACAGCTTACAGACAAACAAGACAGGCTGTAAATGGTTTATGCCTGTAAATCATTTACCACTTAAACCATTTACGAGCATCCAAACGACCCCACCATCTGGTCTTCGCAGCGAATTTGGACCAACTCACTACTTTTAACCATCCATTAAAGAGTCATTTATTAGATAGGATTGCTTGATAAGTGTGATATTAAAGATATGTTGCATGCATAATAGGACCCACAATTTGGATGGTCTGGATAGTTGTACATCAGCACCACATGAGTTGGGTATCAATGTTCAGTTGAGGTCTGCCTAGGCCCAATGATGCGGAACAAAAGCATTCATAGTGTACCAACGAAGAAAGCGCCAACCACAAGTACCATCCTTGTGGATAGGCAACTATTGAGGAGCTGAAGACCCTCCACATGTGATCAGACACATAAAAGACCCCACTCAGGGAAGACACGTGTGAAGGAAGAAAGGAGAAAAGGCCGAACGAACTAGAGAATTCGGGCGCCCGACCACTGCCTTCGGGCGCCCGATCGGGTGGTCGAACTTGGTCTGCCGGTCGCCCGAACCTCTCCGGAGGTTTTCGGACGACTTCGGGCGGGACCTCGGGCACCCGACCGAGCGCCCGAACTTTCCCGCACTTATGTTATTTGCGCGTTTTTACTTAATATTTGAGGGTAGTTTAGTTTTTTTACTTGTTTTTAGTGTTTATTTAAGAGGGCTAAGCTCTAAACACGAAAATTAGTTGATTATTAATGAAAAGCAAACCCTTTGGTTGCCTCCTTCCTCTTCTCTCTCTCATGGTGATGCTTCTTCCTCTTCCTGATCCTCTTTTCTTCTAATTGCTTCTTATGCCCCTCTAACCTTCTTCCAGGTAAACCTATCCCTTCTAATTTAATTATTTTGAATCCCATAATACCCCCCCAAATTCTGATTTGATCCTAAAACCTTAATTTTCAGAATTTCAAATCCCTAATCCAAAATCTCCTGATTTTCTGGATTAGAGATTCCTTTTAATTGATTGGGTTATGGCCATGCAAGATCGGGAGGTTCCATCCCTCGCCAGATCCAACTTATACACTAATTGAATCCCATACTCCCTGGTTGTGATGATGGCCCGTTCCATTGCATGTTTCCTTTATGATTTTCTTAGTTTTCGATGATTGATGCTAGATTTCATTATTATTATTGCTTTTATTTCCGCTGAATAATTGTGTTCAAGAGCATGCATCATATTTAGGGCTGTCCTGCATCAAATTTGGTATCAGAGATTAGGCTTGCATGGTTTTGTCTAGATCGAGTTATCAAATTAGGGTTTTGATTTTTAGGTTTAATTTAGGAAAGTCCAGATTTAGAAAGTTTTCAATTTTAGAAACTTTCCAATTTTAGAAAGTTTCCTAATTTGGAAAATTTTCAGATTTGAATCGTTTTCTGTTTTAATTTAATTGTGCTAGTTCATATTAGTTTTGCATTCATCACATTCATATTGTAAGTCATCCAGTCCATAAAGTTGAGTTTAGGAAGAACCTAGGACCAGTCCTCCGTTATGTGCCTATTCGTTTTGGTCATGGTCTTCGATTACACATCTCTACCATGAGTCCGGATCAGATTTCAAAGGCTTTGGCCGCAATATCTCGATGTCTGGACAACATTGACAACGATTCGAGAAAATTCTTCCAGAATCTCAACGACAAATTAGAGGCATTTAACCAGACTAGCCCTAACTATGGAAAAGATGATCAATGTTATGCCTTGGTGAACGACAAGTTGAAAGAATCCAAACATGATGTTTATGAAGTGGAAGAGTACGTGCCTAACGTCACTAGTGATGAAATGGAAGAAATTGAGGCATCGCTCATCATCGTTGAGGATGACGAAGTGTGTGCTAGTGATGAAAAGGTCGAAGAGTTTGAGACCGCACCACTTCCATATGTCATGTGTGATTTAATTGATGCAGTCTCCCAATCTATGTCTCTTACTATGGTGAACACAAATAAAATTGAAGAAAAGACTAGTGAGGATATGATGATAGATGTCCACATGACTTGTGATATCCCACCAGATGATTTATGGGATAAATTTTCACCCATATGGGACATTCAACACACAATCAATCTTGTCCCTAGGTTGGTCTTGTCAAGCTTTACTCCATACCAGGTGAACCCCGTAGAAAATACAGAAATGCAGCATCAATTTGATAAACTTCTTAGGAAAAAATTCAATAAGGAAAGTTTGAGTTGGAGTTTTGTTCTGTGTGTCATGCCTGCTCTTTTCACTTCCAAGAACAATGGCATATGGCACACATGTGGGCATATCCTGACCGCCCACAAAGCTTCAATCAAGTGTCAAGCCATCATGCGACGTATTCACGTCATGGTGGATGTGATGACCATAGTCCTTATCCCGTATCTTGGTGACATTTTGGATATAATGGCTGATGCCAAGATCTACTTAAGACTTGGTATTACTAGTGTTTGTTCTCAAGTGTTGGGATACCTGAAAATCATCCTTGTTTATAATACTTATAATGAGAAATTATGTGTCACCCATGAGAAGTGTCATTTTGTTCTAGTTTTTCAAATTCTAGGTCATAGGATTGTTTATTTCCATATGAGTGTTTATTTCCAGTTCGTTGATTTTTCAGAGCGTCATTTAGTTTCACCCATGTCTGTTATCCAAAAGTCTTCAGAGTCAGCCGATGCATTCGCATGCCATATTCATGATTTGCATACACATATTAAACAGCGGATAAATAAGAGCAATGATGATTATAAAATCTCAGCTGATTCTCATCGTAGATTGCAAGAATTTCAGGAAGGAGACTATGTAATAGTGAGGATAAGGCCAGAGCGATTCTCACAGGGTTCCGCTAAGAAATTACAAACGCGTAGTGCTGGATCATTCAAAATATTACAGAAACTTGGGTCTAGCGTGTATCGGATCGACCTTCCATCTAAAATGGGCATTAACCCAACTTTTAATGTGGAAGATCTAGTCCGTTCCCACCATCCCATCGTTGATACATCGTCCCTTTCATGGCCTTGTTCTGATTTTGCTACACAACCCCTTCCACCCCTTCCTCCACCCATTACCCATAAAGAAGAAATTGAGGAGATCTTGGGTGAAGAGATCATTTTTATGAGAAGTAGAGGTTTCCAAAGATACTTTGTCAAATGGAAGAACAAGCCACCGTCAGAATCTACATGGTTGATAGAAGTGGAGTTACAAAGCGTTAATCCAGATTTACTAGAGCGCCACAAGAGTTTTAACACGCCGGAGTCGAGTTCTTCTCAGACGAGGAGTATGATGCGGAACAAAAGCATTCACGGTGAACCAACGAAGAAAGCGCCAACCACAAGTACCATCCTTGTGGATAGGCGACTATTGAGGAGCTGAAGACCCTCCACATGTGATCAGACACATAGAAGACCCCACTCAGGGAAGACACGCATGAAGGAAGAAAGGAGAAAAGGCCGAATGAACTGGAGAATTCGGATGCCCGATCGGGCGCCCGACCACTGCCTTCGGGCGCTCGAACTTGGTCTGCCGGTCGCTCGAACCTCTCTAGAGGTTTTCGGACGACTTCGGGCGGGACCTCGGGTGCCTGACCGAGTGCCCGAACTGTCCCTCACTTATGTTATTTGCGCGTTTTTACTTAATATTTGAGGGTAGTTTAGTCTTTTTACTTGTTTTTAGTGTTTATTTAAGAGGGCTAAGCCCTAAACATGAAAATTAGTTGATTATTAATGAAAAGCAAACCCTTTGGTTGCCTCATTCCTCTTCTCTCTCTCATGGTAATGCTTCTTCCTCTTCCTGATCCTCTTTTCTTCTAATTGCTTCTTATGCCCCTCTAACCTTCTTCCAGGTAAACCTATCCCTTCTAATTTAATTGTTTCGAATCCCACAATCCCCAAATTCTGATTTGATCCTAAAACCCTAATTTTCAGAATTTCAAATCCCTAATCCAAAATCTCCTGATTGTCTGGATTAGAGATTCCTTTTAATTGATTGGGTTATGGCCATGCAAGATTGGGAGGTTCCATCCCTAGCCGGATCCAACTTATACACTAATGAATCCCATACTCCCTGGTTGCGATGATGGCCTGTTCCATTGCATGTTTCCTTTATGATTTTCTTAGTTTACGATGATTGATGCTAGATTTCATTATTATTATTGCTTTTATTTCCGCTGAATAATTGTGTTCAAGAGCATGCATCATATTTAGGGTTGTCCTGCATCACCCAAGCTTGTGATAATAATGCACAGCCCGAGCCTATCTGCACATTTTTGTGTAGGATCTAGGTTGTTCATTAGGTGTGTCCCATCCTATATGTTATACGACAAAAATGTCCTTGAAAACATAAATGTGCTAGGCTGGGCTGAGTTGATGGGCTCTTAGACACAGCCCAAGCCCAGCCAGGTTAATTAACAGGTTTAAGTTTTAGGCCTGGGCCAGGCTCAAAGTGGACCAAGCCTAAAAGGGCAACAGGACAGTCAGGCTCATTGACAGCCCTACATATGAGTAGGATATATCAAAACTAATATAGGAGTCTGCCCCAACGTATTAATTGCATTAATGTATGTTTATGTGTGTGAATATGTAGAATACTACCCAATTGATTACCTGACTTATCCTGATTTTTATGGGTCATTTGAATTGTGGTAAATGGTTTACTAGTAAATCACTTAAATGCTAGTAAATGATTTACAACTGTCTGTTTGGCTTTAAGTTGTAAACGATTTAGTAAATCATTTATCGCGTTTGAATAGCCTGTAAATGATTACTAGTAAATCATTTATAGTGTAAAATTTAAAAATAAAAAAAAAATAAAAAAAAAGAGCTGTTGGCATTTACTAGTTAGTAAATCATTTATTAGTAAACGAAATCTTACCTTTTTTATAGTAAATGAAAAGGGGCTAAGTGATTTACTAGCAAATGAGGGCATCTAAACACAAATAATGATGATTTACTAGTAAACCATTTACAAGCTATCCAAACAACCCCTTAGATGGGTCCCAAACCCAACCCAATTTTTAGAAGGGTCTGCAAATTGGACCCAGATCCGAAAAGAGGTCCCATCCACTTTTTGTATTTTCAAAGTTGTTTTGCGTGCTTACTTTATGCATTCTACAAATTCAGGCAACAACAATGGTTCTTCAGGCTCGGACGATTCAAATCGGATTCAGTCGGATCCAATCCAGTTCACCCCAACTCCGACTCAAGACCGAACGAGTCCATCCGAGTCGCCGAGTCATTTAGCCATGGTATCAAATTCTCTTTGGTTCCATAACCAGAAGAAGAGATAGAAACCCCACCTCAACGTCGAGAATCTTGCCGAAGCGGCTGAAGAGGTCTTTGAGCCGTATATTCGTAGTATCCTACGGCAAACCTCTGACAAAGATACGCATCTCTTCTTTACCAGCCATCTCTAGTTAAATCTTCAACCGAGAAAATAAGAAGAAAACAGAATCAAACGAAAAAGGAGGGGAAAACCCTAATCAATCTCTTTCTGAAATGCAACCCTAGACAGACGAGAGGTAGTGCAGTCGATAAGAGAGGGGAGAGATTTCTCTCTTTCTCTCTCTCTCTCTCTCTCTCTCTCTCTCTCTAATCTCTGCTACGAAGTGAGTCGATGCCGTTAGAAACGTTATTTGAGTATTATTTGATACTCCGGCATATGGTAATGGTTGATACGCATGCACATTAAGAGTTTGCACGTATCATATAATAACAAAAAATGAACCATCCAATTTACGGGAGAAATTTAGATAGAGATTCGTACCAAATTTTTAACATTTGCGGTCTCTGATAAGTGGATTTGTTTAATTAACTAGGACCATTGGATGTTTTTCATTTCAACTGTATATTTAATCTTCATAAAGAGTCTGGGTACTTAATCAAATACGTTTACTTTTTCACATTTATGATCCATCTAAATTAGGGCCCACCATTTTGACAGTTCAGTTTGAGTTAATGGTGTGCTACACGTACAATATTATAGTGCCTGAGTATTAAGTATGGCGCACAGAGTATCAAAGCTTTTCTCATCTGCTTTGGCGCGAGAGGGATAGAGAAATTCCAAATTTCAAATAAAAAAGTGATAGCATGCAGCGGCTGCATGTAAACTTTCACTATTAAATGAGCACGAGCTGAGCTCAGCCATGTTCGAGCTAGGCTTGGTCACTGAAAAGCCTGGTTTGTGTTTAGCTTGGCTCAGCCATCAAGCTGGACTTTTATGTTCGAGCTGGAGCCTTTCAAGCTGAATTCAAGCTGAGAGACGAGCTTGAACACAAATTTTAATATGTTTAAAAATTTTCAAAATTTACAGATTATATATATTATTTAATATTTACACGAAGTTAGAAAAAAAGTGAGGAAAGGGGCGCTCGTTTGAAATGGGAAAGATTTTAGAGTTTTAGACTTTTAAGTTTTAAGTTATAGAAAAGTGTGTGTGTGTGTGTGCGCGTGTGTTGAGCCGAATCGAACCACAAACGAGCTGAGCTTTGAGCCGAGCTTGGACATGCCCGTGAGCGGCTTGAACTATGAAACAAGTCAGGAAAATCTGCTTGGCTCTATTCGAACGCTCCCTCCAAATCAAGCCGAATCAAGCTGGAATGAGCCGAATCGAGCGAGCTAACCAAGCCAGCTAAATTCGTGCTCAGCTCTACTTTCACATATAGCCCTTTCGTTCCCGCCAACGTGTCACTTATGTGGAATATCAAAACCATAGAAAAGGTGGTCCATGCTATGAAGATCGCGCGTTGGATCAAAATCATGCCGTCCCACTCATCGGATGGGCTAAGAAAATGCACTCGACCATTCTTTGATACTCTGAAAAACTGTGATGGTTGATACTCAGGCATTGAGAAGTTGTACCCTAAGTGTACAACTAAATTTCAACGTTCAAATTGTGTCCTCAATTCAAACGGATTAAAAAAGAAATAAGGAAAAAAAAACACTACACTGATTTAAACCAAGTGGACCTTATGGTTCGGTGATCGAAACCATAGGTCCTTGTGGACAAACAATACTGTTGAAGACATGATATGGATAAGGCTGCTGTTACAGAGAGAATTAGGGTGTCATGACTAAGGTGATTTTAATTTTCAACTGAAATTTATCTACAATTTGCCTATGAACAATGTTTTAAAATGCAGACCAGCTGGTAGAGCCCTTTTTGGGTTTGGACAGCTGGGTGGTCACACAGGATATCAATCCAACCATTGAATCATCCAGACCAGGTGGTTTGAACAAGAACCATATCACCCTCTTTTCTGATTTTAAGCTAATTATATATATATATATATATATATATATATATATATATATATATATATATATATATATATATTTTCAATTATAGCATCATGGCGGGATTGACATAGTTGGACCAGTGATGGCGGGATTGACATAGTTGGACCAGTGAACTGGTCAGCCATAAAAACAGGTGGGTATCTGGTTCAGGTCCTAAAACACTGCTTACAAATAGGTAGTGATCTCTACTTCAATCCACAACACAAATTACATCGGTAAAAATGGTATCAATGCTCTGTTATACAACCTGCGCTGGATCTAGAGCTGGGCACAGGTCGAGTCAAATTACATCAGTTGACTAGACTCGTCGGAACCATACAGACTTGACTCGACCCTATCTGAAACCCTGAGTTAGTCCCGGATGGAGTAGTAGTTTCAAATCCAAATCCCGAACGGGTTGAGTCCGGATTACCCCGTGATCTGACTCGACTTGACTCGAACCGATTCGAATGGGATCCGATACAATCTGACTCAGCTATCAGGTATATGAGTAAATAAAAAAATAAAAACCTAATTACTTTCTACCCTACCCGATGCTTTGTGTTTGTAATGAATGACTAACGTCTTTTTTGCATTTTTTCTTATTAAATGAATGGATGACATCTTCAACAAATTAAATGAATGAATATTAAATGCTTATTGAATGAATGAATGAATATTAGATGCATTTTTTTTTCCAAATAATCCTTGAACTTGATCCGACTTGGATCTAACTCGACTCGACTCGGTCACTATACCAGGTTGGATTCGGTCTGAGTCAGTCTAGACTCAGATCCGGTCAAGGGGTCCAGACTTGGTACCGAGTCCGGATCGAATTTGGGTCAGGGATATATACAACCCGGATCGAGTCAAGTTGGGACTAACTCAGTCTTACTCGACTCGATGCCCAGCTCTAGCTGGATCTACAGTAGTTGAGAGCCCCACAAATGCAGCGTCTGTAGTTACTACTTGCTTGGCGCCTGAATTTGTGTACAAGCTTAGTAAACAGAGACTGTTGCTAGCACTCCAAGCTGTGAACGGCAAGGTATGCAATAACAGTATCGATGGCTGTAATGGCCACCACAAGTACTGTTATGATATGATCCCTAATGACCATAACAGCCCTCGTAACAGCCATTAAGGCTTCTTCTTTTTCTTTTTTTAAGAAAACTCTATTGCCCTGTAACGGGCCATCATGGCTCCATAATGCAAAAAAGGTTCCCACCATTGCTGAATACTTTGGTGAACAGAGCTTCCCCACTGCCTCTTTCAAAGCTACTGTATCAGCTCAACTTCGAGTGGGTTACAAAGTTAGTCTTGGAGTGGGACAAGCATTTCTCCAACCACTCAACCGGCACTCTTCATCAATTCCCTTTTGTGCAATCTTATAGATCTCTGCTTCAGCCTCACTCACAGCAGTTGCTGTCTCGTTAGTCTTCTGGCTCCCTTCTGCCACAGCTGCCTTCGCCTTAGCCACCTCGTCAGCGAGTTCTTGCTCGGCCTTCTCAAGAACGCAGAGATCCAACTCAACATCGCAGAGATCGATCCTCCTCAAGATTGCGGAAATCCTCCTCATGATTGCAGAGATCCTTCTGAGAATTACGGATCAACCGCTTGAATGTCGCAACATCTTTCTTCAGATCAGAATGGTATCCCACTTTCATATCCAGGTTGCACCGAAGCTTCTTCAGTGTTGCCTTAGCATTCTTATGTTCCTTCCTTGCCTTTGAAGCCTTCTCTTTGGCCTACTGAAGACCTTTCACACATGCCTCAGCCAAGGCAGAAATCTCACATTTCAGGTTCTCAATCTGTTTTGCACTAGAAAGCAGTTCGTTTATGTCTTTCTGCAGATCTTCAGTTGGGACCTCCCAACTTTTCCAGTAGAAGGAATGTCTTCTCCAGATCTGAAGGAAGGCAGATGGAGTCCACCACGGCTTTCATCACCTTCTGACGGGCCCCAGGAAAGATGTCCTCCACCTTCGGCAGAATTGGCAAGCTCAAGGACACTGATATGCTACCACATGGCTCAGATTCATGGCTCACATCACGTCTCTCTGTATATGAGACTCAGAGAGAACGCTCGCTTGCGCACCAGTTCTTACTAGAACTCATTAGCACTTTTTGAGTATTCATCACACGTAATGTGGACCCAAAATCTGAACCGGCCATGTGATGCATCACCTCAAAAACCCTCTACAGCCCAACTTTCAACTTGATCCAAAACTCTGATGGGCTATGGCAGAAAGGCAAATCAAAGAAGAAAATTGTTTCCTTTCGCCATAGCCCACCAAAGTCCTAGATCAAGGTAAAAGTTGGTCCTTAGGGTATTTTGGGGTGCTGCACCACATCAACGGCTCAGATTTTAGGCTCACATCACTGTGATGAGCTCTCAAAAAGTACTCAAGAGTTTTCACGAGAACTTTGTGTAGGTGAGCATTCATCTCTCTTCACCAATTTTAGATTAGGGTAAAAGTTGGGCCTTAGGGGCTTCTTAAGGTGATGCATTAGGTAAACGGTTCAGATTTTGGGCTTATATCATGATTCTCATTAGATTAGTTCTTAAAAAGTGCACAGAGTGAGAATGGGTGTGCATGTGAGGATTACTATTACCTTCTTCAAAAAACTCAAATTCACAAGGAACATTGAATTTATGGGGGTGAAATTCAAAAGAAAAAAATATTATTAAGAATAAAGAATAGTTTCTTAAGAAAACAATTAATATGAATTATACAATCCTAAAATTTCAATTTGTGGGCTACGCATTGACCGTAGAGATGAAAAACACAACAGCTGTCTATATACCAGCTAAAAGAGACTCTCAAAACTGGTGCCTAGGATCTTCCCATCTGGGAGATTTTAAAGGCATGGTCCATCAACAGTGATATTTGAGCCCGCGCATGTTCATGCATGGCCACCACCTAATGGAATGGACCAATCACACGCATGGCCACATAGGTGCGCATACATTCAAGTCCCTTGAAACCGTCTTCCCATGATGCAGCTCTCACTATCAGGTGTCGCTCCATGTGGTCCATATACAAGGAATTATCAAAAGGCATGCATTCAGCCTGCGGGTTGTTTTAAATGGTTTGTAGTCCAATAATCACACTTAAAAAAGATACTTACCATAAGGCATTAAAATTTTCCATTCCCATAGATTTAGTGTGCGCTGTTTTAAGTGGTTTGTAGTCCAATAATCACACTTAAAAAAGATCTTGACCATATGGCATTAAAAATTTCATTTCCCATAGTCCACAATTCAGCTACATATATCAATGATACACAAAAATGAAGAAGGTAGATATGTCTTAAGTTTAGTATTCATTGGCAATAGAGAGTATTGTATTTGTCATAAGGTATGTTAGACCAAACATTTTATAAACAGTAGTAGTCAGTAAATATAGGACGAAATCGAGGAGAGACTATTAAGCTGTTATAAAGTAAATCCTACATTACTTGAAGGGTATTATCGAGGTGATTATTTGTTACAATGTCCAAAATTTAGAATTTGTTAGGTTTGTGAATGCAATTATGCAGGAGATCATGATAAAAAAATATATTTACCACAGATTATGTTTTTTATTTGGTTATTAATGCAATTAATTAGTTGAATGCTAAGATTGCAATTAGTAGTGGCCTTGTCTACTAGAGAAGCATATTTTAGTTACACAATCATGCAAAATAGGTATTTGGTTAAAGATGTTGCGTGAAATATTGAAATCCAAGCAAAAAGTGATAGTGATTCATTATGACAGTCATAACACATTACACTTGTCAATATCAATTTGTTCATGATGTGGTAGAAGATAGACAGATCTCATTGTAGAAGATTAGGGCTATAAATGGTCAGGTTCGGGGGCGGGTTTAGCCAAAACCAGACCCACCCATTAATAAACGGGTCTGGGTCCAAATTTTAGACCCAGACCCTTTTACTAAATGGGCGGGTCCGAGTCAACCCATCAGACCCATTTATAAATGGGTCCGGGTCTAATAGAGGGAGATCCACCCAGACCCATTTATAAATGGGTTGGGTCTAATGGGTCCGGGGTCTAGATCAAGTATACAAGCATTTTACGAGGCTTAAAATCGGGTTTGGACGAGTTTGGGCTGTACGGGTCCCTTGAAACATAGACCAAACCCGCCCACTTATTAAATGGGTTTGGGTCAGGCCTAATATAAAGGAAACCAGACCCAAACCCGTTTAGCAACGGGGTCTATTCTTGGACCCATACCTATACCATTTAACAAATGGGTCAGGTCTAAATGAGTTGAGTCCAGGTACCCCATCGGGTCCACTGACCCATTTACAGCCCTATAGAAGATTCACAAAGATGATAACGTAGCAAATATACAAGGGAGTAGTTTGTTTGATGTAGGATTTTCCTTTGACTTATTGTTACCTAATATTTGGGCAATTGTTAGGAAGAGTTTTTTTATAGTACTATTGGAGAAATTTGCAAGTGGAAGAATGTTGTGGCGGTGGAAACGCAACCATCCTGAGGTGCTCTCTCTCTCTCTCTCTCACACAGACACACACACACATACATTTGTATATATATGTGTGTACATATACATACGTATGTATGAAGTTGAGTTTTCCAAAGGCTTTTAACATACTCTTTTTTGTAGTGTTGTTTATATAAGGGGAACATATGTAGAGAGTGTTTTCATTCTAGGGTATATTCCTTAGAGGAAGAGTTCTTATACAGAAGAAGAGAGTGGGAGAGATATAAGCTTTTTATTTCTAATTTTTCTTAAGAGATAAGCTTTTTATTTCTAATTTTTCTTAATTTAATGAAGAAGAAACCTCTATATTGCATACCCATGAACATAAGCATATTGTTAAACCACATGCCTTTGTGTCTCGTCTCTTACTTGTTCTATTTTTTTTTTCTCATCTGTATTGATCATTTGCAAGTGTTTTTTTACAATGCTTTAAGAAAACTCATCATGTGCACCTGTATTGTAGGGTCTTTTGCTTTCTAAGTATGTAATGATATCTTTTTTAATGTTCTCACAAGTTTCATTGAAAAGTCCAACTAATTTTTCAATGATTCCCGAGAATGGTAATAGAATGTATTTTGTGATATATTTGCGATATCCAAAATGTTTCTGTATCCAAGGGTACAATACACCATCTGTATTGAGAATGGAAACGCTGCTTAGCACTACATCCAAAGCATGGAGTTGCAGCACAATACACGAGGTGTACATCTATCCAGGTCATTGAAGCCACATATAGGGATCATGTGGACCGCATGTGTGTGTTGCAAGTGGACCATTGGACAATTCCGTTATGCATCCATTTCTTTGCACATTCGGCATATCTATTGAGTGGGTCAGCCCAGGTTTGCCTGTTTTGGGACATGCATCTACATAGTAGACCCACCTTTTGAATGGTTGGATACTGCACTTTATGCTATGTTTTAAGATTGGACCCATCTAGGATGACCCACACAATAAAAGTCTCTCAAATGTAATGTCCTGAACCTTCAACATGTGTCTTACAAGTAGAGCAACATCTTAATGGCCATGATCTTAATCATGGAACTTTTGGTGTATGGGCCATCCCATTCTATCAACGTCTTGGATCAGTGAAACATGAGCTTGTACAAACTCCGGACCGAGCAATCTATAATCAGCTCGGCAACCAAGGCTACTCATTGAGGCTCCCCTAGTCTGCTTGTCCTTCCACCCTGATCGATACAAGCCGTTCATCTAAATGGTCCGCTCATGTACAATCTCACATTGAAAATATTAATAGAAGGAGGGATCCAATATGAAGCTTTGTAACGTACAAAGGTGGGATAAGTGCGTTCAAGTGCATGTAAATTCACCTAGGTGTATCTGAATGAATAATCAATGTGTAGAAGTTCATCCAAGTGTAATACCTTAGATGCACTTAGAAACACTTAAATACACTTAGTTGCACTTATACATATATTGCACACACAAAGCTTTAAAATGTATCCAGGGTTAATTAGAAAAGCTCAGATACTCTGGCAAAGTGTGATGGTTGGTATTCAGGCCTTGAGAAATTGCCTGCCGCATACAAGTAACAAAGTTTCGCGGTTCAATTTGTGTCTGCGATGAAAACTATACTGATTTAAACCAAAACCCACTTGTTTTAAAACAAGCGGGCCTTATGGTTCGATGACCAAACTGTTGGTCAATGTCATTCCTTGTGGACAAACAATACTCTTGAAGATATGATACTGTCATAAGGCTGTTAATGCAGAGAGAATTAGGGTGCATGCCATGACTTTGGTGATTTTAATCTTGAACTGAAATTTATCTACAATTGCATATGAACAATGTTTTAAAACGCGGACCAGCCAGTAGAACCATGTAGGGTTTGGAGAGCCCAATAGTCACATAGGAATTGCAATCCAACCGTCAAACCATCTAGATCAAGTAGTTTGGACAGGACCCAAATCAGCCTCTTTTCTGATTTTTAACTAATTTTATTGTATTCAAGTATGGCATCCTGGTAGGATTGACATGGGAGCCAGTCAACCACAAGAACAGGTGAGTGTCTGGTTCAGATTTTAAAACACTGCTTACAAATAGGTTGCTATCCCTACTCCAATGTACAGCACAATTTCTCCATCTCCGGTAAAAATGGTACAGAGCTCCATTGTAATACCTGCGCCCGATCTACAGCAGCTAAATAGCTCCACAAGTGCAGCATCTATAGTTGCTACTTGGTTGACGCCCAAATTTGTGCACAAGCTTTGTCTGCGGACACTGCTGCTAGCACTCCAAGCTGTGAACAGCAAGGTATTCAATAACAGTGATGGTGCACGTAATGGCCACTGCAATTACCGTTATGATATGAGCCACAACGGCCGTTACAGCCCTCTGACAGCTATTACAACCAATTTTTTGTATTGCCCCCTAACGGGCCGTTATGGCCCATAACGCATAAAGGTTCCCATCGTTGCTGAATAACTTAGTGAACAGAGCCCATCTGCCGCCTCTTTTAAGGCTCCCGTATCAGCTCAGTTTCAAGCTCCTCATTCTCCTTGCATCGAGGATAAACTGTTAACCTTTCCCTCATAGCGAATAAATAAATGCAATTACGTATGCGCTCATGTGCAAATTTGTGGAACCACACAACAAGTAAACCAGAAACAAGAAACTCAATACAAAAACAAAAGGAAATCTCACAATCATTGAAATTTTTGGTACCAGATTTCCAGTTGCACAACAAAATCGCCATCATGGCATACTTTACAATGAGCCATTGCGTGTTACAAAGTTAGTCTTGTTGTGTGACAAGCATTTCTCCAACCTCTCAATCAACTCCCATTTGGGTCGGGACTCTTCGTCAATTCCCATTTGTGCGAACTTATTGATCGCTGCTTCAGCCTCACTTGCCCCGGTTGCCATCTCCTCAGCCTTCCAGTTCCCTTCTGCCACAGCCGCCTCTGCCTCAGCCAACTCATCAGTGAAATCTTGCTCGTCCTCCTCAAGATCGCGGAGATCCTCCTCAAAATAATGGATCCACCGTTTGCATGTTGCAATGTTTTTCTTCAGCTCAGAATGGCACTCAACCTTCTTATCCAGGGTGCACCAAAGCTTCTTCATTGCTCCCATGGCATTCTTATATTCCTTCCTTGCCTTTGAAGCCTTCTCTTTGGCCTCCCAAAGACGTTTCTCACAGGCCTCAGCCAAGGCAGCAACCTCACATTTCAGGTTCTCAATCTCTTTTGCACCAGAAACCAGTTTGTTTATGTCTCATCGTAGATCTTCGGTCGGGACCTCCAACTTTTCCAGTAGAAGGAATGTCTTCTCCACATCTGAAGGAAGGTCAGCCAGAGACTTCCCAGCAGCAAGGCGGATGGAGTCCACCACGGCTTTCATTGCCTTCTGACGGGCCTCAGCAAAGATGTCCTCCACCTTCAGCAGAATTGGAACACTCAAGGACACTGGTATGCTATTGTCTCATTTGTCGACTTCGTCTCTGTCTCCATCACTACTGCCACCGGATCGATCTATGCAGCGCTCACTGCTATTATAACAGTGTCGGGCCAGATGTCCCAATTCACCACAGTTGTAGCAGCTTTTGTGACAGTTGTGATCGTCGCCTGAGCCTTCCTTCGGATGGGCCTTCTCCACCGTGATCACCTTACTGCCCACCAGGCTGCCATCCATGCCTTCAATGGCATTAGACATTGCTCGTTGATCTGCAAAGGTCACGAATCCAAATCCCCAAAAGCAGCCCCTATTCAGGACAATCTACACAAGCAAATGCATTAAAACAAAGCTAGAAAAATGACAACTCAATATATCTCATCTCCAGCCAAGTTGGGCCAACTCAAGGATTCAACCGAGACTTCTATTGACTTGATTCAGGAAGCAATAATTGAATAAAATATTTTAAGGTTTTTCTAGCAGTGTCCCCAAACCTTTTAAATGACACGTGGGATGCCCAATCATCAATTAGAATGATTCATTTAATAGTACCATAGGGAGCAAGCCATGGTGCATGAATTGCACAGATCGGATGATCCTAAACCTTTGAATGAAGCAAATTTGTTATACCCTTCCATAGTTTACGGGCCATAGATCACATGGTTAGAATCATTAAAAGCAATGTGCTTCTTTGGAATCATAAAAAATACAAGTAGGGATCTGTCGAATAAATGATTCTGGATGATGATTGGACCTATTTTATTTCTCCACCGTGATCACCTAACTTTCGCACAATAAAGATCTCAAGTGTGCACTTTATACAAGTTCAAATTCTACAAGCATTATAAACTGTAGAATGGTGAATACATCAACAGCTTGTCGTAGTACTCATTATAAAATCATAAAAGGGGACCCGTGGTGCAAAATAAACACAAAGTGTAAGTTTTAAGAAAAGATTATGCAAAGTTATGGTAAAAGTTTGAACAATTCTACCAAAGAAGAAATGTTTGGCAAGCCCAAAAGGACGCGGGTGGAGGTCGTGAGATAAGATATCATGGCCTATGGTCTAACTGAAGCTATGGCCCTTTATAGAGTGTAATGGCGGAACAGAATTTGTGTAGCCAGCCACAATTAGTTGGGATAAGTATTAGATGATGATGATGATGTTGTTATTTGGCTAGATGGCTATACCGCCCATTGAATGAGGATGCCATCAAAGGCATCTTACCCAGAATGCAAAAATACATTGAATGGAGTTTTTCTTTAAACAGAGAGAAAAATAGGGAAGTAGAGAGTCCTCTTTCTGATTTCTTCTATATTGAGACAACCCCAAAGGGTTGAATATAAAGAGATGTACAGCCCTATACAAGGTAAATAATAAAAGAGAAAATCAAGTATACAAGGAAACAATCAATGTGGCTATACAAGGCATATGGCTTGTCTAACATCCCCCCTCAAACTGATACTGGTCATCGACAAGTAGGAATTTGCCAACTAGAAATGAGTGGCGTGAAGAAGGGACTTCGTGAGAATGACTGCAATCTGATCATGGGGTGCAACATGTGGAAGAGAAATGAGCCCAGACTGAAACTTCTCTCGGATGAAGTGACAGTCAACCTCAATATGCTTTGTCCGCTCATGAAAAACAGGATTAGAGGCAATCTGAATGGCACTGAGATTATCTACATGGAATGGAGTAGGATTCCGTAGATGAACGCCCAAGTCGGAAAGAAGTCCATGTAACCAGACAAGCTCACTACAAGCGGCTGACATCGCTCGATACTCTGCTTCCGTGCTTGATTTAGAAACAGTGGCCTGCTTCTTACACTTCCAAGAGATGAGGGAAGTGCCAAGAAAGACACAGTAGCCATTGGTAGATCGTCGTGTGAGAGCGCAACCAGCCCAGTCAGCATCCGAACAAGCACGAAGGTCTAGAGGTGCTGTTAAGGAGAAAAATAGGGATCGATCCAGAGTTCCACGTAAGTACCGTAGGATGCGCAACACCGCAGTCATATGAAGAGTCCGAGGAGCAGATACAAACTGGCTGACTACTTGGACAGCGTAGGTAATATCAGGGTGAGTCATTGTCAAGTAAACCAGACTCCCAACCAAACGTCAAAATAATGTGGGCTACGCAAGGAGAGCACCATCGTCACGGCCATATTAAACGTTAAGTTCTAAGGGAGTCTGAACTGTTTTTTGATCCGTCAATGAGGCCAAGGCGAGAAGATCCTTAGTATATTTATGTTAGCTGACCAGGATCCCACGTTGAGAACATGAAAATTCAAGCCCAAGAAAGTATGTGAGATGGCCAAAGTCCTTCATCTTGAAGGAAGATTTCAGAACTTCCTTTAATGCCGAGATGCCAGTAGCGTCGCTACCAGTCCGAAGTAGGCTGTTAACATATACAAGAACAACGACAATTCCACGATCAATGGTGCGCAAAAATAAGGATGGGTCATGACCACTTTGAGTAAAGCTAGCACCTGTAACGACATCGTAAAAGCGTTGAAACCATGCCCAAGGTGCCTGTTTGAGGCCGTACAGAGCTTTCTTTAGGCGACATACTTTATCAGCAGAGATCAAAGAACCAAGAGGTGGTTTCAAGCATACTGTTTCTTGGAGGTCGCCATAAAGAAAAGCATTTTTTACATCCATCTAAGCGGGTGGCCAAAAGAACGAATGGATGATATAGCTAGAAGAGTGCGAACAGTTTTCATCTTGGCCGCAGGAGCGAATGTCTCATCATAATCAATTTTATGCTCCTGTTTGTATACCCGAGCGACTAGCAAAGCCTTGTATCAATCCAATGATCCATCAGACTTGAGTTTTACAGAATATATCCATTTACTACCAATTAATTATTGGTCAGTAGGTCGATTGACAATGTCCCACATATGGTTATCATCCAATGCCTCAAATTCTTCTATCATAACCTTTTTCCAACAATCATGAGTGGCTGCCTGAGAGAATGAAGTAAGAATAGACATAGTATCCAACGTAGCATTCATGGCTAACATAGAGCATATCAAGCGATCAGGTTGTCATCCACGTCCCCGAGATGGACGGGATTCCGTTACAAGCACCTCCGCTGATGGAGGATTCGAGCCATGCGTTACCAGAGACACGAACCGTTGCCTCAGAAGAAGGAGAGGTCGAAGTTCAGAAAAATGAGGAAAAGGAAGGCGAGTGGTTACCAACGTGACAAACATGTGTTGTACTCCTCCCCAAGGCCTCCAAGAACATAGAGAACTTTCTCAGTGTCCGGGATGGCATGCTGAATCGCAGATAGCTTTGAAGCGGTTCAAATAATCTTATTCAAATGACGATTATATAGATGCTCCTCCCCTTGCTGAAGCTCGAGTCGAAGCTGCATTAGACTTGCGATTCTTGAGCGTAGATGTTGTGCAGAGCATCCCTTGGCTGAAGAAAGATCAATCACTTGAGCCAGAATCTCTGTTGTAAGAGTGGCATTAATCCAACTAACGAAAATCAAAGCTGATCGTTGGAAACCCAAGCAGCATATGCCAAATTAGGGACCCGAGAGATCACAGACTTGCCATCATCTGAGACAACTTGCTCCTCAAAATAGGGAGGAGGAGCTGGGAGAGATCCATCAAAACCCGGCTGCAAACAAGAGGCATGGCCTTTCAAAAGAATCAAATTCGAAGTCCCTATCCTATAAAGGAGGAGGTCGCAGCCATAGAGAAAAATTGGCACGATAGGGGTCAGACAAAGGTAGCAGGTCTGATCAAAAGAAGAGAAAGAAGGTAAGAGAGGCAAATCAGATAAAAGAGCAAAGTGCAGATTATCGCTAGTCTACAGAGAGTCGCAGATCTGCAAAAAGGTGCAAATCTGAGATAGATGGAAAACACGTGAGGGCAGGAGGATGGCAGAAGAGATGGGGCTGTGAGGGGGGGTACATGATCAAAACGACGTACCAAGGTGGGTTCTGGATTGGCAACAGGTACAGTAGGGAACAAGGTATCCCAAAACGATTATGTATCGGCCGTATCAGCCGATATGTAAAGGAAATCGTGGTGGCCGTTACGCGTTACGGGGTTGTAACGGCCGTTACAGAAAAAACAATCCGTAACGGCCTGTAACGGACCATTATGGTCCTGTAACGGTCCCATAACGGTCATGTAACTATTTTTTTCAGAAAATAAAAAAAGGGCCGTATCGGTCGATACGGGGTCCGTAACAGCCAAGGTGTGCCAAAACAGTTACGTATCAGCCGTATCGGCTGATACATAACGGAAACGGCATTAGCCGTTACACGATACGGGGTCCAAAACGGAGACCCCCAAAATTTTGACCCGTAACGGCCGTTACGCCCCTCGTAACGGTCGGAAAACGGCTAGTTTTTTTTTTCTATAAATCTGATGTTTTTTTATTTTTTCACACTTTTCTTCTCCCATTTCTTTTCAAATCTATTCTTTTGCTAAAAATGGCCACAATTATTCTATTTTGGAGAATTAAAACGACCAATTTCTACAATTTGGATGAATCGAAGCTCCGTAGGCCATTTTTCGAAGAAATCCGAAAATAGGTATTTATACATTTTTCTTCCTCTAATCGCTTTTTTTCCACCTTAATATGATGTTCTAGCCATTGTAAAATGTTAAAATGTATATTTCAAGATTATGCAACTGATTTTTATATTTTTTTAATTTCTGACTATTTTCAGATTAATATTAAAAATTAGTAAAAATCATTTTTTTTTCTGGTTTAATGGTTGGATAACATGTGTTACTCATAGTAGGACACAATCATGTGCATTTTACAGATTATGCACATGATTTGCTATTTTTTTGTATTTTTTAATTTCGGATTAATTTCGGAATAATTTTAAAAATTAGGGAAAATCATTTTTTTCAAAAAAAAATTCTGGTTTAAAGGTTGGATAATATGTGTTACTTATAATAGAATATAATCATGTGCATTTTACAGATTATGCACATGGTTTGTTATTTTTTTGGTATTTTTTTAATTTCAGAATAATTTTAAAAATTAGGGAAAATCATTTTTTTCAAAAAACAAAATCTGGTTTAAAGGTTGGATAACATGTGTTACTTATAATAGAACATAATCATGTGCATTTTACAGATTATGCACATGGTTAGCTATTTTTTTGTATTTTTTTAAATTTCGGATTAATTTCGGAATAATTTTAAAAATTAGGGAAAGTCATTTTTTTCAAAAAAAATTCTGGTTTAAAGGTTGGATAACATGTGTTACTTATAGTAGAACACAATCATGAGCATTTTACAGATTAGGCACATAATTTGCTATTTTTTTGTATTTTTTTAATTTCGGAATAATTTTAAAAATTAAGGAAAATCATTTTTTTCAAAAAAAATTCTGGTTTAAAGGTTAGATAATATGTATTACTTATAATAGAATATAATCATGTGCATTTTACAGATTATGCACATGGTTTGTTTTTTTTTTTTTGTATTTTTTTAATTTCGGAATAATTTTAAAAATTAGGGAAAATCATTTTTTTTCAAAAAAAAATTCTGATTTAAAGGTTAGATAACATGTGTTACTTATAATAGAACATAATCATGTGCATTTTACAGATTATGCACATGGTTTGTTATTTTTTTTAATTTCGGAATAATTTTAAAAATTAGAGAAAATCATTTTTTTCAAAAACATGGAAAATCATATTTACAGATTAATGACTAATGTAAAGTAAATTATAAAAAATAATAGTACATGTGAAAATTGAAATACTTTAATGTTACATTTATTCTAATATATATATTATTGGTATTAGACAGTTAGAAATTTGAATTTATAAGTTTTGCAGTTAATTCCAGGTTATCAGCTTCATAAATTCATCAGACAACCCGATACAGCTTTTTCACCAAAGAGTAGACCGCTTCACCACCATAAACATGTTCAAAATTATAAATGAATGTATATTGGGGATGTTTGGAATTTTCTGGATTTAATCCATGTTTTTTTAGAATTTTTTGGCAAAAAAAAAAAAAAAAATTGGACCATTACGGGGGGCGTATCGGCCAATACGGCCCGTATCCGTATCGGAAATGGTGGGCACCGTTACGCCCACCGATACCGCTACGGGACACCTTGGTAACAGCCATTACAGCCCGTATCGTAACAGTAATGGCGGTGGCTGTTACGGTCACCGTTACTGCTATAGAACACCTTGGTAGGGAGAGTAATAGGTGGTGGATCTATACGTGGTCGTCGTGAGTAAACTTGCAACGAACGAGGGAGTGTACTCGAAACAATAGGAATGTCAGGAAAAGCGGCAAGACCAAGAGAGTTGGGTGCGTGAGGAGGAAGAACAGATGAATGAAAAGCAATATGCTCAAGGAAAACAACATGTCGTGACACTCGAACACGACGAGAGACCAGATCATAGCATCTAAAACCCTTCTAAGTTTCTCCAAATCCCAAGTACATACATTCGATTGATTTTGGGGGGACTTTGTTACGTTCTCGTGATGCCAGGTGAACGTCACATACACAACCAAAAACATGAAATGTAAAATATGTAGGACGTAAATCGTTGAGAACAAAGTAGGGAAATTTACTGTTCAGAACTTTGGTTGGCAGGCGTTTAATCAAGTAGACTGAATGCATCATAGCTTCCGCCCAGAAGGAACGAGGAACACTCATAGCTGTCATCAGGGTGTTTGCAATTTCAACTAGATGGCAATTTCTTCATTCAGCCACCCCGTTCTGTTATGGAGTATCAGAACAGGTGGTCTGATGAATAATCCCATGACCCTGAAGATGTGTACGAAAATTAGTGGAAAGATACTCTCCCCCTGAGTCAGAGCGAAGAGTCTTAATTTTTACCCGAAATTGAGTGTCCGCCATAGAGTGAAATATCTTGAATTTGTCAAAAACCTATGACTTAGAGTGCAGAAAGTAAATCCAGGTGTAACATGTGAAATCATCAATGAATATAACATAGTATCGTAATCCAGAAAGCGACATAATTGGTGAAGGACCCTAGACATCCGTATGTACTACCTCAAACATAGATGATGAATTTGAAGTACTCAGAGGAAAAGGAATGCACTTACTTTTTGAAAGACAACAGGAAGAACAAGAATAATCCAAATTATTTTTATTAATAGAAATGTTTTTTAACATGCCAGAAGAAAATAACTGAATCAACCGATCGGAGTCTGGATGACCCAGGCGAAAGTGCTAGAGTTTCTACATTTTATTTGCTGAACAAATATCTGAGGAAGATAAAGAAAAGAAACAACGAGCCGGAGTGACTGGTGGGTCGAAGTCCAGCACATACAGACGACCATGCCGCCTACCCCTCCCAAGTACTTTCTCCATTACCAGATCTTGCACAAAACAACAGTTTGGAAGAAATATGACTAAGCAGTTATTGGATGTAAGTTGACCAACAAAAATTAAATTGGAGGAAAGTTTAGGAACATGAAACACATCACGAAGGGTGACCTGTCGATAGGCAGAAGGAGAGAAAGTCAGTAAACCAATGGATTGAATGTGTAGTCTAGTACCATCCGCAGTAGAAATAGCCTAATTGCCAGTGTAGGGATGAATGTCTCGAAGATGTGATTCATCACCAGTCATATGATTGGATGCACCCGAATCGAGGAACCATGTAGCAAATGAGGTTATACCTGACATGCCGATAGCAAATAAGGCTTGCACGATCTGTTGGAGCATCGCAGGAGTCAAAGGTGAGGAAAGTTCTTCAGTAGAAATAGTAGACGCAACATCATTAAGAGAAGGCTTAAAAGAAATAGTGGCAGAAGTAGCAAAAAGAGCATGACCGCGGCCACGACCTCGACCACTACGTCCACGGCCATAAGAGGATACATAGGCACGTGAACGACAGTCCTGAATACCATGACCAGTCCGTTGACAATAAGCACACCATTCTTTGCATTGAGCGACGACACGTCCTACTTTGTTGCAGCCGCGACAAGTTAAAAGAGTGGAACCACGGTTTGATGCAGAGGTGGACATGGCGAGTACCAGATCAAATGGCCTCGAAGAAAGGGAGGTGGGAGAGAGAACTTTCAGTTGTTGTTCCTCAGCCAATAAATCATCAATAACTGAATTCAATGAAGGAGTTGGGCTACGGTTCAGGAGAGCAGCCCGACAATGCTCAAATTCGGGACGTAGTTTCATAAGAAACTGTCGAACTTGCGCACTATCGCGCATTGTCTGGAATATCTTAAAGTCATGAGGAAATTATGGATCCATCATAGCCATTTCTATCCAAATTGCAACAATCTCAGAGTAGAATGTTTGAATACTTTTGTCACCCTGAGTAAAGTGAACCAGATCTTGTTCCAAGCGGTATAACCGAGCTGCATTACTCTGCTGATAAATTGTCTGGAGATGCTCCCACATTGCCTTAGCAGTGCTGTGCGGCGTGAGGCCAACAGCAATTGATTGATCAACCAAATCGAGAATCCAGGTAATAATCCGTCCATTTTTTATTTCCCAATCAGCTAATTTTTCGGCATCTGTAGAAGTGGGGATAGTAACAGATCCATCAATTTGTCCCCACAAACCACGACCCTTGAGGAAACTCTGAAAGTGGATGGCCCATAGATTGTAGTTAGAACCATTGAAACCGCAGTGTGGGGAATCCATACGGAAGGAATCATTGTCCATAGATCTGAAGTGATGTTAAAAAAAATCGCCAAGGAATGATGTACCTTGCAGCAGAAAGGCAGCAATTGGACATAGCCGAATCTAGACACAGCAGGAGTTTTGTTCGCAGAGGTTGGGGGTGGTGCTGGACGCAGCAGGGAGTAGGATCAGGAGCTGGAATGGATCTAGACGCAGCAATAGGATGTAGCCGGATCTGGACGCAACAGGGGCTTTGTTCACAGATGCTGGGGGTAATGCTAGACATAGCTATGGTGGTGCCGGACGTGGCCGGGTTGGTGCTGGACACAAGGAGCAGGGAACAAGGGTGGTCGGCAGGAGTAGGGGTGGTCGGAAGGGGTCTGCGGGTAGTCAGAAGGAGGCTGGGGGTGGTCGGAAGGAGCTGTGGATGGTCGGAAGGGGGTTGTGAGTAGTTGGCAGGGAGTAGAGTTGGTCGGAATGAGTTGTGGGTGGTCGGAAGAGGGCGTGGGTAGTTGGCAGGGGGTAGGGTTGGTCAGAAGAGGGCTGGGGTTGGTCGAAAGGGCTGGACAGGGGATGCAGGAGGAGTAGCAGGAGGTGCCGGATCTACAGGAGGAGGGGATGCCAAATCTGTCAGGGGCTAAAGATGGTGGAGTAGGGGTGGGTTGCTGGAGATCGGTATGTCTCTGATACCATGACAAACAACCACTTTCTCTAAAAGCTCGAGCTGTTAGAGGATGGCATATCAATGTATATCGAGGGCCACACCAAAGGTCACAACACATGGGCAACACCAAAGGTCACAACAAGCTAATCTGATAGGCCCTCCCCACAAGAAATTAATTTAATACATGTGGTCATGTGGCCTTATGGACCACATATTAGATATTAAGCCGATTAGAACAGATATTACACTTGATCTTAGCCAAAAGGCCAAGGAGGGCATAAATGGACTGCTCATAACTAACGCATTCAAAGTTCTTGTTAAGGTTTCTGCATCACTACCCTTATTACACGTGGACCAATCAAAAGAGGGTGCTATGCATCTTTACCCACATAAAACATTTAACATGACGTACGATAGAGAAGATTATCATCATCCATATGAATGCACACAAACCAACAAGTGCATGATAGTGGCTTATTTCATCAAATGGGTTTTTGATGGATGAAGGGTGCTGGCTCCTTAAGTTTTGGAAGATTCTAATTGCTGGCTGTGATGATTCTCTAAAGGTTTTGTGTCTCTTGATCTACATACGCTAGTTTAGGCCCTTATAATTTGACAAAATCCTTGTGGATATGGCTCTCAATGGGTCGGTTCAGGTTGGGACCTATTATACACATACCCAGCCTAATAGGAATTGGGCATTGTCGTGTCTAGGTATTTTTGGGTCTGGGTCTCATTTTTACGGCCTAGACCCGGTCAGGGTTCATGTACCCATCGGGCCTTTGGACATGGGTTTCTAGTTGACTCTGGGTCAAAAAAGAATAAATTACATGTTTGGGCTCCCCGATAGATGGATTCTGTTAATGCTAAAAATCACCAATAGAAGTCGATCAGGGACCAACTCTGGATCTTCATCGTCTGATCTTTAACTAAGGTTAGATGGGAGGATCTGCAACCACCGAGAAAAGTTAGGACCGTCACCGGTTGCCCCAGCTTACGGCCCTTCGATGCCAAAGTCAGTACTGATGCTAAGAGAAAAGCTTGTTGGAGTTTTAATGGCGGTGGATTGCATACCTTAGGCCATGGTATGGAGGACCTTTTATAGGAATTTTAGAGGGCCACGTCATAGGCATTGAGAGAGCCACGACTTGTGGCAGAAAATCTGGATTTGCCCGTTATGGATTTTGATAAGGTTGGATAACTCTTATCTCCAGTGGATTATTCGGGATAAGACTTATTTTATCATTTCCGTATCTTATCCGATGGATAAACCGAGGCGGATAAGGCTGAGGAGGATGGAAAAGGCATTTTGCCGAGCCGAGGCCTATTGCTGAATTAAGGCCTATGAATAAGGTCAAGTGAAGCCGAGGCCGAGCCGAGTGCCAAATGCCGAGGCCAAGTAGGCTAAGTTAATGGCAAATGCCATGGCCGAGGCCAAGAAGGCTGAGTGAATAAGGCCAAGTTGGACTTAGCTTCTTCTCCTAAATACTCGGCTCATAACCGTACTCATGGTCGACTGCTCCTTCGATACTGAATTGTCGTGTGGAAGTGGAAAGTCTTTTGTGCTTTGAGCTCAGCCCGAATTTACCCATAACAGAAGCCCCCCAAGTTTCCTGGTCAGAAAGTCTGAGTACGAAATTTTAAAAAGGTCACTACTAAAGCGTCTGAGTAGGCTAAGCTCAATTAGCATGACCCGGACGCTATGCGGCCCGGAGGCAATATGGCCCGGAGGCTATGGGGGGCAACTGGCGCTGCTGAATGAGTTATCGGATCCTTTGTGTACGCTTGATGAAGTCTTTCATTGTTTGGCATATTCCTTAGGCGCCTGTTGGTCTGATAACGAACAAACACATCCCAAATATTGAGGCCGATTGGCCGAGTGCCAAATGTCGAAGGTTGAGTAGGGCTCTTAACCATGTGGTCGTGGGTTCGAGCCCCACGGTGGGCGCCAATGTGTTAACGCTAAAAATCGCCAACAGTAGTTGATCGGGGACCAACTCTGAATTTTCATTGTCCGATCTTCAATTGAGGATGAATGGACTGGATCAAGGGATTTGCAACCACCGAGAAAGAGTTAGGACCATCGCCGGTTGCCCTGGCTTACGGCCCTCCGATGCTAAAGTCAGTACGGATACTGAGAGAAAAGCCTCGGGCCACCTCCGAGCACCATAGCCTCCAGGCACCACCGCCTCCGTGTCATGCTAATTGAGTCCAGCCTACTCAAACGTTTTAGTAATGAACTCTTCAAAGTTCCATGCTCAGACTTTCTAACCACGAAACTAGGGGCTTCTGTTATGGGTATATTCAAGCTGAGCTCAAAGCATAGAAGGCTTTCCACTTCCACACAACAATTCAGTATCGAATGAGCAGTCGGCCACGAGTACGATCATGAACCGAGTATTTAGGAGAGGAAGCTAAGTCCGCCTCGGCCTTACTCGCTCGGCTTTCTCGGCCACAGCATTTTCCATTCACTCGACCTACTCGGCCTCGGCATTTGGCACTCGCTACTCAGCTCGGCCTCGGCCCATTCATCATCGGCTTCAATCGACCTCATTCATAGGCCTCGGCCTCATCCGCCTCAATTTATCCATCGAATAAGATAAGAAAATGATAAAATAAGTCTTATCCTGAATAATCTGCTGGAGATAAGGGTTATCCAACCTTATCAAAATCCATAACAGACAAATCCAGACTTTCTGCCACAAGTCGTGGCTCTCTCAATGCCTATGACGTGGCCCTCTAAGTTCCTATAAAAGGTCCTCTATGCTACGGCCTAAGGTATGCAATCCACCACCATTAAAACTGCAACAAGCTTTTCTCTCAGTATCCGTACTGACTTTGGCATCGGAGGGTCGTAAGCCAAGGCAATCGGCGGTGGTCATAACCTTTCTCGGTAGTTGCAGATCCTCCCATCTAACCTCAATTGAAGATCAGATGATGAAGATCCAGAGTTGTTCCCCAATCAACTTCTGTTGGCGATTTTTAGCATTAACAGATTAGATTGCACACATATGTGCCACTTTAACAAATGTTGGGTGCAAGTGGGTCCTCTTACATGTGTGGCTAGCAAACTTAATTCCATTGCTAGGATAATCACTATAATATTGTGTGTGTACATAATGTTACTATTAAAACTGACTGGACTACTCAGACCCCACTTGACCCAACTCAACCTGGTTTTTGTTAGTGTATGGGCACAACAATCTACCACTGGGAGATGGCATCAAACAGTGTCAGCCCCAGCTCGTCCATGTGCGTGACTGCCCCCCTTGAACGATCTTAAAACCATTGATTGTACCTCCACTAATAGCTCGAGCTTTTAGCGCGAATGGTCAGTCAGTGGGGTGCTAAGGTGCACACAGTTTAACCCTGTCCAATTTGGTGGACCCGACTAGACCCAGTCATAACTGGATCCAAAAAGGTAAGACCCAAAGATGACTCGACTTCTTAACGGCTCTAGAAATTGTATCTAGACCCATTGAAATCAAGATGTGTCCATAGGGTACCTGTGGGTCCCAGTACACATTGAGAGCCCTACTTGCAAACTATCATTTATTTATTTTTTTGGATAGATTAGATTGATTTTGATGTAGGCAAGATCAAGGGAAATTGTATGGGTGGCCAAGATCAAGAAAAATCAAGCCGTATGGGCCCCAATTGGGCAAAAAGGGCCTAAACACACACTATAGCTTTCGACAGCCATAATTTTGCATGGTTATCCATTTCACACATATAATATATTGTTGAAAATCTATCGACAAGCTCTACGCCCTGGCCAACAACCTTGCATTGGCCCCTAATGACTTCTCAAAATTCAATCATTTAAGGGGTCGAAGTATGGTTTTAAGTTAAACTTGTTATTTTTAGTAAGTTCCATTTTTGCTATTTTTAAGGTTTTAACAGTCCAGTTATGGTGCAAAATCCTTGTTTGCATCATCTAAAGGTTGTTTATATGTTTTAGTAGGGTAGACGTTTTTTTATTTTTATTTTTGTAATTTTTATGATTTCGGAAAAAGTTTCCTAGTTGAGTCGCATTCAGAGAGTCCAGGGCTTCTTTTGCACATTTAGCACATCAGGTACATTGTAATCAGCACTCCATTCAATAATATCAATTTTATTTCTTGTTTTTGAGATTTTTTTCCCTCTTTCCTTGTGGATTCAAGAGCTACGCTGAGAAGAAGACAGGAGATCTTCTCTTTCTCCACACCCCGCTACATTAGATTTGAAGTCAATCTACGAGTTGGAAAATCCTGGTTAAAGATTTTCATAGGTATTCTAGCGCATATCATTATTCATTAGGGCTCTATAAGAAGGG
Organism: Liriodendron chinense; assembly: GCA_003013855.2. Taxonomy (NCBI): domain Eukaryota; kingdom Viridiplantae; phylum Streptophyta; class Magnoliopsida; order Magnoliales; family Magnoliaceae; genus Liriodendron; species Liriodendron chinense. The sequence continues at coordinate 312,574 of PVNU02002543.1, read as the reverse complement.
TTGTTCTGGGAGGTTAAGGAAACTACATTTTTTTGTACTAAGTCTACTGAAGTTCTTCTTTAAGTGCTTGCAGCTTGTAACTAGTGCAGAGATTCAATTTCAACAATTCCCAATCCCTTTGTATTCAAATATTCTTGTGTTTTCCAAGCTTACTCTATGTATGGTAGAGGGCAACGACTATGGTTTTAAGACTCGAACGATTTGAGTCTGACTCGGTCTGACCGTTCCAGTTTACCCCAACTCGGTCTCGAGGCCGAATGAGTCGATCCGAGTTGCAGAGTAATTTAAGCATGGTATCATTGGTTTGATGACCAGAAGAAGAGATAGAAACCCTACCTGAACGTCAAGAATCTTGCCCAACTGGCCGAAGATGTGTTTGAGCCGTCGATTCGTAATATCCCGCGGCAAACCTCCGACGAAGATACGCATCTCTCCCTTACCAGCCATCTCCAGGAAAAATCTTCAACAGAGAAGAAGAAGAAGAAGAAGAAGACAGACGAAAAAGAGGAGAAAACCCTAATCAATCTCTTCCTGAAATGAAGCACTAGACAGACGAGAGGAATTGGAGTAGCAGTGAATACTCAACTCTCTTTGCTACTCCGACATATGGCAGCGGTTGATGCGCAGGCACTTGGAGATTTTGTACGTGTCATGTCATAACAAAAAATGAACCGTACAATTTGCGGTAGAGACTCATTCCAAATTCATATGGGCTAGCAGTTGTAGTCGCTAATAAGTGGAATTGTTTAATTAAACTTGGACCGTTGGATTTTTTTTCAGTTTTTTGAGCCATCTAAATTGTATATTTGATCTTCATAAGGTTGATACTTAATCAAATAATTTTATTTTTTTCAGTTTTTTGAGCCATCTAAATTGTGTGCCATATATAAAATATTATAGTGCCTGAGTATCAAGCGTCCACTACGACATGATCTGAGTTATTCTCATCTGTTTCGGCGGGGATCGGATTGCCTGTGACCCCGGGCACAGAGATATCTCTGTGCCCATGTCTGCGTGATACTTGATCTTCATTATTTGATCTTCATAAGGTTGATACTTAATCAAATAATTTTATTTTTTTCAGTTTTTTGAGCCATCTAAATTGTGTGCCATATATAAAATATTATAGTGCCTGAGTATCAAGCGTCCACTACGAGAGTATCTGAGTTATTCTCATCTGTTTCGGCGGGGATCGGATTGCCTGTGACCCCGGGCACAGAGATATCTCTGTGCCCATGTCTGCGTTATACTTGATCTTCATTATTTGATCTTCATAAGGTTGATACTTAATCAAATAATTTTATTTTTTTCAGTTTTTTGAGCCATCTAAATTGTGTGCCATATATAAAATATTATAGTGCCTGAGTATCAAGCGTCCACTACGAGAGTATCTGAGTTATTCTCATCTGTTTCGACGGGGATCGGATTGCCTGTGACCCCGGGCACAGAGATATCTCTGTGCCCATGTCTGCGTGGGGTCTACACAGATGTCCGTGAGAAATCTACTCTGTCCATATATTTTGAAAGACTATAATAAGACAAGATTATAAAAATAAGAAAGATCCAAAACTCAGGTGGGCCACACCAACAAAACAGTGGGAACAACAACCTCCACTGTTGAAACCTTCCTGGAGCTTACCATATGCCATCCAAACCGTTCATAGAATTATTACTACTCAGATAAACTGTAGAAACAAATATCAACCTGATACAAAATTTCTATCACCGTCAGGCGTTCAGTCTCCACTGTTTAATGTGGTATGGCCTACATGAGTTATGGATTTTTGTATCAACCTGATACAAAGCTTCTGTCACCGTCAGGCGTTCAAAACAGATGACGGAGTGGATTTATCACAGACATATTTGTAAACCCCACACAGACACGGGCACAGAGATCTCTCTGTGCCCGGGGTCACAGGCAATCCGCTCCCCGTTTGGGCGAGGGAAGGAGACAACTTAAAATTCAAATAAAAAAAGTTGAATTTCACATACAGCCCTTTTGCCCGGCTCTACCTGAATTTCACATACAGCCCTTTTGCTCCCGCCAACGTGTTGCATAGGTGGAGTATCGGATCCGTAGAAATATAAGCTTGATCCAAAACGTCTGTGGGCCAAGTTTTCAACGGCGGGCATTCAATCCCCACTGTTTTTTTGCGTGGTCTATTTGAGCTTGGGATCTACAAGATTTTTGGGCACTTGCCCTAACATGAGCTGGCAAAAAGTATGGACAGCGTGGATAAAACACATACACACGCAATGGGCCCCACAGAACTTGGGCCTAAGGCTGTCAACGGGCCAGGCCTGTGTAGAAGTCTGATTTTTCATGCCCGAGCCTGGCCCATTGACACCCCTACTTGGGCCACGTGGTCTGAATTCGGATTGCCTATTGAGTTACTCAGTATGCTTTTATCGTAGTGAGTAAACTCAGTTGGGCGCACCATGAATGCATGTGGTTTATCCATGCTATCCATCCTTTTTTTCAGCTAATTGTAGGGGGTTGAGCAAAAAATTAAAGTATATCCAAAGCTCAAGTGGACCATACCACAGGAAACAAAGACAATAAAGATTTTAACTGTTTAAACTTTGTTAGGGCACACAGTGATATTTATATGTCATTCAACCTATTCATAAGATGACAAAGACATGAATGAAGGGAAAACAAAAATATCAATTTGATCCAAAACTTCTGTGGCCCCCAATAAGTTTTTAACGGTAGATGTTCAATTTATACTATTTCCTTCAGAGTAGTACACTTGAGCTTTGGATGTAATTCATTTTTTAAATCAAACCCTAAAATTATCTGGTAAAATGAATGGACAGAGTGGATAAAATACATAAATTATGGTTACTCAGTACGCAATCCACTTCCATGTGGTCCCATTAGTGGCACGTGCAACAAGCAATCTACTTCCCCAGTTATGAACTCGGTGCACCAAGCTGGTAACTTCTAACTTGTTGAGTAGACAAGATATTCAACCCGTTGGACAAATTGTCCCCATCATAAGGAAAATTTTATGCAAAAATCAGCCCTATTCACTCATCAAGCACACCAAACCAGCTAAACCCTGTTCCAACTTGGCCCGGCTTGGATATTTGGACCAAACCAAAACAAGCTCAAGCTCATATAATCTTAAGACCAAACCAAGCTCAAACAGTAGGGATATAAAGCTCAAACATGGGTGTCACATAAACAAGTTAAAACCAAACTTGGGTCAAACTCAGTTCAGCTCAGCTCGTGTACAGCTCTATCTACAGCAGCTAAGAGCCCCCACAAGCTTGGTCAACGGACACTACTGCTAGCACTACAAGCTGTGAACAGCAAGATATTCAATAACAATGACGGTGGGCATAATGGCCACCGCAATTACCGTTATGATATGAGCAGTAAAGGCCATTACAGCTAATTTTTTGTTTGAAAGAAAACTGTATTGACCCCTAACAGGCATTTATGGGCCACCGTTATGATATGAGCCGTGACGGCCATTGTGATATGAGCCATTACAGCCAATTTTTTGTTCGAAAGAAAACTGTATTGACCCCTAACAGGCATTTATGGCCCATAACGCATAAAGGTTCCCATCGTTGCTGAATAACTTAGTGAACAGAGCCTGTCTGCCCCTCTTTTAAGGCTCCCATAGCAGCTCAGCTTCGAGCTCTTCATTGTCCTTGCATTGAGGATAAACCATTAACCAATGCTTCACAACGAATACATAAATGCGATTGCATATGTGCACATGCACAAATTTGTGTAACCAAACAAAAAATAAACCACAAACAAGAAACACAATTCAAAACCAAATAGCAAAATTCACAATCATTGAAATTTTTAGTACCAGATTTCCAGTTGCACAGCAAAATCGACATCGCGGCATACTCTACTCTTAGCCATAGCGTGTTACGAAGTTAGTCTTGGTGTGTAGCAAGCATTTCTCCAAGCTCTCAATCAACTCCTGTTGGGACTGGGACTCTTCGTCAATTCCCATTTGTGCAAACTTATTGATCGCTGCTTCAGCCTCACTTGCCGCGGTTGCGATCTCCTCAGCCTTCCGGTTCCCTTCTGCCACAGTCGCCTCCGCCTCAGCCACCTTGTCAGTGAGATCTTGCTTGTCCTCCTCAAGATTGAGCAGATCCTCCTCAAAATCACGGATCCGCCGCTTGTATGTTGCAATATCTTTCTTCAGCTCAGAATGGCACCCGACCTTCTTATCCAGGGAGCACTGAAGCTTCTTCAGCGCTCCCACAGCATTCTTATGTTCCTTCCTTGCCTTTGAAGCCTTCTCTATGGCCTCCTGAAGACGTTCCTCGCGGGACTCAGCCAAGGCAGCAATCTCACGTTTCAGGTTCTCAATCTGTTTTTCACCGGAAACCAGTTTATGTCTCGCCGCAGATCATCGGTTGGGACCTCCAGCTTTTCCAATAGGAGGAATGTCTTCTCCACATCTGAAGGAAGGTCAGCAAGAGACTTCCCAGTAGCAAGGCGGATGGAGTCCACCACAGCTTTCGTTGCCTTCTGACAGGCCTCAGCAAAGATGTCTTCCACCTTCGGCATAATTGGCACGCTCAAGAACACTGGTATGCTACTGTCTCAGTTGTCAACTTCACCTCTGTCTCCATAACTACTGCCACCAGATTGATCATCTATGCAGCACTCACTGCTATTATAACAGTCTCAGGCCAGATGTCCCCATTCGCCACAGTTGTAGCAGCTAGAATGCGCTGCCGACCGATCACCCATGGAGCACTCAAGTGGTGTTATCACAGTCTTGGGCCACATGTCCCCATTCACCACAGTTGTTGCAGATTTTGCGAGAATTGCTATGGTCGTTTGAGCCTTCCTTCTGCTGGGCCTTCTCCACCGAGATCACATTACCGCCCACCTCCCTGCCGTCCATGCCTTTGATGGCATTAGACATTGCTCATTGATCTGCAAAGGTCACGAATCCAAATCCACAAAAGCGGCCCCTATTCATTACAATCTACACAAGAAAATGCATTAGAATACTGCTAAAAAAATGACAAGTCAATATGACTCATCTCCAGCGGAGTTGGGCCAACTCAAGGACTCAACCGAGACTTCTATTGACTCGAGTCAGTATGCAATAATTGAATAAAATATTTGAAGGTTTTTCTTGCAACGCCCCCAAACCTTTTAAACGACACATGGGATGCCCAATCATCAATCGAAATGATTCATTTAATAGTACCATAGGGAGCAAGCCATGGTGCACAAATTACACAGATTGGATGATCCTCAACCTTTGAATGAGGCAAATTTGTTACACCCTTCCATAGTTTACAAACCATAGATCACATGGTTAGAATCATTCAAACCAATGTGCTTCTTTGGAATCATAAGCAATACAATGTGGGATCTGTCAAATGAATGATTCAAGATGATGATTGGAACTATTTTGTTTCTCCGCTAAATCTCGACTTTTCAATTTGTCATGCTATTGATTGGATGTTTAGGATCAACAGATCAGCATAATTTTTGCACCATGGCTTGCTCCTAGTTGTATGAATAAACAAGCAATTCAAATGCACGATTGGGCATCCCATGATTCATTTAAAACCTTTGGGGAACTTTAGCAAAATCCATATTTAAATAGTTAGTGAATAGTTTAAAAAGCTCAAATCAAGCAAAATATCAGTAACAGGTAGAGTGCTAGCATTTTTCAGTCTCATAGTAAGGAATTGCACTCGTGATGACTGTCGGAAAGCATGTCTATTTTCTGCCAACCAAACAATTTACTCAATAAACTGGGTGATGTGGTCCAAGTCTCACCAAGTTGACCAAGTCATGAGCCAGCTCGACAAGTCTTGTCAAGTTTCTACCTCGTCAAACACACGAGCAAGTTTTCGAGTGACTCTGCTCAAAAGCTTGTTGATTTTGATGAAACTCAAGCATAGTATCTGAGTTATAAAACTATGGTTAAGCAAAGATTGCAAACAGCATGAAAGATGAGGCATCAATGAAAATCATAGTTGATTGATTATTCATACATCTTCAAAACAAGTGAGTTACTCTAAATTTATGATTCAGGCACTAGTCAATGGGTTGGGTTTGTGTTGGGTACTGGTCCCCCCATACCCACACCATGCCTAAAGGAATTGGGTTTGGGTTTGGGTCCAAGTATCATGTTCATGGTACCTGAACAGAATCCAATCAGGTTGGGGTCCTAGGATCCTGTGCATGCAGCCCAAAACGCTCAATTGTGAATGGAATATAGCCTAAAAATTGCACCGAGAAGATAACACTAACCATCTCATTTTTCTGTCAAATTTGGACCACTCACTGCCTTACTTTCAACCATCCACTTCAAAGCCATTTATTAGATGGTTAGGATTGCTTTATCAGTGTGATTTTAAAGATATGCTCCATTGAAATTGGGACCCACAATTTGGATTCCTTCGAAGTGCCCTTTCACTACAATGGCTGATATTTATAGTTTACCAAACTGCATTCCTTCTTTCTTCCACACCTATCCTTTCTTCGTTTTTCTATGTTTCCCTTTTTCCTTTGCACATCTCGTTCCCCTTCACAAAGTCCTACAACTCCTTTCTATCATCTTTTAGTCTGTTCCTTTACAATTTTTTTTATTTTTTCTTATTGTCCCTAGTTGCTTTCTGTCAAAGAGCACTTCCTAGTGTTTCCATCTTTCTTCTCATTCACATACATAAAGTCAGCAACAAGTTCTGGTATGAAATTGCTTACCATCTAACTCAACCAAGTACCTAAGAGCACTTCCTAGGTAAGCTAACTCAACCGAGTACCTAACTAACAAGTTCAAGTGCCAATCTTTCGCGTAATAAAGATATAAAGACATTTTTAAGAACTTTATACAAGTTCAAATTCTACAAGCATAATAAACTGTAGAATGGTGAATACATCAACAGCTTGTCATAGTACTCATTATAAAATCATAAAAGAGGGCCTGTGGTGCAAAATAAACACAAAGTATAACTTTTAAGAAAAGGTGATGCAAAGTTACAGTAAAACTTTGAACAATTCTACCAAAGAAGAAATGTTTGGCAGGCCCAAAAGGGCATGGGTAGAGGTCATGAGAAAGACAGCATGGCCTATGGTCTAACTGAAGTTATGACCCTTCATAGAATGGAATGGCGGTACAGGATTTGTGCAGCCAGTCACAATTAGTTGGGATAAGGCTTGGAAGATGATGATGATGTTGTTGTTGTTTGGCTAGACAGCTATACCGTCCATTGAATGGGGATGTCATCAAAGGCATCTTACCAAGAATGCAAAAACACATTAAATGGAGTTTTTCTTGGTAGGGGTGCTCAAGGAGAAAATCTTTTATGGTTTGTATTTTCTCTCTACAGAACTTAAGAAATAAAGCTACCCCTGATGTAGGCCCAAGGGCCAAGGCCTACCATGGGTTGAATTTGTGGACTCTCTGTTGCCACTGGAGCTGAATTTCTTAAGCTGCACTCAATATTTTTGGAAGATTATAGTTGTTGGCTTTGATGATTCTCTAATTGTTTTGCATCTCTGGATCTACAGATGCTAGTAATTTAGGCCATTATAATTTGACTAAATCCTTGTGGATATGGCTGTCAATGGGTGGTTCAGGTTGGGTCCTATTGCACCCATACCCAGCCTAATAGGAATGGGGCCCTGTCGTGTCCGGGTAAAACCCGGTCAGGGTTCAGGTACCTATTGGGGCTTTGGACATGGGTTTCTAGTTGAATCTGGGTCAAATAAGAATAAATTAGATGTTTGGGCCCACCCAATAGATGGAATAGATTGCACAAATATGTGCCACTTTAACGAATGCGGGTGTAAACGGGTCCTCTTACATGTGTGTGGCTAGCAAACCTTATTCCATTTTTAGGATAATCAATATAATATTATTGTGTACATAATGTTACTATTAAAACTGACTGGACTACTCAGACCCAACTTGACCCACTCAGCCCGGTCCAATTTGGTGGACCCGACTAGACCCAATCATAACTGGATCCAAAAAGGCAAGACCCATCGACGACCCAACTTCTTAGTGGCTCTAGAAATTTTATCTGGACCCATTGAAATCGTGACGTGTCCATAGGGTACCCGTGGATCCCTAGACATTGACCACCCTACTTGCTGACTATCATTTTTTGCATAGATTAGATTGATTTTGAAGTAGGACAGTTCAAGGGAAATTTATGGGTGGCCAAGATCAAGAAAAATTAAGCTGTATGGGCCCCAATTGGGCAAAAAGGGCCTAAACACAGCCATAATTTTGCATGGTTATCCGTTTCACAAATATAATATATTATTGAAAATCTATTGACAAGCTCTATGCCCTAGCCAACAACCTTTGGTTGCCTACCAATGGCTTCTCAAAATTCAATCATTTAAGGGGTCAAAGTATGGTTTTAAGTTGGTACTATCGTACTTGTTATTTTTAGTAAGATCCATTTTTGCTATTTTTAGGGTTTTAAGAGTCCAGTTGTGGTCCAAAATCCTTGTTTGCGTTATCTAAGGGCTGTTTATATGTTTTAGTAGGGTTGACCTCTTTTTTAAATTTTTTTGTAATTTTTATGATTTCAGAAAAGTTTCCTAGTTGAGTCGCATTCAGAGTCCCAGACTTCTTTTGCATATTAATTAAGCACATCAGCTGCATTGTAATCAGCACTCCATTTAATAATATCAATTTTATTTCTTGTTTTTTGAGATTTTTTTTTCTCTTTCTTTGTCCATTCATATGCTGAGAAGAAGACGGGAGATCTTCTCTTTCTCCACGCCCCACTACATTAGATTTGTAGTCAATCTAAGAGTTGGAAAATCCTCGTTAAAGATTTTCATAGGTATACTAGCGCGTATCATTATTCATTAGGGCTCTATAAGAAGGGTTGTTCTGGGAGATGAAGGAAACTACATTGCTTTTTTTCTAATTCTTCATAAGTTTTTCTTTTAGTGTTTGTAACAAGTGCAAAGATTCAATTTCAATAATTCCCAATACCTTTCTATTCAATTATTCTTGTGTCTTGCGTTCTTGCTCTATGTATTCTAGATTCAGGCAATCACCATGGTTTTAAGACTCGGACAATTCGAGTCCGACTCGGTCTGACTCGATCCAGTTGACCCCAACTCGGTATCGAGACGAACGAGTCGATCCGAGTTGCGGAGTAATTTAAGCATGGTATGAATGGTTTGATGACCAGAAGAAGAGATAGAAACCCTACCTGAACGTCAAGAATCTTGCCGAAGTGGCCGAAGATGTCTTTGAGCCGTCGATTCGTAGTATCCCGCGGCAAACCTCCGACGAAGATATGCATCTCTTCCTTAACAGCCATCTCCAGGAAAAATCTTCAACAGAGAAAATGAGAAGAAGAAGAAAGTCAGAAGAAGAGAGTCGGAAGAAAAAGGAGGAGAAAACACTGCTCAATCTCTTCCTGAAAAAGGAGCAGTAGAAAATAGAAATAGCCGGGAGGAAGCTGATTGCGTGGTGTGCCCCATGCCACCGACCTCGATGGTGTGTTGACGTTAGCTAGTTCTGTGGGCCCCACCATGATGTATGTGTTATATCCAAACCGTCTGTCCATTCGGCGAGAACGTTTTAGGATGAGACAGATCCAAAGATTAAGTGGACCAACTCGGTGACGTCAACACACCACCAATGTCGGTGGTGTGCGGCACAACACTCAATCCGCTTCCGCGAGAAGTGAGTTGATCAGTTAAAGTTGTTAGAAACATGGCTTTTGGTAAACATAGCACCGACCTATGCAAATAGCCCCTGCCTTCAATCTCAGTAATTGTAACCTCAATACCTTTTTAGATTTTCTTCGGGCCATTTTGGCCCTGGCCATGTCCGCCAACAAGTTTCTCAAAATTTAAATGGTCATGTGTCTCATTGGTGAGCAATGACTTAAGGTTAGTGAGCCATGCGTCTCATCGGAGAGCCATAAGATTGTCTCATCAAAGTGCCATGTGTTTAATCAAAGAGCCATGTGTCTCATCGAAGTGCCATGAGACTGTCTCATGGGAGAGCCATGTATCTCATGGGAGAGCTATGTGTATCATTGGAGTGCCATTTTTATCATCAAAGTGTCATGTGTCTAATTGGAGAGTCATGTGTCTCATCCGAGTGCCATGAGGCTGTCTCATGGGGGAGCCATGTGTCTCATTGGAGTGCCATGAGACTCTCATGGGAGAGCAATGTGTATCATCGGAGCCCGGCCTGAATCAGGGGCAAAATGGTCCGAAGAAAGGTCAAGGAGCTACAATTACCGAGATTGAAGGAAGTGGATAATTTTGTCATTTTGTGAAATGTCGGTGCTATTTAGACCAATACCCTTAGAAACATTACCAACTTGGACAAAGGTTGCGTCCTACCCCATCTCTAGCCACGTCAGATCTGTGGGTGCCCTACCATGATGTATCTGTTTATCCACCACGTCGATCCCTTTTCTCATATCATTTTAACGTATGATCTCAAAAATGAAGCATCTCCAACGCTCATGTAGACCACTAAGCTTAGGTTGCATTAAATGCAAGAGTCATCTTTGGTGTGTTCCATTTGAGCGTCCGGTATAACTTATGTTTTGGCCGATACCTTAAAATGATCTAAAAAAGGGATGGATGGCATGGATAAACATATAAATGGCGGTGGGGCCCGAAAGATTTGCCTGGACGTGGTTAGAGGCGGCCATTTGCATCCTTCCAACTCACTATCTTTCGAGAGGGATAATGGTTAAAAAAAAAGCCCCGAATTATGACATCATTTTTATTATTGGCTCGTTCGTATATAACGTATTATTTATGTTGCCCGCTGGGCACTATTTAGATTTTCGCTAGACCAAAATGCCCCTCTGCCACACCTCCTTTCGTACGTGGGGCTGTCAACGGCATGGATCTTGATCCGTATCCGATCCGATTTAATCGGATTCGGATCAATAATCGGGTAATCGGGTCGGATACGGACACCCAAAGATGATCCGTTTAATATTCGGATCAGCCTTGATCCGGCCCGTTAACGACCCGATTAAAATAAAATATAAAAAAAAAGATGTCATCTTCTCCAATGTCCCTCATTGTTCCTTTGGTGTAGCCCATCTAAACTATGGATCAAGATGGATGGACTTTGGGATCTCGGCCTAACATGGGGATGGCATTCACGTATCATGGCGGGCCCTAATGTACATCTTTCAAGTTCGTTAAAAACCAGGTCGCACGTCATCTGGTCATGACTCAAATATCAGCATTTTGGTCATTCCAAGATCCAGTGACAACGTCGGCACATCTAATGGCGAATATGTGTAGGGCCGTAGGCTTGTGATTGCAATGACCATGTTGGTCCTTGTGATTTTTTGGTCCAGCGCAATGGCTCGAGAAATCGTAGGCGTTTGTGGCCGTTCATCATCTACTTCTTCTTCTTCCCCCGTTTCAATGCTGCAACAGAAGAAAAGAGAGTTGTTCCAGTAGGACCGAATCCTCTTCACAACAGGTGAAATGGCGAGCACATCCCGGACTCCCCACCCGTAGTTCATCCAGCATTCATCAGCCAATAGGGCCCACATGGAAATCTGATCGGATGATTGGATCCATCCATCTTCTAGTTACGACCTTGAATGGCCTAAAGCTAATGATGACGCTTTTGGGTATGGCCCATGTTAATATTCAGGTCGGATCATATTCGAATCGGAAACGGATTTCGATGTATTTAAACGGGTCGGGTTCGGATCATGTACTTGTGATCCGAATCGGATTCGAGTCGGATATATCCTTAATCGGATCGGATACGGATCATCACTGATCCGGCCCGTGTAAGACCTGTACCCTTATTTGCCCTCCGTACGCTTAATTTCCGGTGCCAGTACGTCCCGGATGGACCAGATTAGCAAGCCTTGATCGCGACCCTGTTTTAGTACCGCATCGACCCGAGACCTATACCCCGGCGACCGCGTAGGCGCTGCGATTCCAACGCCACGCGGCACGCCCCATTGCGATACCCGGTGTGAAAGTTATGATCAATCGCATAATCCGAGGTGGGCCGCGCAACGTGCGTGTGTCGTGGGCCCCACTTGCACAAATTTCAAGACCATGTCACATCAATCAAACCCATGCCCCTACTCTACACACCCCATACCCCTACTCTACACACACCATACCCCCCATCCCTCTCTCTCCTCCAAAGTCAACCCTCACACCATACCCCCCATCCCTCTCTCTCCTCCAAAGTCAACCCTCACACCATACCCCCCATTCCTCTCTCCCATGCTACCCATCACCACCCTCATGATTCATTTTCTCTCTCTCCCCCCATACAATACCATACGTAGGGGGAGAGGAGGCTTCCTCACCTTCCCATTTTGCAAGAAAGAGATTTGAGAAGAGAGAGAAAGAGATTTGAGAAGAGAGGAGGCTTCCTCACCTTCCCATTTTGCAAGAAAGAGATTTGAGAAGAGAGAGAAAGAGATTTGAGAAGAGAGGAGGCTTCCTCACCTTCCCATTTTGCAAGAAAGAGATTTGAGAAGAGAGAGAAAGAGATTTGAGAGGAGAGAGAAAGAGAAAGATTTGAGAGAAAGAGGGAGATTTGAGAGAAGTAGAGAGAGATTAGAGAGATTGTAGGAGAAGATCCAAGCTTGGAGGACCTCAACCATCATCCGGACCGTCCGGATCATCCGATCATCAACCCGATCCAATCCAACCGTCGAACCATTCATCGAGGTGAGTGCAAGGGGCATAAACCCCCTCCCATTTTCTTAAATTCTTTCATTTTATTTTCCTCGGGCCCACCTTTTGATGGGCAACGAGACGAATGGACGGGATCATCCATGAATGGGCCCCACCTTCTTATAATAATAATAATAATAATAATAAAATTTAAAAAAAAAAGAAGAGAAGGAAAGGGGGGCCGCTGGACAGTCAGCGTCCAGGGGACGCTGCTGCCCAGCAGCACGTTGGGCTACAGCCCCTTTTGGGCGTGGACAGGTCCCCACACGTGGGACCCACCTTGATGTATGTATTCGATCCACGCCATCTGTCTGTTTCTCCAGCCCATTTTAGGGCTGGACGCTAAAAATGAAGGAGATACAGATCTTAGGTGGACCACACCATGGAAAACAGTGGAGGCAAGGACGTCCACTATTGAAACTTCCATGGCTCACTGTGATGTTTGGGGACCGAATCAGCTGCCCAATATTGGGCTTACTAGGCTCCCCATGAGTTGGGGGACCTGATGGACGGATTGGATCACACCTATGTGGGCCCCACTTGAAATAACCTCAGAAAATAAAAATAAAAAAAAAGAAACAAAAAAAAGGGAAGGACGTCCAGCGCTGGACGTTTGACGCTGGAACGTCCAGCGTCACCTTGGACGTTGGCTGGGGTCCCCACTCGTGGGACCCACCTTGATGTTTGTGTTCCATCCACGCCGTCCACTTGTTTTCCCATATCATTTTAGGGCTAGGGCCCAAGGATGAGCCAGATCCAAATCTTAAGTGGACCGCACCGCATAAAACAGTGGAAATGAGGATTTCTACTGTCAAAAATCCTTCGGCCCACTTTTAAGTTTCTAGGCCGAATCATATACCCAATATTGGGCTTATTGGGTCCCCCATGAGATGGGGAAACTGATGAACGGAGTGGATCAGTCCCATGTGGGCCCCACATGATATAAGTACAAAAACAAAAAAAAAGAAGAAAACGGAAGGAAGGAGGTAGAGCCTCTGACGCTGGGCGTACCAGCGTCCTTGCACGCTGGCTCGGCCAGCTGGTGGCCCACTCGTGGGTCCCACCATGATGCATGTGCTGTATCCACACCGTCCATCCAGTTGGGGAGATCATTTTAGGGCATGACCCCAAGAATGAGTCAGATCCAAGTCTCGAGGGGGCCCCACCATAGAAAACAGTAGGGACAGTGGCCCTACCGTTGAAACCTTCTTATGGCCCACCGTGATGTTTATTTGAGATCCAACCTGTTCATAAGTTCACACCTGCATGGAAGAAGGAAAAACAAAAATATCGGCTTGATCGGAAACTTCTATGGGCCCCACTTGTTGAGATAACAAATAAAAAAAAAATGTGCCTGCTAGACAGACAGCGTCCAGGGGACGCTGCTGCCGAGCAGCGTGGTCTCTGGACGTCACTCCCATGGGCCCCACTCGTTGGGCCCACCTAACATCACTCCCATGGGCCCCACTCGTTGGGCCCACCTAGAATGTATGTGCCTTATCTATTCCTTCCATATGTTTTTCCCAGATCACTTTAGTGGCTAAGCCCAAAATTTAAGCATATCCCAATGGCAAGTGGGCCATGCCACGGTTCAACAGTGGGAATAATGATCTCTACCGTTGAAACCTTCCCAGCCCTACAGTGATGTTTAATTGTCATCCAACCTATTTCATAAGTGGCCGAGCCCAAAATCTAAGCATATCCAAAATGGCAAGTGGGCCATGCCAAGGGACAACAGTGGAAATAATGATCTCCACCATTGAAACCTTTTCCATCCTACAATCATGTTTATTTGTCACCCAACCTATTCATAAGTGGCTAGGCCCAAAAATTTAAGCATATCCTAATGTCAAGTGGACCATGCCATAGTGGGGATAATGATTTCAAATGTTGAAACCCTTTCAGGTTCTACAGTGATGTTTATTTGCCATCCAATCTGTTCATAAGATCACATGGACATGGACGAAGGAGAAAACACAAATATCTGTTTTATTCATGATGCCTATCTATTTTTCTATATTATTTTGGATACGGCCCCAAAAATGAGGCAAATTCAGATGTTAGATGGACCACACCCGTAGGGAATAGTGGTCATTGATGTCCATCATGGTTTCTTCTTGATGTATATGTTTTATCCATGCCGTACACATATTTTGGCGGCCTATCTTGTATGTGCAGGCCCAAGTATGGGGCCGATGTGGTCTCAAGTGGGCTATGCCACGAAGACCTTTATATTTCCAATGGGACCCACAGTCCGGGTCCCACTCTCTTTATATATATATTGGGCCTTTTAAGGCCAATGTTATATGATATGTTGGTAACATGCTAGTATGATTAGCTTGTTATGTCACACTGATAACATGCTTAGTATAATGAATACCATGCTCATTCATATGCCCATACGCATCATTTGTATGCCTGTTATGGATCATGATTAACCATAGCATATGCTAGTTGGCTTGTTATACTTAGGGGACCCGTGTGAGACAGGGTCGCCCGACATGATTGCGCAGCATGCGTAAGTTTGGTGTATGATTTAGATTGTATGACTCATGCATTTCGCATTATGTATGTCACGATCGCTTTCACACCCTAGCAGCATCGGGGTGGTGGCCACCATAGTCACATCATGGTTGGCAGTATTGGACACTGAAAACTGTTCTAATACGTGGGCGCTATGGATGTCCTTGGGTGAAAGTCCCTAAACCCTGTGGTACCAGTAGGATGCTCCAGCGTCGAGACCGAGTGGATAACATGAGCGCCCGTGTGCCAAATACCAGTAGGCCGCGTTTCCCACTGTGTCGAGGTCGGTTGGAAAGGGGTGTGACCTTATCCGCCCGGGTGAAGTGGGCTGTAAGCTAGGTCGAGTCTGACCAGCTCATGGAATGGGTCCGCTATCGGCGAGCCGGGTGAGCATTGGCATACCACTAACGAGGCGGATAGTGAGGTCTTTTCTACTCGCTTGGTTATGCGCGCGATGTGCGGCGGCCAATATTAGAGTATACTAGACCCCGGTGATGTCCCAGATGAGAACTATTTTGATATGTGGATCAGTTGAGGATTAACATGTTTGCATTGCATCTCTAGCATTAACACTCGGCCATGTAGGCCCTTGCATCGCATAGCCTTGGGATGGCTGATAGCATTCATAAACTTAGTAACTTAGCTCTCTACTACTTTCGCTTACTTTGATATCTGTATACTTGTCATATGCATCACACGCGCACACACGCACTCTACTGGGCTTCGTAGGAAGCTCATGCGCGTTTGTTTACACTGCAGGTACTAGAGCCTATCAGCAGTGTTGAGCGCGATTTATGTACCTGATATTTTGGACTTCTGCTTCATGTTGTATTTCCCTTTCCAGCACTGTACTCAACAACTTATTAGTGGATATTTGATGATGTTTTATGGTTTTGATTATGCTCTTGTACAAAAAAAAATTACCCTGAAAATCCTCCTGGTAGGATCCCAGGATCGAAACCTGGCACATGAGAGCTAGGAGCCGAGAATGGGGTACTACGGAGGCTGTTGGCACCAAGGTCGGCGATCGGGAATTTAGTGAGCCCGGTCCCCGGGTTTGGGGCGTGACAGCCCGTATCGGACCCGTTGACAGCCCTACTAGTACGACAACAGCTTTTTGCAGAAATTAAAAAAGCCTTTTGAGGATTGGGTGTGGGCCCATAAAATTGATTGTTTGGGCCATCCCTTGGCCAATCTAATCTGTTCACTTGAATCGGACATCCGTGAACCCATAAGAGGGTCATTTCAAAAAAATGGAGCTTTTTGTGGCCCACACCTATGTTAACGTTGTGAGTTAATTTCGAACTGTTTCCTCCGGTGTGGTTCATCCATAATAATTTTTCCCTCAAAATTGGACAGATGGCATGAAATTAAAACCCTTTCATGTGAACGACTTGGATTTGTTCCAAGACTATTCAATGGACCCCACATAAGACGTGGGATGGGTTCAATAAATGGGTCCCTTGCGCGGGAAAGGTCATTTAGCATTTTCCTTCTTTTTTTCTTCTTTTTTTCGGGAGGGGACCATTTGGCCATTATGACCGTTGCCACCTTTATGGGACCCACTCCAATGAGCTTCCGACTTGCATCTGGCGTCATTCCATCCATTCTAACGAGCTTCTGGGTGTTTTTTTGAGTAAACTATCATAACCCCATGCAGGTTGCAGATCCTAAGAAAATGGAGGCCGCTTTTAGGAAATCAAATAGTGTCCAAATGAGGTGATTCTAAAGCCATCTGAAATTTTATTAAATTACATTTCCAACAAGTACAAGATCACCCAAATCGAACATGTAATGAGAGAGTTATTACTGTTTTCGTCAGATCTGCGAATAACGGAGTATCGACGAACAATAGTGACTTTGGGCCCACTTTTGGGCAATCAAGTGGGGTCCAAATGAGGTGATTCAAAATTCATGTGAAAGCGATCAAATTACTTTTCTAACAAGTACAAGATCATCCAAATCGGACATGTAACGAGGGAGTTATGACTGTTTTTATCAAATCTGCGAAAGATAGAGTATCAACAAATGATAGTGCATTTGGGCCTACCTTTGGGCAATCAAGTGGTGTCCAAATGAGATGATTCAGAAGTTATATGAAGCTCATCAAATTAACTTTCAATAAGTATAAGATCACCCAAATCGGACGTGTAACGAGGGAGTTATGACCATTTTTTTACGACAAACATTGACCATCATCAATACTTATTGTCCATCGTCGATACTCACTGTCCATCACCGATATTGCACTGTCAATCGCCGATACTGCATTGTCAATCATCGATAATCACTATCAATCGCCAATACTACACTGTCAATCGTCAATATTACACTCTCAATCACTGACAGTGCAGTATCGACGATTGATAGTGCAGTATCGGCGAATGACAGTGAGTATCGACGATGGACAGTGCAGTATCAGCGATGGACAGTCATAATCGGTGATTGGCAATGCAATATCGACGATGGACAATGCAATATCAACAATTGACAGTGAGTATCAGCAATTGACAATGCAGTATCGGCAATTGATAGTTTGGACAATGAGTATCAGCAATGGTCAATGTATGTCGGCGAAAATAGTCATTACTCCCTCGTTACATGTCTGATTTGGGTGATCTTATACTTGTTGGAAAGCTAATTTGATGAACTTTCAGATGAGTTTTAAATCATCTCATTTGGACACCACTTGATTGCCCAAAAGTGGGTCCAAAGTAATTGTCGTTCGTCGATACTCCGTCCTTCGCAAATGTGATAAAAATGTTCATAACTCCCTCGTTACATGTCGATTTGAATGATCTTGTACTTGTTTGAAAGTTAGTTTGATGAACATCAGATGGGTTTGGAATTATCTTATTTAGAACCCACTTGATTCCCCAAAAGTGAGCCCAAAGTCAATGTTGTTCGTTGATACCCCGTCGTTCGCAGATCTAACGACAACGGTCATAATTCCCTCGTTACATATCTGATTTGGGTGATCTTATACTTGTTGGAAAACTAACTTGATAAACTTTGAGATGGATTTTGAATCACCACATTTGGACACCACTTGATTACCTAAAATTGGGCCCAAAGTCACTATCGTTTGTTAATACTCCGTCATTCACATATCCGACAAAAATTGCCATAACTCCCTCGTTACATGTCCAATTTGGGTGATCTTATACTTGTTAGAAAGCTAATTTAATGAACTTTCAGATAGATTTGGAATCACCTAATTTGGGGGCCATTTAATTGCCCAAAGTCACTATCATTAGTCAAAAATCCGTCGTTTACAGATCCGACAAAAACGGTCATAATTCCCTCGTTGCATGTCTAATTTGGGTGATCTTGTACTTGTTAGAAATGTAATTTTATGAAATTTCAATGGATTTGGATTTATCTGATTTGGACACCATTTGATTACCCAAAAGTGGACTCCGTTTTCATAGGATCTGGAACCTACATGGAGTTATGATAGTTTAATTCCAAAAAAACACTCAGAAGCTTGCTGGAAGGAATGACGCCAAATATATGTCAGAAGTTCGTCGGACTGGGTCCTACAGAAGTGGTAAAGGTCCTAACGGTCAAATAGTCCCCTCCTGAGAAAAAAAAAAAAAGAAGAAAGAAAGGAAAATGCCAAATGGCCTTTCCTACACAAGGGATCCTTCTATTGAACTCATCCGACGTCTTGTGTTGGGTCCACTGAATAGTCTTGGAGCAAATCAAAGCCGTTCACATGAAAAGGGTTTTAATTTTATATCATCTGTTTAAATTTGATGGCAAAATTCATCACAGATGGATCACACCAGAGAAAATATTTCGAAATTAATAGCATTAACGTATGTGTGGGCCACGGAAAGCTCTATTTTTTTTTAAATGACCCTCCCGTGGGTTCACGAATGTCCGATTAAAGTGAATGAATCAAATTGGCCAAGGGGTGGCCCCAACAATTGATTTTGTGGGGCTCACACTCAATTGCCAAAAGGCTCTCTCGACTTCCACAAAAAGTTACTCTTATATAAGAGGAGGTGTGGCAGGGTGTGGTAGAGGGGCATTTTAGTCCAGCAAAAATCGCTACAGTGCCCAACGGGCTACATAAACAATAGGTTCTGTACAGATAAGCCAATAACAAAAATGACATCATAATTAAGGGCTTTTTCAACTATTATCCCCTTTCGAGAAGAGTTATTATTTGATTGGTGTGAATTAGGTGTTATCGAGTTACAGCTTAGTGGGTGTTACACCTACCTTAGGGCCCACATTGATGATTTTCTATAAATTCACGCAGTCCATCTATCTCTATGACCAATTTTAGGATGGGATACCAGAATTTATAGAGATCCAAATCTCAGGTAGACCACACCACATGAAACAGTGTTGATTGAGTGCCTCACCATTAAAATTTCCAAAGGGCCCATTGTAACGTTTTCTTAATGTTCATTTGAAATCCAACTTGTTTATAATGTCAAAAAAACATAGATGAAGGTAAATTAGAAATATCATATTGATCGAAAGCTTTTGTGGTCCGCAAAATGCTTTTAATAGCTATTCATCACTCTTTCTATTGGTATGGTCCACATGAGATTTGAATCTTCTTATAATTTTGGATATCATCTTAAAATGAGACGAAAAAACATATGGACGGAATGGATATACAAAAATTTTGGATATCGTCTTAAAATGAAATGAAAAAACAAATGGACGGAATGGATATACAAAAAAATACATCAAGGTAGGCCCCACACGGTAGGGGTAACACCCAACAACTAATTCGCTCCCTTATTTGATACTCCGACATACGGTAATGGTTGATGTGCAGGCACTTGGAAATTTTGTACGTACCATGTAATAACCAAAATGAACAGTACAATTTGCAGTTAGATAAAGACTCATAAGGTTGTACACGAGTCGAGCAAGCTCGAAAAACTCGCTCGACTCGCTTGAAAACTGCACGGCTCGACTCGGATCGGAAGTGAGTTTAAGCCGAGCCGAGCCAAAATTCTGATGCTCGAATGTGTTCGAGCAAGCTTCGAGCAAAGCCACTCGACTCATTTTTTGGCTCGAACTCAACTCGATTTGATTTGACTCAGCTCGGCTCGAAGCCATAGTATATGTATAAGATTTTTTTTAAAACCTAATCATTTTAACTTTTTACCTTTCTACCATTTACCGCCAGAGCGCCCCCCTTTTCAAACCCTAACCCTAACCCACCTGGCCAGCTGTCAACCCTCACTCCCTCAGTCCCTCACAGCATCACCCCTCACCCAGTCCGATCGTCGCCGGCCACCCTCAGCTCGTCGACAGCCACCCTCACCCTGTTCGCTTGTCGTCGTCCACCCTAACCCTGCCCACACGACGCCCGCTCGTCGCTGGCCACCCTCATCCAACCCGCTCATCGCCTACCACCCTCGGTTGAACTTGGATCAGAAACTCAAAATCGACTCAAACTCGCTTGGTCTGCTGATCGAGTAGGGGCCCGCTCGACTCAGCTGAGTTGAGCCGAGTAATGAGTAGGGGTATGTGGGTTCGAATCGAGCACCGAGTAGGGTGATGCTCTATTAGACTCTACTCGTGTACAGCTCTAGAGACTCATAACAAATTCATATGGTTTAGCAATTGTTAACTTGGACCGTTGGATGTTTTTCATTTCAACTGTATATTTGATCTTCATAAAGTGGCTAGCTTTACTTTTTCGGTTTTTCTGAGCCATCTAAATTAGGGCCACTATTTTGAGGGTTCATTTTGTGTTATTGGTGTGCCAAATGTAAAATATTATAGTGCCTGTGTATCAAGCATCCACTACCGCAGTATCAAAGTTAATTCTCATCTGTTTCCGCGCCACAATGAAGGAGAGAATTCAGAATTCAAATAAAAAAGTTAAAACATACAGCAGCTGTACGTGAACTTTCACATATGACCCTTTCGTTCCCGCCAACGTGTCACATATGTGAATATCAGATCCGTAGAAATATAAGCTTGATCCAAAGTGTCTGTGGCCCCTGGAAGTTTTCAACAGTGGGCATTCAATCCCCACTGTTTTCTGTGGTGGGGTCCTCTAGAGCTTTGGGCGCTAAAATGAGCTGGCAAAATGGATGGACAGCGTGGATAAAACACATACATCATTGTGGACCCCACAGAGCTTGGGACATGTTGTCCCACTGGTGGCAGGTGCGGGCGCGGGTTGGGTGGATCCCTAACTATGGGCCCACAGTTATGTATGTACCTTACATCCACACCGTCCATCAATTCTGAAAGCTCTTTCTGAGACGTGATACAAAAAAGTCATGTAGATCCAAATCATACCACAGGAAAGAGTATTCATTTAATTGTCACGATTAAAAACATGATGGATCGGTGGGAGCGGATTGGGTGTTACCCTTACCGTGCCCAAAAACTACGCAGATCAAAATATCAGGTGGACCACACCATAGGAAACAGTGGTGATTGAGTGCCTCGCCATTAAAAAATCTGAAGGGCCCATCTTAAGGTTTCCGTAATGTTTATTTGCCATCCAACCTGTTCATAATGTCAAGAAAACCTGGATGAAGGTAAAATATAAAGATATGCTTGATCCAAAACTTTTGTAGCCCACAAAAAGTCTTTAATGGACATTCATCACAGTTTCTAGTGGTATGGTCCACCTTGAGATTTGGATCTTCACAAAGTTTGGGATCGTGTCCTAAAATGAGAGGTAAAAACAGATGGACGGTGTGGATATACAAAAAATACATCAAGGTGGACCCCACAAGCTTAGGGTAACACCCACTAAGCTATTTCCCCAGTAACAGCTAATCCACTTTCTTATCTTCTATCCAAACCTGTTGATAAGGTCAAAAAGTGCTGGATGGAGAGACCACACAACTTTCAGCTTGATCGATCCGTTTTGTGGCCCACGAAAAGTATTTAATGGCCAATTAGCACTGTTTCCTGTATTATGGTCCAACTGATATATGGTTCTGCTTTATTTTTCAGATAATGACTGAAAATGAGTTTTCAAAATGGATGGATGGCGTGGATATAAGTCACATACGCTACAAATGGCCCCATCATGAGTGAATTTTATTTTATTTTTTTGCATAAATTAACTCCATCCACTCATCAAGTGGACCACGCTTGTATTTTTTTTTATTTATCAATGATTATACACTGTTTTCCTGTAATCTAGCTCACTTGGTGAGTAAATGTTGCTGACTTTTGTATTTATTTATTGACACAAGATGCATCTACACAATTTTTTGAAAAAGCAAGAAGTAAAATTTTTATAATATTTTTTTTCCTCTCATTTTCACCAGATAGGTTAAAAAAAAAAAAAAATGAAGGAGCTTATGTTGGAGATTATAGTAAGAAAGCTTAAAAGATTACTAGAAGATAGTCAGAAAACATGAAAAATCAGCAAGCGAGCATAGGGGTTAAAGAAGAGTTAGCAGTAGAATAGTAATAAAAGAAACTGGGATAACGGGAGAAAGAGGTCAAGGAAAATTTTCATCCAGCAAAGGTATCAGAAGCCTAAAAAAATTATTTAAAAAGGAAGTTTATTTTGTAGTTTGCAGCAAACCTCGGCTTACTTCGGGAAAAGCCTCAACAAGACTGAAAACACAGACGTAGTGTGGCAGCACAGTCCTCAAGTTGTACATCCATTCAGGTCATTGAAGCCATGGGGGTCATGTGGACCACATGTGTATGTTGCAAGTGGACCATTGGGCTATTTCCTTGTTCCTCCATTTCCTTGCACGTGGCACATTTGGTGAGTGGATTAACCAAAGTTTCGCTATTTTGGGACATGGCATCTACATAGTGGACCCACCTTTTGAATGGTCGATACTGCACTTTATGCTATGTTCTATGATTGAACCCATTTTGGATGACCCAACACATTGAAAATATGAGAAAGAGGACGGATCCCATATGAAGCTTTGTACCGTATAAAAGTGGGGCTATGTGCCTTCAACTGCATCTAAGTGCACGTAAATGTGTATCTGAATTCAATAGTCAATAAGTTCATCTCAGTGTAATATTTTAGATGCACTTAGACACACTTAAAGGCACTTATCTGCACTTACACACATATTGCACACATACAAACTCTATATTGTATCCACAGTTAATGAGAAAAATTCAGACACTCTGGCAAAGGGTGATGGTTGATAGTCAGGCGTTGAGAAATTGTCAATCCAAGTGGGCCTCAGTGATCCAAACCGTTAGTCAATGTCAATCCTTGCAGACAAACAACACTGTTGAAGACCTGCTACGGATTAGGCTGCGGTTACAGAGGGAATTAGGGAGTCATGACTCAGGTGATTTTAATTTTGAACTTAAACTTATCTACAATTTTCCTATGAACAATGTTTAAAACGCAGACCAGCCTGTAGAACCGTTTAGGGTTTGGAGAGCCGAGTGGCTACACAGTATTTCCAATCCAATCGTTGTATCATCCAAGACCAGGTGGTTTGAACAGGAACCATATCAGCCTCTTTTCTGATTTTTAATTAATTGTATTGTTTTCATCATGGTGGGTTTGACATGGTTCTGTTGCTCGCTATTTTCGGTCATGTATGTGAGTTGTGTGCGGGCATGCCAGAATTGATTGTACAGCTCAATTCCAACCAAACAACTTTGACCCCAAGCGCCAAAATAGACAGATATATTGCAATCGACCATATATGACCACAATTGGAGAAGATCAGTTGTTTATTTAACCACTCGATTAGTTGTTTAATATTGATCAGCCGATGTTTGGAGGGTGGGGTTCTTCCTTCAATAATGGGTTGCGCTTTTACCTTCTGTGGAAACAGTTTTTATGAGCAAAGAAACAACAAAAGAAAAGAAGAAAAACTTGCAATCAATCACCAAGGGTAAACTGAAGATCTCTTCTTCCAATAAAAGTCACAAGAAACAAACGCGAATCTTGAATACAGCTACAATTATCAACTACTGGATTAATGCTACACTTGCTGTTATGGAATGTAACCTTACAACTTGAGCTACAAAATATAAATAGCAGAATTACACTAGTGAAAACAAAGCTGCAGATTATGCTAAGGAATGTTAAAAGTAGAATGCTAAGGAGCATTGCAATTTTGAAGATAGATTGGATTGATTTGATTTTGTTTGGTTGTTGTTGGGCCTCTTGCAATACCGTGGCCCTTCTTTTTAATAGCCCGTGGTCCATCATCTAGACGCTTCCCTTAATAAACGGTTACCATAACCGCTTCCCACAATTAGCCTTCCAGAAGCTTCCCTCCATTTCTCCTCTTGACACGTCCTGGTAACTACTTGCTTTCCAGAACTTCCTCTTTTGACACCCGTCCCATAAATGTTTGCAGACTAAGCTTTGGCCGCAACAGCTCCCGGCTGCTTGCCTTGGCTGGAAACCTTCCCTCATTGATCATTTGTCTTGGTTGCAAACCCACATTGGTCGCTCTTCCTGGACCACAAAATTGCATCGGTCACTTCTCCTTTGCTATGTACAGCAACACGTCATCTCTGATCGATTCCTCCATAATCGGTCAAGAACAAGCGCCAACAGGTTCGACCGGTGAACCGGTCAGCCATAAAAACAGGTGGGTGTCTGGTTCAGGTTTAAAACACTGCTTACAAAAAGGTGGTTTTCTCTACTCCAATCTACACCACAAATTCTACATCTCCTTGTAAAAATGGTATCAGAGCTTCGTTATCGTACCTGTGCCTTCTGTAGTTTCTACTTCTTTGACACCTGAATTCGTGTACAAGCTTTGTCAATGGACACTGCTGTTAGCACTTCAAGCTGTGTGAACAGCAAGGTGTTCAACAACGGTAATGGTGGCCGCAATGGCCACTGCAATTACCATTATGATAAGAGCCGTAATGGCCATTACAGCTCCCATAACAGCCATACAGCCAATTTTTTTGTTAAAAAAAATGTATTGCCCTGTAATGCGAAAAGGATCCCATTGTTGCTGAATACCTTGGTGAATAGAGCCTCTCCGCCGCCTCCGTATCAGCTTAGTTTCAAGATCTTCATTCTCCTTGCATTGAGGATAAACCGTTAACCTATGCCTCATAACAAAAACATAAATGCAGCTACGTATGTTCGCATGCGCAAATTTGTGTAGCCATAAAACAATAAACCGCAAACAAGAAACACAGTTCAAAACCGAAAAGGAAATCTCAGTCACTGAAATTTTTGGTACCAGATTTCCATTTGCACAACAAAATTGTCACCCCGACATTCTTTACTCTGAGCCGTAGCGCGTTACAAAGTTAGCCTTGGTGTGTGACAAGCATTTTTCCAATCTCTCAATCAACTCCCGTTGGGTCCGGGACTCTTCGTCGATTCCCGTTTGCACAATCTTATCCATTGCTGCTTCAGCCTCACTCTCTGCAGTTGCAGTCTCCTTAGCCTTTTGGCTCCCTTTTGCCACAGCAGCCTCCACCTCTGCCACCTCATCAATGAGATCTTGCTCTTTCGCCTCAAGCTTGCTAAGGCACCCCTTGATGACCGCAATGTCTTTCTTTAGCTCAGAATGGTACCCCACCTTGTTGTCCAGGGTGCACTGAAGCTTCTTCAGTGCTCCTAAAGAATTCTTATGTTCCTTCCTCGCATTTGAAGCCTTCTCTCTGGCCTCCTGAATACGTTTCTCACGGGTCTCAGCCAAGGCAGCAGTCTCATGCTTCAGGTTCTCAATCTGTTTGGCACCAGAAACAAGTTTGTTTATGTCTCGCCGCAGATCTTCAGTCGGGACCTCTAACTTTTCCAGTAGTAGGAATGTCTTCTCCAGATCTGCAGGAAGGTCAGCCAGGGACTTCCCACTAGCAAGGCGGATGGAGTCCACCATGGTTTTCATTGCCTTCCGACGGGCCTCATTAAAGATGTCCTCTATCTTCGGCAGAATTGGCAAACTCACAGACGCTGCTATGCTACTGTCTCCGTTGTCAACTTGGTCTTTGTTTCCATGGCTACTGCCACCAGACCGATCATCTATGCAGCGTTTACTGCTACAATAACAGTCTTGGGCCAGATGTCCCGGTTCGCCACAGTTGATGCAGCTAGAATGCACTGCCGACCGATCACCCATGTAGCACTCACCGCTATTATAACAGTCTCGGGCCAGATGTCCCGGTTCACCACAGTTGTAGCACCTTTTGCCATAGTTTCCATCGCCGTATGAGCCTTCCTTCAGCTGGGCCTTCTCCACCGAGATCAACTGACCACCCACCTCCCTACTGTCCATCCCTTCGATAGCATCAGACATTGCTCGTTGATCTGCAAAGGTCACGAATCCAAATCCACAAAAGTGGCCCCTATTCATGACAATCTACACAATCGAATACATTAAAACACAACTTTAAAAAAAAGGACAACTCAATTTGACTCATCTCCAACCAAGTTGGGCCAACTCAAGGACTAAACCAAGACTTCTCATGACTCGATTCAGTGTGCAATAATTGAGTAAAATAATTAAAGGGTTTGCTAGCAACATCCCCAAACCTTTTAAATGACACGTGGGATGCCCACTCATCAATCAGAACAATTCATTTAATGGTACCATGGGGGCCAAGCCATGGTGCACGAATTACACAGATCATATGATCCTAAACCTTTGAATGAGGCAAACTTGTTACAACCTTCCATAGTTTACAAGCCATAGATCACATGGTTAGAATCATTAAAACCAATGTGCTTCTTTGGAATATAAGCAATACAAAGTAGGATCTGTCAAATAAATGTTTCAAGGTGATGATTGGACCTATTTTGTTTCTTCACTCATTCCCAATTTTCATTTTTTCATGCTATTGATCGGATGTTTAGGATCAACCAATCAGCATAATTTTTGCACCATGGCTTGCTCCTAGTTGTATGAACAGATGAACAGTTCAAATGCACGATTGGGCATCCCACAAGTCATTTAAAAGCTTTGGGGAACTTTAGCAAAATCCAATATTTAAATAGTTAGTGAATTGTTAAAATACTCAAATCAAGCTAAATATCAGTTACAGGTAGAGTGCTAGCATTTTTCGGGTCACATGGTAAGGGTTGCACTCTTGATAACTGTTGGAGAGCATGTGTATTTTTTGCCAACCGAACAGTTCACTCACTAAGCTGGGTGATATGGTCCGAGTCACACCAAGTTGACCAAGTCAATAAGTCAGCACGACAAGTCTTGTCAAGTTTCTACCTTGTCAAAACATGAGCAAGTTTTCAATTGACTCTGCTCAAAAGCCTATCAATTTTGATGAGACTTGAGCATAGTACATTAGTTATAAAATTATGGTTAATGAAGATTGCAAACAGCAAGAAGGATGAAGCATAATCATAGTATTCATACATCTTCAAAACAAGTGATTTACCCTAAATTTATCATTCATGCACTTGTCAATGGGTCGAGTTTGTGTTGGGCACTGATCCACCCGTACCCACACCAGGGTTCAGGTTTGGGTCCCAGGTTGGGGTCCTAGAATCCTGTGCATGCAGCCTAAAACGCTCAATTGTGGATGGAGTATAGCCAGAAAATTTCCCTGAGAAGATAACACTAACCATCTGATTTTTCTGTCGAATTTGGACTTACTCACTGCCATACTTTCAACCATCCATTTAAAAGCCAATAATTAGATGGTTAGGATTGCTTGATCAGTGTGATGTTAAATCCACCCAAAATGGGACCCACAATTTGGATTCCCTCGAAGTGCCCTTCACTACAACGGCATATTTATATTTTACCAAATGGCATTCTTTCTTTCTTCCACACCTATCCTTTCTTCGTTTTTTTATGCCTCCCTTTTTCCTTTGCACATCTCCTTCCCCTCTTGAAGTCCTACACGTGCTCCTTTCTGTCATCTCTTGGTCTTTTCCTTCACCTTTTTCATTTTGTCAAATGGTTTCTTATTGTTATCCGTCAACGAGCACTTCCTAGAATTTCCTTTCCCTTTTTTTTTCTTTTCTTTTCTTTTTTTTTTCAATTTTTCACACAATAAAGATCTCAAGACATTTTTATGCACTTTATACAAGTTCAAATTATACAGGCATAATAAACCATAGAATGGTGAAGACATCAACAGCTTGTAGTAGTACTCAATACAGTTATATAAGGGGGTCTATGGTGCAAAATAAACACAAAGTGTAAGTTCGGTGAAATGGTTGTGCAAAGTTACAGTAAAATTTAGAACAGTTCTACCAAAGAAGAAATGTTGGGCAGGCCCAAAAGGACGTGGGTGGAGGTAGTAAGAAAATACATAATGGCCTATGGTCTAACTGAAGTTATGGCACTTGATAGAGTGGAAAGCAGAACAGGATTTGTGTGGCTAGCCCCAATTAGAATAAGGCTTAGATGATGATGACGATGTTATTGTTTGGCTAGATGGCTACACTGCCCATTGAATGAGGATTCCACCAAAGGCATCAGAATGCAAAAATACGTTAAATGGAGTTTTATTTGGTAGGTGCGGAAGGCCAGTCCTATAGTGCAACTCAAGGGCAATGCCAGAGGGCACAACAAGCTACTATGACAGGCCCTCCCCCTCCCCCACAATAAATTAATTTACTATCAAGTGGCCAGATGGACCAAACATCGATATTATTACCGATTAGAACAGATACTGCACTTGGTCTTAGACAAAAGGCCAAGTATTAATAGACTTCTCATAACTAAAGGATTCAAAGTTATCGTGAAGGACTTTGCATCACTACCCCTCATTACAAGTTGACCAATCAAAAGAGGGTGTTATGCATTTACCCACATAAAACATTTAACATCATGTACAACAAAGAAGATTATCATCACCCATATGAATGCAGACAAAACCAAATTGAAAAGAGCATAATAGCTACTTGTTTCATCAAATGGGTTTTTACGAACAAAGGCTGCTAGCTCCTTAGGTTTTGGAAAAGAAATCTACATTATGTTTTTAGTGCACTTTTATGTGGCATACTAGTGCACCTTATTTGTCAATCACGTGCGTCCATGTGATGTAATGTCGGTTGAGCCTTGGCAAGCTGAAGGCCGAAAGATTCAAGTGGACAAGCATCATCAGGGAAGAAGAAACAGGTAAATGAGATGCACTGGTGACCCCAATCCTTAGAAACAAAACAACCATAACCTCTAGATGACTTGGACCAACTTGGAAAACCCTTAGTCGTCATCATTAGCCTTGGAACACTTCGAAAAACATGATAAGTTAGGCTAATAAAAGAAATGCAAGCTGTTGTAAATGAACCAACCCAGACAGCAGTCTTCAAGTGGACTTCGATCAATCGGAGTTCAGTTTCGATCAGACTTCAATCCATCGGAGAACCAGTTCGATCAATCAAACATATGTCCAGCAACATTATTGAACTTTCTGGACAGTTCTTTGATCAATCAAACAAATCACTTCGATCCATTGAAGTTGATTTGTTCGATCCATCGGAGATTGTTTCGATCAATTGAACTGATGTCTAGTAACTACATAAACTCTCTAGACAGTTTCTCAATCCATCAAAGTAGGATCTTCGATCCATCGAAGATAGCTTCAATCAATCGAAGGATATCTTGATCCATCGAAGAATCGCGAATCTGCCCATTTTATGACGTTGGAGCTTTATCCATAAAAGCGGGAGAGGCGATTCTTGGGCTTAAGAGATGGAGTTTAGTGATTTAAAAACCACCACTATTGCAAACCATTAGGAGCTCTAATCATAACCCATCCAAGTCATTCTCTTTGTGATTCATCACAAGCATTGAGCATTCAAAGCTCAAATGAGAATGGACTTGCTCTCTCTTGATTCCTAGGAATTTAGACACCTTGATCATAGGTAAAACTCTTGTCTAAACACCTTCTAGGAATCCAATTAGATGTATTCCTCTAGGCAACCCATTTCCTACTAGTTGTAGAGGACTCACCACCTCCTAGCACCTTGGGCATCTCCAATGAAGCATCATATGCAAGGGAGCTGATCATTGGAGTTGGAGCACTAGCGATGCATCGGCATCAGTGATCGGGGGAGCAAAAGGTAGCTGATTGAAGTACGGGAGAGCGGAGATCAAGCAACTCGAAGCGGCGCATCAATGGGGCTCAAATCCGACAAGCTTGTCATTTGTAAGAGTCCACATGCTCTTTCCTCGTAGAGGATTGAGTATGAGAGTTTGAATTGCCAAACTCGATAGGTTCAGTTGTAAGACCTAGGCCCTTATGAGAGGGCTAAACCAAGTCTCTGTGTGGAGCCTCCGGCGGGAGTAATCATCCCCCCCCCCCACCCCCACCCCCAAAACTTAGCCATAATTCTAGTAGCTCTGCCAAGCTTCTGCGCAGAGCATAGGGTGTCGTGTTAGATTTCATATGTATGTGAACAATAATCTTGGGCTTCATTCTTCTCTCATGTATATGTGACATTACAACATGGCAGAAAGTTTTCACCATATTGTAACCGTTTTCTCAAACCATGCTCATTTGTACCTCGCACATGAGACCCTTGACCTCCTTGTTAACGCTATCTAGTCTCGAAGGAGAAATAGCTCCCAAATGAACGATCTGAGACTTGGTTTCATGAGTGCAAAGGGCAAGCCTCCAAGGCACCTTAGACAATCCTGAGACCAATCAGAAGACCTCCTTTTAGGAAACTTCAATGATAATGACGCAGGACATCCGACCAACTCACCAAAAGCTCCAGAGCTGATGGGGGAGGCACGGAATATCAATTTATCTCATAGCCCAGGCTAGGCCAGGCCCCGGTCGAACCCTCTTACGTGGGCCCCAAGTCGCATGGGTCGCATCTCATGAGCCACCCGAGTCGCACGGGTGGGGCCCGAGTCGCACGGGCCACTCGCGCAGGTGGGGCCTGAGTCACACGGGCCACCCACTCCACACGAGCCGCCCACCCTAAGTGTGCCCCCAAGTCGCACGGGCCGCCCCACTCGAGCCCGGACCATAAAAAAATGCCCCTACATTATTCACCCCCGGTGAGGAGTTTCGAACACGAGACCTCCCGCTCTGATACCAATTTGACACAAGACATCCGACCAACTCACAAAAAGCTCCAAAGCTAATGGGGGAGGCACAGAATATCCTTTTATCTCATAGCCCAGGCTAGGCTAGGCCAGGCCCCGGTCGAACCCTCCTACGTGGGCCCCAAGTCGCATGGGTCGTATCTCACTAGCCACCTAAGTCACACGGGTGGGGCCCGAGTCACACGGGCCACCCACCCCACACAAGCCACCCACCCAGAGCGTGCCCCCGAGTCACACGGGCCGCCCCACTCGAGCCCCGACCGTGAAAAAATGCCCCTACATTAGATAAGATTTCCAATGAAGAAGGTTGGAGTTGGACAAATGCAACTACCAGATGATGGTCAATCTTGGAATTGCTGAAAGATAAGTCAATCTCACAATCGCTAGAAGAGTAGTTTAAAAGTTGTTTAAACTTCGATGAAATCTTAATATGAGAAGTTGCAAGGCATCAATCTATGTCGACAAGTGTCTTTCCATGCAATCACAGTTGTGAAAACTCTCTTTTCAAGTGTTCACGATTTTGGGCAACTAGCAGTACAACACATGAGGACCATTGGTGATGAATTTCAAACTTTCCCTTGTTAGTCCACCATTACCCTTAATATGCGTTTGTTATCCAACAGTCAAATCTACAACAAATTGGTCGATTGTCGTGATCCAATACGAAGTTTAGAGTAAAAAGTATTTGGTTATTGGAGACCAATCAATATAACTATCAAGTTTGTATCAATCAGACAAAACTTTACATTTCCAGTACATAGAAACATGAGTCTAAAATCTTCAGATCAATTTAAGAAGTATTCAAATGATTCTTCCCCATTTCTTGAAGAAACGTTATATCTTATTCTAAAGGAGATCTTTTATTGCTTGTAATTTCTCTTGCCAAAACTTTAGAAACAAAGCTACACCTAATGCAGGCCCAAGGCCTACTACCATGGGTTGAATTTGTGGACTCTTTGTTGCCACTGGAGCTGAATTTCTCAAGCTGCATTCGCTATTTTTGGAAGACTATAATTGTTGGCTTTGATGATTCTCTAAAGGTTTCGGGTCTCTGGATCTACAAATGCTACTTTAGGCCATTATAATTTAACTAAATCATTGATGATATCGCTATCCATCGGTTGGTTCAAGTTGGGTCCTATTGTACCTGTACCCAGTACCCAGCCTAACTGGAATTGGGTCTTGTCGTCTAGGTCTCATTTTAATTTTTAGGGCCTAGACCCAGTTGGGGTTTAGGTACCCATCAGGGCATTGGACATAGGTTTCTAGTAGAATCTGGGTCAAAAAAGAATAAATTAGATGTTTGGGCCCACTCAATAGATGGATTAGATTGCACACACATGTGCCAATTTTTCTTTTCTTTTTTTTAAGGTAACTATTTATTGCGTTAGTCATGCAACTCACACACCCTATTAGT
The DNA here is from genome assembly GCA_003013855.2 of Liriodendron chinense. Taxonomy (NCBI): domain Eukaryota; kingdom Viridiplantae; phylum Streptophyta; class Magnoliopsida; order Magnoliales; family Magnoliaceae; genus Liriodendron; species Liriodendron chinense. Next base: position 280,011 of record PVNU02002543.1, on the reverse strand, counting down.
ACCGCAACTCACCCACCCAGTTAATCACACACAAAGCACCCATTGGCGCTGCTGTTATCATATCTCGAACTTGAGACCTAGCTGGAGAGGCCGTGCCATGTCAACCAACCCGGATAACAGGCAAGAGACTGCCACTTTAACACATGCGTAGTGTAAACAGGTCCTCTTACATGTGCATGGCCAGCCAACCTAATTCCATTTCTAGAATAATCAATATAATACTATTTGTGTGTGTACATAATGTTCCTATTAAAACTAACAGAACTAGTTGAACCTGATTTAACCCAACTCGACCCGGTTTTAACCAAGCCCAATTTGCTAGACCCAACTGGACTCGATTTTGACCAGATCCAAAAGGGCAAGACCCAAAGACGACCCGACTTCTTAGCAAGTGTAGAAATTATATCTGGACCCATTGAAATCGTGACGAGTCCATAGGGTACCCACGGGTCCCGGGTACATATTGGCAGCCTACTTGCAGACTGTCTTAATATATATATATATATATATATATATATATATATATATATATATAGAATAGATTGATTTTGATGTAGGATAGATCAAGGGAAATTGTATGGGTGGCCAAGATCAAGAAAAATTAAGCCATATCACATATGGGACCCGATTAGGCATAAATGGCTTAAACATGCACTCTAGCTTCCAACAGCAATAGTTTTGCACGGTCATCCATTTCACACGTATAATATATTGTTGGAAGTCTATCAACAAGCTCTACGCCCTGGCCAACAACCTCGGGCTGGCCCCAATGGCTTCATGAAATTCAATCATTTAAGAGGTCAAACTATGGTTTTAAATTAAAACTTTTATTTATAATAAGTTCCGTTTTTGCTATTTCTAGGGTTTTAAGTCTGATTGCAGTCCAAAATCCTTGTTTAGGTCATCTAAGGGTTGTTTATAAATTTTAGTAGGGTTGAAATCTTTTTAATATTTTTAGTAGAGTTGGGCATCAAGTCGAGTCGGACCGAGATTGGGCTAACCTAAACAGATCCGGTCATGGAAAAGGCCTGACTCGAACTCGACCCGACTCGGTACTGAGTCGGGCATGCCAGAACCGATCCAACCTGTTCACGGACTGGGCTAAACCGAATCGAGTTTGACCCGGTCACAGGAGCCGAGTCAGATCGAGTCTGAACCGAGTCGGGTCGAGTTCATCTATAAATTCGATAAATTATTAAAAAAATGCAAAAAATGTAATATATAAAATCAATAAAATTGCATCTATTCGTTCATTCATTCAATAAGCATCTAATAACTATTCCATTCATTCGAATAAATCTAAAAAAATGTAATAAAATCTAAGAAATTAAAAAAAACTGAAAAAATGCATCCATTCATTTCTTCATTCAATAAGCATCTAATGACTACTATTCAATCATACATTTGATTTGTTCAAAAATAAATGCAAAAAGGATGTCATGACACGTTATCAAATTACAAACACAATTACACAAAGCATCGAATTAGTTTGAAAAAGTCAAACTCAAACCAAGTTGTCAATACAATTTATACAAATTAATAAACATTTAGTATGCATTTATTCATTCAATAATATCCTTTGTATGATGAATGCCTTTGTGGAGTGTAGCCTGAGTATCCATGTCCATAATAGTAATCCTTGCCTCCACCTTCGTCGCCCGAATCATCCTTTGATTCTCTTTTTACCTCTTGGACTGCAGGAGAACTTTGAGCTCAGTTCGAGCTAGAGGTGTCTAGAAGATGGTCGTTTACTTCTTCTGAATTGGATGGTGTAGATGCATTTCTTCCAACATCTTCATTCGTAGATTGAATGAGTTTTTTCAACCTCTTCTTATGGTCTGATTTGTACGAGATTCCCAACCGCTTATAAAATGCAGCCAAACTTTTAAGAAACTTTGATGATTTAGGGCGTGGGTTATGTCTCGGACTAATGCCAACTTTGGTATCATGTTGCTTTGGAGGGGGTTGATGTTGTCTAGTCCTGGAACTAGAAGCAAGTTTTAGGCTCAGTCGTATGGCTTCTTAATAATCTCTTTCTTCTTATTCCATCCCTTCTTTCTCTTCTTCTTCTCTACTAAGTATGGAGATTCTTCCTCTGCTTGACCCATCTTCATTGATAAAGGGCCTATTACTATATCTTTGATTGCTTGTTGTATTGCTTGTAGTTGTAGGGAAAGAAATGGAAGCCTTTTTGTTTGAGTCGAGGATGGCTCCAAATAAATCCCAAACTTCAAGAGGAACTTTGGCACATGGGGCTGTTTCTCCTCCCCGACAAGTCAAATGCAATTTTCAGAGATTCGTTTTGTTTGCAAACTGTTTTCCACACAGTTTGCATTGTAATTTGACATTTCAGTCGTAGAAGTAGACTTGGACTCCATAATCCCAAATCTCTGCTAATGGATCATCTTCCGACGATATTATCTATAAGTAATTTAAGAATTAATAAATGAAAACAAAGATAAACAACATAAGTAATAAATGAAGATAAACAAACACAAGTAGACAACAAGATGAGATTTAATTAGCACATTAAAGCATAACTGCATAAACGAAAGGTACCTTGCAATGGATCCACAGCATAATGGGTAAATACAAGTGTTTGTTGTCCTAATGTCTGGCTTCTCACTTTCTTCAAACACCTTGTCAGATGTTTCTTTAGAGTTGTGGTTGACCCATCAGCTTGTTTACTATATTGAAATTTACAGTATTTGCATTGAACCTTCACCGTCCCGTTCTTCAAAGTTACTTCTTCAAAATCTTTCCATACTGCAGATCTTTTTCTCCCTCTTATAGCTGAACTCTGGGAGGTATTAGTATCACCATGCATCTGGCCCAACTCCTCTGCTTCTAGAACTAACTCTTCTTTCAAGCTCATCCTCAACAGCGAAGTTACTGACAAATCAACAGTGTTACTAAGAACTTCCTTACTATTCATCTACTAATTGAAAGTGATTATGTGAGACTTCTTAATAGTCATCGACTCATTCACAGAAATATCGTGTCGTGCGAATCAACTTGCAACTTAACCTACTACGATCTGTCATGCACTGTAACTAATGTACTACAACAAAGGAGGATTTGAGTTACAAATTGGATTTACTAAGTAATGTATATACTAATATATAAATTAGTCACCTATCCAAGATTAGATAAATAGTATACTTTCATATTCCCATTTAAACGTCCACGCCGAAATTCCGATAGCATCTCCTTGTATCTCTCCAGATATGTTGATCTTCCATTTGATTCTCATGCTAGATATCTAAGCAATGCAAAGATATTTTACATGAGAAATAAAAGGAAGAAACATAACCATAGAGAAATGGAGAGATGGAGCACAGAACAGGCATAAACATTTAAATAGGTTATATGAAAGCATACCATCTATCTAACCTTGAACTGTCCAAAAGGAAATAATTTGAGCGATCTTTATGCCACCAAAGATGCACTATATCTATGCCTGGTCACATAGAAATCCTCAAATGGGTAACTAATTGTCTAATTCAAAAAATAAACTACAAAACACAATAGTTGATAACAAATTAACATTATAATCCACATTAGTCTACGTGTCTAACTATCTAAGCAATGAGATCCAGAATAATCAAAACAATGTAAAGTAGTAAAGCACAATAAGCTACGGAATGTAATAACTAATAAAGCTAACTTTGTAATGGTTTAGGGTTTATGTTTAGGTTTAGGTTTAAGGATTTCGATTTAGGGTTTAGGGTTAAGGTTTAGGGTTAGATTTAGGGTTAGGGTTTAGGGTTTAGAGTTAGGTTTGGTGTTAGATTTAGGGTTAGAGTTAGGGTTTAGGTTTAATGTTAAGGTTAGGGACTTATGGTTAGGTTTAGGGTTTAGGCTTAGGGTTAGAGTTAGGGTTTAGGGTTTAGGCTTGGGGTTAAGGACTTAGGGTTTTGGGCAAGTTTAGGGTTATTTTGGAGACCCTATATCATCAATTTGTAAAAATCCTCAAATTTAAACTAAACCCCCAACATAATCAGCAATAATTAACAAAAAAAAAACAAATTGGGTTTAGGGTCCTCATGATAAAAACCCCCAATTAGAAAGCCTATATCGTCAATTTGTAAAAATCCCCAAATTAAAACAAACCCCCAACATAATCAGCAATAATTAACAAAAAAAAAAAAAAACAAATCATGCATAGAGGTTAAAAATCTTGAGATAAATCCTTACCTTAAGCTTTAGGTTGAACCGGGTTCAATTAGGTCGAATTAACTCGCCCATCAGGTCTGATTCGACGCCAAATCGGGTGCGAAGGACGGTTGGCCAGGTGGGGAGGAGGAGAAGAAGGAGAACGATGGAGGAGACGAGAGAGCAACGTCGGGCAGAGGATGGCTGGCCAGGTGGTGAGGAGGAGGACTGGAGGAGGACGAGGAGGAGGACGAGGATGATGGAGGAGAGGAGAGAGCAACGTCAGATCGGGGTTAGGGCAGTGTAGGGTTTGGGTAGAAAGTAGAAAGTAAATTTAGGTTGTTTTTTTTACTTAAATACCCGATACCCGAGTCAGTTCGGAATATATTCATATCAGGTTTCGAGTCGAGTCAAGTCAGATCACTGTAGAATCCAAACTCGACTCGGTCGGGGATTCAGATCCGACACTACTTCTCATCCGTGACCGACTGAGGGATTCGGATCGAGCCGAGTCGAGTCTATTCGGTTCGGACGAGTTGAGTCAACACATGCCCAGCTCGAATTTTTAGCAATTTTTACTATTTTGGAAAAGTTTCCCAAGTAGCATTCAGACTCTAGGGCTTCTTTTGCATATTTAAGACATCAAATACATTCTAATCGGCACTCCATTCAATAATATCAATTTTATTTCTCATTTTAGTGAATTTTTTTCTCTTTCCTTGTGGATTAAAGGGCCACGCTGAGAATAAGATGGGAGATCTCCTCTTTCTCCACGCCCCACTACACTAGATGTGAAGTCAACCTAAGAGTTGGAAAATCCTGGTTAAAGATTTTCATAGGTATTCCAGCACATGTCATTATTCATTAGAGCTCTATAAAAAGGGTTGTTCTGGGAGATAAAGGAAACTACATTGTTCTGCCCTAACTAGTGCAAAGATTCAATTTAAATAATTGTCGATCCCTTTCTATTCAAATATTCTTGTGTTTTGCGTGCTTTCTCTATGTATTGTAGATTCGGGCAACCACCTTGGTTTTAAGACTCGGAAGATTCGACTCCGACTCGGTTTGACACCATCGAGTTCACCCCAACTCGGTCTCGATGCCGAACTAGTCGATCCGAGTTGCCAAGTAATTTAACAATGGTATCGTTGGTTCGATGACCAGAAGAAGAGCTAGAAACCCTACCTCAACGTCAAGAATCTTGCCGAAGCGGCCGAATATGTCTTTGAGCGGTCGATCCGTAGTATCCCCTGGTAAACCTCCGACGAAGATACGCGTCTCTCCCTTACCAGCCATCCCCAGGAAAATCCTCAACTGAGAAAATGAGAAGAAGAAAACAATCAGAAGGAAAAGGAGGACAAACCCTAATCAATCTCTTCCTGAAATGAAACCCTAGACGGACGAGAGGTAGTGATCCAGCTCGGTACTGGTCGGTGCGGAAAAAAGCTTCGTGGGCTCCACCGTGCTGCGTGCGTTTTATTCCCTCCCATCCATCCATTTTCTGAGGAATCCGGATCCTCTGTTTGCTGCCTAGTAGTAAAATCTTGTTCGGAGCTTTTTATTAGTCCACATCATCACATATGCAACTATGTCACATTAACACACCTCAACCTGATCACACTTCAGGCATGCAGTGTCATGTGGAACAATGAAATGGCCCCAAACAGGGTTTCCTGGTTTCTGTTTGGCAGCCAATAGAGGACCTGGACTCTTTTTTAAGATCATTTGATTGAATAATCTATAAAATTAAAAAGACCAGGTGGACCATACCATGGTAAAGAGTGGTAATTGAACACTCACCATTGAAAACTTATAGCGGCTTACAAAAGTTTTGGATCAAGCTGATTATTTTATTTTCTCTTCATCCAGGTCTGTTTGACCTAATCCAGGTTGGTTGGAAAATAAACATTACAGTGGGCCCTAAGAAGTTTTTAATGGTTGTCATTCAATTGCCATTGTTTCCATGGCGTGGTCCACATGATATTTGTGTCTATCTCATTTTTGGGCTTATGCTCTCACATGAGTTGAAAATTAAATGGACGGTGTGGATGAGAAGCATGCATAATGGTGGGGTCAACAAAGTTTTTCATGTTGGGTTGTGGAGCCAATCACACCATTCTGACCAGGAGGTGGTCAGGCGCCCGAACGATATGAGGATCGGGCGCCCGATATTCAGTTATTTGAGACAGTAAGTCTCTGGACTATTTTGTGAACAATCGGACGCCTGACGGTCAAGTGGACCAGGTGCTCGATAATTGGGTGATTTTGCTGAATCTCGTTGGACTGTTTCTAAAGTGGGCAAGCGCCCAACCAAGCCTGATAGGGCGCCCGACCGGGCGCGACTTGAAGTGTGGGGTTTCCTAAATTGAGTTCTATTTTCGGGTTTTACTATATATATGGGTGTAATCCGAGATTAGGGTATGTCATTAGGGTTTCTATACGTCCAATATGAGAAAGAGGCGAGATGTTAACAAAAATGGTCATCTCTGTGCATGGGAGCATCAGAGAAAGATATTATTATACTTGTAAGTTTGTCTTCTTCATAGTGGAAGTTTGCACCTTAGTTTTTTACCCTTGTTTGGGGTTTTTTCACGTAAAATCTATATTGTGGTTTGTTAGTTTGCTTGGATTTTATTTCTAAATTATATTTCTTCCTGTTTATCGTTTGTGGGTGAGACCGGAGATTGGATCTCGGTTCACCAGCATTGTTGGCATGCTGTACAACAACTGGTATCAGAGATATTGATTTAGTTCAAGTGGGAGCGATGACGGTTGAGAAATTTGATAGTTCAAACTTTGCCTTCTAGAATATGCAGATGGAAGATTATCTGTATCAGAAGGACCTCTAAAAAATCAGATAAGATGACAAATGATGAATGGGCTTTAGTGGATCGGAAGGCTTTAGGAACGATCTGACTCTCTTTGTCTAGGAGAGTTGCCTTCAATATATCTAAAGAAAAGACTACAAAAGAATTAATGCAAGCTTTGGCTATGATGTATGAGAAACCCTCAGCGTCCAACAAGATTCATATTATAAAACGGCTATTCAACATGAAGATGTCAGATAGTGAGGACGTGGCTGAACATCTAAACGAGTCCAATGCAGTCACGAGCCAATTGGAATCCGTTGGCATCACTTTTGATGACGAAGTCAGGGCGCTATTGATCTTGTCCAGTTTTCCAAACAGTTGGGATGGTTTGGAAATTGCCGTGAGCAATTCCTCAGAAACGACAAAGTTGAAATTCGATGATATGGCCGATCTAATTCTCAGCGATGAATCTAAAAGGAAGGCATCGGGAGTTTCAGGGGATTTCGGAGAATGCTCTAAACATTGAAGGAAGAGGAAGATCTTCGAACAAATGAGGCAATGAACACGGGCGTTCTAAATCGAGAAATAAGTCGAAGGGACCGAAAGACAAGGACGGGTGTTGGCATTGTGAGAAAAATGGGCACATGAAGCGTGATTGCAGGGCGCTTAAGAAACAAGAATGAAGCTCTAGAGGTGGGAAGGATTCAGTGAATCTATCTGAGGAGAGTGACATAGAGGAGTTGATCGTATCTCTTGATGCGCGAAATGAGTCTTGGGTTATAGACTCGAGTGCTTCGTTTCATGCCCCTTCGTATAAGAAAGTTCTTTGTAATTATGTGTCAGGTGACTTCGGGAGAGTCTACCTGGGTAATGATGAGCCGTGCAGTATTGTTGGCAAGGGAGATGTTCACTAAAGTTATAAAGACGAAACGATTTTGAAGTTGAAAGATGTCAGAGACGGAATTTGATCTCAATGGGGCAATTGACCGATACCGGATATGTGACGACATTCATTAGTGATTCTTGAAATGTCACAAAAGGTGCCTTAGTGATATCTCGAGGCAAGAAGGAAGGTACATTGTACGTGACGTTCGGATCGTATAGTTCACTCGCAGTCGCATTAACTGGAGTGAACAGGCAGTTATGGCATCAGAGGTTGCGACATATGAGTGAGAAATGGATGAAAGTACTAATGTCAAAAGGAAAGCTACCAGGGCTAAAGTTTATTGACTTGGAATTCTGCGAGGACTGCGTATATGGCAAGCAGAAGAGGGTAAGTGTCAAGAAAACAGGACGAGCTCTAAAGACGCATCTGTTGGAGCTTGTACACACTGATGTGTGGGGACCGGCACAGTTATCATCTCTTGGTGGATCACGTTATTTTGTCTCTTTTATTGATAATGCAAGTAAAAAACTGTGTGTTAATTTCTTAAAGCACAAATATGATGTATTTGATGTATTTCAGAAGTGGAAGGTAGCGATAAAAATAAGACAAGTAAAACAGTAAAAAGTCTCAGATCTGATAATGGGGGAGAGTATTGTGATAAGATGTCTGAGGAGATTTGTGCAGCAAATGGGAATCAAACATCAGAAAACAATTATAGGGACACCGCAGCAGAACGGTGTGGCTGAGCGCATTAACAGGACTATCCTTGAGCGCGCCAAGAGCATGAGGTTACGTGTAGGATTGCCTAAGACGTTTTGGGTAGATGCTGTGAATACTGTCATATATCTCATCAATAGAAGTCCCTTAGCACCATTGGATGATGGGTTAGCAGAAGAAACGTGGACTGAAAAAAATGAACCTTGCACATCTCAAAGTGTTCGGTTGTACTTTGTATATTCACATTGATGCAGAGCACAGAAACAAGCTGGATGCGAAGTCCAGGAGGTGCACGTTTATAGGCTACGAGCAGAATAATTTTGGCTACCGGTTTTAGAATATAGAAAACTGAAAAATCATTAGAAGCAAGGACGTAGTCTTCAATGAAAAAATGATGCATAAAGACAATTTTCAGCAAAAGCAGAATAAGGCCGACGAGAAGAAATTCGTAGAGTTGGAAGAGTTACAGGACACATGTGTCACAATGTCACTGGACGAGCATGCATAGGAGCATGATGAGGCAGAGCCGCAGACACCAGTTGTGAAGAGGTCTACTCGGGAGAGGAGACTCAAGGTCCGATACTCACCCTCCTTACATTATCTACTATTAACAGATAATGGTGAGCTAGAGTGTTTTGAAGAGGCGTTACAATCAGATACATGAGTTAAGTGGGAGCAGGCCATGGATGATGATATGGACTCTCTCGAGTCCAATCGTACGTGGGAGCTAGCCACTCTACCTAAGGGTAAGAAATCTTTTCATAACAAGTGGGTTTACAGATTGAAGGAGGAACATGATGGTTCGAAACGGTACAAGGCTAGACTTGTTGTGAAATGGTTCCAATAAAAGGCAGGTATCGATTTCACATAAATATTTTCACCTATGGTGAAGATGTCTACGATTCACATTGTCTTGAGTATAGTTGCTATAGAGGACTTACATCTAGAGCAGCTAGATGTTAAAACAGTCTTTTTTCATGGGGACCTTAAATAAGAAATATATATGCATCAACCAACAGAATATGTGGCACCAGGAAAGGAGAATAAGGCGTGTAGACTGAAAAAGAGTCTATATAACTTGAAGCAGGCCCCAAGGCAGTGGAACAAGAAGTTTGACAGTTTCATGTTGGGAAACGACTTTAGGAGATGTCATGCAGACCATTGTTGCTACTTGAAGAAGTTTGATACGTCGTACATCATCCTTCTTCTATACGTTGATAATATACTTGTAGCGGGATCAAGCATGAAGGACGTCTCAGATCTCAAAAGATAGTTGTCTAGAGAATTTACCATGAAGGATTTAGGAGCTGCAAAACAAATCCTTGGCATGAGGATAAAGCGTGACAGGGAAAATAAGATACTAGTTTTGTCACCGGCGAAGTACATAGCCAAGGTACTTGATCGATTCAGCATAGGAGGTGCTAAGCAGGTTAACACTCCATTAGCCAACCACTTTAAGCTTTCTAAGGAGCAAGGAGTTAAGACGGAGGAGTAACGGGACTACATAGCTAAAATCTCTTACGCGTCAGCTATAGGTAGCCTCATGTATGCTATGGTTAGCACGAGGCCAGATATTGCTCAAGCAGTGGGAGTTGTTAGCAGGTTCATGAACAACCTCGGGAAGGAACATTGAGAAGCTGTGAAGTGGATCCTCAGATATCTAGTAGGTACTGTGGATATATGGCTATGTTATGGAGGATTGAAAATCGAGTTACAAGGCTATGTCGATTCAGATTTTGTAGGGGATATTGACAACAAAAGGAGCACTACAGGGTATGTCTTTACCTTGGGAGTGCTGTAATCAGTTGGGTCTCTTAGTTATAGAAGATAATGTCCATCAGTACAATGGAAGCAGAATATGTTGCAGCTACAGAAGCGTGCAAAGAGATGGTGTTGATGCAAGGTTTTATGGAAGAGTTGGGGAAGAAGCAAGCAGATTGCAAACTGTATAGTGATAGTCAGAGTGCAATACACTTAGCTAAGAATCTAACCTTTCATTCGAGGACCAAGTATATTGACATCAGATATCACTTCATACATTCGTTACTGGAAGATGGATCGATTGCTCTGGAGAAAATCCATACAAGTGAGAACCCTGCGGATATGTTGACCAAGGCGGTCACATGGAAGAAGCTGAAGCTCTGTTCAGCTTTGATTGGTCTTTAGGCTTGAAGACGAGGAGGTGGTACACTCCGGATGTAGAAGACGAAGGACTACAATGATGCGTCTCCAAGTGGGAGATTGTTGAGGTATGGAGCTAATCACACCATTCTGACCAGGAGGTGGTCGGGTGCCCAGACGGTCTGAGGACCGAGCGCCCGATATTCAGTTATTTGAGACAGTAAGTCTCTTGACTGTTCTGTGAACAGTCGGTCGCCCGACAGTCAAGTGGATCGGGCGCCCGATAATCGAGTGATTTTACTGAATCTCGTTGGACTGTTTATGAAGTAGGCAAGCGCCCGACCGGCCAAGACTTGAAGTGCGGGGTTTCCTAAATTGAGTTCTATTTTTGGGTTTTACAATATATATGGGTGTAATCCGGGATTAGGGTATGTCATTAGGGTTTTTATACGTCCGAAGTGAGAAAGAGGTGGGAAGTTAGCAAAAAGGGCCATCTCTGTGCATGGGAGCATCGGAGAAGGTGAGTATTATGCTTGTAACTTTGTCTTCTTCATAGTGAAAGTTTGCACTGTGGTTTTTTACCCTTGTTTGGGATTTTCCACGTAAAATCTATCTTGTGGTTTGTTGGTTTACTTGGATTCTACTTTTAGCTTATATTTCTTCCTGTTTATCATTTGTGGTTGAGACCAGAGATTGGATCTCGGTTCACCGGCGTTATTGGCATGCTGTGCAACATTTCAGCCCTGTGCAAGAGTTTCAAAGACATCCCCATCTTTGTAGAAGATGGGTTAGGTACTTGATCACATACATTTACTATGAAAAATTTTCTTATGTAAACCTCACTTTTGGCTCAATAGTTAAAGTAAACTCTCCAGAACTTTTTTTTCTATTTTTAAACTTATAGGATTTTTTCGAACGAAAATGCCCTCTAAAACCCATCTTCTACTTCATTTTTCTTCTTGGAAAACTCATATTCTCATTTGTTTTTCTTCCTAAAAAACACTCCTTCTTCATTTTTCTTCCTTAGAAAATGCATCTTTTTCTTCGTTTTTCTTACTGAAAATCCTATATTCTTCTTCTTTTTTCTTCCCTGAAAAAACCATCTCTTCTTCGTAATTTTTCTTGGTCAAAATATCATTAGGATTTGTTTGAGAACAGTGAATAGAGAATGGAGGTGGAAATGGTATGTGTGAATGATGAATGGGAGGTTGAAAATGTGAATGATATATGTGAATGATGAATGAGTGATCGAATACATGAATGTTGAATGGCAAGGAACGACGAACTGTAAAAATGGTGGGAATTCACAGCATGAATTCGATGAATTCACAAATCACGATGTGAAATTCGGCGAATCCACGGTGTGATTGGTGAATTTTCACTATGCATTCGGTGAATTCACCAATCACAACGTGAATTTGCCGAATGCACAATGGTGAATTCACACTGTGATTGGTGAATTTTCACTATGCATTCGGTGAATTCACCAAATTCGACGAATTTATCGAATTCGAATTCAGCTCACTGTGCATTCGGTGAATTCATCAAATGCACAATGAAAATTCAACGATCACAGCGTAAATTCACCGAATTCCACACTATGATTGGTAAATTCACTGGATGCACAGTGAAAATTTTATGTGTCCTTTTAATCGATGTATTGGTGCCCTTCTTTGTTTAGTGACTTTGTGATTTTAAAAATTATATGATATATTGGTGTCCTTGTTTGTAATTTTACGACTTAAATTTGTTGGAAAACCGAAGAAGAAGATGGGTTTTTACAAAAAGAAAAATGAAAAAGAATATGGAATATTTAAAAAGAAAAACAAAGAAGAAGATGAGTATTTTCAGGAAAAAACACGAAGAAAAAGTTGGGTTTTTTTAGCAAGAAAAATGAAGAAGAAGATGGAATTTTAGGTTTGACTGAAGAGAAAAATATAGAGAAGATAGATTTTTGGATGTTCTTTTATTTAGATGAAGAGATGAAAAAAGAGAGGATATGTTTTTGGGTTGGAAAGGAATAGAATCGAAAAACTTTGGGCATTTTTATATGAAAAAAGCCCATAAGTTTAGAAATGCAAACTAAAGTTTCGAGGAGTTTAGTTTGGCTGCTGATCCAAAAGTGAGATTTACACAGGGAAAGTTCTCATTTACTCTAGGTGAGAAATCGGTGGTGAGAGATGGTTTGGGTACTTGATCACATAGATTTACTCTTTTGATTTTGATCCAACTAAACTAGGGCCCGCCATTTTGACGGTTCAGATTGAGTTAATGGTGTATTACATGTGCAACATTATAGTGCCTGAGTATCAAGCATCGCACCACCAGAGCACCAAAATTTTTTCTCGTCTGTTTTAGCGCGAAAACGGCAGGGAGATTCAAAATTCCAATTAAAAACAATAACATAAAGCGCTTCTACGTGAACTTTCACAAACAGCTCTTTTGTTCCCGCCAATGTGTCACATGTGTAGAATATCTGATCCGTGGAAAAGGTGATCCACACCATGAAAATCACCTTCGATCAAAATCATGCCGTCCTACACGTTGGCTGAGTTATTAAAGTGCACTTTTCCACTCCATCGGCCTAATTTTTTGTATGATGGAATATCAAACAACCAGCGCTTGGTGCGCCGGTTAGATATGCCAGTTCACCGCAGAGAAGCCTTGGCACATGACTTAATTTCCGGCGAGTGACTCAGATCTTACCATCGCAAGACACATTAAGTTTACCGTGTTATGGAGTCAACTAACGAGTCACACCGAGTTGAGGCCGAGTTAGTACGACTTTCGGGTTCCATAGTAACTCAGCTCGAAATTGAGTCGAGTGTACTTGGCTGAGTTTCAATTTGAGTGAAGAAGCTGCCTAAGATTCCAATATCATAACCTAAATATCCATCAATCAATGGACCCACCAGATCTCATCCACCTGAATTTGCAACCCTTCTAGTTCCTTCACAAAAACATGCCTTAAGGCCGCAAACGGATTCCAGGCCCAAAAGAGAGCAAGTATGCTAAAAATATGTTCAACACAAAATGAGCTCCATTTGGAAACGAATGACGAGAAATGGTTTGATACTCTACTAAAGCATGATGGATGAAAGAAGTGCACGATAGAGGAAAGCATTTGTAGGCATGAATGAACCAACAAGAATTAGCACAGATCTAACCTTTTATGGATAATGGAAAATGATTGGAGCTTGCTCTCTCTCATTTTTATCTGTGATTGGTCATCTTGGGGTTTCTATTCTATATGTCTAGGAAGCTTCGGGGAGCGTGAAACTTTATGGGTCTTCCTAAGCTACTCTCGTGCATCTGTAGACTTGTAAGCCTTTTATACCAAGCTTTATTTGTCATAGAGGAATTTCTTCATGACAATCCTCTGGGTTATTTAAGCTGTTGGCAACATTCAGAATATACTTAGGGCCTGTTTGGTTGCAGAATCCAGACTCTAGAGAAAATTCAGATTTCAGTGTTGGAATTCAAAATTGCAGAGATTGAATTTGAAACTCAGATTCCATTTGGAACTTGCTGTTTGGTTGAAAACCATGTAATCCAACCGTTGCTTGTGGCATGGCCCACTTGGGCTTTGGATCTGCCTAAGAAACTGACCCCCGGCCTATAGTAATCTAGCAAGACAGATGGTCGGGTTGGATGACGAATAAACATTATAGTGCGCCTTGGGAAGTTTTTAATGGTGGACGTTCAATCAATGCTATTTTCCTGTGGTGTAGTCCACTCTATCCGCCTCATTTTTTGTCTAATGCCCTTAATTGAGCTCTAAAAACGGATGGACCATGTGGATATTAAACGCATACATCATAGATGTACATCCCATACATCAAAGTGGGCATCACCCTAGTGATGCTCACTTCCTCCTCTCTTCCCTTCCGCAGAAACAATCCCCTACACTGTTTCCACTAATCTCGATTCCAGCCAACTTAGGTTTACATATGGAATCCTGTTTGGCTGGAATTCACTGCCAAACACACCAATTAAAATCAGATTCTATTGGAATCCAAATTTTAAGCTAGAAACTAGTTTCCAGATGCCAGCCAAATGGGCCCTTACCTAACCATGCAAGAATTTTGATTAAGCCAAACCCATCTAAGTACCTCATTTGTACATTGTTCACATGGAGACAAGAGACGGGGCACTCCACTCCCAGGCAGGACTCTCCGAAACATGCGTCTACATGGCACGCTCGACATGAGATCTAGGTCATTCATCGGTTGGGCACCCATGCACAAGCCATGGCCCAAAAATTAGGCCGGTTTGCTCATCAAGCGGGCCACTTGTGCATGAAGCATGGAAGGTTTAGCCATTTATTCATACTTGTGCCCACCTATGAATGGTGCCATCTTTTTTTTTTTTTTTGGCCAGGATATGCTCATCCCATCTCACCCCTCAACACACGAGTGCCAGTTGCGCATGTGATAAGAGAGAGAAGGAAGAAAAAAAAAGGCTCATCATAATTCAAAATCGCATGGGTAATGACTTGAGTTTAAGAAAAGGGGTAGTTCACCACCATAATTTTAAAATGGTGGCAATTCATCTCCTCCATGCAAGGAACATGTACTACTATCAAAGCCATTCAAATTCGAGTTCATGTAATAGATGACCCATACATGGAAAAATCACACTTAGAGCTGCACACAAGCCAAGCTAGCTCGAAAAAGCTCGCTCGGCTTGGCTCTTTTTACCTCGGCTCGGCTTGGCTTGTATGGCAATTCGATCAAGCCCAAGCTTGAATTAGTAAGCTCGTTCAAAAACAAGCCAAGCTCGAGCATGAGTGAGTTTGGCTCGGCTTGGCTTGAAGCTTGAAACTCGATAAAAGCTTGGCTCGCTTGAGCTCGACTTAGCTTGAGCTTGAAATATTAACATATATATAAAATATATTTTAAAGTTTTTAAAGCAAAAACCCAACCCAATCCAACCCTACCCATTTTCATTTTCATTTCCCAATCCAGCCCACCACGCCCTGTCCTCTCTCATTTTCCCCCTCATTTTAAATCTTTCCATCTCCCTCTCTTTCCCTCCTATATCTCAACTCAAATTGGCCCCTCTCTCTCCCTTCCAACTTCCTCAGCCGTCACATGGCTTGCACCCGAGCGAACGGATGACTCAACCCTGCATAGCATGCACCCACCTGGCCTCCCAACCTTCATTCTTCTCAATCTCAAGTAGGTTTTTTGTATTTTTTTTTTCTTATTTGTTTAAAATAAGAAAAAAATCTAAGATGGGGCTGATTTGGGGATCTTTTTGGGGCTGGATTGGGTTGGATTGAGACTGGGTTGGGTTGGCTTGGTCAGCGGGTTAGGTTGGGTCAAGTCAATAGGGTGGGGTGGGTCATTAGGTAGGGTCAAGTCAGTGGGGTAGTTTAGGACGGGTCAGGTCAGGTGGGTCGGTGGGTGGGTTGAGTTGAGTCAGGTCAGGTTAGGTTAGTGGGTTGGGTTGGGTTAGTGGGTCGGGTTAGGTCAGGTCAGTGGGTCGAGTTAGGTCTATGTATACACTTCTAGAAGAAGAAAAAAATAAAAAAGAGACAAAGCTCAGCTTGACTCGGCTCGAACAAAGCTCGTTCGGCTTGGATAGCAAGCCAAACTCAAGCTGTTGTTTTGAGCTCGATGCTCAAGCCAAGCCAAGCTCAAGCTAAGGTGTTCATTGATTAAGCTCGGCTTGTGTGCAACTCTAATCACAATGATCAAGCAATCATATCTGTCATTTTGGCAGATAAAGCACGGACAATAAGTGTTACTACCATCTACTCAGTGTGATTTATTTATTTATTTTTATTATGCTACATACACAATTAAGTCAACGGTTTGTTTGGATAGCCTTGGTCTCACTTTCAAAAGAAAAGAGATATAAAAAACTCCACTTTTAAAAACAAAAGCAAACATAAGAAGGACTTTGGACCCACTTTTGAAAGGTCACATGGTGTCTAAATGAGATGATTCTAGCTTTATTTGAAAGGTCGTTGAATTATCTTTCCAATGAGCCTAAAATTGCCCTGATTCGATCTATAGTATGGGAGTTATGAGCATTTTTGTGAGATCAAGGCTGCTGGAACAATAATGTCCACTCCTTTGTTGTAACAGCGATCACTCGTGTAACAATAACAATTGCTCCTATGCGCTCCTGTTAATAACAACAACCAATCCTTTGTTACAACAACAAACAACATTGTAACAAAACAGAGATTATTATTGTTATAAAAATGGTCATAACTCCCACATTATAGGTCAGATCGGGGCAATTTTAGACTCATTGGAAAGATAATTCTTAGACCTATCAAATAGGACTAGAATCATCTCATTTAGGTTATTCAAAAGTGGGCTTAAAGTCCAGCTCTTAGAAAAAGAAAAACTCATCTAAGCCTAATTTTTTGAAGAAGAATAACACATCTTCTAAAAGTGGAATTTTTTTTTATCTCTTATTTCTTTATATCAATTTCTTTCGAAGCAAACTCCTCTAAAAAGATTTTTGTAGAAAGAAGAATAACTCATCTTTTAAAAGTGAAGTTTTTGTTATCTTTTTTTCTTTTATTGTATTTATTTATTAACACAAGATCCATATGCGCAAAATCTTTTAAAGAAAGTAGAACCCAGCCTCTAAAAGTAAAAAAATTGTAATAGTTTTTCCTCTCATTTTTATCCCAACACAAGCCCATTTGGGGTGATCCACTCCTTTATTCTTTCAGCACAGTGCATGAGTGTGTGATGTGTGTAAAAAAAAAAAGGCCCATTTCAGCATATAGGTAAAAAGAATAAAAGAGTTATGTTGGAAATAGTAGTTAGAAAGCATAAAAGATCACCTAAAAAGTTCTCAAAAAACACAAAACATCGGCAAAATGTAGAGGTAAAAGAAGGGTTAGCCATATAGTAGTGATAAAAAGAGAAAGTGTGGAGAAGAAGGTCAAGTGCCATTTTCATCCAGCAAAGTTTAAAAAAAAATAATTATTTAAAAAGGGAGTCTATTTTGGGGTCTGCAACAAACCTCGGGGAGGCCTAAAGAGACTGAAAGCACTGCTTAGCACTACATCCGATCATGGAGTGGCAGCACAGCGTACACCCATCCAAGTCATTGAAGCCATTGAGATCATGTGGACCACATGTGTATGTTGCAAGTGGACCGTTGGGCAATTTCCTTGCGCATCCATTTCTTTGCAAACGTGGCACATCTAGTGAGTGGATCACCCCAAGTTTTGCATGTTTTGGGATATGGCATCTACATAGTTGGCCCACCTTTTGTTTGGTCAGATACTGACTTTATGCTATATGTTCTAAGATTGGACCCATTTTGGATGACCCACACAAAAAAAACCTCCCAAATGGAACGTTTTGTCCCTTCAACATGTGCCTGACAAGTAGAGCAACATTGTAATGGCTATGATCTTAATCATGGAGCACTTGTTGCATGGGTCATCCCATTCTACCAACATCTTGGATCAGTGAAACATGAGCTTACTTGTTCAAACTCCAGACTGAGCATTCTATAATCAACTCGGCAAGCAAGGCTACTCCTTATCTATCCCCTAGTTTGGTTGCCCTTCTATCCTGATTGATTCATGCCGTTCATCTAAATGGTCCACTCTCATGTGTAATATCTCACATTGAAAATATGAGAAAGAGGAATGGATCCAATATGAAGATTTCTACTCTACAAAAGTGCGGCTAAGTGAGTTCAAGTGCATCTAAGTGCATGTAAATGCGCCTTAGCATATCTGAATGCAATAGTCAATGCGCATATGTTCATCTAAGTCTACTATCTTGAATGCACTTAGAAATCTTTCTACAAAGCAATTGATATTCTTGTACATTCCTAAATTTATAACTTTATCAAAATAGTTTATAAAATAATAAACTTTCTAAAAATGCTAAATAACATTTAGGAGTCGTTTCAATGCATGAAAAATCCTTAAATTGTAAAGGACTATAGGTAATCAGATTGCAAGGTTATTCGGGTGCGAGCATTTGCCTATAAAGGCCTAAATAATAAGCATTCTAAAAATGATCAATGACTTTTAGTGTTGTTTCAATGCTTATAAATCCTTAAGATCTAAGGGATTATAGGTAATCAAATTGCAAGGGTTATTTGGATGCCTGTATTTGTCTGTAAAGACTTTATAGACCCTAAACACATTACCTGTATGTGTTTTATCCTTCATGTAATGGATTATTGCTTACAAACCTTGGCGGCAGGACTTTGTGGGGCCCACCATGATGAATGTGTTTTATCCATGCCATGCATCCATTTTGCCAATTCATTTTAGGACATGAGACCAAAATTGAAGCATATCCAAAGTTCAAGGGGACCACGCCATGGGAAATCGAATGCCTACCGATGAAAAATTCTTGGGGGCCACATAAGTTTTGGATCAAGCTGATAACTGTGTCTTCCCTTCATCCAGGTTAATGTGACCCTATGAGCAGGTTGGATGAGAAATAAATATCATCGTGGGCCCTTTGGATGAGAAATAAATATCACTGTAGGCCCTTTGGTAGGGTTCTACTGTGGATGTCATTATCCCCACTATTTTGTGTGGTGTGGTGTGGTCCACTTGAGCTTTGGATATACTTCGATTTTGGTCTCTTGAATGAGCTGGCAAAATAGACGGATGGATGGCGTGGATAAAACACATGCATCATGGTGGCCCCATAGAGTCTTGCCACCTAGAGGTTGATGGAGGCAGGGTCAGCACTCACCGTGAAATAAATCCATCTGTGTCCTTGACCATCAGATGGGGCTGCCTACTTGCTATTGGTAAGTGCTCTGTAGGCGCCACCATGATGTATGCATTATATCCACTCTGTCCGTCCATTTTTCCATATCATTTTATGACATGAAACAAAAAATAGACAAATCCAAATCACAGGTTGACTGCATCACAAGAAACACTGGTAATTGAGTGACCACCATTAAAATCTTCTTGGGGGCACAAAAGTTTTGGATCAAGCTGATATTTTTGTTTTTCCCTTCATTTAAGTCCTTCTAGCCTAGATGGAAAATAAACATTACAATGGGCCCTAAGAAGTTTCTAATGGTAGGCGTATATCACCATTGTTTTCCTATGGTGTGGTCTACTTGTGATTTAGATCTATCTCATTTTTGGGCTCATGCTTTGAAATGATATGAAAAAAAATGGATAAAATACATATATCATGGTTGGGCCCACGGAGCATAAACCGGTAGCAAGGTAGCTACTAGTAGTGTTAGTCGGCAATCTGTGTCCACTCCATGTCATTTTTCAGCACTGTGCAACACTTGACTTAAAAATAATAATAAATAAATAGAAAATAAAAAAGTGGAGGAAAGGGGTGCGCTCGAGTGGTACAATACCACTATAATCATATGATGGTATTGGTAAACTTGATATATGAAGTCTAACTTGTCCATCAAATGCTCCACCTCAAATTGCCTTTGGAAGGCAAAAAAGCAGTATGGTCCAACATTCAAGTGGGTTTGGGAACAATGTGAGAGGGGACACTTCTAATTTACGTAGGACTCACCTGAATTTCAAAACAACCTAAATTTAGACAATATCATTTATCCAGAAAAGATAATGGGTTTTGAATGTCCTGGATTTCATATAAACAACATGGTCGGCCCTTCCGTCACAACTTGTTCCCTTTGTTTAGCCCACCTAATTTGTGGGTAGCTTGCTTCAAAACCCCATAGGTAATAGACTCAGATTTAGCAGTGACCCCTCTGCTACCAAGCTCAAAATTGGTCGGTCCCCACAATGCTTTGTAGGCCCCACCATGATGTATGTGTTTTAATGTTATAGAGGATGTAGCTATGTTTTTACCATTGTTTTTCGAATTTGGGGATTTTGGTACCCTAATCTCATCTCGAATTTTAGGGTTTTTGAAATTAGGGATTTAAGGGCTCTAATTCAAAGTTTGGAGGTTTTGAAATTGGAGATTCTGGTACCCTGCTCCCACTTCGAATTTGGGAGTATTGAATTTGAAATTTTTTGTACCTGAATTCTAAAATGAATTTTGGGGTGTTTAAATTTGGGAGTTTTTTAAATTAGGAATTTTTGTACCCTACTCCCACTCATTCTTGAAATGTGTATAATATTAGGTGCATGCACTCTTGTTATTTCTTGTCTCTGTATGCAGTCCATATCTCCCTCTTGTAATTGATATCTGATATAGATATCCCATATAAGACTCTTATAATGCATACATGGTATTCATGACTCTTGTAGCTATTGTATATGTTGTAACTTTCTTGTATTTGTATGTAGTTCATATCTACCTCTTGCAAGTGATACCTGATTAGGTATACCATATGTGCCTTTTGTAATGCATACCTGGTATTTAATTCATATCCGCCTCTTGTAATGCATACCTGGTATTCAGTCCATATCTATCTCTCGTAACTGTTGTGACTGCTTTAGTCCATATTTGCCTCTTTTAACTGTTATAAATGTTGTAGTTGCTATAACTATTGCACCGTCCACATCTTATGTGACTCAAACTCATTCAAGTTTGTATGCAACATGTGTAATTGTTGTAAATATTGTAATTGTTGTACTATTTGCATCTTATGTGATCCAAATCATACAAGTTCATATGCAACACGTGTGACCGTTGTAATGGTTTGCATCTTATGTGACCCAAATTCATTTAAGTTTGTATGCAACATTTGTAGCTGTTATAAATGTTGTAACTAATGTAACTGTTGTACTATTTGCATCTTATGTGACCTAAATTCATTTAAGTTTGCATGCAACATGTATAAGTGTTATAAATGTTATAATGTGGCTTTATACACTTTACATCGTATGTGACTCAAATTCATTTAAGTTTACAAGCAACATGTGTAACTATTATAAATGTTGTAATTGGTGTAATCGTTATATTGTTTATAACTTATGTGATCCAAATTCATAAACTTTGTATACAACATGTGTGACTATTGTTCACGTTCACTTCAAGAAGATGTTATGGATATGAAAGTCTTTAACAAGTACTTGAAGCTGACTAAGATAATTATGAAGATCAAAATGATGAAGAGGACAATGTTGATGACTTGGATGATGACACATATTTACAAAATTGGAAAGATCAATCTGAGCTCGGTAGTTCGCAATTTACAAATTTCGAGCCCGAAGATTAACTACCCTACAATGATGAGGAAAGTGACGAGGATCTAAAACTTCATGAGTTCACTAGTGGTGATCTAAACTTCTACATTAGGCAAGAGTTCGATGACGTGAAGGCATTCTATGCTGCACTTTGACGCTATTGTGTTATACGTGAGACTGAAGTGTCATACATAAATAACGATCCAAAGCGCGTTACCACAAAATACAAGAAAGATAACTGCCCATGGAGAGTACATACTAGCCTTCGTCAGAATGGGAGAAATTTTATAGTCAAAACACATATGAATGAACATACTCGTACATTCATCAATGATATAGGAAATCAAATGCCTACGTCAGCTTGGGTGTGTACAAAGATTGAATGGATGGTACGCGATGACTTGTATATCAATGTGTATATTTTGATTGAGCATTTGAAGAAACAGTTCAGGGTTCAGTTATCTTATCAAAGAGTGTGTTACGGGGAAGAATTATCCCATAAAAAGATTATCAGATTTGTGAAAGACTCTTTTAAATTGATACCCAAATTCGCTTGCGCTTTCTTGAACTACAACCCAGATAGTATTATCCGGCACCATTATGAGAGTTGTTTATTCAGATTTAGATTTGTGTGCTTACTCATTTCATGATTCAAGTTTAATTTTATATTTGTATGGTTGGTGGTTTTCAAATTTAGATGTTAAATCACTATTTGGATGCTCATTTTAGGTTTTGGTTTCTATCAATACAAGTTTAGTAACGTCCTGAATTTTCAATCCTCGACTCTCAAAAGTACTCGAGCATCTCTAGAAACTCTTTTGATTTAATTATCAAATGTGAGTATATACATTTGATTTAAAATTAAATATCTAGGAGATTTGTACAAAAAATTCAAGCTAAAACACTCCGATTCGATCAAAACTTCTTTTTTTTTTTTATTAATACACACATTGATGTAGGACAGCCCTAAATATGATGCATGCTCTTGAACACAATTATTCAGCGGAAATAAAAGCAATAATAATAATAAAATCTAGCATTAATCATCATAAACTAAGAAAATCATAAAGAAAACATGCAATGGAATGGGTCATCATCACAACCATGGAGTATGGAATTCAATTAATGCATAGGTTGGATCCGGCGAGGGATGGGACCTCCCGATCTTGCATGGCTATACCCAATCGATCAGTGAAGATCACTAGTCCGAAGAATCAGGAAGTTTCTCGGATTAAGGATTTGAAAATTTGGGGTTTTAAGGTTTAGTTTGATTCCCAAGGTTTGATCGAGGAAGGATTGGCAAAACTAGGAAATAGAACGAGAAAGATAATTACCTTGAAGAACTTGGAGGGGCACAAGAAGAAATTAGAAGATGAAGATCAAGGGAAGAGAAGAGACATCACCATGAGAGAGAGAAGAGGAAGGAGGCAACCAAAGGGTTTGCTTTTTATTAATAATCAACTAAATTTCGAGTTTAGGGCTTAGCCCTCTTAAATAAACATTAAAAACAAGTAAAAGACTAAACTACCCTCAAACTTAAGTAAAAAAGGTAAAAGAAAACACTTGCGCAAAAGTTCGGGCGCTCGGTCGGGCGCTCGATCGGGCGGCCGAAGACGTCCAAAAATGTCTAGAGAGTTTCGGGCGCTCGAGAGGCCAAGTTCGGGCGTCTGAAGGCAGTGGTCGGGCGCCCGAAGTCTTCAATTCTTCAGTCCTGTTTCTCCAGTCTTCCTTCACATGTGTCCTCCCTGGATGGGGTCTTCTATGTGTCTGATCACATGTGGAGGGTCTTCAGCTCCTCAATAGTCGCATATCCACAAGGACGATGCTTGTGGTTGGCGCTTTCTTCGTTGGTACA
This sequence comes from Liriodendron chinense, assembly GCA_003013855.2. Taxonomy (NCBI): domain Eukaryota; kingdom Viridiplantae; phylum Streptophyta; class Magnoliopsida; order Magnoliales; family Magnoliaceae; genus Liriodendron; species Liriodendron chinense. Next base: position 256,375 of record PVNU02002543.1, on the reverse strand, counting down.
CTTGAAATGATCTTGTGTCCTCATCAACTCCCCTCGGGTGAGAAAAACTCGACTCTAACGAGTTAAAACTCTTGTGGCGCTCTAGTAAGTCTGGATCAACACGCTGCACTTCCGCTTCAGTCAACCACGTAGATTCAGATGGTGGTTTGTTCCTCCATTTGACAAGATACCTCTAGAAACCTCCATCTCTCGTAGATACTATCTCATCATCCAAGATCTCCTCAATTTCTTCTTTATGGGTAATGGGTAAAGGAAAGGGTGGAAGGGGTTGGGAAGCAAAGTCAGAGTGAGGCCATGAAAGCGACAATGGATCGACAATGGGAGCATGGGAACGGACTAGATCTTCCACATTAAAGTTGGATTAATGTTCATGTCAGATGGAAGGTCAATCCGATACGCGTTGGACCCAACCTTTCGTAATATCTTAAATGGTCCAGTACTGCGCGCTTGTAACTTCTTAGCGACTCCTTGAGAAAATCGCTCTGGCCTTACTCGCACCATTATGTAGTCTCCTTCCTGAAGTTCTTGCGCTCTACGATGAGAATCAACAGAAATTTTATAGTCATCATTTCTCTTATTTATCCGCTGTTTAACATGTGTATACAAATCATGAATATGGCGTGCAAATGCATCGGCTGATTCAGAAGACCTTTGGGTAACAGACATAGGTAAGAGATCTATGGCCATTCTAGGTTTGTAACCACTTACAATTTCAAAAGGACTCAACCCTGTAGACCTATTAACTGACCCATTGTAAGCAAGTTCATCAGTTGGTAAAATTAGGTCCCAAATCTTAACATGTTCACCCACTAGACAACGTAGAGGATTTCCAAGACTACGGTTTACCACTTCAGTTTGACCGTCTGTTTGTGAGTGATAAACAGTAGAGAATTACAAACGAGTTCCCATAATGTGCCATAATGTCTTCCAAAAATAGCTAGTAAATCGAACATCACGATCAGATACTATGGTTTTAGGTAACCCATGGAGACGCACCACACCATCAAAAAAGATACGAGCTACATGAGACGCATCCGACGTTTTCGCACATGGGAGGAAATGAGCCATTTTAGAAAAACAGTCCACCACGACAAAAATGGAATTGTGCTTTTTGATTGTCTTGGGAAGCCCAAGCACGAAGTCTATACTAATGTCCTGCCACGGAGCATGTGACACTGGCAATGGCGTATACAGCCCAGTATTTTGCTTTTTCTGCTTTACCAGTTGACATGTACGACACTGCCCTAAAACTTTGGCTACGTCTCGCTTGAGACTTGTCCAATAGAAACGATCTTCCACAAGGACAATGGTCTTATCACGACCAAAATGGCCAGCTATCCCTCCTGAATAAAGCTCTTAGATGAGGAATTTATGAAGGGATATACAGGGAATACAAAGTCTGTCTCCCTTGAAAAGGAAGCCATCTTTAAGAACATATTCACTCATAATACGCTGGTCACTAGAGAGCGACGCGTAAGTACCCCCAAAATCAGGACATGTGAGGTATTCGTCTTTCAGTTGCTCAAACCCAACTACCTCTACACTCAAGGAGTTGAGCAACGCCACTCTTCTACTAAGGGCATCCGCTGGTTTGTTTTCAACCCCGGCCTTGTGTTTCAAAACAAACGAATATTCCTAAAGAAACGCTACCCACTTGGCATGCCTTGGGTTGAGTTTCTTTTGAGAATTCAAATATCTCAAAGCCTCATGGTCAAAAAATAAGACGAATTCCTGCGGTTAGAGATAGTGTCGCCAATGTCTCAGGGATTGCACTACCGCATAAAATTCTTTGTCGTAAGTGGAGTATTTTTGTTTTGCCTCATTCAACTTCTCACTAAAATAGGCCACTGGGTGTCCTTCTTGACTCAACACTCCACCTATATCGACACCAGACGCATCACACGCTACTTCAAAGACTTTAGAAAAGTCAGGTAGACGCATGACAGGAGCTTCTACCATTTTGCCCTTAATCTCCTTAAAAGCCTTGACTGCGGCTTTAGACCACACGAATTCTCCCTTTTTCATGCATTCTGTAATGGGAGCCATGATCGTGCTAAAACCCCTAATGAACCGACAATAGAAAGTTGCTAGGCCATGAAAGCTTCGCACTTCATGAATGTTCCTCGGTTCTGGCCACTCAACTATGGCCCTGACCTTTTCAGGGTCTGTGCGCATTCCTTTTGATGACACGATAAATCCTAAGAACACGACTTGACTAGACATGAACGCACATTTCTTAAGATTAGCGTACAACTTTTCATTCCTAAGGATGCTACAGACCTGCTTCAGATGTCCAAGGTGTGATTCCTTAGTGGTACTGTAAATAAGATTGTCATTGAAGTACACCACTAGGAATTTTCCATGAACTGGCTTCAAGACTTGTGTCATCACCCGCATAAAAGTACTGGGCGCATTAGTCAAGCCGAAGGGCATGACCATCCATTCGTACAACCCATCTTTGGTTTTGAACGCCGTTTTCCACTAATCTCCTGGGCGTATGCGGATTTGGTGATATCCACTCTTGAGATCAATTTTGGAGAATATAGGGGACCTCGCCATCATGTCAATTATATTATCAAGTCTAGGTATGGGAAACCTATACTTGATAGTAATTTTGTTTATGGCACGGCTGTCCACACACATGCGCCACGTGCCGTCTTTCTTAGGTGTCAACAATGCTGGCACAGCACACGGGCTCATACTCTCTTGGATAAAACCCTTTTGCAGAAGCTCATCAATTTGCCTCTTCAACTCTGCATGTTCTGCAGGGTTCATCCTGTAGTGAGGAAGGTTCGGTAGAGTTGACCCTGGGACAAGGTCAATGGCATGCTGAATGTCCCTCATAGATGGTAACTCGTTCGGTAAATCCTCAGGAAATACATCACTGTATTCCTTTAAAACAGATGTTACCTCATGGGGTAACTTTGATAGAACCTCAGGTGTAGTCTCTCTTGCCACAAGGGCATACACCATGGAATCCTCCTTAGTCTCTCTTTCAAATTCTCTTGCGTTGATTATATGTAGAGACTTAGGCTTGGATTTCCCCACTCCTTTAGGCTCACTTGCCTTCTCATCATTCTTTTTCCCTAGTGTGCTCTCAGGTGGCATAGGGTTAAGTTTGATCTTTTTACTGTTATGCATGAAAGTACACGCATTGGAACGGCCAAAGATCGTGACATCATTATCGAATAGCTACGGTCTACCTAGGATAACATGTCCCACATCCATAAGTAAAACATCACACCATAGGGACTCTTTATATGACCCAAACTCGATGGGGACTAGACATTGATGGGTGACGGGTAGGGATGTCTTGTTAACCCAAGAAACTTTATATGGGTCTGGATGAGGTGTGGGTTTCAGTTTCAAGCGCTCTAAGGTGTTAGTGGAAATCACATTCTGACAACTTCCACTGTCCACTATCACCTTACAATTATTTTCACCACACTTGGCAATAGTATAGAAGATAGTGCTTCGACGCCAGTCAGCACTACTTCTAGACTGAGCTAGCACACGCCTGACTACTGCAAGCGTTGCTTCTCCATCTAACTCTTCATCATCAGTAAGTCCTTCTTCAGGGTGATACTCTTCAACTTCATAATCACCCTGGTCATCTCCACTCTCGTGGGACTCGCCTATAACTAACGCTTTCCCACAGCACTTCATAGGACACTGATTAGACATGTGGCCCAGATTGCCACACTCATAACACCTCACTTGGCTCAAGTTGCCAGGAGCCGCACCAAGAACCCCCTTGCCCTTATCCTCCCTAGGTCTAGGCGGAATGGTCGCCTGTGCCCTAGGTTGACTACCAACATTAGGTCTAGTCCCCTGAGAACTATATCTAGCACTGGAGTCTCAGGGCTTGAAACGACGGACTACAGGAGTCTTTAGATATTGCTCTAACTCCTACACGACTTGATATGCTTCATCCAAGTCCGTTAAAGGCCGAATCATAAGCTTGCGCTAAAGATCCGCACGAAGGCCCGTCTTAAAACACGAGAGCGTTACTAGAGGGTCTTCTTGGATATCACATTGCATCACATATTCTTCAAACTTAGCGATGTAGTCAGCGGTAGACATTGACCCTTGGCGTAAAGATTGCCATTAGTCAAGGAGCTTCTGACGGTATGAGAGAGGAATGTACTTCTCCTTCAACTTCTCTTTCATCTCATACCAATGTGTGATAGGGGCTTTACCAACTCTTTCTATCCTACGCTCGGTGTTGGTCCAAAAGAGCTTGGCCTGACCCACGAGCTTCATCTTAGCAAACCGCATTTGACGGTTTTCTGACATGCCATACCACTCAAAGTAGTGGTCCATGTCAGCAACCCAGTCAAGGAATGCCTTGGGGTCCAAGCGCCCATCAAAACTCGGGGCCTCGACTCTAACACTCTTCATCGCACGCTCATCTGGATCATAGCGGTCTTAATGATCATATGTGGCTCGTGCCTCTCACACAACACCACAACCGTTACTACGATCTCTATCTTCACTACCCCCATGTGTGGCAGCGCTTTCCTCTACGATTCCTCCCTATAAAGAGTTAGAAGACGGTATCCTTAACCTCACCATTCTGTCGCACTTTCAGCTATTAAAGAACTGTCGATGATATCTCATTCACTTTGTTATCCGCTTGTTTATCCACTCATTCAAGTGACCATCCGATCATGCCAACCTAATCAAACTCATATCTATCTTTTAAACTCTTGATCAGTCATTTCGTTAGCGATCAGACATCCTTGATAATTATCTAACCCTAATTGTCTTAGATCCTTGACTATAAGAGCACCTACCCAAACCTGAGAAACATTAGGGCGCTAGATGATTGAATGATTCGAGAGACCAATCAATATATTCAGAACCATCTAGAAATCAGAGTGCGCAGTGGAAGCATGATAGGAATTTGGGGAAGCTTGTAAAAATCGATGTCGAGTACGGATTTATTTTTAAGGGGGGTGGATTGTGATCGCGTCTGACCCGGAATAGTTCAGAAAGTTAAGCGAGAAGTCATGAAGTGAGATTGCCCTCAATCTTTTATCGACGATGCTTAGGAAACTTCGGGGACGAAGTTTGTTTTTAATGGGGGTGGTTTGTAACGCCCCAGATTTTCGAGATTTATTTGAAAATTTTTTAAAATTCATTTTTAATTTATTTTTTTTATTAATTATCGTATATTTACCATTGATTTGCGAATAGCGGGACATCCGTAGGAGATCCGATAGGGGACCCTTTACAAAAGTTGTTTAAAATGATCCCATAAACATCGTAGAAAGATCAGATTTCAAAAATCATGCACTTTTCAGATAATTACGAAAATGCCATAAGTTAAACTTAAGTTAAGATGTCATTTTTAAGTATTATAGTTTCTGACGATCACTTTCATGCAAAACCCTGGATTTAAGCTTTTGGGTACATATTAACCATACACATCAAATTTCAGCCCTTAGATCATAGTAGAAGTGGTCTGATTGTTAAATCAGCCCCTTAACCATTAATTTTCATGTCCATCGAGTGAGGAAAGTAGATGGTTAGTCGTAGTCGAATATTTCTCTTCATATGAGTGACTTGGATCGTCTTTATCATGGACCAATAGTGTGATTTGAGTGCCCCACCTTGGTAAGCATCTTTCTTATGCGCGAAGTTATCCCGTTTTAGAAATTAACGAGTTACCAACTCTTCTCAAATTTGAACCTTTCAATTTACCCACTTCTCACCATCAATCGCTTATCAAATTTGGATAACTTATTATACTCATATGACTACGAGTTTACACAAAATTTGGACCCCGGTCTATAATCCTACACCGTTGAACCACAAAGCCAGCCCCTTCCTTTTCCGCCAAAAGTTGAAATTTCAGATTTAGGTATTTCTCACCATCAATCAACCACTAAATTTTATACAATTGTTTGCCTATCATGACTACATATTGTTTCAAAATTTGGGCCCTGATCATCAAGCGTAAACCGTTAATTGAGATCTAGCCCATTTTAGCACCCGTTAGGCCATTTTCAAGGATCGGCCAATCTAGAATGTGGATCATCAAGAAATTTACGTATTCTAACTCTGTTCTTCGAGCTTGATAAGATGAATGGATTGGAATTGATCATAGATCATCCGAATATTGAGATTTGAGAAACCCACCTCAAGAGGTTGTTACACAAGACCTCGCGTGCACATCCCTTTCCATATTTCTACTACGCACCTCCAAATCCTTCTCCTAACCCTAGCCTCCATGCCCCCAAGAGAGAGAGAGAGAGAGAGAGAGAGAGAGAGAGAGAGTTCTTTCTCATATTTTTTCTAGCTGCTAGGATCTTCTACAACCCTCTTCTTCTAAGTCCATCCTAAGGTGAGGATTTTCCTTCAAGCCTTTCATTAATAATATCACGATTATCATAAGTTCTTTTGTGGCATATGAAATTATTTTATTTTGAGTTATTGATCCATATAACATGAAGTTTAATGTAGGATTTGTAATAAATATCATTATATGGTGATGTGATTCCTTTTTTTAGATTTTTGACTACGAAGCATGTGTATTTGTGTTATTTATTTTTGTGAAATCTATGCCCTTATTTTCTTAGTTCATGTATTACAAGTAACATTGGTTTTCATATTGTGATATGAAATATGTGTATAAGATCATCATATGGACATCCCATTATTGTATACTCTTTGTCCCTAAGTTGGTAAAATTATTCAGTGTAGAGAGATGGAACCCGTGAGAGGTGTCCATGATGGAAGAATATATCTTGACTTAACTGAGAGAATGAAGTGATTGTTTGTTAATGGATCCTTACATGTACATGATGCTTAATTTGATCCATTTACAGTACATGGGTATTTTAATGAATTTGGTCATGATGTACAACATTGGCTTTTTGGGATATGATGAAATCATAAAACGGGACAATGAGTGGACACTAATGGTATACAAATTCTCATGAGCCGGGGTTGGTGCTATGGACACAAATCTCGTGCTGTCGGCCTATGCTGGGTTGCTTGCGACTCCCCATAGTGACCATTGAGTTTTATTTAAATCGGTTGTATGCGAAAACACTTAAATAAAGGTAAAACTAAAGTCATGCATTCACTTGGCTCCATGTGGGTGTACAGAATTGAGAATAGGCTAGAGCGTCCTACTTCTCCCGTACACTGTCACGTGTAGATTTGGGCTATGAGCGTCCCGTTTCTCACGTGGTCGGGCGAAACTATGGGCTTGTGCGTCCCAGGAACCTCTGGTGACTAGTGGCTAGCGTGAAGTCGTAACAGGGAGTCTCCCACTTCATGTATTGTGATTTTAGCCAGGGTGCCTTAGTCAGAGCATGCATTCCATGCATCGCATTAACAAAGATTTTTACTTGATTGTTTTGTTTGAATAAATATATTAATGTATTGCGTTACTCTGAGTTTTGTACATTATTATTATTGATTGTCTTGGAGGAAATATTCCCCACTATGATAGCGTTTAACGCTATCCCAAACACAATTTAGATGATGCAGGTGAAGATCCAGGTAATGAACTCGATTTTCAAGGAAAAGAGTTCGATGTTTGTACAATCACATGGCGAATGACGATGTTAGAGAAACTTAGTTGATGTTTTCATTTATTAAATATTTCTTTTGAGTAGTTGATACATTTATGGAATTGTAATAAGTCTTCAAGAGAAGACATGGTTTTGTATTTTAATTAATCAGTATGGATATTGGTTGGTTCCCTTATTTAAACATTGATGATGACGTAGTAAGTTTGATATAAGAAGATGATAATTGTTTCCGCCATTGTGCTTGAATGCTATATTTTATTATTTGACAAATTAGTTATTCCATAAGTTACTTAGGAATTCGACTGTTGTGTTATACACGAAAGTCAAAAATCTCGGGACGTTACATTAGCCCTCTTAACTAAACATTAAAAACAAGTAAAAGACTAAACTACCCTCAAACTTAAGTAAAAAAAGGGAAAAAGAAAACACTTGCGCAAAAGTTCGGGCGCTCGGTCGGGCGCCCGATCGGGTGGTCGAAGACGTCCAAAAATGTCCAGAGAGTTTCGGGCAGTGGTCTTCAGCTCTTCAGTCCTGTTTCTCCAGTCTTCCTTCACATGTGTCCTCCCTGGATGGGGTCTTCTATGTGTCTGATCACATGTGGAGGGTCTTCAACTCCTCAATAGTCGCCTATCCACAAGAACGGTGCTTGTGGTTGGCGCTTTCTTTGTTGGTACACTTGAAATGATCTTGTGTCCTCATCACACATCCCATTATTAGTACACACACCACACTATTAGTCATTGCAATGTTAGCCACCCCCCACGTTGGGAATCAATACCAGGACCTTAATGTTGAAACAAGGTTATCTTCACTTAGTCAGCCACTATCCTAAAGGTGTGGGTGTGATTCGATCAAAACTTTATAAGATACTTGGATACATGAATTTAACCGTATATACTTCGTCAAATATCATAGATAGTCATCAATTTCTTTTTTATCGTCAAACCCTACATCTGATCCATTGATTTATAAACCTCAAACTACGATTTACTAGAATCACAATTGATTAACCCATATAATCGATTCTCAATGCATACCACCTTAGACGACCATAATCAATGAATTAGATCTTGATTATCCTAAGCATCGAAGTTGGATTGACCAAAACATCCTTATGACATAAGTGGTGTCCTAATCCGATTTATCCCACAAAAAAAGGTAAATAAATCTGTGTTACCATCATAATCCGTTACTTGTCAGTGTACGTAATAACTCATAAAATGATTTACCGAATTCTATTCCCTAAATCATCTAAATGATATTATGAAAGTCTAAAACAATTGTAGATCATCCGTTAGTGGACCCCTAATCACGAAACTATACGGAAATGTTTGCCTTGGTGGACTTGACATTATACTTGGGTCAGATCATCAAGGTCAGCAATCGAATTAAACAACTTGGACCTAAGCTCTAGCACATGACATGTGAGAGCCACCCGGACTTTCTATCAAATTGCCTATAAATAGCAATCCCGCATTTGAAGATTTCAATTGAGTTGAAATTATGGATTTTTCTAGGACAGGAATTAGGTTTTTTCGCTGGATTCGTTACATGCATTGTCAGATTCTTCAATCAATCGATGTCACCCATCAATCAAACTCCGATCTACACTTCAAATTAGAAACCTTAACTGAAATTTTCTTATTCTAATCCAATTCTCTTTTAAATAATGTAAGAAGTTGAGCTTTTTTTTTAAATCTCTAACCCTAATCGATGCTAGAATGTATAATCGAAACTAAATGTGATGACTATTCTCCTAAGTTAGCAATTATCAACTGTTGATGGTTTCGGATAGTGAGTCTGGGGGTTTTTATAGAAATCATATAGATTTGATCATTTGAATGATTCATGTTTATGATTCGTCTGTCTTATATGTTCATTGGATAATATGCTTATTATGATGTATGAATTCAATTGCTTGTTTAAATTGATTTTGTGGAATATGTATTTAGCGCGTTTTCGCACGCCAAGTGTTTGATGAAATACCTAGATGTTGAATTCAATACTTATTGTGAATTTATACTAGTTAACATACTTAAAAGTTAATATAATTGCTTTGCATGGGATTTAAATGTGAAAATTTGTTAATGTATGGACGACTTAACTTACATTGGGCCGTCACAGACTCGTTTGGTTAATTTAGGCAGAACTCGGCTAACTAGCCCCAGCTAAGTCGATTTAGTCGTTGTTCACTCGACTCCATCGAACTAGTCCATTCCAGGGGAAATATTAATTGTGTGAAAGTTGTCGAACATTCTATGAAATTCAAGATACCATGATTCTCATTGTCATATAATCACCATCATTAGGCACCCGTTTCTCTAACGACCTACTCGTTAAAGCCCATGGGTCAGGCATGGTGTTATGGGTCGTTGTGTATGTGTGTTGTCTTTGGCTTGTGCCGGGTGACGAGCCCCCCAGTTAGCCTTGATCATATAAGGTCTTGTGCCTGCCATCTTTATGTCGATCTTGGGTGGTAACCCATTACCTCATTATTTCAAGTCTTGGGCTAGAATCATTGATTGTGGAGTTCAGGTGACGAACGTCAATGGAATGGAGCCGGATGACCTTGGTGACGAGCCAATAATTTATTTCTACTTGACTCGTGATATAATTGTGGTATGCTGGTTTTGTCAATACTACTGGTTGAAGACAGACTAAATAAAAACTTTACAACTATGCATGCACCACATAGGTATTTAAGTGTCTAGTTACCTTCCTGGTTATATTAGTCCTGACCCTTTATGCATCGTACAATCGTTCAAGTGTTTGGTTTCCTCATCGTCATGCCAGCCCTTACGTCATACAGGATTTACCACGGTTCAGGTGTCTGGTTGCCCTTCTGGTTATTTCAGCCTTGACCCTTTTATTTTGCACCATCATTTTGGAACATAACATTTGCACATCATGATTGCATGCATTATTCAACTAGAATAGAAAAATATTTGTGATGTTATACCTCATTACGTGTTTTGTAATGATGTGCCTCATTTCTTATGCCTTATTTTGCTTTATTATCGGTACTTAATTGTATTAATAACTTGTTTAACTTATGATATGGTAACACTGAGTATGATTACTCACTCCCACCTAAGGGGTAAAACAACTGGGAGTGATATTGTTTATATTGACCTTGTGTTCATCGGGTCACATTTTTATTTTGTTGACAAGTAGCGTTAGGATGTCATGCCTATCTTTTCAATCTCACCTTTTGGACGTGAAGACAGTGGATTTAGATTCGTATTACATTCTTTTTTGGACATGTATATAATTGAGCTCCAATTGAGTAGACTTCATAGTTGTGTGATGATTAAATGTATTTACACTTTAAATTCGAACTGTTTATACGCTATTTAACTTAAATCTCTATTTATGTGTTAATGTAATAAATTTGCACCATTAAACTACGCTTCCGCATTAAAAGTGGCGCCTGAAGAATCGGAGATCATGGATGTACCCGACCCTTGATTTATGAGGTGTGATGGGTTTAAAATGATTATTTTGTTTGTTCATTATGGTGCATGTTTTATTTTTTATTTTTTTATACTCATTTCAGGTTATAGTTTGTAACGTCGTATAGATTTGAGGTTTAGCTTGATCATCACAGTTTGCAGTCTTAGATTTGTTTGGCTGTTTGTTTCAAGTTTCAGTTTATAAGCAATTTATGTTCTTTTCTATAACATGCTGTACTTAAGAGCCGAGTGATGGGCAAGATGTATGAGCAAGGTGACTGCAAATTTTTCTTCTATTTTCTATTGTTGTACATTATTTAGCTTGATCATCATAGGTTTAGTCTTAGATTTGTTTGGTTGCTTGTTTCATGTTTAAGTTTATAAGCAATTTCAGTTCTTTTATACGGCAGGTTGTATGTATGAGCAGGATGTGTGAACGGAGTGATACCAAATTTTCTTTTATTCCCTATTGTCGTATATTATGTAACTACAAACAAAATAAGTTGTACTTAATTTTTTTTTCTTGATTACCTTCACAACAACTATTTCTAGATGTATTTACTTTCCTTATAATATTTTATTGATGTGGATTTATGTGTGTGAACTAGTATTGAGTGGGCCCCATTATGGTGTATGTGTGTGATCTTACCCGGTCATCTGTTTTCACATCTTATATCAGGCCCTTATGTAGAAATCGACCATATTAGAGCAAGACATGGCCCACAATAGCCAGACTACATCCAACAGACCCCTAACCTTTTGGTGGGCCCCACCTGTATTTATGCGTGTAATCTGCCCCATCCATTTACTTTGGCAACTCGTATTGTGACTTCACGCAAAAAAATCAGCCACATCTAATCCATATTCGGCCCACAACAATAAAATAAAATTCAAATTATGAACACCATTAAAATATTATTGGGACACGAAGAATCAATACGTGGGATGGCTTTATAAAATAAATGGACTGCATGGATCACTTTATATGCTAAAAAATATCTGATCTTGATTTGGTCCACAACAAGAAAATCAAATTTGGATTATGCATGAACACCGTTTAAACATTCATAGGATGCAGCGAATCAGTACGTGAGATGGCCTTACAAAACAAATGGACGACATGGATCACTTTGTATGCTATAGAATGAGCCACGAACTCTCTTACAAAAGCAAGCACAAAAATTTGACGTTCAACTATGAATATAATTAGCAACAAGGGTAAAAAGTCCTTTTGGATACCTTAACGACGCGTTTTCTTCTGAAATTGTTAGTCGAAGTTAAACATACTACTTCTGCATCGTATTTTTAAATGGTAGGCGTGGATTCGTTCATATTTCAAAATGAGGTGTGTATTCGAAAATATACCAAAACATAGGTGAATTTTCATAATTAACTCTAAATTATACAATTCGCCTCAGCCAAGTAATAAAACTTACTACCGAAGGCCAACTCTAATGGATCTTCTAATTGAAGAAGACATTCATCGTCGACAATGGCATTATGGTGATGACACTATCCATGAATGGAATGTAAATGGTGTAAGTGAATATTAAGTATTTGAAACTTACCGAAACATGTTTCTTCATACTACTGCATATACTTTTGCGGGGAGTACTCTGGTTGAAACCTTTTCTCTCCTTGTATTCTATTTATGTGTTTTGTCCACTACATCCATCTATTTTACTAGATCATTTTATAGCATGAGCCCAAATATATCCAAATCTTAGGTGGACCGCACCGAAGGAAACAATGGTGATTGAACACCAAACAATGATGCCACTCAAGTTTTGGATTGAGCTTATATTTGTGTTTCCCCCTTCATCCAGGTCTTTTTTACCTAATCAATAGGTATGATGGCAAATAAAGTTATAGTGGCCTTTAGGATTTTTTTTTTGCTTTTGTTTTTGTTTTGTTTTTTTTAACCCTCAATCACCACTGTTTTAGTTTGGTGTAGTCTACCCCAAGTTTAGACCCACCTCATTTCTATGCTTATGATCAAGAAGAAAAGGATAAACAACGTTGATAACACAACATGTACATCATGGGAGGGCCTATAGAGCTAGTAGGCACCTCACTATTGGCAGCACAGGCAACCAACGTACCTCATTTTAAGGCGTTAGCCCAAAACAAGGCATCTCGAGTGGACCCCACCATAGGAAAAAGTGGTGATTGAACGCCCACCATTGAAAACTTTTTGGGGTTGCAAAAAAGTTTTTGATTAAGTTGATATGTGTATTTTCCCTTCATCTAAGTCTTTGTGACCTAACATGTTTGATGGCAAATAATTAGTATAGTGGGCCCTATGAATTTTTTAATGGTGGGCCTTTAATTGCCATTGTTTCCTATGGTGGGGTCCACTTGAGGTTTGGATCTGCCTCATGTTTAGGCTCATGCTATTAAAATGAGCTGAAAAAAATAAATGGACAGCATGGATAAAACACATGCATTGTGGTGGGGCCCACAACACCAACCGGTACCACAATCTCGGTACTGGAGGTGTTGTTACCACTTCTGAGTCCCTCTAGCTCATATGATAGGAGGGTTAGGTTTTATTTTTACATCACATTGGCCCTACATCTGGCCGATACAATCGCAGTATACAGTGATATCAATGCCACAGGGAAATTGTCCCCTCCTCCCTCAAAACCCCAATCATTTGGATGCCTGTAAAATCATTAAGTTGTAATCCGATTACATGTAAAGTATTTACAATTGGTTTTGCTTGTCTTTAAGTTGTAATTTGATTACACACAAATAGTTGTTTATGCTTGAATAACTTATAATCTGTTCACAAATTGTAATTGGGTATTCACACATGATGGAGTTTTGGAATGGTAAATCCTTTAGAAACCATCAAACAACATATGAAATCTTCATTTAAGGTGGATTATTGGGATAAATCCAACTCAATAAAGCTTGTGGCTGATCTTTATCTTAAACCAATCATTTAGTGACACAAAATTCAAATTTCTTTTTATGATGAGAAACTATTACATATAAATAATTAACTATAAAATAATATTAAATTAATAACAATTAATAGGTTTAAAAATGTCTTTGTAATCTAAATAAACATAGCCTAGTATACATCAATATACAATGTTCATCTGTTTATTGGCTATGGGCCACTCAATTGATGATTAGGATCATTGGATTCAAACTTTTCAATTGATGGCCATCAAAAGTTATGATTAAAAAAAAAATCCGTTGGATAGACATGACCCTCGTATAATTAATCTACAACGGTCATCCATTTATTGGCCATGGGCCATCCAATCGACAGTTAAATTCGTTGGATCAAAATCTTTCAATTGATGGCCATCAAAAGGGGCCCATGGGGCTCACCTAGATATATGTGTTTTATCCAAGCCATCTATCCATTTTGAAAGATCATTTTAAGTACAGTTGTACACAAGTTGAGTAAGCTCGGTTTACTCGCTCGACTTGACTCGGAAAAGCTGACTCGACTTGGTTTGAAGCTAGGTTCGGACTGAGTTGAGCCGATTTTTGGTACTAGAAAGAAAGCATTCTCCTCTCCTCGTTTAGTTCGAAACCGCTCAAAAGTTGAACAAAATCTGTATGTCTAGCGTTTCGCATTAACGAACCAATAAGAAAATCAAAGATCTCCACTCCTTCTCCTGCGTCTTTAGCGTATGCAACCCGGAAACATTTGAACCAAAAACCCACCGAGTAAACTTTCTTAGAGCTTCGTCTCTTGGGATGCCCAAGCTCCATATGAGCCATGTAGACCATCCACAAGCATCATAACTAAGAAAGAACAATCAGACAACGATATGCCATTGAAATGGCTATCATTTTTCTCGTTCAACTCAGCTCAAAAACTTATACTAGAACTCATTTGATCCTTCATCGAGTCAGACAGCTCGGCTCGAAGCCGAGTCGAGTACCAAGCAGGTGGTGGCTGCTGGCCAAGCCGAGTTAAGCAGGGCCAAGCTTGACTCGGATCAACTCGTGTACAAAACTAATTACGAGCGAAAAATGAGGTGGTTCAAAAGCTAAAGTGTACCAGACCACATGAGGCAGTGGTGACAATGAACCCCACCGTTGAAATCTTTGTACGGTCGAACCTGTTCACAAGGTCACATAGACCTTGAAAGGCAAACATAAATATAAGCTTGATCCAAAACTTCTATGACCCGAGCAGGTTTCCAGCGGTAGGCATTCAAAACCCACTGCTTCCTGCGGTGTGGTCCACTTGAGCCTTCGATCTACATCATTTTTGGGCTCACGCCCTAAAACGATCTTTCAAATGGATGGAGGGCATGGATAAAGCACATACATTACGATGGGCCCTACAGAATCCCTGATAGGACCGTCCGTTTTGAACTAGCTCCCGGTGGGGGTAGTACCCAACCCCCGCCCAACTGCTTTGTGGGTTTCTTGCATTCGGGTTTCCAACCCTAGCAGCAATAACCAGGGAGAGAGAGGAAACATTCAGGTCCAGAAACTCGCCGGAGAAAAAAGTACGTTCTTCTCCTTCTTCTTCTTCCGCTTCCGCCTCTTTTTGTTTTTGTTTTTTTGTTTTTTTTGTTTTGGGTCCTTGCATAGCCGTTGGAAGATCCGCAACTCTCCCCGTATTGAAATTTTTCAAAAACTAGAGCCGTTGACTGATATCCCTTTACCTGTAATCTGAAACACGGTGCTTTGTCATGTTTCAGATTACAGCTTACAGCCTGCAATCTGTTTACAGGCAAATACACCCACTCAAACGCCCCATGCAATCGGATTACCTGTAATTGGATTACCACTTAATGATTTTACAGGCATCCAAACGACCCCTAAAAGCGGAGCCGACAGCGATTGCAGAATTGCTTCAAGCCAACAAAATCCGAGGTTTGTCCATCAAATTCGAGTTCTTCCTCTCATCCTTTGTAGCTTTTTATCTCTTACAAGTGGGTTGCACACCTTTCATTTGGTGGCCCACCATCCATTCATCTCCTGCATGGGGAAATACCAACCCTTCGATGGTAGCAAATCAGGCTGCTGTGTTCATATATTTTCCAAGATCACCATCTCATATGAAGTATGACAGTAAAACTAAAACGAGAAAAAAATATGTATGCCTACCTGTTCGTACGGTTAGGATTGAATGAGGTGCTGATCAACTAAAAACGACTAGCTTAGACGGTCTAGATTCACAATTCGAAGCTGCAATGGGCGCCATTCCAGATGATTTGGGAGCAATGTATCTCTCTTCCTCTCTATTGAAAAGCAATTGGTCAATCCTTAAGGCATCTTTAGCTGCTGATTTAAAAAGATTCCTGCCTTTTTCACTGATATGTGCTACAGGTGGTGCCAACGCATGCTGGATCACAGCCAGCGGTTCAGATTGATTCCACTATTGTGGCTTAGGTGCACATCTGATTGATGTGATTTTTGACGTGGGCATGCTGCATCCGATATTCAGCTTGGATTATGCACATGTGCGATGAAATCACACGTGTGGGACGCCCAAAATGATTTTCTGCCACAATGCCCAAGGGTTGTTCAACTTGTCCTTGCTACCATGACAGTCGTTTTGCATCATGGTTTAAGAATCGAACTAGGGTGATGTGACTCATCTGGGTTGACTTGGAGTCAGTAGCAGCCCGTCTGGACAAGTTACCCCTGGCTAGGGAGAGGCAGGCCCATTCAGCCCCGACTTAGGCGAGTCCCAACTTGATTCATGACTGATTGAATTGGTCCTTGGTTTGAGTTTTTAACCATATTTTGCATAAAAAAAAAGAAATGGACGAAAATGGGGGCTTCCAAAACAAGGTATTCCATAACAGTAATGGTGGCCATAATGGTCACCACCATTATTGTTATGGTATGGGCTGTAACATCATGGCACTTTTTTTTCTCGTGTGTGTGGAAAAAAATCTGTATCGATTGTCATGGGTCGTTTTCTTTGTAATGACCATTATGACCTTGTAACACGTAACAGTTGCCACCGTTACCATTATGTAATGGCTGTTACGGCACACCTTGCTCCAAAGAGGCCCTTAGAGTGTTGTTGAATACATGCGAGTGTATATACCATGAACAGTTTTTGGCGTATTAGAGAAAAAGAAGCACCAAGAGAATGTCCTGTTTTACAGACTTAACTGCCACGCTAGATTTGAAATTTGGGACCCCAGAATGTGTAGCTAATAACCCTTTAGCATGTGTTTAGAGTGTTAATTAACAGGTGCTAGTGAAATGGCCTGGTTTCCAATCTTCGTCTTATTATAGAACCATCACTTGAAGTAAAATATACAACATCCATCATCTATCACATGTCCCACAACACAAAGGTAGGGCGCCATGGACACTCTGAAAATCTTAACCTCTGATCAAATGGTCCATGTAATGCTCATGGCAAAATTAGTTTAAAGTTTCAATATTAACCATATGATGATCCCAATCCTACAGTCGATTAGTAGCCAGTAAATAGATGGTTAAGAAAGAAATTGTAGTGACAGTCTACAGTTAATGGAATAAAGGCCAGTGATTTGATGGCACTGCAAACACAAATTCTTGATTACTTAACATTAGATCTATACAAAAGTTACTCCAAACAAAATAGACGACCAATCTAGATTTAACTAAACTGAGATTAGATGATCGTAACCTTTTCTTCCTTTCAGTTTGAAAATCATTGGACCCTTATGGATTCATGTCAGAAAAAAGAAGTCTGTACCTATGATTTGATGGAGATGATTGAGATGATGAAGTTGAAAGCTGTAGATGTCCTTGTTTGAGTGGACAAGATCCACTGTAGATGGCCTCCCTTTTCTTACGTGGAGATTCTTTTTATAAAAGTAAGTTAGAAACTGCAGCAGTTTTGATTCTCCTCTTGATTAGGTTTTTGGGCTAAAATTAAACTTTAGCCCATCATCTCTCTTCTTATGAACATGCTGTATATGCACGAAGCAAGGGTTAAAAACAGTCTTATGATTACCATGACAGCCTACTGGCATTTCTGTTTTAAAATGGAAGTGGCTATTATGAAATGAAAGAAACGTGAAAAACAGAAAACATAATGTTTAGGCCATGGGAAATAACGGCATCCTTTTCACCAAAAAAAAGAAAAAGAAAAGAAAAAGTGAAAGAAAAAGGAAAAAGCGCATGGTAACTCATAGCAGTGCTATATTTGAAAAAATGGTTAGAGCAAATAATGGTCACTATCGAGAAAAAAATGGTCACCAATTTTAAAATAACACCTGTTAGCGCAATGTACAGTTAACGTTCTTGCTGTGACAGCTGTTACATCTGGTGGTATGACTTTTTTTTCCCTTCCTTTCTTCCCTTAAAACTTGGTGCTCATGCAAGGGCTTGGTAATCTCCCTTTTTCTTCTGCAAATATTAAATTGTTTCTCATCCGTAATATTACATTGATTTTCATCCATTAGAAAAACGAAAAATTCAGCATTTACCCCTCCCTTGCTATCTACTAGACAGGTGCATTTATTTTGTATGTTTCTATTGTTGTTTTTTACATTCTCATTGAGTGTATGTTATATTATGTGCAATTTTATATACCAATTGTTTAATGTGCCGAATATCTCTCTGGAATTTGTTCAGGATATGTTTGTTTGCACCATTATGCCTTTAGATAAACAATGAATCTTCAGGAAAGGAGACAAGTCTGAAGCTAACCTTAAAACACATCCCTTGTTGCAGTGGTGGATTACTTGAAGATGTAAGCTATTATTTTTCTTCACTCTATTCCTACATCTCTGTTCTGAAATATCCTTGAGTATGTTTGAAAGTTATCATATTTTCATCATTCCTCATTTTCAGTTGCTTTGGTACCTTTCCTTATTGCAGGGGTATTATTAACTTGGTACTCCGTTGTCCCAAGAGCTTTCATGGACTAACGACAGATCCTCAGCCAGACTGGGGTTGGGATGATATCATCTCAGAGTTAAATGTATTAGAACAAAAGCTCAGTGATTCTTCGGGTGGTTGCCCACTTTCAACAAGGACGAAGTTTCCGTAAGAAATTTTACTTCTTTCTCTTTATTCTTTGTGCTTGACAAAGAGTTTTTTAACCTTGAAAGAAAGCATTCTAAAGATAGAACTTCCTTGATGTGTTTGTTTCAAAATACCTTTATGACTTGCAATTCTCAGTGTTGGTAATATATTATGAAAGCACGATCTATATTTTAAGTTTCTAACACTTCAATCATAATTTTGAATAAGATATTTGCTTCTTGCAAATGGTTTCTATTGTAAATTCTCTGTGGCTTCTGTCTTAGTGCATTTTTGAATCCTGTGGATGGCCATAGGAGTCACAAGGCTTTTGTAATGCGGGTCTCGGATGATGAGATGGAGGATACTGAGAGCAGTGATGAAGATAGTCATAATCAAAGATCAATGACTGGCAGGCGATTTGCATGTGGTGAACTTGATTTGAGGTAGATAATTCTGGCATACTTTTCTCTGTATGCACACATGTATAACAAACACAAAATCTATGGAGCTTACTTGTATTTGATGCAAATAAACATCTGGTACATTTTTATTTATTTGAAAAATGGTAATCCATGTGCTGTATGTATTGTATGAACATTTCTTGTTTATACTTATTTGAGATCGTCTGTTGTTTCTATTATTTTTTTCTCCTGTTGGATCAAGTGATCCCTGGGTTCATGTAGTTGTTTGTATTATCACATGTTTGGAGAGTTTGTTGCTTGTTTCTCCAGCTCATAAACAACAGAATGTCTTGTGTGCAGTTTGTTAAGTGCAGAATTGGTATGGTACGGATAGTCCAAATATATTTTTTGGGCCAAATGACATTATTTCTTTGAGAACTTCCAGGCTTTGCTTTTGCCCCTCTCAGTGCTCTAGATTCTTTGCGAAGTAACAGGAGGTCGGCTTAAATTAGTTGATGTAAGAGCTGGATATAGAGCACACCTTATAAATAACTTGTATTACCATCTATTCAACTTAATCCCAACACACCTGAATGGTAGTAATCATCATCATCTAAACGTTATCCCAACTAATTGGGGTCATCTACATGAATCCTTTTCTGCCATTCCACTCTATCAAAGGGCCTTTGGAGTGTCATATTGTCCGGATTCGTAAAGATATGGCAAAAATTTGATGCTGGCTGCTGACTTGACGCAATTCTTCTTCTTCATCCGGGCTTTGGATTGTCAATGAGAGCAAAACTCCCACAGGCTTTATGTAATAGGCTATTATATAGGTTGATTACGATTAAACGCTATCTAATGATATAATACTTACTATGTAATAGGCTATTATATAGGTTGATTGTGATTAAATGCTATCTAATGATATATTACATAGTTTGATTGCAATCAATGAGTCAAAGGTAGTAACGACGTGTTATTTTTTTCTCTAACAGGAACTAAAAAGCAATGTGGTATTATACAATGCTCATGCCAAAAGCTTGTACGCCACCAGTTGGGTTTCAGTTCAACTGGCCCCAATGATTTAGTGCTCCTAGCTCCTAACTGTTGATATTATGGGCTCCACTATGGATGGACCAAACCCGAAAATATCAACCCACCGTTCCACATCATGAATTCTATTGATTGAAAATGCCTCCCTTCTTTCCCACCAATGAGTTTTTGTAGATTCATCTAGGCAAACTTGGATGACTTTAAACTTTGTTGAAGGATTCCCCAAAGATATGAGCTGATGCAATCAATGCAGTAAACACACGGATGTTTTGCTCAGATTGGGACCCCCCCCCCCCCCCCCCCCCCCGAGCGTGCACTGTGCAGCACTGTTCGAACATGCGCACTTTTCAGGCATATGGACACATTGGTTAGCACCAGTGTTCAAATTGTTGGCGAAATATCGATAATATCGATGTCGCCAAGCCAGTGACACTGAAACCCCTTTATTTTCGTATCTCTTCGAATTGTCGGCGACTTTTTTCATTTTTGCCGATAAAAATGGTTATCCGCGATAAATTTGCATGAGTTTTGGAGAGTGCGCTAATACGAAAACAAATTGAGAAAAAGGAAAAATCTTTCAGATCTATGTAAGGGAGTGGTTTTTGGTACTTGTAGATGCCGTTGTTCTACATGTACAAAAAAACCTTCTTTTTCCTTTTTTCCTTCGAATAGATGATAGATTTGAAAAAGAACGGTGATTTCGGCGACAAATTTATGTAGATTTCCTCGCATTGCAAACAATTGAAGATTTTCTCGTGGAAGAGGTCTTCGATTCAGAATCTAGGGCTTGAGAAATGGTCGGGTTCGACGCCCTTCTTTTTGACTTTAGGGCTTGAGAAATGGTCGGTTTTGACGCCCTTTTTGTTTCTGACTTACGCACGCAAGTCATGCAACTCCGTGGGCGATGAATTGGTGATGTGCATGACTCTTGGGGCCCACCTCAATGTATGAATCATATATCATTCATTCATTTTCCCATGTCAATTTAGGTCATGGGCTGAAAACTTAAGTAGATCTTAATCTCAAGTGGACCGCACCACAAGAAACTGTTGTCATTGAACACCACCATTAAAAACTTCCTATGGTCCACCGTAATGTTTATTTCCCATCCAAGTTGTTCATAATGTCACATAGACTTGGATGAAGGAAAAACACAAATCTTACCTTGATCTAAACTTTTTGCGGCCCACAAAAAGTATTTAATGGTCATTGACCATTGTTTCTTGTGTTGTGGTCAGTAGTGCATCTGAGAGTTGGATCTGCTTCATTTTTTGGCCCATGCCCTAAAATGAGCTCGCAAAACGTATGAACGACTTAGATATACAATACATACATTGAAGTGGGCCCCACAGGCAAGTCCCGTCCCACCCAATCGCTGGAAAGGATGCAGTTTGGCTAGTGACGCTGGTAGTAGCTAAGTGGCTACTGGTCGGTGCTCTGTGGGCCCCGCCATGATGTATGTGTTTTATGCATGCTGTCCATCCATCTTTCCAGATCATTTTAGGGCTTGATCCAAAAAATGATGCAAATCTATATCTCAGGTGGACCATACCACAGGAAAATAGTAGTGATTGAATGTCCTAAATTAAAAACCTCCTAGGGCCCACTGTAATGATTATTTGACATCCAATCCGTTGACTAGGTCATACAGAATTGGATGAAGGAAAAACAATTATCAGCTTGATCCAAAACTTTTGCGGCCCTCAATAAGTTTTTAATGGTGGGCGTTTAATCAAAACTGTTTCCTGTTACGTGGTTCACTTAAGGTTTGGATCTGCCTCATTTTTGGGCTCATGCCATAAAATGATATGCAAAACTGTATGGATGGCATGGATGTAAGACATATTTCATTGTGGACCCACAGTAAGGGATCCACCCAAGTTGCCCTGCCTTTCCAGGCCTCTCTAGCGATACGCGGTTTGGTTACTGATGCAACCGGTAGCGAGTGGCCACTAGTGGGTGCTTGTGGGCCCCACAGTGATGTATGTGTCTTACATCCACACCGCATCCCTTTTTACCGATCCTTTTAGGTCATGATCTAAAAAATGAAGCAGATCCAAATCTCAGGTGGAGCACACCACAATAAATAGTGTTTATTGAATATCCACCATTGAAAACTTATTGGGAGGCACCATAATGTTTATTTGCCATCCAACCAGTTGATAAGGTTGAAAAGACATGGGCGAAGAGACCACACAAATATCATATTGATCTAAAAATTGTGGCCCACAAGAAGTTTTTAATGGTCAATCACCATTGTTTTTTGTTGTGCGGACCGTGTTGTCCACTTGAGATTTGGATATGAATCATTTTATGGATCATGCCCTAAAATAAGCTCTCAAAGCAGATGGACGGCGTGGATGTAAGTTACATGCATCACGGTTGCCCACGTAGTTAGGGATCCAAGATCCATTGAGGATCCAAGATCCACTTAAGTCGATGGATCCGGACCATGTCCTAAAATGATCTGGCAAAATGGATGGACAAGGTGAATTTCTTCTCACAAGCATGACAGTGGGCTCCAGCTAGCTTCAACCTTTAAGAAGTTCAGACAAAAAGGCTTTCAATGATAGTTTGGCAGATCGAGAGGTGTCATCCACCTTTTTTTTTGTTTTGGGATTTGGATCTACTTCCTTGTTTGGCCCACCTGGGATTTGGATCTGCTTCATTTTTTAGCGGTGTTGCCATAAACCTGGGATTTGGACCCGCTTCATTTTTTGGGCTCGTGCCATAAATTGGATGGGATGGGGTGGATGGTTGCATGCATGGGCGGAGCCACGTATTGGGGGGGGGGGGGGGGGGGGGGGGGGGGGGGGGGGGGGTAGGGGTATTTATTTAATGAAGTCCTATTATTTTAATGACTTGTGGTCCACTAGAGCTTTGGATTTGCATGATGTTTGAGTTCATGCCCTAAAATGAGCTCGAAAAAATGGATGGATGGCATGGATGAAACACATCCATCATGGCCTATTCCATGGACCTCGTCCACTTAGACATGCAATTTTAGATAACAGGGGGCAGCGGACGCCGATTTCAGCCCAAGCCTTCCGCGGGGAATTCCTGCCTGGAACCTAGTTGGGGCCTACTTTGATGTTTGTGAGAAATCCACCCCATCCATACGTTTTGTGATTTCATTTTAGGACATGAGAATAGAAATGAGCTGGATCCAAGACATAAGTGGGCCGCACTAAAGGAAAAAGTGGGTAGAAAAATTCCTACCGTTGAAACCTCCTTGGGGTCAACAGTGATGTTTCTATGCCATCCATACGGTTCCTAACATCATTCCCACTTGGATGAACTGAAAACACAAATATTACCCTGATTCAAAACTTCTGTGGCCCACGGATATTTCAACTATGGATGTTCAATCCTCTCGTTTTCAGCCCACTTGAATCTTGGATCTGGCTCATTTTTTCTCTCATGTCCTAAAACAAGCTGAAAAAATGGATGGACGTGGTGGATTTTTGACAAACATCACGGTGGGACCTACCCAGGTTCCTACTTCGGGAACTTGCTGGGAAAGGCTTCCCTAAGAAATACTATACCCCACGAGAGCGGATTAGGTGAGACCGCGGCCTCACCCAAGACCGTGCAGCCCTTACTGCGGGGCCCACCTTGATGTATATATTATGTATCTATGCGTTCATTTGTTTTTCTAGATCATTTTAAGATATTATTCGAAAAATGAAACAGATCCAATTGTCTGTTGGATCATACCATAGGAAACAGTATTTATTGACCATTAATGGGCAACATAAGTTTTGGATCAAGATGATATTTGGTTTTTCCCTTCATTCAGGCTTCTGTGAGCTTATCAACAAATTAGATGGTAAATAAACACAACAAATACATTAATATGCGCCCTAAGAAGTTTTTAATGGTAGAACAGTCAATCACCTATGTTTCTTATGGTATGGTCCACCTGATAATTGGATCTGCTTTAATTTTTGTGATAATGCCTTCAACTGATCTGAAAAAATGCATGGACAGCGTGGATACATAATACATACATCAAGGTGCCCCCACTGCAACCCCGGGCTGCACTCTTGGGTGAGGCAATCCGGCCCCACCAGACCTAGTTCAATCACAAACGATTGCCCCCTCTGGAAGAAAATCCTGGCTCCACCCCTGGTTGGATGGATGGATGGTTGGATGGATGGATGGGATGGGATGGGTGGTTGCATGGATGGATGGGATGGACGGATGAATGGATGGGATGGTTGGATGAAATCGATGGATGAAACTTATTATGTATGCATTATTTCTGCAATTTTCATATTCCTAAATATGCAAATATGTGTATTTAGACATCTCCTGAAGTTTCACTGAAAAATTCCACCGTTTTCCCCATGTTTTCCTCTTTTTCTCTGCATTTCCGGTTATCAACAATAACAATATTATATCTTTATCTCCGGCTAGCGAAACTTGTAGCGATACCGGCAACTCGAACACTGGTTAGCACAATTATGATATCCTATTTTACTGCTGGCAGTTGCTGGTTTCCTTTGATTTAATTTCCTTTTGTTTAACAAACTTGGTTAGCAAGCACAGTACAGAAGTGGCCCATACACAGCTTATATCTACAGGCCATATGTATGGTTCTGTAGTAAAATAGAGAAGAGGCCTGTACACAGCTTATATGTTCAGGCCATACGTATGGTTCTGGACATGTTGCTTTCAATAAAATCAAGAGTTTTGCTTCCGGCAATTCGAGTGTTTCTTAAGATGAGTGATTCTTTTTTTATTTTATTTTATTTTTTTATTTTATTCCTAGTGGTATGATGCCCTAGGTGGCTGTTCGAAGGTCACTTCGACAGTCCCTTTTATCTGGTGCTAATTTTTTTTCTTTTTATTTTTTTTAAATCTAGTGTTGACTTCTGCTCTTTTTTTGTTTTTTTGTTAAATCTAGCGTTAAATCTAGTGTTAAATCAGGATTTCTTGGGGATGTAATCGAGTCGCCATCTTGGCAACTCTCTGCTCTTTTGTTGGTTTTTGTTCCTTTGCGCTCTTTCCAATAAAATCTTTGTTGCCTTTAAGAAAAAAAAAAGAAAAAAAAAACTTCAGCGTATGCATTGAATTTTTTTTTTTTTTGCTACTCTCCTGGTACTTTCTCTACTTCAGCTGCTTCCTATTAAGTTGGAGTTGATATCTGCTTGGTGCTGGATCATGGGTGCCACTTTTCTTAAACTGATGCTAGTGCATAGAAATTGATGCACAACTACATAACTACACACTTGATTCTATAAATTGATGTTACTGAGGGGCATCATTTTCACATAGCATCCATTATTGAGCTATCTGTTGGCTAAATATAAATGCCAGCTAATCTCTAACCAAAGAGATTTGAGTTTCAGTTTCTATATTGAGGCAGTGTCTATTCTGAAAGGATGATACCCTATGAATTTATCTCTAATAAGAACATTTAGACTTGTCATATGGAATTTTATATGAAGTAAATACTTGTAAGAGCCATTTGGTCATATTTTTGTTTCCATTTTTGTTCAAATGTTTTTATTTGAAGATTTTTTTGGCCAGTGAAGATTTGTATTTCATGCACCCATAGTTATTTCCTGGGAAACCTTTAGAGCTGGCTTGTTTGCTCTGGATTTGTATGTAGCAATCATATGTCCATATAATTTCCTGGATAAATTTTTTCAAGGTCTTACCATAGGTTTTTTGTACGATCGCTGCCTTGTAACAGTCGTAAATAGCTTTCTTCCCAGTGAATCTTACTAGTGTGATGAACATCTAATTGTAAATTACTCAATGGATTTGATATATTGTAACTCTTCCATGCTAAGTCTTACTGATCGATCCCTTGCTTTCAGTGATACTGATGGTTCTGAGGATGATTTAGACCTTGAAACAACTGGAAATCGTTTAATGGATAAAACAGGGCTAGAAGAAGGCATTTTGATTGAATTAGAACGTGAGCACCAGCTACGAGTTAAGGTGTGTAATGTGTTATTAAATTTGATTTTTGTTATTGTTTCACTTCCCATTAATTTCTTGGTCCATGGTTAGCATTCCATGGAGTTGATTGTATTTTCTTGATGACATGGTATAATATGCCTAATGTGGAACAATTGTTAAACTTAACCTTATAGCTGAATTTTTTATTGCTGTCTACGAACAAATTATGCATT
Source organism: Liriodendron chinense (assembly GCA_003013855.2). Lineage (NCBI taxonomy): Eukaryota > Viridiplantae > Streptophyta > Magnoliopsida > Magnoliales > Magnoliaceae > Liriodendron > Liriodendron chinense. The sequence continues at coordinate 229,814 of PVNU02002543.1, read as the reverse complement.
CACTTGAAAAGAAAAAGCGTAAGTACAATATACTAATAACAACCACAGGTTTGCATTTGTATTCAGATGCTTATGGTGGAGGTAGGATGAAGGTCAAGCTTGTGTGTGGTGTGCGCCTATTTGGGGGTTTGGCTGGCGGTATGGCAAATAGGCATTGCTCATTTTATTGGTAGGAAGCGAAGGTAACTATTGTGCTACGAAGAGTCGGTTGATCATCTCTTCAGCAATTGCTCCTTTTCTAAGGGGGTACGGGACTGCTGCTTGCAAATTTTTGGAGTGGCCTGGGTGATGCCAAAATCCATTATAGAGTTTTTCAGGTTGTGTCATGTGGGGGGATCGGGAAGAGGGGTAAAACAGTTTGGAGAATGGCAATGCTTGCCAGTTTTTGGCCTTGCTTGCAAATTTATGAACCTCGAGATAGTTGTGACTGGGTAGCCTTGACCCAATGAGCCACATGACTAGATGGAGGGTACCAATACACTGTTTTCTCACTCTTCCCCAGTTCAGATTATCTATGATATCATTAGCACAAGATAAGCATGCATTGAGGTATGGCAAGAATACTCATTTTGTGCATTGAAATCTGAGACAGGTAGCATAAAGCTGTGTCTTTGGAGACAAAATAAAAGTTGAGTAGCAGTAGGCTATCATGTCATGAACTGGATGTTCAGCTTATGGTGCGATCAAAACAGTTGCCTGGGTGTCATAGATACTGTGCTGGTATAGGAAGTGTATAATAGGGTAAGAAAGGTATTGGCACTCCAATGATAGACGTGGATTGAGTCATGGTGAAAATGAGCAAACACAAGGCGTGAGCTACACGGGGAATGTCACGCATGAAATGGGAATCCTAAGGATCTCTTCATCGAACAAGCCAAACAACTACACCACAAATTGATAGAGGATTGACGAGGAATGATGCATTGTGACCCTTCATGAGATAGCACAGCCCTCAAAGCATATTGTGCGTCTGAGATGATTGGTGCACCAAGCCAACCAAGGTGATTGGTGCGGACACATTACGCAGATCCTCAAAATACTTAAGTGATTGTGCTAGCAAGCTCCCACCTCAGCGTGGACTCATCAGCAAGGAGATTGGGAAGGAAATAACAAGATTAGAGAAAGGGGTTCGTGGATCTCGGGAGGAGAACTACAAAAATCAAAGATGCAAAGTACTGAATGAGAACTCCCTCACAGTATTTATAAGCGAGATTGAGGGTTTAATGGACACATGTCGCCTTCGGATTGGTCTAATGGACACGAAGTGACAGCTGTCATGCACTAAGAGCAAAATGAACACGTATCATAAGTTTCCGGGATGATAACCATAGTGCGTCTGCACCAACGGTCTAAAAGCCCTCGGGCGTAGTGCGCTCACACTATTGGCCTAGTAGTCCTCGGACGTAGTGTGTCGCCTTCGGATTGGTCTAACGGACACAAAGTGACAACTGTCATGCACTAAGAGCAAAACGAACAAGTATCAGAAGTTTCCGGGACGATAACCATAGTGCGTCTGCACCAACGGCCTAAAAGCCCTCGGGCATAGTGCGTTCACACTAGTGGCCTAGTAGTCCTCGGATGTGGTGTGTCACCTTCGGATTGGTCTAACAGACACAAAGTGACAATTGTCATGCACTACGAGCAAAATGAACATGTATCAGAAGTTTCCGGGACGATAACCATAGCGCGTATGCACCAACGGCCTAAAAGCCATCGGGCGTAGTGTGTTCACACTAGCGGCCTAGTAGTCCTCGGACTTAGTGTTTCGAGCTAGCGGCCACCAAATGTTTGTCTGTCCGCATCTTAGCCTTCATTCATTGCGAAGCAAAGAAAGCATTGGGGCGTCCGTGCACCATAGTGCATCTGCACCAACGGCCTAAAAGCCCTCGGGCGTAGTGCGTTCATTGTAGAGGCCTAGTGGTCCTCGGATGTAGTGTGTTGAGCTAGCGGCCACCAAATGTTTGCACGTTCGCACCTTAGCCTTCATTCATTGCGAAGCAAAGAAAGCACCGAGGCGTCCGTGCTGACCTTACATAAATTATGATTTTTTAAATCACGTCAACAATGTGGTGTCTCGATTGGGCAATAGATGGTCAATGGATAGATTTGGGAGGAATGGGTTACACGTGGCTTGACAGTTATACGCAGTGGTGAAGAGGGGCAATTAATGCCGACAGTCTGAGAGGTGTCATGGAGGGTGCTTGAGAGAATGGCGGTATGATACGTCCTGTATGGTGGTAGCTTCGGGATAGGTAAGGCTTTTCTCGTGTCGGTTTGGAATAGGTGGGACGAGTGGGGAGGTTCGAGAGACAAGTGGCAAGTTCGTGGGAAGGAATGAGAAGGTAGTTGCTATGACCAGAGCCACGCAGGAATGTCAGTATGGTTTGGAGTTGCATGGGGGAGAGGAAGCATTAGGATCACTACACGTGCCCCTTGGAGGTGAAAGGAGCGTGTGTCTAGCGTGTGCGAGCATGGCAACTTGTGAGTCTTTTGATGGCCTTATTGTACGTGTGAATCCTATTAATGAGTTTGACTTGTGTAAGAAAGGGCGCTTTTTATCTGTTGAGGAAGGGGTTTGTTGTGCCTTTGGAAGGTTGGGAATCAGAGGATGCGAGTTCGTGGGAGCTCAATATGGGATGTGTGGGGCTGCCTTCTCTGGCGAGTCTCGACGCTTCAATGGCTGGCCTAGGGGGGAGTTTGGTCAACAACTTGTCATCTCCAACTAATCCCTGTTACCGCTTGGGATATTTATTAGCTTGTATAACGATGGGAGGCAATGATTGGTCGGTGTGGGCTATCGTTCCACCATCCAACGAGGAGGTGATCAGTCAAGAAGGTTTGAGGAGGGCTTAGGAGGATAGTTGTCAGTTATCAAAGGCTTTGGACATTCCCCCATTGCGTTGTTGCAAGAGGTAGCAACAACAAGGTAAATTGTAGAACCATTTGGATGGTACCTATGATTGTTTGTTGGGATAGGAAGGGGAACATGTTTCTATGGCAAGGGGGATGAGGTGGATAAAGGATGCTATGGGGGACATGTTGGGAGAGTGGTCATGGTAACTTTTGACGATTGCAATGAGGACTACATGCACTATTCCAATTTGTGGAGAAGTGAGGGATGCAAAAGTCTAGAAATGGTCGGCAAGGGAAGATCTAGAAGTCTCCAAATTAAGAGAGCATTGATGAGCCTTGAATCCTCTATGAACTACCACAATGATGCGGCCTCTAGAGGTGAGGGGAAAGGAAGAGGGGTAAGAAAGGTGATCCAATGAAGTCACTAAGTTGGAATATTAGGGGGATGGGGTGTAAGTAGAAAAGAATACAGATCTGAGATGCTTGTTATCATTCCAAGGCTTAGTGGCTTTGGAGGAGACTAAGCTTGAGTCATGTGATGAGAAGATGGTTGATTCGGTTTAGGGAAGGAAAAAGAGGGATTGGGTAGCCCTCAATGCTATTTGGTTATGTGGGGGGTATTGTGATTATCTGGGATTTGAATGTGTGGGCTAAAGAGGAGTGCTGTAGGGGAGATTTTTCAATCTTGATGGTTTTAACGGATGTGCCGTTGGGTTTACTCTTGTTTATGGGCCAAACCAGCTGATGCCAACAACCAGTATTGTTAAAATCCTACAATTTACGATTTACGATATACGATTTTAGTCGAATCTTAAGCAAAATGATTTGAATCCCAACCTTGAATCCCTTTTTATATGAATCTTACGATTCTATGATTTGAATCTTACGATTTATGATTCAAATCTCAATTTATGATTCAAATTATACTTGTTCTCTTCTACTTCAAGCTTCATTTTATGTTTTTAAATTTGTGAGGGCTTTAAGAATTGTTTAGAAAAGGTAAATTATTTTTATTTATTCTTTATAAGAGATTAAATGATATATAGTCTCTTCAACATTAAATCATGTAGCTTATTATTATTATTTTTTTTTGTGATTCCTTATTTCTTAATTGGTTGAAACACCAAATTGATGTATGACCTACTTGTAATGTTTTTATGTTTGGTTACGACCATTATGACTGATATGTATTATGGAATGTTTAGAAATCAAAATATCTTCTTTTGTCACTCTACAATATCAAAGGCCGCTTTTCCACTATGATTCTACATTCAACAAAGGTAACAAGAGCATAAATTATTAAAGGACCCTTGAATGTTTTTAAAGGGAAATTTCATGGAAGACAAAAAAAAAAATAAAAAAATGAAGGAATAAGAATCCTTTAACACTATTATGACATGGTATTACTTGGTGCACATTGATGGAAAAAGGAAGATGAGTTTTAAAAAAAAAAAGCTGATTTATTTATATTTTTCATATTTTTTCAAAATTTTAAGTAAATTTTAAAAAATCTTACAATTTACGATATGATTTACGATCCAATACGATTCAACCCCTACTACGATTTGCAATACGATAACGATTTTGACAACATTGCCAACAACCTACGATGTGGGTTGAGTGAGTGCAGTTTGAGAAAAAATGGAAGCTGCTGTGCTGTCTAGGTGGAGATTTCAATGTGGTCAGATACAGTTTTGACAAATCTAATGGAGGGTGAATTACTCGCACTACGAGGGGCTTTTCTAATTGGGTGGACAAGCACAAGTTGGTGGATTTGCCTCTAGGTGCTATAAAATTCACGTGTTCAAATGGGCAGGATAGAGGTATAATATCCAGGCTCAATAGATTTTTGGTCTCCCCGGAGTGGGTGGAGAGTCTCCCCTCAAGAGCCTTTCGAAGTTGGTATCCGATCATGATCATTGCCCAATATGCTTGGAGGTTGACAGAGAATTGGGGGCCATGACTGTTTCGTTTTGAACTTTCGTGGCTTGAAGTGGAAGGTTTTTCTTTGCCTGTGAACGCTTATTGGAACTTGGAAGTCTTTCAAGGTGGAGGGATTTGTGGGGTTCATTTTGAGTTGAAAGCTAAAATTTCTAAAAAGAAAAGATCATTATTTGAAAGCGGGAAGTGTTAGGGAAGGGGGAGGTTGAGGCGGACAGTATTCTAATGAATATTCAAGATCTTGATTTGAAGGAGGAAGGTGGTGAGCTCTCAGCAGTCGACAAAGCATTGAGGGTCAAGCTTTCTTTGAGTTTGCGAACTGGCTAAAGGAGGAGGAGATTATGTAGAGGCAGAGGTCAAGAGCCATTCGGCTGAAAGAACGGGACAAAAATACAAAATTCTTTCATTGTGTCGCTAGCGCCCAAGCTAGATATAATAAAATTCAAAGTGTGGTAGTTGATGAAAGAAGGGTAGAAGAAAAAAGCTAGGCATGTGAGTCCATTGTTCAGTTCTACAAGAATTTGTTAATGGACGAAGGATGGGTGAGGCTGCGTTTGGATAATCTGCATTTCAACCAAATCTAGGATGTGGAAGCCTTGTCTCTAGAGAAACCTTTCTTGGAGGAGGTGAAAGCGGTGGTTGAGTCCTTATGTAGGACAAATTCCTAGGTCTAGACTGATTCCCTTTGTCATTTTTTTTCAGGTGTTCTGGTAAGATTTAAGAGCGATCTGATGATTTTTTATCAGAGTTGTTCAAAATGGGCAGATTATTGGCGGCTATTGGTGCATCATTCATTGCCCTTATTCCGAAAGTGGAAGGTGTGGAGAATCTGAGTGTTTTCAGGCCTATTAGTATGGTGGGAAGGCCCATATAAAATATTGGGAACTTTTTGGCTTTGAGGCTGCTGGTGGTTCTTGCAAGTGTCATTGCAAAGGTCTAAGGTACATTTGTAGCAGGTAGACAGATCTCGGACATTGAGCTTTTGGCACATGGGTTTATCGACTTGAGACACAGGGAAGGGAATAAATGCACAGTGTGCAAATTCGATATCGAGAAAGCCTATGATAACGTTGATTGGGGTTTCCTCAACTATATTGGGGTGGCGCGTATGGGATGTGGTTTAAAGTGGAGGATGTGGGTTAAGGAGTGTGTCAATTCGACTAGGTTTTTGGTCCTTGTCAATGGCTCCACAAAAGTTTTTTGAAGGCATCAAGGGCAAGGGGTCTTCGGGAGGCTGACCTGATCTCTCCCTATTTGTTTGTTGTAATGGCAAAAATGCTAAGCAGAATGTTGGATAGTGGCCAGAGGTTGGTTTTCTTGGAGGGTTTAAAGTTGGGTGTGGGGGAATCCAGTGATCTCAACTTCAGTTTTCTGATGATACTTTATTATTGTGCAACGCTAAAGAGGAAGTGATGGATATGATGAGGAAAATCGTGAGATGTTTTGAAGTTGTTTCGGGTATGAAGGTTAACATTTGGAAAAACGAGATTTTGGGGATTTGAATGGCTAGAGATGAGGTGGAGGGTGGTTGATGTGTTTGGATGTGGGGTGGGCTCATTTCCTTCGACATATCTTGGTCTTCCCCTTTGTATTGGGAAACTGGCCAAGCGTCTTTGGGATAAAGTAAGTGAAAGGGTGGTGAGGAAGCTGTAAAAATGGAAGAGTAGGCATCTTTCTTTGGTTGGGAGATCTACTCTTGTCAAAGCGGCCTCATCGAACCTCTCCTTATATTTTATGCCTGTCTTCAAGTGCCCGAAAGCTGTTTTAGACTGGAGAGGCTGAGAAGAAATTTTTTGTGGCAAGGTTCTATGGAAAGCCATAAGTTCCATCTTCTTGAAATGGGACAAGGTTTGTAGGCCGGACATTGAAGGGGGAGTTGGAATTAGAGATTTGGAGACTATGAAGCTCGCTCTCCTAGGGAAGTGGTTGTGGAGGTTTGGAGTAAAAGAATAGAATTTTTGGAGAGGTGGTTGCTAACAAATATGGAGTTTAAGAATGGGATGGTTTTTCAAATAGTCATCCTTATATGGGGCCTCGGGGATGTGGAAGGCGATTGGGATGTTGTAATCTAGATTCACAGAACAGGTTGCCTTTGCTATTGGAGATGGTTCGAGGATTTGGTTTTGGGAGGACATATGGCTTAGGGAGATTGTGTTACAGAGTGATTTGCTGATGTTAGCCAAACTTGCTCTGAGTAAGAAGACTTCCGTTGCACGTTGCTTTTCCATTTCGAAAGGTAATGTGGTGTGGACTCCTCCTTGTTGCAGTTTTTTGTTGGATGTGGAAGCAGATTATGTTGCTAGGCTTCTTGAGTGTTTGCAATTTTGTTTGTCCATCTATGGTAGAGAGGGATTCGATGGTTTTGAGAGAGGATAAATTGGGTCAGTTTACCATGCGATCTTTCTTCAAATTGCATTCAAGTAGCCAATCAGGAGAATTACATGATCACACCGTTCACTTATGGTTCTATGTGGCCCCTCCCAAGATTGTGGCGTTTTCTTGGTTGGTGGAAAGAAGAAGGGTTCTAACAATAGATAAGTTGCAAAAAAGGGTGGCGCTTATTACCAATATCTGTTTTTTGTGTATGCAGAATGTGGACTCAGTGGACCATTTGTTTATTTATTGTTCCTTTGCTTCGGGGCTGTGGGTGAGGTTTTTGGATTCTTCTTCAAGTGCCTTGGGTCATGCAGGGATCTATTGAGGTGCTTCTGGCATGGAGGATGGGTTGGGAAAGAAGGAAAGGCGGTTTGGAGATTTGTCTTGTTAGCAGTCCTGTCGGCTATATAAGGGGGAAAGAAATAGGTGATGTTTTCAGAATATTTGTGGTTCAGAGTTGGAGGTGTTCAGAAAGGCACAGCTAGATTTAGTGGGATGGGCCTGATGCCTTGAGCAATGTCTCTGTCTTCCTTGATTAGGTTGTAATTGGTCCTTTGCTCTTGGGTCCTGGTTGTAGCCGTTTGGCACTTTGGTGATTAAAATCTCGTAACTTTTCAAAAGAAGAAGAAAACGAAGCGGAATGGACCATTTTGGGAAATATTGGAAGGGTCAAAACATCACTTTTTTTTCCTTCCATTTTTCCATCTTCATTTTGTTGTATTTTTATGTTAAAGGGCCCTAATCCACCAACTCATGCTTGATTTGTGTTCGATTAGTGCCTATTTGGTCGACGTTTAGGTGTTCAGCAAGTCAAATTGACAATTCCAGCAGACAACATTCTTACCAAAGAATAATCAAATACATTCCCCCCCCCCCCCCCCCCCCCCCCCCCCCCAATAAATAAATAAAAAAGTATACGTATTTGGGATTCTCTTTGCCAATAATTTTTGAGATATTTTTCCAAGAAAAGGCCACTACAGGGCCTTACTGGCTGATGTTGTTGTGTCCTACCTTCATAGACTCCTTTGTCTCCATTACCTTCTTATCCTGTCTTTGGCTTCCTTAGCAACCTCAGTTGTTGTATTTTTCGTTTTCTGACTGGTCTTCTTCGATAGGTTCATCATAGTAGATGAGGTTCTTGGTAGGACACATTGCTGCGGGATGTCCTTTATACTCGTAGAAAGAAAAAAATTCCCATGATCTCTTTTCGAGGTTTCCCTTGTTTCATGAGTGCTCTTAGTGCTAGTAGTGCATATAGCCCTGTGGCTGTCAACACTCACCATTGGTGGCAATAGGGCATTGTTGGGATTCTTCTAAACGCGGTGCAACAGTTGGGTTTGTCATCATGCTTTTGTTATTTTTCACTTTTCTCATCGTTTGATATGCTTTACTCACACCATTAGAGAATAGGATGTGGCATCCTATTAATCATATTGGCTGCAATGAGTGCTTCATCTCAATAGATTTTAGCAACCAATATTCCTATCATGATGGATCTAGTAACCTCTAAAAGGTGATATCTTTTAGCTCAATGACACTATTTTGATGTGGTGTATATGGACAAGAGGTTTGGAATTCTACACCATATTCAAGAAAGTGATTTTGTAAGCTATGACGTACATATTTCTTGGCATTTTTCGGATTGGTTTTTTTATTTTTTATTTTTATTTATTTATTTTTTTGTAGTGCCAAATTGAGTGATGGCTATCTTATGGAATGTTTTGATAATGGAACCTCTTCTCTACTTTTCAGTAAATAGAGCCATGTAAATTTAGAGTAATTATCAAGAAATGAAATGAAATATTTGTAAGAAAAAGAAAAGAAGATGTAATTCGGATCAGCCTAGAAACATCAGAATGAACTAGATCAAAGTACAAAGAAGTTTGTCATTGTTTAAACATAGGGGAAGGATGAGTTCGTCCTTTTCTAGAGTGCCTTCCTTAAGAGGGTTGGGATCCACAACAAAAGCAGTCTCTCTGAAATAGTGGGGCCATAGCCACTAGCGGTAGCTCATGTCTAAAATAGTTGAGCCATATCCACCAGAGTACAACAAAGTTTGTCTGTTGTTAAACATGGGGGAAGGATGAGTTTGTCTTTTTCCATGATACCTCCCTTAAGAGGGCTGGGATCCACAAGAAAAGCAACCTCTCTAAAATATTGGAGCTATATTCACTAAAGCATAACAAGACTTCATATCTTGATTCAACCATTCATAAAAGTCTTAGAGTCTTTTACATGCACACGTACTTTGCTGAAGAAAGTTTTTAGTCTTTAATCTAATTGTAAGAACTCGTTAATTTGAATTCCAGCCTTATATTTCAATCAAATATTTACAATGATTAGAATACTTGCAAATCTCATTCCAACCATATATCCCTTGTAAAGCAGCCATAACACATTTAACATCGAAATTGCATGATCTTGAGCTCATTTGAAAGCTAACGTAGTACTACAAATGGGATCAACTTCATGTCATGATAAAGTTGTTACTACCTAAAACGTAGGCGGAAAAAAAAAAAGCAGAGGGAATAAGGGTACCGCAAGTTGGCACCTTAGCTCTCTTCTTACTCCACTTTCCTTCTTAAATGCTTATGCTTTATATTGTCATCCTTGTTTTGTTTTTATTACATCTTATAACTCTTTCTTTTGATTAGCAGGAGGAAATTAGGAACAGATTATATGCATTGGAGGCAGATTTGAAGAATGAAAATGAGAGATCTGTGGCAGTGCATAGTCGTGTTGAGAAGTACATTGAAGAAAAGCGGGAGATGGATAGAAGGCTAGATAAGCAGTATCAACGCAAAATGTGAGGTCGCTTTCATAATATCTTTCTTATAATACTTTTGGTTATTATTAGATGAAACCAGTGGATGCGGACCCTTCTATAGTAGATGTGTTAGCTGCAGATGTACCCCTCTTACAATTGTATCTGGGTGGCCAACCTACAACTTCCCAACAATGCTTTATATTCATGCCCGGTCTTTCCACAATGTGTGCACTTCAAATCATTTTTCTCCTTAGTAGGCTTCTTATCACCTCCCTTATTTGCCCTATGAAAACCAACACTCGATGCAAGGGCTGATTTCTCCACAATCACATTATTATACTGTTGTGCTAAGGCCAACCTACTCTCCTTACTCTGGACATGTGCATATGCCTTACTCAAAGAAGGCAACTGATCTTGTCCAAGTAACTGTATTATGATCAACTTGAATTCCGAATTCAGACTAGCCAGAAAATCAATAATGCTATGCCTCTCTACCTTCTTACATATCACAACATGTTCAGTGCACACTGGTTTATATGGATCATAGAAATCCAACTCCTTCCACATACAATTTAGAGTTGCAAATTAGGCTGTCAAAGTTTTCTCCACCTGTCGAAGATGAGCAATGTTCTGTCATTGTTTATAAATTTGAGCAAAGTTTTGCAGCTGAAAATAAGTTTGGGCTCCAGTATCCCAAATATCTTTGACAATATTCAGAAACATAAATCCATCACTCACATCTGGCTCCACAAAAATTGACCAAAAAGGCCATAATTGACAAATTCTCTACTTCCCACTTATCATGAGAGGGATCGATGATTGCTAGTTCCTTTGTTTTTCCTGTCAGATATCCAAGTTTACCTCTTCCTCCAATAAACATCTTCACGGCCCGTGACCATTGCAAATAGTTGGGGCCACTTAGATAAACCTCTAGTGGAATGTGAGTTAACCTCACTATTATTGTTGTTCAACATCCCTGCAGATGAACAATGCCAGTTCCAATTGACAAAAAAATGTTTCTTTATCTCAAACGATGCTTCTGGGCTCTTCTCGGGCTTAGGTACACACCAATTGGTCCCCACAAATTACTCTAGAAAACAACTAAGGGTTGTTCACACAACCAAATACTTAAAAAAAAACTGTTAAATTAACGTGGAAGTAGAGCAGGCACGAATTTGATCTGTTCCATACACCAACAAAGAAAGCCCAAAAAACCCTAGGTGACGTCACTCCTTTGGGTAGAAAAATTGGGATTTCTCTCTCCATAATGATCCGATTAACATGGGACCACTTCTAATCATTTCTAATTAAAAAAACCCATCCAAACAGTACTAACCTTGAATATGAAAATCACCTTTTACGATTGCAACCATCTGACTGGTTCTGAAATCCATGTTTTTAATGTTTTTGGTGTACTGCCTTGAAACACACAATCAGATGGCTTTAAAAAAATCTAAAAAAATAGCAAAAAATCATGATAAATCAAAACGATTTGGGCGGTGGTGGTTTTGTTATGATCTTACCACCCTAACTGTATGGCCGTTGACATTAGCAGCACGCTCAGATGACGTGAACACCTACAAACAATGCTTTGAATTGCCTTTGATCCTTCTCTGTCAAACCCCTATGACGATCTTGATTCTTGATGCGGATATCAGAGTTTACCAGCGTTGCCGTAGGAGAGCGCTAGGCCCTGACCCAACCCAGCCTACACTTTATTTGGGTGATCACTACTTGGGCCACTTTGAAGACCCTATGTGCATAAGATGTGCATAATGGAGGCCCCAGACTGGGAGGATGCACATGGGCTGCATTATTTGGAGTGCCAGTATAGTTTTTGGGAGTTTTGGTTGAGATCCGACCGTTGGATCGTGTCTACCATGTGATTAAGTCTTTTTTTTTTTTTTTTTTTCTTTTTTTCCAGTTTTTAGTGTCCATTTATGTTTTGTTATTTTTCTGCACATAATGGGCTTCTACTTTGCTAGATTTTAAAAGGGGCATGTTGGTCATTTTACTTTTGGAGTTAAAACTCTATTTAAGGGGGGGAACGTCCAACCCTAGCCCCCAACGAAACATTACACATTTTTTCCCTAGAAAGAAGACTTCCTTTCTCCCATGCGACTTGGAAGAATCCTCCATGAGACTAGGAGCAAGATGGTGAGATTCCATCTTTTTGTGGGCGTGCGACTCGCTCATGTGTTTATCTTCTACAAGGTGTGATCTTTGCATCTCCATTGCTTTCCTTCTTCTTCTACTCCATCTAAAAGACCTCTTTGATCTTATCTAACCTAAATCCTTCAATCCACGCACCCCACCGGGTCCCGACACCACCCCACACGTACGGTCAGCCTGTACAGGCCGTACAGCCGTATAGACTACTTTAGTGTGGCCCCATTGCGCCTAAAACCTCGACACCCTATGTCCCTGTCTCCCACATAAAACCTACCCTAAACCCTTTCTCAATTTCATCCCACAACCCTCAATTCCCAAATTACAGATTTATCCTACCCCATATCCCACGTGATCTTCATCTCCTCTAAACATAGTTTATGTGGTGAATGAGTATTGTGAATTCTATGTGTGTATGAATTTGCCCATGAGTATTTTGTTGGTATTCTATGCTAGGGGGTTGTTCTAACAACCTTGGCATCCGGTGATTTTATTCTTTATATGATTGTGTGCATGTGGGGATGATTTCTAATGGAGTTGCATGATTTTTGAATTGTCCTTTGAATAACCCACAGGTCCCAGGATCTATATGCTTTGATCCTTTGAATAATCTCCTGCGAAACATGACATCCATACATGTATGCTACATCAATTCTCTGATACCAAGGTGAAAGATTAAAACCTTTGAACGAATGAATGAAAAGATAAGAAGAAGAAAAAGGTGAAGGGAGAGGGGAAATTGAAGAAACTTGAATAGTCTCTCATGTCTTCCCCTTATTTTATTAGAAAGTCTTCTCATAAGAAAATGATAGAAATACCCTCACACACATGTACACATACTAATTTAAACAAATACACCAAAAATACCCTTATAGCTCAACAGTGGGGTTAGTTGCTCTCTTAATACCAGATTGAATGTAGGGTTTAGATTTCTTTAAGATAGGGTTTTCTATAAATAGGTCTTCTAGACCTTTCTGTGGGAATTTTGCTTTTTGTTTGTTTGTTTGCTTGTTTGCTTTTTGCTTTTTAGAACCCTGACTCCCAAATTCTTATAGTTGGTTAATATCAAGATTCTCTCTCTCTCTCTCTCTCTCTCACACACACACACACACACACACACACACACACGCACGCACGCACATGCACAACCCCCCCCCCCCCCCCCCCCCCCAAAAAAAAAAAAAAAAAAAAAAGAAGAAGAAGAAGAAGAAAGCAGATTTGTGGATCTTCAAGCATCATTTTTGTTTTGTTTTGTGTGGGCTTATTGCTGTTTTTCTTAGTTGCTGCAACATATGTGATCCGTGGTTAGTTTATGGGATAAGTGGTGCTCAAAAAGTGATCCAGCGGCCACCTCGGTTTTAGGATGCATCATGCCTACCTGTTCCTATTTCTGTCTGTAGAAGTATCTGTATGCTCACTTGTCTAGTATGATTGAATTGATATAAATAATCTTGGGAACATGCTACAGCATGTGGAAGTCATCAAATTTCTTAAACTGGTGTATACCCATCTCAGTTGGCAAAGCATAACGAACCTCAATTACTGCCCCGGAACTATTCGGAGTTCCTAACTTGGACTCGCAGTGCAGCACCCTCAGCAGATAGCGATGCAAATCATTTCACAACATAGAAACCTAGGATTTGTATTCAACATCCCTAGTGTTAGTTTTCATCTGTCCCTTCTCCTTTGCCTGCGTGATAAAATCATATTAGAGAAGCAAATGATCTAAAGCTTCATCAGATTGTACAACTATAGTGTTCCTATTGAAATTGTCTGATGCTGCTTTCCGCTGTTGCGTAGAGCTAGGATTTTCCTATAAGGGCTTGTCTGGATGCGTTGAAAAGTTTTCGTGGAAAAGATTGCTTTTTCAGAAATACAATTGAAATGAAATGCACAGAAATGAAAAATGGCCAAAAGCTGTTTGGGAGCATTTCCATTTCCAAAAAACAAACTGATGCAAGACTGACAAATCATGAAGCCATTTCAATCTCCACCTTCTGGGGGAATTTGATGAAACATGTTCTGGAAATTTACAAAAACCATTTTCTATTAAAAATGAGTGATCATCCTTCCTGTGCACTTGAGGTTAGGTGGGATTGGGGCTAAATTTAACCGCAACGTGCTTCCTGGTATGGAAATGGAAAAACTTTTATCATGTTTAAAAGCGCAAATGTAAATAGTAGATATGAGGAAATGGAAACCAACAAGAAATGCATTTGTGGTAATGATCATCTCTTCATACTCACATAAAAGAGAAATGGTCTTTGTGGAGAAGTGCATCTCCTCCCTTTCATTTCAATGCGTCCTAAATCCTAATGGGCCTAAGCAACAATTGGAGAAAATATCTGTTGTCAAGTATCAACTAGATAATCTCATAATAACTATTTCTAATTCTGGAATTAGCTAGTTTGAGCAATTGAATCCTACATTTTGGAATATTTTGAGTCCCATTATAGCTGATCTGTAATTTGCAGAAGTTTGGCATTTTCATTACACCATTTTGTTTTCCACTTCTTTGTGCAATACCTAGTCCATATTCTAGTAACTTTCTCATTTGTGATATTGAACATGGATTCATTAATTTAGTAATAATTCACTGAAGTCAATGTTTGAACGTCATTTTATGAGAACTTAATGTAACAACAATGCATCTTTTGTTCCCTATGATCAATGCAACTGGTTCTAAAGTCTGCTCACTAGGCTTAATCCTCGATTAGAGGCCAGGATCTGCCAATCTGGATGGTATTTGGAAGGACAATGAACGAGATGACAGCGGTAGACGATGAGGGAAATGCTTGGCAAATGGTAATGCAAAAAAATCCGGAACAATCAAAGAATAGGGCTTTCCAGAAGGATGGTTACCCATCAATTTCTTGAGGGTTTTTGGACGAGCAGGAGCAGTTATGGATGTCGTGCTGCCGAGAAAGAAGAACAATGATGAAACCATGGGGTTTGCTTTTGTTAGAATGAGCACCGAGGAAGAACTAGGCAGAGCAGTTCATATGCTGCACGGGGAAAGTTTCAGGGGAGTTAAGCTGCTGGTGTAGAGGGCCAGATTCGGGCTAGAACGTAGAGCCATAGGGAAGGTAGGAGATCTAAAGAAGAAAGAGGTGGCAGCCCAATATCACGTTGCGATAGCGGGGCAATCTTCTATGGGCGAGCGAGGTCCATATCGCCAGGGGCATTCCTCCTTCAAGGAGGTGTTGGTAGGGGGTCCTAACAGATCCATTATAGATAGAGGGGTCGATTCAGCAGAATCTTCAAAAGGACAGCCGTTGGGCAAAGTGGTGGAGATCGTGGAGAAAGAAGCTGAGCGGGTGGTCTGTTTAAGTGCGGAGGTTCTAGATCGGTCCAGGGAGGTCCTGCAGACATCGATGGTAGTAGAAACTAAAGAAGGGGTCTCGATGTCTTAGGTTAGGAGGTGGCTGGGAGATAGCTGCAAAATCCCGCCAGAGTTGTATCTCATTAAGCCCATCGATTCCAACATGCTTTGGATTTGATGGCGCCCTGCCGTGAACATTGATTTGGCAGAAATGGCTGGAAATATGTAAAAGGAAGGCCCGATCATCAAGATTCAGAAGTGGGAGGAGTTCTTTCAGTTTGGGAAAGAAGATATTTGGGTTCTGATATGGGCGATGCCTTCGGAAATTTGGAATGAAGACTTCTTCCGCATAGGCCGCAATGACAACCTGCCTGGGAGAGTTTTTGGAGTTGGATCCTAAGAGAAAGAATGGAGAAGAGATGCGGTGATTAGGGTTCGTATTCGGAGGAGAAAGGGAGAAGACATGCCGTCCTCAATATCTGTCCTAGTGGGGGACGGGAATGATGATGACATCAGTGGTGCACCCTTTAGAGTGTACCAGAGGAGGAGGCGTCGCCGACAGAGTACCAGAGCAGAGGAGTTGATGTGGATGGATGCTGGGCCCATCGGACCCTTTTTTGACGCACTACGAGTACGCGAGTAGCAGGACCACAAGAGCATCATGACCGCAGGACCGTGAAGCGGATTTAGATTTTAGGTGATTTTCTGTTCTTTTTCTTGTTTTTAGGCACTTTAGTGTCGTTGTTTAGTTTTAGGCGCTTTTCTGTTCTTTTTCTTATTTTTAGGCACTTTAGTATTTTCGTGGCTTATATATACCTGTGAGAAACTCTAATTTTATTATTATTGAATGAATAAAATTTCGTATGCTTTCTTCCTCTTTTACCAAAGAGATTAGGGTTTCAGAATTGACCCTTGGTTGTTGAGGATTCCACCCCGGTTTCAGATTTTCCTGTTTTTTAGATCTTCAAGGTGCAGGGAAAGGTAAGAATCATCCATTTTTCTTGTTGGGATAATCCGTACTTTTTTTCATCTTGAACCCATCTCTTCTCCATCTCTTTCGTTCTTCTCTGATTCTTCCCCTTTTGGTATGAACGGAAAAGAGGGATGATCGACCATGAGAATCGGATCCAAACTTGATTGTGGACTGACTTATGCTAGATCTGGGATATCCTCATATCCATAGGTCCTTCCTTTTTTATGGTTTTACGTGATTTTATGCGAAGGGGCATGATCCTGACGGATTGATCTCATCTTTGTGTTGGGATTTGCTTAATCCCTTTAATGGAAAACAATTAGTTGATTAATTTTATTATTTGAATCTCTTCAACTTGATTATACATGCATTTAGGGTTAAGTCTCACATGTCCCAGCATCAAGGAAGCTTTCTTTACCAGTTTAAAAGGACAATGAGGATAGCCCTTTCCCTCGTTGGGGCGACGAGTGGAGTTATAGGGAGGGCGAGAGCTCAGCACCAGAGACGCAAGAAGGCAGGGTAGAGGAAGACGGTGCACCGATTTCGTGCTCCGCTGGAATACCGAGTAGTAGCAGTGACAGGTGTGAGATCCCAGTAGGTGGAAGGTTAGGCGGTGGAGCGAGAGGGGCTGGGGACGGGATGCGTGGCAACGTCTCGTCCGAGGGTGTCGAGACATGAGTATTGAAGGCAGGGCCTTCATTTGATGTGAACACGTGGAAAACAGAGATCATCCTGGGTCCTTGCGGTCCCGAGGACTGCACGGATGCTGTTCAGGTTTCGTGGAAGGAGGGTACTCGAACGCGTGACAGGTTTACCGATAGATGAGGCTTGTTTCACGAGGATCGGGGAGCAAAGATAGGTTTGGGAGCCTGCGGTGGCGATCTAGGCGAGGTTCGGGAACCTTTATAGCTGTGGAGGATAGGGTTGGGAAGGCATCGGTTGCTTCAGAGAAGCCTTCCCAGGAGGTGTTTAATCTGGAACTTATACTTCGTCTAGACCTTGGCACGAATTGCAGCTTCATTTCTGAAGCGGGAGCCCCAGACCAATTGGATGCGATCTTTTCTCAGGACAACGTCTTAGAGAACAGTGCTGTGGAGACGAACAGTGGTGATCCTCAAGAGGGGTCAGCAAGTTTAATACTCTCGTATGGGGAGTTGGAGCATGCAAAATGTGTGGAAAAGCTGGAACGTGCAAACTTAAACCTGCAAGCAAGTGAAGAGATTAAGTCGCTGCTTTATTCAAATCGTCCATTCTATCCAAATTACGACACGGGAGAAGCTTATAGTAGAAGTGAAGATGGGCTCTCCTCTTGGAACGCAGGCAGCCTATCCCCTTCCGAGTGCGAGTTTCCTACTGGGAGTAGAGAAGCGATGTCGGATCAGGATTTATTGTCTCATTTCCAAGAAGAGAGTGGCGAGCAAATCATTAAAGTGGAACCTCTTTGAATTATGGCGGGAGAAAATTCTATCGAGGGGTCGAAATTACTTTCGTTAAGGTCTGTCTCAGTCAAGCAGAGAGCCGTATTGATTGAGTTGAGACAATTCAGAAGAAGAAATGGATTAGAGACGCGATGGGACATGTCGGCAGATCGATCAGGCTATCATTTGGTGACCACCCGGAAGATTTCATTGCTCCGTTTCAGTGTGTGGAGGCCAGTGGGAGTCTCTTAGCAGCTTCACGATCGCCTAGGAAGATTACCAGCTCGACGGACAGTAACAGGGAGCTTTAGAGTCTCTTGTCGAGTCCCCCTTTGCATGAAGGGTTAAAGGGAAATCGGGGCAGGTCAGTTCCCAAATGAAGATTCTTTCTTGGAACGTGAGGGATGTGGGGTCTAAACACAAAAGAAGATTAGTCAAAGATGTGTGTGGGAGAAGTAAGGCAGACATGATTTGTTTTCAGGAAACCAAGGTTCAAAATTTCAGCGATAGACTTATGGGCACTCTATGGAGGGCAAAAGACGTTAATTGGGAGGTTTTGGATGCCGAGGGTAGTTCGAGTGGAGTGCTGATTGTGTGGAAATCTTCTATTTGGTCGAAGGTGGATGCTTGGCAAGGAGTTTTTTCAGCGTCTGTTATTCTCAAAGACGTGTCTTCAGGAGACAACTGCCTATTCACGTCTGTTTACGGCCCAAATGAGGAGAACAAAAGAAAAGATTCCTGGGAGGAATTAAGTGCTTGTAGACAAAGATTCAACGGCCCTTGGTGTGTTGGAGGTGATTTCAATATCACTCCACCGAAGAAAGGTCGAACGACATAAGGGTGAGTGGAGAAATATGGGCTTTCTTTGATTGGATCGAGGATCAGGAGCTGGCGGATCTGCCGCTGTCAGGATCCAAATTTACATGGTCAAATCGGCGTGCGAATCCCACTATGTCCAGGTTAGATAGATTCCTCGTTTCTCCTGATTGGATGGAAAGGTTCCCGCTTATGTCGCAAAGCGTTCTTTCGAGACCAACGTCGGACCACTGCCCAGTTCTTCTACATATGGATGAAGAGAACTGGGGTCCCAAACCTTTCAAATTTGAGTATTCCTGGCTGAAAATTGAAGGTTTTCCAGAGCTGATAAGGGAGTGATGGGCTGGTTTTGAGGTTGATGGTTTTGCTGGATTCGGGCTAAGCAACAAGTTGAGATAGTTAAAAGTTAGAATTAACGCTTGGAGGAAGGTTGAACTCAACAAAAGAGAGCAAGAGACGAACAATATGCTTTTGGAGATGTAAAAGATCGATGCTAAGGCGGAGGAGAGGCCCCTGTCTACTGACGAGCTGGTTAGGAGAGTTCATTTGGTTCAGAGTTACTTGACTAGGATATTGGGAGACGAGATAAAACGGAGGCAAAGAATGAGGAGCACTTGAATCAAAGAAGGAGAGAAAAATACAATTTTTTTCCACAGTTGGCGAGTTCGCGGGCCAGGTTCAACAAGATTATTAGCAAAATGGTGGAAGGGAATCAGATTGATGATAAACAAAGCATAGAAGACGTGGTCATCAATTTTTTCAAAAAGTTGCTTCAAGGAGATGATTGGAATAGACCAAATCTAGACCAATTGCATTTTGATAAGCTCTCTTCTCAGGAAGCTTCATCCGTGGAGGAGTCATTCTCTGTGGAAGAAGTGAAGAAAGCAGTGGACGACTTAAGGGGAGATAAAGCCCCTGGGCCTAATGGATTTCCAATTTTATCTTTTCAATATTTTTGGGAATTTGTTAAACGGGATGTTATGGAGTTTATGCAAGAGTTCTTTGAAAGAGTTCGACTATCTAAAGCTCTTGGGGCTTCCTTTGTGGCGTTAATTCCGAAGATTTCAGGGGTAGAATCGTTAAAAGACTATAGGCCGATAAGCTTAATTGGAAGCCCGTACAAGATCTTGACTAAAGTGTTAGCGTCTTGTTTGAAAGGAGTTATTGTGGTCTCATCTCAACTAATCAAAGCGCCTTCATTATGGGAAGACAAATCATAGACAATGCTCTTGTAGCCCATGAATGTCTGGATTTCATGTTTTGATCTAGATCCAAAGGCATAGTTTGTAAGCTTGATATAGAAAAGGCTTACGATCACGTGGATTGGGTGTTTCTTAATTACATGCCTCAGAGACTCGGGTTTGGAGAGAAATGGACTAGATGGATGGGGGAATGCGTCGGTTCAGCGTACTTCTCTCTTTTGATCAATGGATTTCCAAAAGGCCTTTTTAAAAGCTCAAGGGGGTTGCGGCAAGGAGACCTGCTATCCCCCTTTCTTTTCCTAACTGTTGGGGAAGCTCTGTCCAGGATGCTGAAAAAATGTCAAGATGAAGGAATTATCAAGGGTTTCAAGGTGAACGGAATGGAAAATCCAATATCTCATATTCAGTTCTTGGATGACATGCTCCTGTTTTGTGAAGCCGATGTAGAAAAAGTGAATAATTTAAGAACCATTACCTGTTGCTTTGAAGTAGTTTCGGGTCTTAACATCAATATGTCGAAGAACAAGATGTTCGGGTGAATATGGAGGAAGAAGAAATGGGAGCTTTTGCTGAGGGTTTTGGTTGTGCGGTGGGATCTTTGCCGACCTTCTTCGTGGGCCTCCCTCTCTGTATAGGAAATCCTCCGAAGAGTATGTGGGGCAAAGTGATTCAGAGAGTCGAGAAATGCCTCTCTAGATAGAAGTGCAGATTTTTGTCTCTGGGCGGACGCATTACCCTCATAAAGGCAGCCATGTCCAATCTTCCTATTTACTTTATGTCTGTGTTCAAATGTCTGGTGTTAACTTTGGCTATTTTGGAAAAGTTGAGATGCGAATTTTTATGGCACGGGTCGGAAGATAAGAAGAAGGTGCATTTGGTGAATTGGAAAGATGTATGCAAGCGATATCAGGAAGGAGGGGCCGGAATAAAAGACTTCAGGAATATGAAGCGGGCATTATTGGGTAAATGAATTTGGAGACTAGGGACCGAGAATGAGGCCCTTTGGAACAAGATCATAAAAGGCAAGTATGGTACCTCTTTTGGTGGATGGTGGACTAGAGATTCTTCCACCTACAGAGCTTCAGCTCTTTGGAAAGGAGTGTTATCTGTCAAGCAGGAGGTTCTTAAAAGGCGTCAACTTCTCCATAGGCGATGGGGCAAAGATCCGTTTTTGGGAAGATATCTGGGTGGGAGACGGTCCACTTAAAGTGGATTTCCTGCAAATTTACAGTCTCTCATCTTTTAGGGATATTAACGTGGCTGACTGTTTCTCTCAGCTTGGAGGTGAGGTGGTGTGGAATCCGCCGTGTAGAAGGCACTTGAGGGATGAGGAGGTTGTTGAGTTTGTGAATCTTCTAGACCGTATTCACCTTTATCGGCCAGATCCCGCTTCTTCAGACAACTTGTGTTGGAGACTCGATAAGAGCAGCGTGTTTACAGTCAAGTCCCTCTTTCTATCCCTCAACGACGATCCTTCCTCAAGGGAAGTGGCAGCGACATGTCATGTTTGGCAGTATAAAATCCAGCCTAAGTTTGCTGCGTTTGGATGGCTAGTAGGCAAAAAAAAAAGGTGCTAACTGTGGACAACCTTCGGAAAAGGGGAATGATTCTCCCGAACGTTTGTTTATGCTGTATGGAAAATGAGGAAACGACGGATGATCTCTTCATATCCTGCAAATTCATCCATCATATATGGTCTGATCTCTTATCTCACTTTAAAGTGGCATGGACTTTTCTTTCATCGTCGACTGATCTGTTAAGGGCTTGGCATGGAGTTCATTTGGGTAGTCAGAGGGCTGATCTTTAGAGAATGTCTCTTCTAGCTGTTCGGTGGTCAGTTTGGATGGAAAGAATCGACAGATGTTTTCGAGGTGTAACTTTCTTAGCGGAGGTGATTTTGCAAAGGTCCAGATTGCTTATAATAGAGTGGGCTTCTATAGTGGATGTTTTAAAAGATTGTAATTTGCCTTTTCTCTACGATTAACGGAATCGCTCTCTCAGCAATTCCGTCTGTTTTTTTGTTTTTTTGTTTTTTTCTGTTTTTGTAGCTCTCTAGTTGCTTAATGAAATTGCGTCATCTTTCAAAAAAATAAAAGAAAAAAAGTCAATGTAATGCCACTTAAATCTATGCGTTATAGTTTAGGGATGTGTTTGGGTGCAATTTAAATTGGGATTTTGGAGTTTACAAGTGGTTTAAATTCAACGAGAGTAATTTGCTTTGCATAATTTTTTAATAGCATTGTGCAACTACAACATTCCTTTTCCATCAAAGGTGGAGACATTAAATAGCCTTTTGAAGATTTCGGCAAGGTGAGTTATGTTTTCATCCCAATGAACAGAGATTTCAGGAAACCCAATGATATTCCCTCTTTTAACGATTCAGTCAAAAGGAGGAAGCCATCAACTCGATATGATTCCTAACATTGCGGATTTTCAAGGTAGGGTTATCAAAGTGGAGTTTCCAAAAGTAGTCAGGTGCAGCGCTAAAATCAGTAAAGAAGGCGGGAGGGGAAAATTTTCTACTTCTGTCTTTAACAGCATGTCAGGCAATCGTGCTCTCTACCTTTTATTCCAAGGTTGATTGATCCCACTGGGTGAACCTATGGTTGGTGGGTGGTTTTAAGGAAGCCTTTCTTGCGCCAACCTCTGCATATCAGGGGATGTCAACGTCATCAGGTTCTCCAACGAGAAGCTAAGTGAATTGAGGATCGGTAAATGTATGGGTGGATTCACAGATTTTGTGAGTAAGATGGAGCTGGTTGATCTGACTTTTGTTGGAGGACCATTTGCCTGGCCCAACCATCAAGATCCTCCTACGCTTGGGTCTTGCCAATCTATGGAGCAAGGTTCTCAATCCTTTTCGGGTAGCGTGGGTCTTGCCAATCTCTATTGATCAGTTTTTAGCCAATGGCACGAAGGTGTGCATACAAAAGCGGGTCTTAGGCTTTGATGGCTCATGATGCTGGCTGGGATATGGTTCCTATGGAAGGCAAGGAATAATAGGTGCTTCAGAAATTGGGCGGGGAGTGTGGAGGACGTCCTCCATCTAGTAAAGAGGAATGCGAAAGAATGGGCATTGGTATCGTAGGGTGTAGCTTCTGTCCCAGGAAATTGGGCTGAAATGTAAATTTGTCGGGTTTTGTATATTTTTTGTCTCGTTTGTATATTTTGGCTTCGGCCTCCTTCTATAAAATCTTTTTCCCATCGCTAAAAAAAAAAAAAGATCCTCCTACGCTTCGCACACTTGTTAGATTCTTGGTAGATAAAGAGTGGGAAGGCAAGTTCCCCATCATAATATTTCATCCCACTAGCTCTTTATCATCTCATTGAAACTCGAGTGAGAGAGGCATTTGTTTACAAATTTGAAATGCGCTGGGCCCCAATATTCATCTCCCACCTCCAAAAGAATTCGATTGTGGTTGGAGATTATCTTGGGAGGGGATCTCGTACCTTGAGAGAGGAAAGAATTGCAATCAACCACTGTCCCTCAAGAAACGATGAAGTCTGTGCATGACTGGCCGGTCCTGATAGTCTGACCAAGTACAAGGGCCACCAAAGAAAGGAAGTTCCACCCTCACATTTCTGCTAACATAGTTGGCAAATTTCTTTCATGCTTCTTGTGATTTTAGAATTTTCTGATTTCTCCTCCATGAACCTTATTTGACATTGAAATCCCCTCCCAACACCCACGACAACCGTTAACGGACTTTGATTGCGTCCATATTGTGCCATAACCTTGCTTTGACTCTTTTATTTGTTGGGCTGTAGACATTTGCTACCACCCATTCTTTCCTTTGCCCACATTATGCAGTCGAATTGAAATGGAGAAATCGTTCTCCCATTGATTAACCATAGAGAAATCTTTCTTTGTCCCAAATAGTGATAAAACCCTTGGCTACCTTGAGCGCCACTTTTATTGCCCTCTTGTAATTTATGCTTCCCAAATCTTGTGTATGAGATTGTCATGAACCGCTTCCACTTTAGACTCCTATATGAACAAGATGCTCACCTTCTTCTTCTTCTTCTTCTTCTTTCCACTAACCAATGAACTACTCTTCTCTTATCAAGGGACCCCAGGCCTCTAATGTTCCATGATCGTGGTTTAAAAAAACAGATAATGGCCATAACGACCGTTGCATAATGGTAAAGTTGGGGAATGTTAAGCGATTTGTGGTTGTAATGGCCATTTTGAAAAAGTTGGCCAATAATGGTCATTACAGGCCCTTAATGGTCTAAAATATGGCCGGTACATTTTCTTCTAATGATTTTGTTTTTTTGACCGTCATGGGGGCCGTCACGGCCCGTATCATAAGTGCCATGAGGTTGGCCGTTACAGTCACAATTATTGTTATTGAATACCTTGCCTATGCTAGAATCTTCATGTAAATGCCATAAGGCTGGCCATCACAGTCATAGTTATCGTTATTGAATACCTTGTCCATGATAGAATCTTCATTTAGGTGACCCGCCCTACCACACTTCGATTCCTTGCTTCGGTCCCTCTTATTGTGAACTTTGCCCTCATAAGTCATAACTTGTTGTTGACATTAACCTCTGACCTTCCTTAACTAGCTTCCTTGTTGACGTAGGCTTCAGGTTCTAGCTCTCTTGCATCCCCTTTTGTTTAATTCCTCGAATGCCTTTTGTAAGCATTAATTTGGGTGAGCCATCTTGATCCCCATCTCCATTACAATTGTAATTGTCTTTTCTGGACTTGTTTTGGTATAACCCTTTGATGCTACTATGGGAAATACCACCTTTGCCCACCTTAATACATCTTTGTTCCTAAAATGGACCGATTTATCCTTCGCTTTGAGTGTATTCTCCCATGGCACCGATTTGATAGGGATCACCGGTGATGATGTAGATGAAGAGCCTTATCTTTCCTGCTATGCAAAGACACCTGGGTTGAAATTGATCAGAATCACTTCAGTTGAAGAAGGCGATGAGCTGCTTGGCTCCCTAATGCTTCCGTCCCCTGCTTCCAATGGCTCCTCATCACCTCATTCTCTGGATGTTTGCTTTGATGAATGTGCATATCCAGATGCAATGTCGGGATCTCTCCGAAAGGGCTCGTAACTACCCTAGCCTACTCTAAGGGAGGAGTTGTGGATGGCCAAATTTGAAATTGTGTCTATTGCTCACACTTGTAGACGCTAAGCGTGTGGAAGCTTTAG
The DNA here is from genome assembly GCA_003013855.2 of Liriodendron chinense. NCBI lineage: Eukaryota > Viridiplantae > Streptophyta > Magnoliopsida > Magnoliales > Magnoliaceae > Liriodendron > Liriodendron chinense. The sequence goes on along the minus strand of PVNU02002543.1, from coordinate 204,800 downwards.
AGCTATGGCTAAGTCAGGGGGGGGGGGGGGGGGGGGGGGGGGGGGGGGGGGGGGTGTGATTAGGACATTTTTTAAATTCTTTTTGCCTACTTGTATAAGTCTAACAATTCAAACTAAGTAAGTAAGAATACTTAGCTTCCAAGCTTAAGTGGGTCCAATCACAAAGGCTATAATGGATTAAGGATTTAATCAAACTAGCCTAAGCACTTAGATTATAGAAGATGCAACTTGTTGGGCTACTAATCTAAGTGCAATTATCTAGACTACAATAGATATAACTATCAAAGCAACTAGTTTAGATGGCTAAGTGGATAATATAAGATTCATCATGCTAAGCATATGTCTACAAGCTTAGTGAAAATACGTCTTCTGTGTAAATGTGCCTATTTAGAATATAACATTCAACCATTCAAACATTCATATAATGAAGCAATTAAATAGATAATGTATGACTAGTGAAGTCCTCAAATGACAAATCCCAAACACAATCATGTATAGTGGTTCGACTACTTGTCTACTTCACTCTCGGTTACCGTACTCATCCCTTGAGCACACCGGATTTCACTAGGGAGTTTAAATCAGGTTCCTCCCAACCTAGGAGTTTTAAATATGTTCCTCCCAACCTTTACGCAGAGGTTTTTGCACAGGTTCACCTCTTAACCTGAACGGTGGTTTTATGGGTTCACCTCTTAACCCAGGTGTTTGCGGGTTCCACGTAACCCTGAAGTTTAAACAAGGTTCCTCCCAACCTAAGAGTTTTGACGAGGTTCCTCCCAACCCTTCGGTTCCAATCCAGGAACCTACAATGGTTTCTCAGGTTAACTAATTACCTACACGTACACACCCGTGTCAGTGGCTTCCCAGACTTACGTGGTTTTCAATAGGCTAACCATCAACCTTAAATTCACACCCAATCCTACCAAAGGGAAGGAGTTCTACTGAACTCTTACAATTGACACTAACCTGTCGAATCGAGCACCTTTTGTAGCGCCGCTTTAGGTTGCTTCTTCTCTCTCTTCTGTACTAGAATTAGCTTCCCTTTGCTCCCTCGTTCTTGTTGCCGATGCGTTGCTAATGCCTTAGCTCCAACGATCAATCGCCTTGCATATGATCTTCTTGAGATGACCAAGGTGATGGGAGGATGGTGAAGTCTCCTACATGTGATATGTAGCTCGATTTAACTAGGAGATTCACCTAGAGGGTCTTCTAGAGCAATTAGACAATGTGTTTTACTATTGGGTCAGGTTTAATATATAGGAAAGGAGGAGTTCATGCCCATCTTCATTAAGTGAGCTTGAAATGCTCATTAGAGTGTTTAAGACATGGAAGATGGCATGGGAACTCTTTGGATTGGTGGCTAGGGTGATGGATATGAGTGGGAATTACCAATACTAACAATGCACCAAATACCCTAAAAAAATGCCCAAAATTTGAGCTATATATATATAAGCTTCGAGCTCCAACGGATAGAAAACGGGCACCAACGGCTAATTGTCGACCGGTGTAAGACAGTTCGTCGACTGGTCTAATTAGGCTTGGGACTGAGGTCTGCTTGCTGTCCCAATTTTGGCCATTTGCGACAGTTCATCGACAGGTCGTCGACAGGTCTACGATAGGTCGTCGACAGGTCTAAGACAACATCTCACTAACCTCTAAGGTCTTATAAATGATGATCTTTTGGGACTCCTAAGGCCATTCTATGATGACTAAAAGTTTACCTATTGGGTCAAGCCATCTAGAGGTTTGGTTTTGGTTTAGGTTCAAGGGTTTTGGCTTACCAAGGCATCTCATTTACCTATTTCTTCTTCCTTGATGCAGCTGGTCCATTGGAGTCTTCGGTCTTCATCTTCTTTGGGCTTAACCAACACCTAGACTCACTGACCTACGTAATTGACAAATAAGGTATACTAGTATGCCACAAAAAAGTGCACTAACAAATTATGTAGAGTAGTGAATCCAAACTTCTGAAGATCTCCCTAACGGGTATTTTTTTGAGAGTGGTGGCCTTGGGGCTACTACTGAAGATGGAGCATCGAGACCTGCTTCAACAATGGGACCATCATCACTATGCATGTGGTTGTCTTGGAATATAGGCTAAGGGGTGTTGATAATATATGATTTCGAGAAACTTGAGCAGCTCTTGCTATTGGATAAGTACCCGTGTTCTCAGGAGTCCTCACCGAAAGGAGGGAAAATCTCGTCTTGTGATATAAAAGGGTCCTTAAGATGATATGGGTGTGGTACGAGTGAATTTCTTGTAGCGGGATGCGCCTCCTTATCCTTCTGGCATGTGGCTGAGCTAGTTGGTAGGTAGTTGGAGAAGACCTTGCCTTTTTTGGTGGCACTACCATATTGATACAAGTGGTGTGGTGAGGCGCCAGGTAGGTGAAATATGTCCTTTTTTTGAGCCTCTTGCCTGTGGCACGTGATTGCTGCATATCTAGTGCCGGGCAGTTAGCTGGAGGGCCCTTCACGTGACTAGAGATGAGTTGGCCCTTGTTGGCACCATAAACTTGTTGTTTTCTCATTGATGTGGATGCGGACCTTCCACATTGTCTTCTTCCTCTAATCACCCGCTACACCCCTCCCCTTGCAGCTTTACTGGTTGGCTCATGGCTATTCGAAAGATCCCATCTGAGATGATTTCACTCCTCAACCGCAAAAATCGGGGAAGCATATATCAGCTACCAATCACATCTTGCTTTCTCTCAACTTCATCTCATTAGAGATGTAGATTTTACTCTTGTGAACTCCACCTTGCTCCTAGTGACAGATATGGGATCCACTTCCAAGTTCCAACACGTTTCCATAGTAATCGCCCAATTCCTGAAAGGTTTTGATGAAATATGCATAGCGAGGAATCTTCGATAACTCCTCTGACCAGGGAAGGATAGCTACAATATCCTTATGGATTGGGTTGCTACCTCGAATGAGAGGATACCTCTCACGAGAGGAATTTGAAAAGGATGTTATAATTGCAAAGTTTTGGGACCTGAACTTCGCCTTGGAGCTTAGAAGATGCCCAAAGGCCCACTTCCTAAAGCATTTCTTTGTTGATTTCCTAGGAAGTCACTCCCACCCAGGGATGCTTTGAGGAGTTTCTTCTATTTTTTGATGATTCCAAGTCCACTGTCATGCAATCCCCCGCCATATTTCTTGTAGCCCTCCCCATACTTTCGAGCTAATGGTGTGTAGGACTTTGTTGAAGACCTCTCCTCTGTTTTTGGATGGAGGCCCCCTTCGGTTCGAGCAGGCAGAGCTGGCCACTCCGTGGATTCCTTCCTGGAGATGAAGGCCCTCGGAGCAAATTTGCTTGGCCCAGTCTCTCCTGTTATGGGATTCAAGGATTTCTCTCCTTTTTCGAGAACTCCATGCCTAGATTCCACCCCTGGAATTCCGTTCCATTGATACATTGCTTTAGTAAGCCTCCTCCTGAAGTTTGAACCTGATCAAGCCGATACGCTGATGTTTGGCTCTGGATTTGTCTTTCGGAAGGAAGATGTCCTTCACTTGTCCACATTATTCAAACAAAGATTTCATCTCCTTGGCCAAGTCCTTGAATGGAATGTTGGAGACGAATAGTGTTACAAGTTTGCCTTGGTTTTTCCCAGTGTTTTAAATAGCGAATAGTGTGTAGCGTAGCGTTCACCCCTCTAAAGCGTGAGGCATAAGCTACATAGTGTGTAGCATAAGCTACACGTTACGTCTAGATTTTTTATTAAGGTTGTTCTTGATTGCACTAATTCCATGATATTCACCAAATTGGACTGATTGATAATGAAATTTAACAAATTTTCATGATATTTGGTGCAACCAAACGTGACTTAAAGTAATAGAAAAGGGTAATCATTAAGTATAAAGGTAAAGAAAGAGCAACAAAACTAATTTAACATTGTTGCTTATATTATTTTTACTAAAAGCATTAAATATTGAAAAAAGAAAAATGTTACAGATCATTGAAAATATTATTTGATTTTAATGTTGTAATGAAAAATAACTTATAATGTGAGGTACGTAATGTGTAGTCTAGTTTATGTAGCGTGTAGTGTATGCAAATTATCATGTAGCGTAGGCTACATGTGACTTAAGCTATTTTCATGAGCTTCGTAGCATTAAGGTTAAGCTAAGCTACGTAGCGTAAGCTACACGCTACATAGCGTAGCTATTTAAAACATTGGTTTTTCCTCACCATTGTCCACACTCTGTCATCTGTCCTCTGTTGTCCATCTGTCATCCGTCTCTGTTGGAGCGTGTACATGCGGGAGGGATTTTGAGGTGTCAGTCTAGTGTTTAGTCAGTTTGTGCTGTCTATGCGGGTGACTGTTTTGGTGTTTAGTTTTTCAGTTTGCCTCTTGTATCTTGATTAAATATTTTGTTTAGTCCTGAGATGAGAGTTCTCATGTGTTTTCTTTTTGCTTTTGCTGTATTCATAGGTTGTGGTCTGTCGTTCTGGTGATTTTTGCCATTCTTTCTGGTTTAATATTTATTTCTTCTGATGCTTGTTCCAAAAAAGAAAACAAAATGCTACTGGTTTGACTAGTGATTGCAGTTTCTAGCATTTAGTGCTATTATTATGTATTTGTTTGGTTTTAGGTTGGGTATTTTACATTTCCACTCATCATTGCGTTCAAAGCTTTGGTAGTTTAAAACATCCTTTTATTTGTAAACCTTTTTGTGATTTTTTTTTCTTTGGTACCATTGTAGTGCAGAAGCACTCGAGAGTCACTTATCTGCTGTCCAAAGGGATCATCAACAGATATCCCTAATAGAAGAACGAAGAATAAGATCTGATGCGGAAGAGGCTAAAAGAAAGGAGAATGCTCTTCTTGAGGAAAAGGCACGCCAAGAAAGGGCTAAAGCAGAAGCAGAGGTTCGTCATCATGTAGTTACTATTTTTCTTTCAGTAATCTTTGTAGCTATTGTTTCCTTGATGTGTCTTATTCTTAACTTTGCGACTCATTTTTGTTTTGGATATAATGTCTTCTTTGGTGCAGAGATAAAAAGTCTTAGGTTTGGTCAACTGGAATATTTTCACAGCATTTGATATCATTTTACAATCACTTTGAAATGCAAATCACCTATTGAACTTTGTTGCTGATTGGGCAAGCACTGCATACTACTTAAACCTTGAACTTTCAGTGACACTCTGCCCTTGTTTCTTTTTTAAAGGTTAATGTTGTAAATTGTTCCACACTAACCAAGGAGCTGGGACAAAGCTGTGATGATGATGATATGTCATGAGTTGTTCCAGGAGGGTGTACTTGGTATTGCCTTTAATTTAAGGAATTAATTTGTTTCCTCAACCAATCCAAGAAAAAAGAAATGTCATGGAATCTTCCATCTGTCATTTTGTGAGTGTTATTCTTTTGGTCTACTGCCTACGTATCATTCTTTATATGGACTACTCTTAGTTTTTTTAGGAATTTTATCCTTCTCTAGCATGTTCTATCAGTTACTGTTTTGGGGCCTACAAAATTTCAATGTGCTCAGGAGGGGACCATCATGGTTTTTAAGAATTCAAATATTACTATTGTCTGCTCCACTATACCTTACAAAGACAATCATCTTGCATGGACACCTATTTCTTATGGTCAAACATTTAGGTTTTAAAACATTTATTCAAGATCTCCTTGAGATAAATTGCTAGGTTAGCATCAGGGTGTTATCCTAGCAATTTATCTCAAGGAGAAGCATAAACTAGCACTACTCAATAGGAGCAGTTGCTGGACTTATCAGACTCTCTCAAGATATGTGGGACTTCAAAGCAAATTTCAAGATATGTCTTATTGGATGTATGATCAACCTCACGTAAGAGCACTCTCTTCCGCTACTTAAAAGCAAATTTCAAGATATATGTCTGATTGGACGTATGATCAACCTCACATAAGTATGGTCTTTGAATTCCAGCCCCCCTCCCCCCCTCTCCTGCTACTTCAAAGCACAAAGCACTCTCCTGCTACTTCAAAGCAAATTTCAACATATCTGATTGGACGTATGATCAAGCTCACATACGTTTGGTTTGGGCTTTGAATTCCAGCCACCTATTAGACTCTCTCTCTTGCTCTCGCTTGCTCCCCCCTCTCTCTTCGCCTAACTATTTTCTATCAGTATTAGTTGATGAAGGAGAAGTTTTAGGAATCTTGGGCTGGTTTGTTATGGGTTTTATTAGTTAATTAGGTTGTCTTTAATTTTCGGATTCTTGGCTTTAATTAAATCTTTTATATGACTACAATTAAGCATGCCTTTCAGCATCTAAAAAAAAAAATGAAAAAAATAAAAGAAAATAGATTTAAGCATGTTTGGTTTTGTCTTTAAACTATTTAACAGACTGATTTATTAGGAAAAAAAATACTGGTATGTTTTCTTGTTTTGGACATGGGGATAGAGTTTTATAGTTGTTTGAAACCCCGAGTTGCAAGTTTATACTTCTGTAATATATCTTGAATTACAGAGCACAAATTTTGAGTTTTGTAAGGAGTTCTTTATTGCTGGAAATCCTTTGGCCTTTTAGGATAATGCCAAGCCTAATCTCCAATCTCCTCAATTGCATCGTGCTTCAGCTATGAAAGTCAGGGAGCCTCTATGCGCAACTAATTATGTGACCTCTGGCCATTCAAATTTGAAGTGAAACTTGCTCAGCTCTGTTCTGTTAGATTCCACACAATGTTCTGTTGTTCCACACCTTCCAAATCGACCATTAACTCATAACCAAAGCAAGACACCAAAGGACCTCTTGCTTTCCAACTGGATCCCAAATAAATAAAAGAATCTCTGCCAGATTGCACTTGAGAACTTATAATGCAAGAAAAAGTGGTCCACTGACATCTCATTCTGGGCACCTAATGTAAAAACCTCAGGGCTGTGTATTTTAATTTCTCTGGTGGTTAATTATTAGAACTTTATCCCTCCTGTCGAGACAAGCGAAAGTAATCACCTTTGGAGAGCTGGAATGCTTCTAAATATGCTGGAAATTGATATGTGGTTGTTTATTTTCATTGTTTCTTTTGCAGCGCGTGAGCTTGTGGTTTTTTTTTTTTGGCTCATAATTTACAGCAGTTTATTAGGCCCAAATTCACCTTGACATGTGTCACACTTGCTAACATGGCTAGCTTGTGGGACATCTGAGACCTGAGCATAAGGTGGTCCTCACTGGGCATAAGCTGGTTCCCTCATTAAGTGGGCTGCTCCTATATGAAAACAATGGACAGCTTAGAAAATAATGCCAATGGTCCATGTTCAATGTGTGACCGCTGATTCATATTGTGGCCTTGTGGGCCACCTCATGCACTGGTGAGATCTCCCACACATTTGCCAGGTTGGTACATTTTGTATGGGAGGAGAGGTGTGTGCTAGCATACCTCTAATTTACATGATCATTTGTATCATTATTGGTAGAGTATAATGACTGCTCGAGGATTTTTTTTTTTCTTCTATTGAGTACATTAGTAAGATATTATGATTGTTTGATTCAGTCTAAACTCAAGGCTGCGAAGGTAGCTGAAGAAATGCAGAAGGCAGCATTGGATGCTGAGAGGAGAGCCAAAGAAGCTGCAGAAAAGGTTGCCAATGAAAAATCGAAAACAGTTGCTGCTGAAGAGGTACAGAGGGATAAAGATACAAAATCTCCAAGTGGAGTGAGAGGTGGAGATGGACACTCCAAGGAATCAGGATCTGATGCACCAGATAAAGTGCGCTCAGCAGGTACTGGATGTATTTTTCAAAGGAAGCATAGTTTGTGTTCTAAGATAAATACATCCATTTTTTTTTTTTTTTTGAAAATTGATTGCCGAAGTCAGAATTATACAAAATACAAAACAAACCCCTCCAACAATCCGGAAAACGAGCAATAACCTTTGATGCTAGCTCCCATTCCATTACAAAAGATTTAGCCCTACTAAATACCTCAGAAACCTGGCTCTTGCGATTTCCAAAGCATCGATCATTTCTCTCCAGCCATGTAACCCAAATGCCTACCGACAAACTAAAACACTAGATTTTTCTCCCAGTTTTCCCAATACCCTAGCCTTGCCACATTAAAAGAAAACTATCAACAGATTTTGGTAAGACCCAAGAAACTCCAAACAGATTGAAAAAATTATTCCACAACCCTTTTGCAATCATGCAGTGCATGAAGAGATGATCCACCATTTCATCGTTTTGAAGGCATAGCAAACATGCATTCGGGAGAATAAAACTTCTTCTGCAAAGATTATCTATTGTTAACACCTTCCTCCCCACTAACCGTGCGAGCACCACCACCTTTGGAGGAGCACCATAGTGCCAAGCAAAAGGCTGTTGGATGAATCTCGCCACTAGAAGCAACTCTGCTAGTACACATATAGAAGGTTATAACTGAAAACCTGTCAGACTCATCCTTTAGTCAGACCATAAAATCCTATTCTGAGGTAACCAGAGTGACGGAGTCACCTTTGATAGCAACCCAATCAAGCTGATAAATTCTATAATTTATTTGTCCACCAAATTCCGCCTAGATGGCGGGGCCCAAACTGTTTCCTCTCCAACAATGGAAAAGCAACTGGCTACCCACAACCCAACCTCTGCCGAAATCAATGTTGTCAAATCACATATGCGATTGTGTGCAACCGCATATGCCTATGCGCATATGTGACCGCACAGTCGCATATGCTTTTAAATTTTTTTTTTTTTAAATTAAAAAAATGAAAAATAAGGGGAAATGTAAAAAGATATAAGAAATTAGGCAAAACTTCCCTAAGTGATTAGATAACTTATTTATATATTTCGAGTTCGTTTGAGAGATAAAATCAACTAACCAATGAATGAAGTACATCAACAATCTATTTAACAAAACAATTAACAAGCTATTTAATGTACAAATACAATTTATAAGCTAGTTGATTATGAAGAACTTCTAACATAGAAATTTTATTGATAATGGAACTTTGAACTTCCAAGTTTGAAGTTACAACTTAGTAATTACAAGTTATAACATACAACTTACAAGTTAAAAGTTAATGTGTATGCATTACTTAAAAAAATGGAATATAAAAAATAAATATACTAATAGTCTAATACTATATACATTGATTTGTTACCATTGTGGCATCTGATCACCACCACCACCATCGTCGTCATCTTCGTCGTCTTCTTCTTCAACATATACTTCATTTTCTTCTGTTTCTTTATCATCTGTACGCACTAGTACTTCATCAACATCTAATGGCTGATCTTGATCATCTCTTTCTTCTATCCCTCAATCTCATCCCCCCCCCCCCCCCCCCCCCCCCTGAGTGGAAGTACCTTCTTCATGTGCTCATCCAAATGCGGCATTTTTGACTTGGGGGCCCATGTTGGCTGCTCGCTAGCAAAGACGGGGTCCTCCATCTCCATGAGCCACTCTTCTCCATAAGAAGGTGACCGATGGCTACATATGAGGCTGTGTTGTCCGTAATTACCTGGACAACATATTCTTCTCCTACTTCCTCAGTTACACTATCTAATAATTTAAACAAATAATCTGCCGTATAAGGATGGCCTAATGCATCCATAGACTAAAAAGAATATTGTCCCAGCTGAGCAATTCACTAAAAGTTTTATTAGAGTCTGACCGGATTTATTGGTCAATCTATCGACCATGAGTATACAATCATAGGTTTTCCACGATTCTTTATATTCGGCTATGAAACTTCGTGTATAGTCAACCTCGGTTTGGAAGCATGTCTTCCTCACTTCGTGATATGAAAGAGGCTTAAGCCCAGGTCTAAATTGACCTATTGCTTCATCCATAACGTTGATGCTTTTCAACCTAACAATGTTAAAAGCAATACCAGCTTGGTATAACTACTTAGCGATATATTGAATTGTAGTTTTTCTATCTTTGTGTTTGTATTAGTTTTCTAATGTGGTTTGAGCGGGTCTTTTGCCTCGACCCCTTTGGTTGATCACATCCTTGGGGTGTGGTATATTGAATTGTGGTTTTTCTGTCTTTGTGTTTGTATTAGTTTTCTAATGTGGTTTGAGCGGGTCTTTTGCCTCGACCCCTTTGGTCGATCACATCCTTGGGGTGTGGTCTACACCACCTATCCATTGACTCATGTCCACGAGCTCTTTTCGAGGCCAGTGGTTGAGACTGGCCTGTCGATGTAAGGGGGTAGGGTTAGGTTCATGCACATCAACCACATCTATATTCTCATATACTTCTTGTTCCATAAATTCCTCTCGAAATACAATCCTATCGTGTTTTATTCTTTTTTGTTTATCCATGTACTTCCATGATTTTCGTTCGGATTTTTGGAGTAATATTGGGACATGCTCTGGCATTTAATCTTGGTGTACGTGCAAGGTATTGTTTGTGTCGTGCAATGCCATCGGCTACAAACCCGTACAAGTCACACACACACACACACACTATGTGAGTCTTTTCAGTATGATAGTGCTCGTACTTCTAACCTGGGATATTCGACTTGGCTTTCAGATTAGGAAGAAAAAAGACATGATTCTTTCTTCTTGTTAGTTGTACACTTGTAAGTTGAAAATATGAGAGAGAGAGAGAGAGAGAGAGAGAGAGAGAGAGAGAGAGAGAGAGAGAGAGAGAGTTACACAAGTACACAATCTTGATTCTTGTCTTGAGACTTGCTTGAGTCTTGAGTCTTGAGTCTTGTTTCTTTACGCCTTCACTTGTAGATTTTTGAAGTTGAATATTGAATCTTGTAGTTGTAGCTTATAGTCAACACTTGTACACTTTTGTTTTGTACACTTGTATACTTGAGTTAAAATGAATACACTTGAAAAGAGAAGGTATGTGATAGATAATGTAGAGATTAGAGAATGAAAGAGAAGAGAGAAATGTAGGTAGAGATTAGGAATGAATGTAGAGAATGTATGTAGATTGTAGAGATTAGAAAATGAATGTAAAGATTAGATGATGTAGAGAGAAAGAGAGAAGAATGTAGAGAAAGAGAGATTAGAGAAATAGAATGTAAGAGAAAGAGAGAGGGAGAGATGTAGAGAATGATTGAAATGAAGAGAGAGAGAGAATGAGAGATTAAAAGTGTAACTATGTAGGAGAAAGAGAAGAATGTAAGAGAAAGAGAGAATGAGAGTACTATGATTGTCTTCTTAGGAGCTTCAATAATCAGTCTTGAATGATCTTTGTAAACTTCTCTTCTTAGGAGCTTGTCGAGTTGTAGAAGATTGTGGAGAGATTAGACTTAAGAGTGTATGAGAGAATAAGGAGTAAAAGAGAGTTTAGAATGAATAATATTGAATACCTTTTGATAGCAAAAAAGTGACGAATTTGGAAAGAAGAAGAAGAAGAAGTGCTGACGGTCAGAAATCTGACTATTGGCCAATACACAATCGCATACTGTCGCATAAATGCATATGCGATCGCATATACCACCATGGCATATGAGGTTTCCACATGCATATGTGATCGCACTTGACAACATGGGTTGAAATCACTGCCGAGCGTGGAACAAGCTCAGTTAGCTTTTGATCCCCCACCCACCTATCCTCCCAAAATCTGATGTTCTTACCATCCCGTAATAAGAAGCCCACCCCTTCCCATACTCTATGTTTTACGGACGCGACGAACTTTCATAAATATGAGGCCCTATATAACAATGACTCCCTAGTCCACCATCCCATTTCCTCAATGCCATATTTCCTAATTATTACCTCTCTCCAATGAGACCCTACCTCTAGCCCAAACCTCCAAATCCATTTTCATACAAAGCTATATTCATATCCTCCAACTTCCTAAGCCTTGCTCCCCCTTAAGCCCAAGGCTTGCATACCTCCTCCCACTTCATAAGGTGGAGTTCGTGTTTGTCTTCCCCTCCCTTTCATAAAAAAATCCTGCATGAGCTTATCCAGTTCTATGATGCGAGGGTGTTGAGACTGAGATGGCACAATTAAGGAATAACATATTCATTGGATGAGTGTAGGTGAAATGAGGATGTTAAAATGGATGAGTGGCAAGGCGAGGAAGGATAGAATTAGAAATGAGTGCATCCAGGGGAAATAAGGAGCAACACCAATGGGGTAATAAGATGAGGAAAATAGATGAGCAAGAGAAAGGTGTGGGAGAAGAAAGAGTATTGAGAGAAGCTTCTTTTGTGTGTTCGGGCAACAAACCCCCCACACCTTTTATTATAAGGCTAAGAATACAGAAAACATACTCCACATGAGCATACAACACCCACACGCCAAAAGGGACAAATGTACACACTACTCTTTTTATACTGCCTCTCAAGTTGGAGCATAGATATTGATCATGCCCAACTTGCTAGTGATACAAAGAAGAGCATCCCGACTAAGAGACTTGGTAAGAACATCGGCCAACTGGTCTCCAGTGCTAACAAATGGAGTCACAATTTCCTCGTTAGCCACTTTCTCCCGAATGAAGTGACAATCAATCTCAATGTACTTCGTGCACTCATGGAACACTGGATTGCTAGCAATATGAATGACAACTTGATTATCGCAATGCAAAGGAATGGGGACTTGGGGGATTATAACCGACTTCCTGTAAGAGGGTTCAAAGCCAAATATGTTTACGTGTTGCATGAGCCATCGATACTTACCCTCAGCAAAAGATCGTGCCAAGGTGGATTGCTTCTTACTCTTTTAGGTGACAAGGTTGCCATCGACAAATGTGCAATACTAGATGTAGATCACCGATCATGTAAACATCCAACACAATCAGCATCAGAGTAACCATATAGATGAAGGTGACCATGTTGTTGAAATAGTAAACCTTTGCCTAGGGAAGATTTAAGAAATCGAAGAATATGATATAGCGCTATAAAATGAATGGTACGTGGAGCATGCATGAATTGACTTACAACACTCACAACATACGAAAGGTCCGACTGAGTAATAGTGAGATCGATAAGTCTCCAACCAGCTGCCGATGCATCCCAGGTTTAGAGAGGAGTTCACCGTCATCAGGACCAATTTTATGGGTAACATCCATAGGTGTGGCAGTAGGCTTACATCCAAAGATCACGGTCTTTGAGAGAAGATCAAGAGCATATTTCTGTTGAGAAAGCATAATTCCGGACTTAAATCGGGCAACTTCAATGCCGAAGAAATAAAGAAGCCCCAAGATCTTTGATTTCAAATTGACTCTTGAAAAAGGATTTAATGGCCACAATTCCTGTAGTATCATCTCCTGACAACACAATGTCATCTACATAGACAATTAACACCATGATCCCTGTGAATGACAAATGAATAGGGAATGATTAGCTTGACTGTGAACAAATCCAAAGTCCACAAGAGCCCGATTGAATTTATTGAACCAGGCGTGTGGGGACTATTTAAGACCATCGATAGACTTCTTAAGGCGGCACACAAGAGGAGAGTTAGAAGGCATAGAAAAACCAGGGGTTTAATTCATATAAATCTCCTCAGCAAGATCACCATATAAAAGGGCATTCTTCACATTGAGTTGAAACATGGGCTAAGCCAAGTTCACCGCCAAATAGATAACCACACGAACAGAATTGATCTTGGCCACAAGGGAGAATTTCTCAAAGTAATCCACGCCATATGTTTTGAGTATAGTCCTTTTCAACTAATTGTCCTTTATAGCGATCAATCGAACTGTCTGGAAGATATTTGATGGTATAAACCCATCGACATCCAACCGTTTGTTTGCCTGTATGTAAGGGAGCTAAATCCCACGTACTGTTCTTCTCCAACGTCTTCATCTCTTCCATCATAGCCTTAGTCCAGTCAGGACTGCTTATAGCTTCCTTCAAATTACAAGGGGTAACCGAGGAGGACAAGGAAGCTCCGAAAGACTGAAAAGAAGGTGAAAGATGGTGATATGTAGCAAAATTGCTAATGGGATGCTTTGTGCATGAACGAGGAGGTTTGCACAAGGCAATGAGGAGATCATCAGGAGAGAGTTTATACTTGAACTGCTAGCTAGAGCAAATGAAATGATGGGCTGCTGGTCAATAGAGGATTTAGTTCGTTGATGATACACAAGGATATGCTTTGAGACAAACGGAGTGGAAGCATCGTCTAGGCTAGATACTAGAAGGGGTATCAATTTAGACCACGCAAGCTCCCCTTGACTAGTAAGACGATTATGTAGAGATTTTCCTTCATTAGAAAAATACGAAATGTCGTCAAAGAAGGTCACATCGGTGGATCTCTTACCGGTCAGAGGATCATAACATTTATACCTCTTTTGTGATCAAGAGTAACCTAAGAAGACACACTTAATGGCCCTAGCACTCAACTTGTCATTACTACCATCAAGAATCTGAACAAAACATGTACATCCAAAAATCTTAGGACGTAAAGGAAAGGGTTTATCATGTTGATGCAAAATTTTGAATGAAGACTTGTGTGATAATATTTGAGAGGGAATGCAATTAATTAGAAACACAACAGTAAACATTGCATCATCCAAAAACGTTTAGGAAGATTCATATAGAGTAGGAGAGTGCATGTGACTTAAAGAAGGTGACGATTCTTTTGCTCAACCACGCCGTTTTGTTGAGGAGTTCGTGGACATGAAGTACGTGATAAAATCTTGTGGTCCTAAAAAAAGGGTAGAAAGGCATGCAACATGTACTCACCCCCATTGTCAGAGTGTAAAATTTTAATGGGACATTGAAACTGGGTAAACACTTTGTTATGGGTAAGTTTGGGCCTGTCCCGGATCGTAACGTGGAAGAGGCGCAACTGTCGATATGTGGCTCACTTAAAGTCATCACATCCTATCTATCAAGCAGGGATCGAGACTTGCGAAGGCGAACAATCATTTATGCTCGTCGATAATTAATGAGGGTAAATCCCGAGCGCTCGGTCAACCATAGACATCGTTCGTCCTCAATTGGCGCATGGCTTTAATAAATGATATGTGACCAACCCTCGGAGCCAAGCGTTGCGCATGGTGAATGCCCTCAGAGCCGAGCGTTGTGCACAACAAATGCCCTCAAGAGCCGAGCGCTGTGCACGACCGAGTGTTGAGCGCGGCAAACACCCTCGGGACCGAGCGTATCCCGCACCGCCTCAACGGTAACTACTGAGATACGTGGGATTTGGAAGAGAGACGCGACAAAGATTATCTCTCCCATTCTGAAAGTAAATCCCACTAAATATCTAACAGAAGGCCAAATTTTTCTTTACAGATCACAAATCTCTACGACTATAAAGGGACCCTCATACTTCATCTCGAGGTACGCAAGATATCTTCATACAAAACCCTCAAGAATTCATCTCCTTTCTAGTATTCGTACTGACTTAAGCATCGGAGGGTCCTCCACTTGCACGACTGGCACCCCCTGATATCCTTGTAGTGATTACAGGCTATTCAATCTACTCTGTTCATCCACAAAGTAGAGATTGGACGACGAAGGTTCAAAGTTGGTCCTTGATCAACATCTGTTACCCATTTTTGGCGTTAACACACTTCATTATAAAATTTCTTAAACATATCAAACACTTCTTGCTTGGATTTTAGAAGACAAACCCATGTCATTTGAGTGCAATCATCAATAAAGGTTACACAATATTTATATCCAAAAGTAGAGATAACAGGAGCGGGACCCCAAACATAAGAGTGGACTAGATCAAATGTTCTGGGTCTCCTTTAAGATGAACTAGAAGGAAAGACAGATCAGTGATGTTTGGAGAATTTACAAGTGTCACAACTTTTAAGTTTGAGAAATAAAAATTGAAGGAAATAAAAGTTTTAACCTAGACAAGGATGGGTGCCCTAAGCGGCAATGCCATCAGAATAGAGACTCCCTGTCTAAGGGCAAGGCACTAGAGTCTATCGTATTCGTAGGTGCATCATCAAAGAAGTAAATTCCATCACGCTCATGGCCCCCACCAATCATTTGCTTCGTTTGGAGGTCTTGAAACACACAATGATAAGGAAAGAAGGTTACTGAACAATTCAAGGTTTTTGTAAGAGAACTAACAGATAATAGATTGAGGGGAAAACAAGGAACATGTAAAACAGATGGCAATTGCATGGAAGGAGAAAGCTTGATGGAACCAATTCCAAATATAGGAGCTTGGTTTCCATCAACAACTGTAACAAAATGTGATAGACTAGAAGGAAGATAAGAGCTAAATAGGTGAGACTTACCAGTCATATGGGAAGTAGCTCCAGAGTTAATGACCCAAGGAGAAGAGGAAGACGACACATCGTGAGTAGTACCCGACTGGGCTATAGTGGCTCTGGAAGGCTCAGGAACCTCTCGAACATGAAGTCACACCAATGCATTATAAGCCTCATGAGACCAAAAAAAAAAAAAAAAAAACTCCCCTGTGGAAGACTTATATACTGCAGTCGATTGTGGAGTCTGCTCGGAGCTGGTGGAGGTACTGTTAACGATAGACATGCTAACCCAAGATGGACAACTAATTAGATCCCAACATCTCTCAACTGAGTGATTTGTGCCTCCACAATGTGTACAAGTATGAGGTCCGACATGTCCATGTCTGTGTACACCATGGCCACTATTACCATGGCTGCCATGATCAGTGTCACGAGTCACGACCTCTGCCTTGGCCAATCGATTGACTCTCACTTCCACGTTCTTGCGCACTCCACATTGGAGCTCTAGAACCATGGGTAAAGAGGTCCCCAGTAGCATACACAAATCGATCAGGAAGAACTAGTGTTCAAATTATCGATGATTTTATCGAATTATCGCTGATAATATCAGTGTCGCCAATCCATGCCAACGACACCGAAACCTACTAATTCGTTTCTCTGCCAAATGTCACCAAAATTTTGGTGATTTCTGCGATAAAATGGGTTGTCGGAGATAAATTCGTTGTGGATACCTTACCCGAGAATTTCGGTGACAATGTAAATACGTAAAAAATCGAAAAAAAAAGAAAAACTTTCATTTCAATTTTTTTTTCAAGATTCAAGAGAGTGATTTCCGGTACCCATCGACGAGGATTGGTTGATTGCAAACAGTATTTGGTGGGCCAATCGTGAATCCGTTGAAAGCTGTGGGTGTAGATACAAAAAAACTTCCAATTCCCCCCCTTTTTTTCCGCTTCGATTGGATAATATATTTCAAACGCAATAGGGATTTCGGCGAATATTCAACGATTTTTTGTGGATTTTTGGTGAGATTTGGGTAGGAGTATAAGGTTTTGAAATTGTGGGTTCGGAACCCTTTTCCCCCAAATTGCTTCCGCTTTCGATTTTTATGGGGCGACACTGGTGTGAGTCGTGTGACTCACGACTCACGAATATGGAATGGGCCACCTTTAGTGCTCTGTGGGCCACACTATGATATAATGTGTTTTATCCGCGCCGTCCTTGTAGTTTGTAAGGTCGCTTTAGGTCATGAGCCTAAAAATGAGTTGAATCCACATCTTAGGTGGACCATACCAAAGGAAACATTGGTGATTGAACGGTTACCATTAGAAACTTATTTGGGCCCATTGTAATGTTTATTTGCCATCCAACTTGTTCATAAGGTCACATAGATCTATGAAGGGAGAACATAAATATTAGCTTGATTGAAACTTTTGTGGCCCTTAAGAAGCTTTTAATGGTTTCCATTCAATGATCACTATTTCCTGTGGTGTGGTCCACCTGAGATTTGGATCTACCTCGTTTTTTGGCTAATGCCCAAAATGATCTGACAAAATGAATGGATGGCATAGATATATAATGAAATGCATCTAGGTGGGCCCACAGTCAGGGTCGTGCGTCGTCTTGATAATGAGCAATGGATTGCCAAAAAGGCTTTCTCGAGAACTTATTGCCACAGGAGCTAGTGGGCCCACCTTGATATTTTTGTGAATCCAACCCGTCCATCTATTTTTCTAGATGATGTTTGGACATGGACCCAAAAATGAGGTAGATCTAAAACTCAAGTGGGCTGCACGACAGGAAACAGTGATTAGAGAAATGCTTACTGTTGAAACCTCCCAGGGTCCACTGTGATGTTTATATGCCATCCATACCGTTCACAAGGTCATTCCTACTGGGGATAAACTGAAAATACAAAAATATTAAGCTGATCCAAAACTCTATGGCCCCACAATTGTTTCAATGTTGGAGGTTCAATTCTCGTTGTTTCCTATCTGTGGCCCACTTGAATTTTGGATCTACCTCATTTTTAGTCCCATTTCCTAACATAATCTGGAAAAACAGATGAACATAGTAGATTTCTCATGAACATCATCATGGGCCCTACCTAGTTTTCTGTCAGGAAATCTCTTGCATGCAATCCCGTCCAGAGCACGACCCGGAACCATCCTAGTGGATGACACCCTGACTATAGGGCCCACCTCAATGTATGAATTGTATATCCACACCGTCCATCTTTTTGGCCCGGTTATTGTAGTGCATGGTTCGAAAAATGAAGCAAATACAAATTTTAGGCGGACCATGCCACATGAAACAATGGTCATTGAACACTCACCATTAAAAACTTCCTAGGGTCCACCCTAATGTTTATTGACCATCCAACCTGTTGATAAGGTAACATAGACATGGATGAAAGGAAAAAACAAATATCAGCTTGATCGAAAACTTTTGTGGCCCAAAAAAGGTTTTTAATGGTGACCATTCAATGACCACTGTTTCATGTGGTGTGGTCCACCTGAAATTTGTATCTGCTTCATTTTTTGCCCCATGAACTAAAATAGGTTGGCGAAATAGATGGACGGCATGGATATACAATGCATATATTGAGGTGGGCGCTATAGTTAGGTTCCCGCGGTGGTTGCAATGGTTAGGTTCTTGTGGTGGTCACACCTGCAATGCCGGTTTCAAGGGCGCAGCCTAGTCGAACTAGATTTTTGAAAAGAGAGGAATTTGTATTGCCCATTTGGGGATTTCTATCCCATAATGTTGACATATTTTACCAATCTGATAAATGGACTTGTCACAAGCTTAAACCTCTAAATCCAAAATTCTTAATGAGTGGATGACTCTATATATTTTTTTAAATAGCTGGACACTTGCCCTTACACATGGAATCTTTTTGTGAGATCCGAGCCACTCACTAGATTGGACCCAATGTGTAGATGCCTTATATCAAATAATAAGCCATTCTCATCATGTGGGACAATTATATGAATGCCCACCAATCTGATGTCTCAAGTGGATCACACCACAAGAAACATTGATCATTGAATGGCCACCATTAAAAACTTATTTGGGCCCACAAAAGTTTCAAATGGATGCATAAATTGGATAGTTGGATGGATGGATGGCATGGATGGGATGGGATGGATTAGATGGTTGGATGGATTAGATGCTTAGATGGATGAATGGATGTAATGGTTGGATGTGATGGTTGGGTGGATGGATGGTTGGATGGATAGTAGGATTTTGGTTATTATTGAAGTGATTTCTTATAGTAGCGCATGCTTTTAGGTTTCCATTAAATAAAAACTTATTATGTAATGCATTGTTTTTGTAATTTTTTTTATTCCTAAATATGCAAATATGTGTATTTAGGCATGACTTGAAGTTTCACAGAAAATTTTCGTTGTTTTCTCCATGTTTCGCCTTTCTTCCCCGCATTTCCGGTTATCGCCGATAACGATATTATATCTTTATCTCCGGCCAACGAAACTTGTAGCGATACCGACAACTCGAACACGGGTTGGAACAAATGTAGAGGTGGATGATATATCAACCCTTTTACATGGCATAAATAGCCGTGAAAAGGAGGAAGATGGTCCATGACTATAATTTACTTTCGAACAATATAATACTCGAGAGTTGAGACTAGAGAGAAACTGCATTATTCGAGTTTCCTCACGTTGCTTCCACGCATGTTCATGGTCCATTGTACAATGGGAAGGGAGAGGATGATAGAGATCCAACTCCATCCCACATACCTCGAAGAGCTGAAAAGTACTGCTTCAAGTATCTTGAATCTTGATGAAATTTCCTGATGTCTGAAGGCACCTGAAAGATTTTGGAAACATTTTGGGCTTCTGAGTGCATATCATGAAGGGTGTCCCACATCCTTTTTGTTGAGTTAAGGAACATGACGGAATTGCTTACAGTAGGTTCCATATGTTTATTAGCCAAGCCATGACTTAGTAGTTCTCATTGGTCCATGTCTTGAAATTTCCATCCATAGAATCTGGTGCTTCATCCATAATATAAGAGAGTATCTCTTCCTCCATAAAAAGCTTCATAAATTGAGCCCACTGTAGGTAGTTATTACCATTCAACTTGATCGTTGTGATGACAAGGGATGGGATTCTAAAGATCCTAAACCAGAGCTCGAACCAATCTCGTCTTCCATAGGGGCTCACAAAGACAAACCCAAAGTGTAGATAACTTAAAAGGAGGCATAAGAGGTAAAAACACTACAATTTCACAGAAAATTGTGACCCAGATTGTGATCTGGAGGTCCAGAAGAAGCAAAGACTAGGAGATGGCTGAAACTAGCAACATGAGCGCTTCACAAGAACAGGTTACGCACTAGAGCATACACCGTGAGCTCTGGTGTATGTTCAAACCCACTAGGGCCCAAAACCGGCACAATCGGTCCACATTTTAGCATCAAAACACCACCAAATCCATTCCTCATTCTGAAATGGCACCCTGAGAAGGTAAAGACAATGGATCCAATCCACCATGTGAAGAGAAGCACAAAAAAAAAAAAAAAAAAACAACGATTTGAGGAGAATTGATGAAACTCTGAAATTTGGGGGTTTTCCATCAAATGTAAAAACTAGCTTAAACATACCTCAAATGATCTAAAACAATCTTATAAAAATCACCATAAATCTTTTAAAATCGAGATGTATTAAACCATGTCTTTCCTGATTAAAAAAACTAGGTTATATGGACTGTGTTGTTGCAAAAAACTGCTCAACAGATGAGATGATATGACCTCCACCGCTGTGCGAACTGCTGCCTCTAATCTCCTGAGATAAGTAGACTGGATCCTAGATTGGAAGATTTCGTGGGCTATGCGAATCACCAGAGGAAGCTAAGAGGGTTGGATGGGGTCCGGCTGTTAGCCCTCCGATGCTTAAGTCAGGCCAAAGGTTTGAGGAGCGTAGAGATAAGAGTGCTTGGGGGAGATTGTTCATACCTTATGCTATGGGTGCATGCCTCTATTTATAAGGCTTTCAAAGAGCTGTGAAAGGCTATGATCGTGGCCACATTCATGGGCGCCGCTCATGGAGGGCAGCGTGGTTGTCTGGGCATGGATCACGCTGGGCCATTAGGAGATGTGTTCCGTCTTCTTCGGAGCTGTCCGTGGATTGTTGCGCGCCTTTATGGCGGTTGTGGGCCAAGTCGGCCTGGAGGTCTTAGGTTGGCCTGTCGTAACCTCGGTTCTAGTCATTGGCCTGGTGGTCTTACATCAGCCTTGGTTCTTGTCCTCAGCTTTTTTTCCTGACATGGTCGGTCGTCTATCGTCCGACGTTAGTGCATGAGCTTGAGGACCTGTACCTGGGCCCATGGAACTATGGGCTTTCCTTGTGACCTGAGGTTAGCTCGGGTTTACCCACAACAGAAGCCCCCCTACTCTTGAGCCTGACTTGCTCGGCTCGAGAGTAAAGAGAAATGGATGAGCTGGCCTTTGCATAAACATTGAACTGTCGTAGGCTCATTCTTGGTGATGTAGATTCCTTTTAAGGGTTGAGGTCGTTCTCTGGTCTTTATAGGTCTTTCCCCTGGTCGGACTCCACTACTACTCAGAGTCTGTTGATCTATGAGCTCGGCTTCATTCCACCTTTGGTCGGTGGTTTCGGCCGCTTAATTGTACTATGTGAATGACCTTGGGCCGGTCGTCCTTGTCACATTTTGGGCTTGATCTTGCCAACTGGACAAGTCGGCCTAGTAGCATGGCCTAGGAGGCTGGTCAACTGTATGAGGTCGGCTTCATAAGCTCTGCCAACTGTATAGGTCGGCATGTAGAGGTGGCCCATAGGCTCTGCCAACTGTTTGAGTTAGCATGTAGAGGTGGCCCGTAAGCTTTGCCAACTATTTAGATTGACATGTAGAGGTCTCATCTGGACATATTTTGGTCCGACTCTTTCGACCATTCCGATTGCCAAGGTCGGTGTTTCGACTCTTGGTCTAGGGCTGTTTCGACTACGTAGGTCGGTCTTTCGACTCTTGGTCTAGGGCTATTCTGACTGCCTAGGTAGGTCTTTCAACTCTTGGTCCAGGGCTATTCTGACTACCCAAGTCGGTCTTTCGACTCTTGGTTTAGGGCTCTTTGGCCTAGTTGGCTTATGGGGCTTGGTCGACCTCTGCGGCCTGGTCGGTCTATCGGGTCCTGGTTGGCCTCTTTGGCCTAGTCGGCCTATCAAGGCCTGGTCGGCCTCTTTGCTCTAATAGCTCAACTCGGCTTCATTCCACCTCTGTTCGGTGGTTTCGGTTGAGGGATTGTACTCCTGTGGCGTATGTCGATCCAGCCTCGTGCTTCTATCACTGTCGTGAGATGTACCTCAAAAAAGGCGCTGAGTTGCCCCTCAATGGAAGTTGTTCGGGGTTTCTTGATTTGTGACCTCAATTTGCTCGTGGTCAGCGAGAACTGGTTAGGCAGAGAAGGCAGTTAAGGAGCTTGCTCGTCTGTGGACGAAGATTGGTGGGAGGGCTCAGTTGTAGCAGGGGCCTTCCCTTTCTTCTTCGCCTCATTAGGTAGGGTGAGGAAGAGCTATAATCCTGTGTCGAGTTCAGAAACGGTGAGAATATGGCTTTGCCGTTTCCCACAAACGACGTCAATCTGTTGTTGTAAAAAACTAGTCAACAGATGAGATGATGTGACCTCCACCGCTGTGCGAATTGCTACCTCTGATCTCCTGAGATGAGCGGACTGGATCCGGATTGGAAGATCTCCTGGGCCCTGTGAATCACCAGAGAAAGCTAAGAGGGGTGGCCGGGGTCTGGCCGTTAGCTCTCCGATGCTTAAGTCAGGCCAAAAGCTTGACGGGTGTAGAGGCAGAGTGCTTGGGGGAGATTGTCCATACTTCAGGCTACGAGTGCATGTCTCTATTTATAGGGCTTTCGAAGAGCTGTAGAAGGCCATGATCGTGGCCACATTCATAGGTGCCACTCGTGGAGGGCGGCGTGATTATCGGGGCGTGGATCACGCTGGGCTGTTAGGAGACGTTCCGTTTTCTTCAGACCTGTCCTTGGATTGTCGCGCACCTTTGTGGTAGTTGTGAGCCAGGTATGCCTGGAGGTTTCAGGTCGGCCTGTCGTAACCTCGGTTCTAGTCCTCGGCCTGGTGGTCTCAGGTCAGCCTCGGTTCTTGTCTTCGACTCTTTTTCTTGTCATGGTCGGTCGTCTAGCGTCCGAAAGTTAGTGCATGAGCTTGAGGACCTGTACCTGGCCCTTGAATCTATGGGCTTTCCTCGTGACCTAAGGTCAGGTCGGGTTTACCCACAACAGACAATACATATGCTGATGTCAACCATACGTTTGTTGACGTCACTAGATTCTTGTGGAACCAATCAACTTGAAGTTTTACGCTTTGATACCAAGTTGGTTTTGAGGATTTAGGAGGAGAAATGAAGATGAAAAGGAGAAGAGCAAGAGAGAGGTGTGAGAGGAGAAAGAGTATTGACAGAAACTTCTTTTGTGTGTTAGGGAAACAAGCCCCCAACACCTTTTATTATAAGGCTATGAATAGTAAAACATATTCCGCAGGAGCATACTGTTGTGGGTAAACCCGAGCTGACCTTAGGTCACGAGGAAAGCCCATAGTTCCACTGGCCCAGGTACAGGTCCTCAAGCTCATGCACTAACGTCGGACGCTAGACGACCGACCATGATAGGAAAAAGAGCTGAGTACAAGAAACGGGGCCGACCTAAGACCACTTGGCTGATGACTAGAGCCGAGGTTACGACAGGCCGACCTGAGACCTCCAGGTCGACTTGGCCCACAATCGCCATAAAGGCGTGCGACAATCCAGGGACGACTCTGAAGAAGACGAAACACGTCTCCTAACGGCCTGGCGTGATCCACGCCCTGATAATCACGCCGCCCTCCACAAGCGGCACCTATGATGTGGCCATGATCATGGCCTTCTACAGCTCTTCGAAAGCCCTATAAATAGAGGCATGCACACATAGCCTGAGGTATGGACAATCTCCCCCAAGCACTCTGCCTCTATGCCCCTCAAGCCTTTGGCCTGACTTAAGCATCGGAGAGCTAACGGCCAGACCCTGGCCACCCCTCTTAGCTTTCTCTGGTGATTCGCAGGCCCTAGGAGATCTTCCAATCCGGATCCAGTCCGCTCATCTCAGGAGATCATAAGTAGCAGTTTGCGTAGTGGTGGAGGTCACGTCATCTCATCTGTTGGCCAGTTTTTGGCAACAAAAGGTTGGCACCGTTTGTGGGAAACGGCAAAGCCGATTCTCACCGTTTCTCAGCTTGGCACGGGATTATAGCTCTTCCTCACCCTACCTAATGGCGAAGAAGAAAGTGAATGCCCTTGCTACAACTGAGCCCTCCCACCAGACTTTGTCCATGGAGGAGCAAGCTCCTCAGCTGTCTTCTCTGCCTAACCAGTTCTCACTGATCACGAGCCAATGGAGGTCACAAGTTAAGAAAGCCCGAACAACTTTCATTGAGGAGCAACTCGACGCCTTAACTCAACACGTGGCCCATCTCACGACAGTGGTAGATGCATGAGGCTGGATCAACATACGCCATATGAGTACAAGCCCTCGGTCGAAACCACTGAGCAGAGGTGGAATGAAGTCGAGCTGAGCTATCAGAGCAAAGAGGCTGACCAGGTCTTGATAGGCCAACGAGGCTGATGAGGCCAAAGAGCCATAGACCAAGAGCCGAAAGACTGACCTGAGCAGTTAGAATAATCCTAAACCAAGAGTCGAAAGACCGACCTGGGCAGTCAGAATAGCCCTAGAGCAGGAATCGAAAGACCGACCTGGGTAGTCGGAATAGCCCTAGACCAAGAGTCGAAACACCGACCTGGGCAATTGGAATGGTCGAAAGAGTCGGACCAAAACGTGAAGTGTCTAGATGAGACCTCTACATGCCGGTCAAAACAATTGTTAGAGCCTACGGGCCACTTCCACATGCCAACCCAAACAGTTGGCAGAGCCTATGGGCCATCTCTACATGTCGACTTGTACAGTTGGCAGAGCCTACGAGCCACCCTACTAGGTCGACCTCATACAGTTGGCCAGCCTTCGAGGCCATGCTACCTGGCCGACCTGACCAGTTGGCAGGATCAAGCCCGAAATGTGACAAGGACGACCGGCCCAAGGTCATTCACATAGTACAATTAAGCGGCCGAAACCACCAAACAGAGGTGGAATGAAGCCGAGCTCATAGATCAACAGACTCCGAGTAGTAGTGGAGTTTGACCAGGGGAAAGACCTATAGAGGCCAGAGAACGATTTCAACCCTTAAAGGGGATCTACATCACGAAGCATGAGCCTACGATAGTTTGGTGTGTATGCAAAGGTCTTACTCTCCAGCCGAGGAAGTCAGGCTCAAGCGTAGGGGGGCTTTTGTTGTGGGTAAACCCTAGTTGACCTCAGGTCATGAGGAAAGCCCATAGTTCCACTGGCCCAGGTACAGGTCCTCAAGCTCATTCACTAATGTTGGACGCTAAACGAACGACCGTGACAGGAAAAAGAGCCGAGGACAAGAACCGAGGCCGACCTGAGACCACTAGGCCGGAGACTGGAACTGAAGTTACGACAGGCTGACCTAAGACCTCCAGGCTGACCTGGCTCACAACCGCCATAAAGGCGCACGACAATCTAGGTACGGCTCCGAAGAAGATGGAACACGTCTCCTAACGGCCTAGCGTGTTCCATGCCCCAATAATCACGTCGCCCTCCATGAGCGGCGCCCATGAATGTGGCCACGATCATGGCCTTCTACAGCTCTTCGAAAGCCCTATAAATAGAGGCATGCACCCACAACCTAAGGTATGGACAATCTCCCTCAAGCATTCTGCCTCTACGCTCCTCAAACCTTTGGCCTGACTTAAGCATCGGAGGGCTAACGGCCGAACCCCGACCACCCTTCTTAGCTTACTCTGGTGATTCGTAGGGCCCAGGAGATCTTCCAATTCGGATCCAGTCCGCTCATTTCAGGAGATCAGAGGTAGCAGTTCGCGCAGCAGTGGAGGTCACGTTATCTCATCTATTGACTAGTTTTTGGCACCAACACATTGCGCGCGCGCACACACACACACCCAAAAAGGGGCAAATATTCTTTCTATAGTTCAATGGTGACCAAGAGATGTGCCGGTTGGAGTGAGTGAGTTGGTACAAGTTGAAGTCTCTAAAAGCATGAGGGAAGGCCCAAAAGGAAGTGGATGTAGTAAGGAAAGACCTGATGATTTATGGTCTAATTGAAGTTATGGACCTTGATAGAGTAGGAATATGATTCATGTAGCCGACCCTAATTAATTGGGATAAGGCTTAGATGATGATGATTATGGGTTCTATGTTGTCAATAACTATCTGGCTCTTGACCAATCCAGATGTACTTGATGTTTATGACTAAGAAGACATTGTCTTTCTTCTTTTATGTGGTTTCATTCAAGATCTTAAATTCCCAGTGGAATTGTTGCTTTGGAAACCCATGACAGAGATTTCTGCACTTTTGAAGTTGATTAAAAAAAAATCCTTCCCTTCTGAAGCAAAAGTTTCTGCAGAGGTTGCATAATTTTGTTTGCCTTTTTTTATGTAGGCCAAGGTGGTTGTTGATCTGTTTTAGGGCGCAAGCCTGAGAAGAGGAAGAAGCTAATTGATCCCTCTTGTGCTATTAGGACTTGAAAGACTTATACTCATGGATGTGGAACACTAAAAGCTGGTTCTGGTCCTCTGTCATGTCATTCTATTTGTCTACTGCTTTCCCTCATTTTAGAGTCCTAGATCCTATCATCATATTTTGGAGTTATGGGGGAACCCCTTCACATTTTGGTGTTCACAAGGCTTTTTGGCAAAATAAGGTGCTCACGATAGATCATTTGAGTGGGACGATGATAATTATTAATGGGTGCATCTTATGTCTCAGAGGTGCTTAGATTGCAAATCATCTATTCATGCATGGTTCCTTTGCTCAGCAGGTGTGGGGTAAGAATGGGTATTGCAGAGATTGATTGGAGATTTATTTTTGGGGTGGCATGGGGAAAGGAAGGAGAGAAAAAGTGATCCTGTCTATAGCGGCTTGCCCTACTTGATTCTATTTGGTTGATATGGTTTGAGCGCGATAGTAGAATCTTCCAGGACAAGTAGCCGGGTGAGGTCTTCTAAAAGGCCTGACGGCTTGTACTTGAATGGTATAGAGCCTCCAAGGATTTTGTTGATAGGCCCATGAAGTCATTTGGGGATATTCTTCTCCATTGATCATTGTGGATGATGCCTTATCATCCTCTGTATTCTTTTTTCTTTCCATTTAATAAAATTTGTGTTATCCCTCAAAGACAGGGAAGGCTTATATTCATGCATTTGTTTCTTGTGTTTCATGGTGTTTTGGGGCTTTTTTGGTGATGATGCATCATGGGGCCCCACATGGGTATTCAGGAAATGATATGATAGACTTGGCTTCAGTCATGATATAATAGAGATCCCCTCTAGCATACACATGATGGATTGGGACTATTTGCAAAGTGGAACCCACCATAGGTGGCCTATGGTTAGTAAATAAAAGAAATTGGGTGAACGTACACATCCAACTGGTCAAATGGACTAGGACAAACAAAGTTAGGTAATGGTTGGATAAGTGATATGTAGGATTTTCCCGTCCCTATGGTTTTAGAATCATCGGGTATCTTTGGTAGAGCCCACTGATGGTTCCAATCATAACCAATGTTATGAAGTTCAGATTTGGGATTAATTTGGCAAGGCAATTAATTGCGATTTGGGAAATTTGAGAAAGTATACAGGGAATTGTGGTATAAAGATAGAAATAAAATATCCTTTTATTGAGTTTCTTTGGAATTTCTTTAAATTATTGAATAATTCATGTATCATTCACATATAAGTTGTTAATAATTTGTGAATTATTAAATCATTTATGAATCAGTGGAGAATTTTTCCTTTTCCTCAAAAAATTGCGAATACTAAGTGATTTCTTTTCTGCAGAAAGTAGGAGAATTTTATGACTGAGATCATAACATTTCCTTTTTCTTAAGCCTAGTAAGACTTGTTGCTCATGCATGAAAGAATTTAAAGCCTAAGGGGCCTTTACGCAAGCTGTTTTGTGGGGTTTATTTGGGGGGTTCCACTTATGCTTTGGTGTTATAAAAGGCTTTTGAGTTTGATATGGGAAAAAAGGATTGTCTTAGGGGTGGGAATTTCCAAATTAGAGACTGTTAGGTCTCTTAAAGATGGAGAATCCATTGATGAGATGAGTCTATTGTTGATAGAAGGCAGTCATTGATTCGTGTAGGAACCTGTTGTTTCTCGATAGATTTTAGCCTTCTAGGACATGCTAGAGTCAGAAACCTACAGAACTGGTATGAAGTGATTGTCAGTCAGAAGTTTGGGCCTTTACCCATTTGTGCAAGGCTAG
The DNA here is from genome assembly GCA_003013855.2 of Liriodendron chinense. Lineage (NCBI taxonomy): Eukaryota > Viridiplantae > Streptophyta > Magnoliopsida > Magnoliales > Magnoliaceae > Liriodendron > Liriodendron chinense. Next base: position 176,325 of record PVNU02002543.1, on the reverse strand, counting down.
TTTTCCTTTTGTTTGTGCTGGTGTCTTCTGATATAAAGAGGCTAGTATGTGCAGATGAAGGTGTGAGACATTGTTTCATTATAAATAAACAGTGTTTTGTTTTCTTATTTATCCCTACACTAAGTCCTAATGAATCTTAAAGATGTGTTGGATTATTTAGAATTTAAAAATGCTGAATGTGTGAACTCTCTTCTCTCCATCTCCATTGTTCTTATTTCATCTTCTTCGTCACCTTTCCCGCCATATTGCATTTGGTTTGGTGCTGTCCTACTCATATTAACTTTATACTGATTTACCTAACATTGCTAGGTTATTCTCTCTCACACTTGTAATCTTTAGATTAGTAGGAACCCTTTGGCTACTGTATCTAACTCAGTTCAGGCCACATACTTTCTTGTGCCCTGTCAACTGCATGGTCATTTGGTTAATGCATGGTTGCTTTTGCATATTCCTATATCGTCTTTCTAAGTTAAGATGGAAGTAATGCCCAGGCCTTGGCTGATGCTTAATGCAATTCTGTGGTATCTTTGTACATGGAAGCATGGTGTTTCATGCTCCGTATGATATTCTGTGTTGAGATAAAGGTTTCCATTCATCATTTAAAGTTAGATTTCCTCAAAATGTACATGGCAGGGATCAACATTAAGGCTGCAGAAACTGCACTTAGACTGGAGGAAGAGAGACTTGGGAAGTACAAGGAAGTAGCTGAAATGAACAATAGGTTGAGATTGGGCTCTAATAAGGTAATCTTGGCACTTAATAAGATCAGATAACTGTTTTTTCTCAATGCTTTGTTTTTGCATTTTGACTTACGTATTGTTTCTATCATACTTGTTTGTGTGTGTTTGTTTCGCCTCCAAACTGAATAATGGATATATTATTTTGTAAATGTTAGCGGACCCCAAACTCAAGTAACTGGTAAAGGCTTATATGATGATATGATGATTTACATGATGATATGATGATGTTTTCTATATGCTAGGTTTGTTAAAAATCCATGGTAGAATGAGAAGAAAAGAGTAGGAGAAAAGAAGTAAAGAGATAGGAGGAGAAAATAAAGTACTATTCCACCTCTTTAGCCATTTTATTCATATTCCCTTAACCCTGAGCAAAATACTGACTGTATGACATACCACGCGAGTATAGAAATGAAGTATAACAAAATACAACCTAGTATAGAAATAAAATATAACACAATGCAACCTCTTACTCCCCACAACATGGAGCATAGATATCACACATGCTCATCTTGCCCATGGTATTGTGAAGATGAAAACAATTGGAAGCTTTGGTGTAGTTGCCTTCTAATTGGTTGTCAGAAAAGACAATGGCATAGTCAACAATTTTGCTGTCAACATCTCCTTGATGAAATGATACTAAACTTCAATGTGCTTGTTTTCTCATGGAAGACTGGATTACTCGCAATGTGAATAGTTTCCTGATTATTACTGTTAAGGGGAATGGGAGTACCGACATCATATTCCATTTTCTATTGGAGAGATTTAATCCACATGAGCTCACATGTAGCATTCGCCATTGCTCGATATTCAGGTTCAACAGAGGACCAAGTAACAACACTTTATTTTTGGAAGGTCAAGTAACAATTTTCTTGCTCTTTCACATCACCAACCACATATTTACAATAACCACTGGTAGATCTCCATTCATTAGATGATCCAACCTAATCAACATCACAGTGTTCAGGGGCAAACTTTTCCTAGGGCAGACTTAAGATAGTGAAGCCTACAATAAACAAGTTCAAGATGACGAGAGCATGGAGCATGCATGAAATGGATAACCATGCTAAGCATATGCGATAGCAGGCTGAGTAATTGTCAAGTTAATTAGCGTGCCCATTTCATGCATAACCATGCTAAGCATATGCGATATCAGGCTGACTAATTGTCAAGTTAATTAGCGTGCCCATCGGACGTTGATAAGATCCCAAATCCCTAAGAACCTTATATTATCGATCATAGAGACGATGATTGATTTCAGTGGGAGGGTCTGCCAATCTTGCACGTAACATGTTGGTGTCAATAAGAAGATCAAGGGTATGCTTCCTTTAGGATATAAAAATCCCTTGATTTGACCTTGCCACTTCAATTCCATGGAAGTATTGAGGGGTCTAAGATCTTTAATCTCAAAGGTCTTTTTAGACATGATATTTTGAATTTCCTCGTCACTGTTCTTCCTAGTAAGAAGAATATAGTTAGCATATACTACCCGTAGTGATAGTTCTACAACTCCTTTTTGATGAAAACAAGGTGATCTAACATACTTCTTTGTGAAAACTTTGATAAAAACAGAGAGGAGGAAGAGAGAAGGGTGTTGAACGATTTCACACTGCAGGTGTATGCAAGTCTGTGTATACCAGAGGTGTAGCGTACACCTTAGGTGTACACAAATCTGTGTGCACTAGCACTCCCCCTCAAGCTAGCGAATGATTTCATTCATGTCGAGATTGATATTGATGGTTTTGAGGCGCACTTTTGATGTAGCTTTGGTGAAGACATTCCAACTGATCTTCTGAACAAATGACGTATATAGAAGCTTGGTGGCTAATTTTTCCCGAATGAAGTGGTAGTCAACTTCAATGTGCTTTATGCATTTGTGGAAGACTGGGTGGGTTGGATGCAATATGGGTGGACACTTCATTATTGCAACGAATTGGCATTGGGGATGTTGTGGATCCCATATCTTGAAGAATGGCTTTCTCCCATGGTAATTCAGAAGCTGCATGGGCCATTGCACGGTACTCGGCCTCGGTAGAGGAGTGAGCGACAGTGGATTGTTTCTTACTTTTCCAAATAACTAAATTTCCTCCTACGAACGTGCAATACCTTGTAGTCGAGCGTCAGTCAGAGGAGCCAGCCCAATCAGTATCGCAGAAATCATTGATGTTTAAATGACCATGGTTTGAGTAGAGAAGACCAAGACCAGGAGTAACTTTTAATTAGCAAAGGATTCAACAGACGACTTCAAGATGGTACTGACAAGGTTGTTGCATAAACTGACTGAAAATTCCAACAACATAAGAGACGTCTGGACTGAGCAAAGCTGAGATAAATTAGTTGATCCACTAGTCAACAATATACACTCAGATTATCAATTTTTTCTGATTTGTCTTTCATGTAACTTATGATTTACTTCAGCAGGTTGGTATGTCAATAGGGCGAGCACCAAGTAAACTCGCCTTGGTTAGAAGATCAAGCATATACTTACGTTGGGATAAGAATATTCCACATTTTCAGCAAGCCACTTTAATTCCGAGAAAGTACTTCAACATCCCTAAATCCTTCATCTCGAATGATGAGGCCAATAATCTCTTAACATTGCCTATTTCAGTTATGCTCATGCCAGTTAAAATAATATCATCAACATATACGACAAGAATTGTCGTATTTCTATCTATTTACCAAGATTTTCAAACAAGGCTTGAGGAGACTGTTTGAGGTCGTACAAAGCATTACGAACTTTGCCAGTCTCCCCTTTAGGCATAAAAACGGAAGGACCATATATATATATATATATATATATATATATATATGGGAAAAGGTACTATGCGCTCGACCTCATGGGAAGTTCCCATGAGGTCGAGCTGTGTGGGCCCTACTGTGATGTGTATCAGACATCCACACCATGCATTCGGTGGGTCCCCTATTGGTTATGGGATAACCCAAAAATGATCTGTATCCAGAAGTCAAGTGGGCCATACCAATTGAAATAGTGTAAAATCATGCCTACAACATCTAAAAGCACTTGTCGGGGCCCACATGAGTTTTGGATACGGTTGAAACTTGGTGTGACCTCTTTTTTAAGTGGGACACACACAATAGATGGGCTGTATTTCTCAAATACATCTCAGTTGATCCTATAAACGGTCATAAAGGTTTCAATGGGTGGATATCCACTGTTAACTATTATCTATGGTGTGGCCCACCCAATCCATGGATTGGCCTAAGTTTTAGGCCCATGGCCCACCACAGAATGTTGCATCTGACTGATGGTGTGGATGCCCATCAAACATCACAGTGGGGCCCACACAGCTCGACCTCATGGAAACTTCCCATGAGGTCGAGCGCATACTACCTTTTCCCTATATATATATATATATATATATATATATATATATATATATATATATATATATATATATATATATATATTCATGAAGATCGCCATGAAGTAACACATTTTTAACATCCAGTTGATGCAGAGGCCAATAATGATTTACGACAATAGACAGTAGAATGCGAACATAGTTTAATTGTGCTACTGGAGCAAAGGTCTCATCATAAACTTCACCATGCTTTTGCGCATAACCCTTGACAACTAATCAAGCTTTGTATTTGTCTATCAATCCATCTACATTGTATTTAATGTTAAATACCCATTTATACCCGACAGTATGTTTGCTTGGTGGAAGAGTGACTAATTTTTAAGCATTTGTTTGTCAAGGGCAGCCATTTCTTCTTCCCTGGCTACTTTTCATTTAGGGTCACTAAGGGCGTCTACAATCTTGGTTACCAATGGAATGATGAGTATATGACCTGGTTCCTTTATGGAGGGCAATTGGGAGATCCACTTGTTCTAGTTCAATTGTTGAAGAGTGCTAGTGCTAGGGAAGAGTGAGGATTTTCTTCCTTTGAGAATAGACCTTGAGTTCCTTGGTTGGGTTGGACCTTGGTTCATCTGCAATTCGAGACTCCTCAATGATAGGAAGAGGAAGAGGTGCAAGGTGTGCATTGTCCTGTGTGTTGAAATATGGCTCATTTTCAAAGAACGTAACATCCTTTGAAACGAACCTTTTTCGATTTACAGGATAGTAACATTTTTTGGGTAGATATTTGGTGCAGTGACAAGGCGCTTCAAGATTTCTGTCCTAAAGGCCCGCCTTGCTCTTGATCGTTTCATCTCCGTGGCATGTTGTTATTTTATTTGCTGTGGCTATGTCATGTGGAGCTCTCCTTGCCATAGGAATGTGATGGATGACGAGATTGTGAAGTTAGCTAGGTTATTGGATCGCCAGAAGAGTATAAATCCTTCATCTCAAGAAGTTGACTCAACAATTTAGTCGGTGCATCTCTCGGGAAATTTCTCTGTCCAATCGCTTTTCAGCTTGATCAGTAAGCCGCCTCGCCTCTCTGTTTTGTCTAATGCGTTTCACCATTGGTTCTATGGAGCCCCCCTGTGTGGTGGTTTTCGTTTGGCTAGTTACTTGGAAGAGGGTTTTTACTGTCAAATAATCTTCAAATCTTCAAAGGAGATCTTTAGTTCTTCCCAATATCTATTTGACCCAAACCAAGTTAAAGTTATACATGAACCCAATAGCAAAAGCCTGAAGAAGAGTCGTGTGGGATCCCAACCAAGTTTTGGCTTGGGGGCCCCACCCATTTATTTTTCTATGTCTCTCTAGATGGTAGGAATCCTTTTTCTGGCAACTGGAGAGTGGTTGTCCTTGTTATCAAAGCCTTATCCCAACTAGTTGGGTAAGCTTAGCAGCTCTTGTTATGCCATTCCACTATCACAAACCATATCCTCAATTAAACCACAAGTCTTCAAATCTTTTTAAGTTGAAATGCCATATTATTAGGGACTCGGTATTCATGATAAAAGTTGTGGTAGAAGTTTCATGTTAGCTGCCAATCAGACGCAACCTTCCTTTATCTGAGCTTGGGATTGGCCAGTGTTTTAAATAGCGAATAGCATGTAGCATAGCGTTCACCCCTTTGAAGCGTGAGGCGTAAGCTACATGCCACGACTAGATTTTTAATCAAGGTGCTTGGTTGCACCAATGTCATGATATTCTGTACCAAATTAGATTGATTCATAATGAAAGTTAACAAAATTTCAAGATTTTTGGTGCAACAAAATGGAACCTAAAGTAATAGGAAAGGGCAATGATTAAGTATAAAGGTAAAGAAAGAGCAATGAAACTGATTTAATATTGTTTTTATATTAATTTACTAAAAGCATTAAAAAGGTTAACTAATTTTTATTGGAAATGGAAAAATGTAGCAAGTCATTGAAAACATCATGTGAGTTACATAGCGTGTAGCATAGTTATGAAGCATGTAGCGTAGGCTACATGCAACTTAAGCTATTTTCATGAGCTACGGAGCGTAAGCTACACGCTACATAGCGTAGCTATTTAAAACACTGCCACTGGCATTGAGAGCACAAAACTCCCACATGCACTATGTAATAGTCATCTTTCTTAGGTTGATTAAAATCAAGAAGTTAGCTACAGAGTAGTTTCTATTCTTTTCTTCTTCTTCTTCCTTTTTTTTCCCTCACAGCATTCTGGGAAATAGTAATTCTTTTTCCACCAACCAAAGGACTGCTTAAAAAAGTAGCTCCTTGATTGGGGAAATATACAATTTTCGAATCCGGGTAGCTCCTGATAGTTATTTATTTATTTTTTAGGTAGCTCCTAATAGTAGAACACTGTTTTCTGGGGGGGAGTTTTAGGTCTCAATTGCCCTGGCCTCCTATACCCAATTGCCGTGATCCAAGGGTTGAAGCTAATTCTAGGCATTCACTAGCATGTGCCAGATTAGTACATGTGGCATGTGGATGCTTGAAGATGAGTAGTGGCACATGTCATATACGTGACATATGTGGGCACTTGAAGCTAAATCATGTCACACATGGCACATGTTAGGTGCTTGAAGTAGTACGGTGGCACATGTTGTGCAAGACACACATTGGCACATTGGACATGTGGGCACTTGAAGCTAGATGATAGTACTTGTGCACATTGGCACGTGGCATATTTGGAGCCTTTGAAGATGGACGATAGCACAGGTGGCACATTGGTAGAGGTGGAGTGTAAGAGGATGAATGGTGGTAGATGTGGCCAGTGTTCCAAGTATTAGCGATATTATCAATAATATTGGCAATATTATTGGTATCGCCAGGTTAGCAATGCCAGAACTGTTGGAAGTTTAAAAATTTCCAAATGTCACCGATACTTTGATAATATCGTTGATAGTTTTTTATAATATTGGCGATATTATTGGTATTTTGAGAAGAACCCCGTAAAAGTTCCTTGGTGTCGATAATACCAATGATGATATATCTTTCAAAAAAAAAAAAAAATGCCATTGATGATATATCCTTGATACCAACAATAATATTCCCAATACCAGGGAAACATCTGTAAATAGGCAACAAATTAACAGAAAATTGAAGAAAATTCCAAGAACCCAAAAAACTCCTTTTTTTTTTTTTTTTTTTTTTTGAGATTTTGTTCCATAGGTGTTTTTTATTACTGTTGGTTTATATTGAATCAAAGTTTGGATTTGGGAAGAAATCTGGATTCAAAATGAAGACGGATAGGAACTCGAAGGTGAAAAAAAATTCATAGAAATTTCATTTTAATTTTCAAATGTTGGCAGGGATTGCAATGAAAATCCATTTCTGTGGATGATTCTTAAGCATCGACATGAATTTGTCGCGAAAGAAAAAAAAAAACATTTAAGTGGGGGGATGGTCAGATCCTAATTTTCCCATTTTTATTGGAAAATATGTGTTTTTCATTGTTAATTAGTACGGAAATTCATACTGATTTTCTTTTCAACAATGCATGGTAAGGCCCCTGTAAAATGGAAACTTATATGTATAGTTGTTTTTTCTTTTTCTTTAGACATGTAATGTGACTTTTAACATCTGTTGAAGTGTCACTTAAAAATGCACCTTTTTTCCTAAGTTTTCCCTATCTTTCCCTTAGACAACAATATGTTTTTGAGTATCAGCGTCATGGTATGCCAAAACGGTTACTTAATGGTAACGGTTGTAACCGTTACGCGTTACAGGGCTGAAACGGCCATTACAGAAAAAAAAAAAAAAAAGACCCGTAACTACCTTGTAATGGTCCCAAACAGTTTTTTTTTTTTCCAAAAAAAAAGGAGTCCTGTAATGGCCTGTATCCCAACGGTAATTGCAGTGACCATTACGGTTGCTATTACCGTTATGGACCACCTTGATCAGCGATGAATCCGTGATATTAATACATGTTTTCTTATCCGCGGTCATCGATACCTGTAACGCACTAATACTTCGAACACTGCATGTGGCACATTAGCACATGTGGGGCGCAAGAGAAGATGGACGATGTTACATGTGGCACACTAGCACATGCGGGGTGCTTTACACGTTGGGTGCAAGAGAAGATGGATGGAGTCACATGTGGCACATTGGTACACATGGCATAGTGGCATGTGTGGGGCATAGCCGAAGATGTATAGGGGCTTATTTGGCACATTGACACATGTCGCATATGTGAGGGGAATGAAGATGGATGGGGGCATAGTTGGGGTTAACCCCTGAGAAACACATTTTACTTCCATCGTGGGAAAATGCCTTTCTTAGGGGTCAGGTGGAAAATAAATTTGTTTATTTTGCAACGAAGATAGAAAGTGGGAATGGTGTTTGTTTCCCACAAATTCCTACAGAGAAATGCTTGACAAATAACGGAAAGTGAGTTCTTGGGAAATAATGTTTCCTTTCCTTTCTTTTCCATGAATTCAAATAGGCCCCAATATTCTACTAGTTTCCCTCATTTTCTTTTAAGTTGCGTTTTTATCGTTTGGTCTATTTGTTTGCTGCGGAACCCATCATGGTTGTTTCACTGACACCTGTTAACAGGGGCCTTAAAACATGATAGATGGGCAAAGTAGTGCCATTCCACTGCATCTCCTCCACCCAGTAATATCCTTTTTAAGGTCATTGAGGTATACTAATGATATAAATGTGATACCATCTACTTGGGCCTGTAATTTACCCTCTTATGTCGCCTCTTGCCATTGTAGATACAACACAAATTAGAAAATGGGTTAAGGCCTGGTCATCCTCTAGAGCCATTGATTCTTGGTGGTCTCTGATTTTGTAACGAAAGTTGATCTCTCATGAAGAATGGTTGTTATTTCCCACTATTGTGGCTCTTCAGCATGCCTGTCTCTGGTGTAATTTTAAACCAACTCCAGATAAGGAAATCCCTTTGGAGGATTTGCATCCTTTAAAGCTCAAAATCAGGGTGATGCACAGCCAAAAGTTCAAAGATCCTTCATTGTTCTATTCATTTCTTATTATCTTCCAGAGGGCTATGGGTTAACAGTTGTCTACTTAAATTTATGTCTCATTGCGACTGAAGTTCTTCAGACATATCACCTTGCCGCATGTTGGTAACTTAATGATGCAGCTAATAGAACCATGCCAAATCATCCTGCTGCATAAATCTTGGCAAATGTGCCCCGTATCTCCTACGCAATTCAGAGAAATGACAACCCACGACTGATGTTTTGTTGCTTCAAGTTATGAAGCCAAGGCATGTCTGCTAGATTTTCATTTTCCCAATCATGATGTGATGGATCATCTACAACAAGCTTTTTTTTTTGTTTTTGTTTTTTGTTTTTTTTGTTTTTTGTTTTTTTGTTTTTTGTTTTTTTTTTTTAACGCTTCTGGTTATATATCCCATCCAAATTGACAGTGCTGATCATTAGGCCATTTGGAATCTGAACCTTTCGATCACCACTTCTCGTGCCATCCGCCGTGTTCAGGTGTTGAATATAAAATTAGCAGGTATACAAAAGTACCTCAGATATTATTGAGAACTCGCATCAAAGGGCAATATCATCTGATCCTTATAAGTGATCCAGAGAATGAAAAAGAGGGTTGATGATGGCAGAAGGGGAACCACGGGGGCTCATGGTGGTGACAAAAGTGGTTGTCGGGGCTTTTGGGGTTGTCGGCAGTGGCTGGTGGTGGTGTTCGAAGTGCCGCTGGTGGTTAGATGGAGGTCCAATGGCCCCGAAGATTCATGGTTGGAAAAGACTGGAAAATATAAGAGAGGAAGAAGGGAATGGATTGAATAAATTGTTATCCAACATTCTGCTCTCTTTCCATATTTAAATCCATGCTAGAAGGATAAAAGAAGAAGAGAAGAAAAAGTTTGGAGAAGAAAAGAAAGTTTAGTTAGACCCTCTTTTAAGTTTTAACCATATTATTTGTATTCTCTCAACCCTAAACACAAAATACCATAGGTACCATATGTGTCCTGAGTACAGAAATAAAGTATAACACATGTATATCCTGTATTCCTCTTACAAGATCCTTTTAACGAGTAGCAAGTTTATGTACATGATTTGAAGGGTATGAGCCGGTAACTCAAGTGGTACTGGTAGAGAGGGCATGTTTCAACATTGGAGTGTCGGGTTCGAGCGCAGCTTACATATAAAAAAGCAATAGTAAATAAATAATTTAATTTTTGGATTTTCGTTCATAGAATGTTATCTGTGCAGTTTTCTTGCACCATTTGATGAATCATATTCTGGGATGCTCGATTACGGTTCTCTGTTTTGCAGAAATTACTTTCAACGATCTTTCAGTAATGTGGTTACATTGTTGACACCTGACAGAATATTCAAAGTTATGAGCGGCAGATTGCTAGGAGGGTGAAACAAATCTCTGGGACCCAAGAGAATTTTAGGTGAGATCAATGCTTTTGGTAATCCAGACAATGTCTCAGTTGAATACGTTATTTGAATGTTCACTTGTTCTCTGTGGCATGCGTGCTTGTTTATCATATCATTACTGAAATTTCTGCCACTCACTTTTGAACATGCCAATTAAATGATAGCTGTTTCTTTTATCAAGTGAATTAGTTCTGTTTAAAAATAGAAGAATACATGAGAGGCTGAAAGTTGGAATATCATGCCTCACTTTAAGTAATTACGATGCACCCCGAAGTTTACCAGCTTACCTGCCTTCAAATTTTTAAGATATGAAATTAATTGTACGAAAGATGATGATGGGAATGGGATTGGAATATGTGCATCAAGAATGTTTTTATTTTAAGAAAATTCTTATTGTGGAGGTCGTTCATCAATGGGATTGATTCTTCAGGTTTAGCAATTTAAATGGCTCTTGGGTTCAGGAATTACCCATGGTGAAGTGCTTCATGCCAACTGTCCGTTAAGAAGAGGCCTGCTAGCCCAGCTGGAAGATGCCTAGGCATTTCAACAGCAGGTCTCAGGTTTGAGTGCTAAGGAGACACTAACCCCACTGGTGGGTGGGTGCATCATGTGACTAACTGTGTGTGCGCGTTGCATGACTGACAAAAAAGAAAAAAAGAAAAGGAAAAAAGAAGAGACCTTTAGACCATCGGCTTAAAGGTTTTGTAAAATGGGCATCTCTCTCTCTCTTCTTTTTTTTCATTCGAAGGTTGGAATTTTGATGGTGGATTAATAAGCAATTTTTTTTCCTTCCATTTAAATGGCTGACACTCAAGGATGGGCAATTGGACAGGAGCTCGCTTTTCTAAATTGTTCTGATATGATTGATTAATATATTTCTTGGAAACCTTGGTGTAACTAAACAAATATCTTTACCTTCATTCAAATGGCTAAAGGTTGGGCAATTGGATGGAAGTTTACTTTTTCCAAATGTTCTGATATGATTGCCTATCCGTATAATTCTTGGATCCCTCACCAAAAGGAGGTGATTGGCAGAAGGGCAATGGAGATTCTGCATGCTGATTGGAACAAGTTTGTTTATTGCCTAAAGAAAGAGATTGAGATCTCTCTCTCTCTCTCTCTCTCTCTCTCTCTCTCTCTCATGAGGTTGTTCTTCATCAAAAGAGTGAATATATATATATATATATATATATATATATATATATATATATATATATATATATATATAGAGAGAGAGAGAGAGAGAGAGAGAGAGAGAGAGAGAGAGAGAGAGAGAGAGAGAGAGAGAGCCTAAACAGGGCCTACAACAACAAGAGAACAAAAAAGGAAAAACAGAAACAAGGAAAAAAACCGGCAGCCTTACGACACCCAATCCCTAAACATCAACAAGACTTTAGAGAAAACAGAACCCGAAGAACAGCTAAGATTCCTAAACACCCTATTTTTCCTCTCAGCCTAAATTGCCCTTAGGATCGGCAGCAAAATACAACACTACTTTCTCCTACCCAGCACACCATCGGACTCTTCATGCCACGAGCGCAACAGCTGGTTGAGGGATGAAGGCATAACCCACTCAACACCCGCTAGACGGAGGACACTCCACCAAATATCCGCCAAGAATGGGCAATGGATAAGGAGATGCGCGATCGATTCTTCATCCTTGAGGCATAACAAGCACGCATTTGAGATCACAAAAAGTATCCGATTTCTCCCGGCAAGCCAACCAAAGGGAACAACTTTAGGCAGAGTTCCATAGGACCAAAGCTTTCCAGTGTTATTGACGGTGAGAGGGAGACATGCAAAAGAGAGATGGTTGTAGAAAGACTTCATAGAGAACAACCCTGAGCTTGAGAACTTCCAGATCATGGAGTCCTAAGAGTTCAGATCAGGACAGAAGTCCTGCAAAAGCGCAAGCAATCGAGTTAGCTCAGTGATCTCTTCCTCCTTAAAATTCCTTATGAAGAGAGTGTTAGTGCACTTTTCTGTTGCATACTAGTGCACCTTATTTGTCAATCACGTGCGTCTATGTTTTGTAATGTTGGCTGAGCCTTGACAAGCTGAAGACTATAGATTCAAGTGGATCAGAAGCATCAAGGAAGAAGAACAGGTAAATGAGATGCCTTGGTGACCCTAACCCTTAGAACCAAAACACCCTAAACCTCTAGATGACTTGGACCCCATAGGAAAACCCTTAGTCATCATCATTAAGCTTAGATCATATAGAAAAACATGATATATTGGGTTAATAAAAGAGGTGCAAGCTACTGTAAACAGACCAGCCCAAACAACAGTTTCTTATAGGTCTTTGATACATTGGAGTCTAGTTTCGATAGGACTACGATAGATCAGAAAGACCATTTCGATATATCAAAATATGTTCAGCAACTTACAAACTCTCTGGATAGATTCTTCGATCAATCGAATTCATCAATTCGATATATCGAGATTGATGTTTTGTTAATTTGAAACTCAATTCGATATATCAGAAATATGTCTAGCAACTTGTTGAATTTTCTGGACAGATTCTCCGATCTATTGAATTGGTGGTTTCGATATATTGAAGATCACTTCAATCAATCGAATTGGTGGTTTCGATATATTGAAGATTACTTCAATCAATCGAATTGGTATTCCAATCTGTCCGTTTTCTGTCCGTTGGAGATTTTTTTGTAAAAGCGAGAGAGACTTTGGGCAATTGGAGAGGGATTTTGAGGAGTATGAAGCCACCATTATTGGAGACCATTAGAGGCTCAAATCCTAACCTTAGCAAGTCATCTTTCTTGTGATTCATCACAAGAATGGAGCATTCTAAGCTCATGAAGAAGATGTTCTTGTCCCTCTTTGATCTTTAGAGTTTGGATCGATCTAGGGCTGTCAATGGCACGGATCTTGATCCGTATCCGATTCGTATCCAATCCGATTTAACCGGATTTGGATCATTAATCGGATCAACGGATCGGATACGGATCAAAATTTGTGATCCGTTTATTAATCGGGTCGGATTCGGAGCGACCCCGCTCCGATCCGATAATGATCCGATTATATATAAAAAAAGATTTAAAATTAAAAAAAAAAAAAAAAAAACCCAACTACTTCGCACGGGGAGAACGAGAGAGAGAGAGAGAGAGAGAGAGAGAGAGAGAGAGAGGGGCGTCCACCAAATCCTCTACTTCTTCTTCTTCATCATCTACTTCTTCTTCTTCTTTTTCTCCTCCTCGTTTCAATGCTGCAACAGACGAAAAGAGAGTTGTTCCAGCAGGACCAAATCCTCATCTACTTCTTCTTCTTCTTTTTCTCCTCCACGTTTCAATGCTGCAACAGACGAAAAGAGAGTTGTTCCAGGCTTCCAGCAGGACCAAATCCTCTTCACAATAGGTGAAATGGCGAGCACATCCCGGACTCCCCACCCGTAGTCCATCCAACATTCATCAGCCAATAGGGCCCACATGGAAATCTGATCGGATGATTGGATCCATCCATCTTCTAGTAACGACCGTGAATGGCCTACAGCTGATGATGACGCTTTTGGGTATGGCCCATGTTAATATTTGGGTCGGATCATATTCGGATCGGAAACGGATTTCGATGTATTTAAACGGGTCGGGTTCGGATCATGTACTTGTGATCCGAATCGGATTCGGGTCGGATTCGGGTCGGATATATCCTTAATCGGATCGGATACGGATCATCACTGATCCGGCCCGTATCCGACCCGTTGACAGCCCTAGATCGATCTAGATAATTAAATTTTTATCTAAACTCTATGATGAGATCCTTGTAGGTGAGACTCTCTAGGCAACCATTTCCCATTAGTTGTAGAAATCTCAAACCTACCTCCTAGCACCTCGGGCATCTCTACGAAGCATCTCATGTAAGGTGTTTGATCGTTGGAGCTGGAGCATTAGTGACGCATTGGCAACAACATCGGGGGAGCATAAAGGGGAGCTGATTGAAGCACGGGAGAGCAGAGATCAAGCAACTCGAAGCGGCTCATCAACGGGGCTCAAATCCGATTAGTGAGTTGTCAATTTGTAAGAGTCCATCCACTCTATTCCCGTGCGGATTTGAGTGTAGAGTTTGTTTGTAAAACTCGATCTAGGTTCGTTTGTCAATCCTTGGCTTGTTAGTTGAGCCTAAAAGTCTAGGGACGTTTGTCGATCCTTGGCTCATTGGTTGATCCTAAATTCTAGATCCGTTTGTCGATCATTGTCGTGTTTGTCCAGTCTAAAACAAGTCTCCAAGGGGAGCCACCAACACGGGCGTAAACGTGTAGGTTGGGAGGAATCTGTAAACTCCTTGGTAGGGTGGATCCAAGTTAAAACACCTAGATTGGGAGGAATCTGATTTAAACTCTCTAGAGAAATACCAGTCTGCTCAAGGGGTGAGTACTTGAACCGGGAGTGGAGTAGACGTGTAGTCGAACTACTATACATCATTGTGTTTGTGATTGATATTTGAGCACATTTTCTATTATGCATTGCGGTTTAATTATTTAATTATGTATGCTTAATTGGAATGTATGCTAGGCACTAAATAGGCACATTTACACACAAGATGTACTTTCACTAATTCGAGTAGACTTGAGCTTATATGATCCATTCTCATATAGTCTACTTAGGTTGCATAGATTCGGTGCTTGATTAGTTTAATTATATGTTAATTTATGCATGCTTAGACTAGGTAGCTTATTGCTTAATCATATGCTAGTCTCGTGATTGGACCCACTTAGGCTTGGAAGCCGAAGTGTTCTTGCTTAGTTTATATTGTCAAATTGTTTAAGTAGGCGAAAAGAATTTCAAAAAGGTCCTAATCACCCCCCCCCCCCCCCCCCCCCCTCTCTAGGACTTAATTAGCCATAATTCTAGTTGCTCCGCACTAAGCTTCCGCGTATAAGCACAGGGTGTCGTGTTAGACTACCGACGCAATTTCAGAGAGGTATCCACACCACTCCGTTTCCATTGTGGAGAAAACATTCCTTTGCAACCACATTCTGATTATTACAGAGAAGGAAGAGGGAAGAAAAAGATTCCGCGAGCGTGGATTGATCACACCATGGGTCTAACCAGAACCTGATCCTATTGCCATCTCCCAGATTAAACTTCACATTCCGACGAAAGTCCCGAGATAGCCTAGAAATGATTTTCCAGATTTGGCATTTATAATTTGCCTCCACAGACTAAGAGGTTCGGCCCCATATCTCCAAAGCCACTTACCAAGGAGCACCTTGTTCATTATCTCCAGATTTTTGATCTCCGCCCTCCCTACATCATAAGGAGTACAAATCTCTTTCCATTTGAGCAAGGGGAACTTGAAGGATTCGCTACATCCCTGCCACATAAATTTCCTACGCAAAGCATCAATTTTAGCTATAACATTCTTAGGACAGTGTAATAGAGAAAGATAGTACACATGCATACTAGACAGAGAAGCTTTAATAAGATTGATTCTCCCCCCAAGGGACAAGGTATTAAGCATCCAGGAGGCTAGCTTTCTTTCCATTCTTTCCAAAATATTGTTCCATAGCCGAAAAGAGTATTAAGGGACAAGGTATTAAGCATCAAAAGAGTGAATATAAGCTTCCTCATCATTGAAATTTGAGTTAAATGGTATGAATCGCTCAAAGAGGGTGAAAGAAAAACTCTCATCAACCCGATCATTGCCAATGATCTCAGCCACTCGTTGATGTGGTTAACTCTTTTGTTTCGAAAATTTCTTGCATGAGGACGTGGTTGTAATTTGTAAATAACTAGATATTAGAATTTCATAAACATGCATAAAAAATACGTGATTAATCTAAATATTGATTGTTTACCTTTATATACTCTCCTTGGACTTATCAGTGGCTATTAGTTACTCTTTTCATGCTTTGTCTCATTTAAAACCACTAGTGTTTATAAGATCTCTTAGACACTTAAAATGACCTTTTATTGTCTTCATTCTATTTCTTATATTATCCATAGATAGCTCTCTATTCTATCCTCGGATTGCTTCAATTGCCATTTTCTCCTTCTTTATACCATTATCCGCTTTGCAACCCAATTGGACATGGACCAATAGCAACTCAATGAGGATTGCATGCATCTAGGAAGTCCAAATAATATATTTGGATATGGTTTTCTCAAGTATAACTTTTATCTGGTTACCAGCTTGCATTTCTAATAAAAGAGTGGAAAAATATTATTAATGTACTTGTAAATAAATTAGTCACATAATGATCTAGTCTTGACATGGAGACGAGAGTTTGGTGAAAGAAGTGATAATGGAGACGATTAATCAGAAGGTATGGGAACTCAGTCCGGATCGAAAGGAAAACAGGTGGTATCGAAAATAGCTGTAGATGATGGGTTTACAGAAGAAGAACAGCCAAGGGGCTGAACGATAGTGCAAAATTTGTTAAACAACCATTGCTTGGTCGTTAAACTTAGGCTCAATTATATTTGCGTAGTTTTGAAGGCTACCTATTAGATAAGATAATTGGATGTTTGCGTACTAGTAAGCACTATCCATGAACATTCTCTGGCCTAATTAATCAAATATTACCCTACATCCCCTCACACGTGGGTGAGTCCTGCATGCAATATTGGACTTAATCCTCTGTGTAGATCCATCCACATAAAACCAGGAAAATACCATCATCAGGTGGGCCGCATATCTACACAATATTGGACCACTTAATCCGACGATTGATGAGTTGCATGGAGCTTGTTATTTTTCTAAGCTTGACTTGCGGTCGGGATACCATCAACTTGGGGTTCGGGAGGAGGACATCCCAAAGGCAACATTTCGCACACATGATGGCCACTACGAGTTCCTTATGATGCCATGTGGCCTCACAATCACACCATCAACGTTCCAAAGTTTCATGAACTATGTATTTTGGCCTTATTTATGACGCTTCATTTTGGTCTTCTTTGACGACATTTTGGCGTACTACTCCACATGGGTCGATCATCTCCAACACTCTACAAATCGCCCTGACTTAAATATGCAACCATTAATTATATGTTAAGAAGTCCAAGTGTGCTTTTGGTCAAAAGGAGGTGGAATATTTAGGACATTATTTCTCGTCAATGAGTGGTGGTAGACCCCAACAAAGTGGCTATTGTGACTCATTGGCCTAAATCGGCTATGGTTAAAGCACTTTGCGGGTTTTTGGGGCTCACGGGATATTACTGACGCTTTGTTAAAGACGGTGGTAGAATTAGTCGACCACTCACAATGTTACTTAAAAAGGACAATTTTCAATGGATTGAGGTCGATCATGTCTTTGAATCTCTCAAGGTGGCTGTTTCAAGTGCTCCAACTTTGGCTTTACCAAATTTTTCTAAGCCCTTTGTATTGGAGTGTGATGCTTCAGCTGGTGGGATAGGGGCAATTCTTATGCAAGAGGAACGCCATATTGCATTCCTTTCAAGGCATTGATGAGTAAGACCCTTACACTTTCTACATATGAGAATTGGATGCTCACAATTGTTTATGTTGTCACCAATTGGTGCCCTTACCTTCTTGGCCGACGATTTCAAATATGAATAGACAATCGCAACTTGCAATTTTTACTCAATCAGCGGGTGTCTTCTCTTAAACAACAAAAATGGCTTTTAAAACTCCTTGGTTTTGATTATGAGATTGTATTCGCAAAGGGAAAGAAAACATTACAGTGGACGGTCTCTCATGTCAATTACCTAATGGCTCCATGGTTACTATATCAACACCCCAATTTCCCTTCGATGACATTTAGGAAGAGTGCTTGAAGAGATCCAAGCTACAAAAGATTATGCAACAGCTCCAAATTGACCTTGTTGCTGCACCAGGTTATTCATTGCAGGATTCTAGGCTGTTCTATAAAGTGAGATTAATCCTGCTATCCGATTCAACTCTAAAGGAAGATATCCTACGGGAATTCCATGCCTCACTATCGGCAGGCCATTCAGCTTACCTTCGTACATATAAAAGGCTATCCTAAAGTCTATATTGGAAAGGTATGAAGAAGTACATCAAGAGGTTGGTTGCCAAATGTCATATGTGCCGGCATAACAAGTATGAGACAACGTTGCCACCAGGACTCCTTCAACCATTGCCTATTCCTGCGCAACTATGGGAAGACATCTCCATGGATTCCATTATGGACTACCCAAGTCAAATGGTAAGAGTGTTGTGATGGTGGTCGTCGATCAATTCACTAAATATGCACACTTTTGTGCTCTCTCCCACGGTCCCACCCCCACACAGCTGGCTCAGTTGCACAAGCGTTCGTGCAGAACATTTCCAAGTTGCACAGTATGTCACGATCATCTTTGATCGTGATCTTGTCTTCGTTAGCAATTTTTTGAAGGAATTTTAAAGGCCCTTGATCAATGCTTGGAAACATACCTCCGATGCTTTGTTGGAGATCATCCTAAGCAATGGGCAAAATGGCTTCCTCAGGCCGAGTGGTAGTATAATACCTCTTACCACACAACATCCAAGATGACTCCTTTTGAGGTTGTCTATGGCAGTGATGCAGGGGCATGCGATGACCTAACCCTAGATGCATGTATATTTTGTATATTTAGTTGGAAGATATTCAAATAATAAAATTACGAAACTAACTACTTTCAATCAGAGGAAACTAACAAATCTCAACACAGAGATGAGATCCGTCCATCCGGATCATGCCCCTTGGCATAAAACCACGTAAAACCGTAAAACAGGGAGGATTTAGGGATATGAGAATATCCCATATCTAGCATAGACCAGTCCACAGTCAAGTTTGGATTCGGTTCTCATGGCTAGACATCCCTCTTTTTCAATCGTACCAAAAGGGGGGGGATTCAGAAAAGGACGAAGGATGTCGAAAAACAATGGGTTGTCATGAAGTACGAATTATGAATCAAAAGAATCTTACCTTTCCTTGCACCTTGAAGAATTAGAGAAGAGAAAACGGGAACTCCGGGGTGGAATCCTTAATGCCCGAGGGCCAATCCTGAAACCCTAATCTCTCAAATAAAGAGGAAGAAGCACACAAATTTTCTATTCATTCAATAATTTAGAAATAGGGTTTCTCATAATATATATAAGCTACGAAAATAAAAAGCTCACTAAAATGCTTGAAAACCAAAAAGAAATAATATAAAAACGCCCAAACTAAATAACAACATTAAAACGCTTAGAAATAAGGAAATAAACAGAAAAGTGCCTAAAAGTAAATCCACTCCATAGTCCAACAGTCGTGATACTCCTGCGCGATCCTGTAGCTCATGTATTTGTAACGCGTTAAAAAATGGGCCCGATGGGCCTAGCGTCCATCCACATCAGCTCGTCTACCCCAACACTCGATCTGTGACGTCGCCTCCTCTGGTACACTCCAAAGGGTGCACCACTGATGTCCGCATCAGGCAGGCTACCTCCCATCATCAATTCATACTTACCACTCACTACTAGTGTTGATCAGGTTGACCTTGAATTATGTGATCAGGACAGGATAGTACACACCTTAAGGGATAACTTTCTCATGGCCCAAAATTGTATAAAGGTTCAACATGATTGGCATCGATCTGAATGAGAATTTAATGTAGGGAACATGGTTTTTCTCAAGTTACAACCTTATCGACAGTCCATACTCACCATGCAGTCCAAT
Source organism: Liriodendron chinense (assembly GCA_003013855.2). Lineage (NCBI taxonomy): Eukaryota > Viridiplantae > Streptophyta > Magnoliopsida > Magnoliales > Magnoliaceae > Liriodendron > Liriodendron chinense. Next base: position 156,231 of record PVNU02002543.1, on the reverse strand, counting down.
AAAAAACTAGCTTCTTGTTACTATGGGCCGTTTCAAGTGCTACAGCATGTGGGTTGAGTGGCATGCAAGCTTGCTCTTCCCCCCAGGGTCCAAGCTACACCCAGTGTTTCATGTCTTATTGCTCAAAAAACAAGTGGTAGATTAGGGGCGTGCATCGACATCTTTCTCCTATTATCGATGAAGGGGTGATATAGCCAAAACCGTATGCTATCCTAGAAAGTTGGATGATCAAGAGAGGCAGTAAGGCTATGACAGAGGTTTTGGCGTATTGGTCTAATTTGCCAAAAGAGGATGCTACCTGAGAAGAATACTCTCATTTTCAGAATCATTTTCTAGATTTCGAACCTTGAGGCCAAGGTTCTTTGAAGGAGGGTCGAATGTTAGGATTTGAAAATAAGTTCCAACTGACTAGGGGCACGTGGCTTTAGTCTCCCTATTCTATTGTTAGGTGGGTTGCTATTTATTAGGATGCTATCTTCTGTTATTATTTTCTATTTTTTGGTATTATCTTTTTTATGTATTTAGATACCATGGAATAATGAAAGATCATTGAGATTAACCATTATCTAAATTAGTGCCTCAATGCACTACGAGGAGGGGATCCTCCCTCGAAGAATGATCCAACACAAATGATATTAGATTGAGGTTTATACCACACTTCCACTCCCATTAGCCCCCCTACATCATACACAGACCTCCTCCCCCCAAACATGCATTGGTGCTCTTCATCTTTGTGAGCAGTCTGTATGCTCTCTCTTCTCATCAACATGACTTCCTGATTTGAATTATCACCAATGTCAACATTATTGTCATCACCAACGCCTCAGAACCAAACACCTCTTGCTGGGCCGCATTCGGAGCATTCTACTGTTTTCTTCTGCAATGTAGTCTTTTTTTACTTTGAATCTTACAAACACCATTGCATCATAATCTCTCTCTCTCTTGGCACACTGTTGCACCAGCAACCTGTCACTTTTTTATGTGCCAAATGTTGCTTTACTTGCTTGATTCCTCCAATTACTACTTAGCTATAGTTGATGTACTTCATCGCATGCCTACCCCCACCCATTCTCTCACAATGTTGCCATCTAATATCATTACTTTCCCATTGGGCTGCCCCCGCCATCTTCTCCGACTCACTATAAAGTCTAAAATTAAAACAAATCAAGCTTTCCTAACTGCTCTACCAAATTATAAACATATAAACAAATCAAATCAATAGAAAACTTCTTTTTTTTTCAATTTATTCATTACAATATTCAATGAAATTATGAAAAAAATCAATTAAAAATATAGAAAGACATTCAAATAACTGATCTAATGCATTTGATTGTATATGCAATCACTGTACATGTATTCCAATGATATACCATCAATTTCGAAAAGAAAACCCATTTTTCCTAAGTGTCTTAATTTGTCACTATTCATTTCAATATGCAGCCGAAATTAAAAAAATCAATTAAAAATATAAGAACACATCCAAACAACTGATATAATGAATTTGATTGTATATGCAATCATTGTACATGTATTCCAAGTTTCCAACCATAAACCATTAATTTTGAAAAAATAAAAATTCATTTTTTTCTAATTTTTTAACTGCCACTATTTGTTTCAATATACAACCTGATGAGGACACAAGATCATTTCAAGTGTACCAACGAAGAAAGCGCCATCCACAAGCACCGTCCTTGTGGATAGGCGACTATTGAGGAGCATTGAAGACCTTACACATGTAGTCCGAGACATTTGAAAAGACCCCACCTTGGGAAGACATGTGTAAGTTGCTTTGAGGAGATGATCAGACCGTTGGATCGTGATGATGATGATGTGATCGGACCGTTGGTTCATTGTGGCCCACTTTCATCACACCATCATTGGAGCGCATTGGACATCTTAGATTTGAGTTTATTTTACGCATTTTTTACTTATTTGAGTTTTGGGTTAGTGTGGGTACGTTTTTTTTCATGCAAATGTCTTTTTTTTGAAATTTTGTTAGTAGGGGTATTTTGGTAATTATGCTAATTCCGAATTTTATAAGGGTATTGCCCTAAACCTTTTTGGATTAGTTGTTGATTTATGAAAAAGAGGAAACCTTTGGTTGCCTCCTTCCTCTTTCCCTCTCTCATGGTGCTTCTTCTTCTTCCTTGATCTCCTTCTTCTCTATTCTTCTTGTGCCCCTCCAACTTCTTCCAGGTATTTCATCTTCTATTATTATCCTTCTAAACTTCTGTTTTGTTTATTCCCTACGATCTAAACCTTGAGAATCGATCTAAACCCTAAACCCCCAAATTCTCATATCCCTAATCCGAGAAACTTTCTGATTCTTCGGACTAGTGATTATCATTGATCGATTGGGTATGACCATGCAAGATCGGGAGGTTCCATCCCTCGCCGGATCCAACCTATACGCTACTTGAATCCCATACTCCATGGTTGTGATGATGGCCCGTCCCATTGCATGTTTCCTTTATGATTTTCTTAGTTTATGATGATTGATGTTAGATTTCATTATTATTATTGCTTTTATTTCCGCTGAATAATTGTGTTCATGAGCATGCATCATATTTAGGGCTGTCCTGCATCACAACCACAATAAAAAAAATCAATTAAAAATATAATACACATACAAACAACTGATCTAATGCATGTGATTGTATATGCAATCACTATTCCAACCAAAAACCATCGATTTCAGAAGAAAAAAAAACTACTTTTTCCTTTTTTTTAATTGACACATTGATTTCAACATTCAACCAAAGTTAAAAAAATCAATTAACAATATAAAACGCATGCAAACAACTGATATAATGCATTTGATTGTATATGCAATCATTGTACATGCATTCCAAGTTTCCAACCATAAACCATCAATCTTGAAAAAAAAAAACCATTGTTTTCTAAATTTTTTTTAACTATCGCTATTTATTTCAATATTCAACCGAGGTTAAAAAAATCAATTAAAGTTATAGAACCTCTTTTCTTCAAATTTCCCCAAAATGGCTCACTCGAGCTTCAATCCCTCCAAACCGCTTCGATTTCAAGTTTTGATGGCCAAGGAATGTGGACACCTGATCAAAATTGCGTTTCCAACACTCTAGCAAAGCTCAAAGAATCAAGAAATGTAGAATTTCAACCTAAAACAACCCCCTGTTATTGAAAAAGAAATGCCCTTTTTTTTACAATTATGGCAGGAATTTCTTGGGGTGCCTGTTATGACTCCGTATCACCTAATGGGCACCATGGTTACTGTTACATAACCATTATGGTACAGCTTGATCGGTACATCTTGATCCACATTGACCTCATTGGGGAGCACATTAGTGGGATGATCTAATGATCTGAGCCTTCCATGTTCAGTATCTTATGCTATAGGGGGATACTGCGGCCATGTCTGTTGTGGCCTGAGGAGGTGGCAACGGCCATGGCTGCCGCAGCTCGAGGAGGTCACAGTGGCCATGGCTGCCGTGGCCCGAGGTTGCAGCGGCCATGTCTGCTCACACAAATTTGCAAATGGACTGTGTTTATTTAAAAAAGAAAAGAAAAGAAAGGGAAAAAATTGCACTTTCAATCGATTGGAGAAGGTTGTTGATGAGTCCCATAGAAGTTTAAGTCGAGCGTTTCTTAAATAAGATGCGAAAGCGTGGGAAACGAAATCTCATGTCTAAGGGGGGAGGGTGGGAATTTTTGGGAAGATATTGTGGGAAATATTAGTGCGTCAGAAATCCGATTTCCCATGATTTCCAGCATTTTGGCATCACAAATGGCGGGAAAGAGGGTTTGCGAGAAACCCCCTTTTCTTTCCTACACTTTTGATGAATCCAACCAGGGCCTTAAAGCTTTAGGTTAGATTACCCATGCCTTATTGGACATTATAGAGGTGATGGTGCTATTTTGCTTTCACTAAGTTGATTTATTTGCACGCTCTTCATAATCATCTGTTGTTTTTGGCTCAGAGAAAAAACTCTTCATAATCATCTGTTGTTTTTGGCTCAGCAAAAAAACAAGTGATCTGGTTAAAATTGTCAATGATCCCCTTTGCCCTCAGTCCATCTCGATTGCGATGTTCGCAAAGCAGGTAATGTGCTTTTTCTGGTCAGTTGACATATTTTGCTCTTTGACAACACTGCTTTCTGATTCTTGATGGGTAGGTCGATGCATTTTCTCTTGATTTTCTTCATACTTTTGTTGAAATATGTTACCAAGTTATCTCTCAAAAAAAAAAAAAAAAAAGTTAACAAGTTAAGCACGTTTTAGAATCAAAGTTCTATTAACTGTGCACCATGAGAATAAAATGGGTTCAACAAATTTGAGAATGATTCCCTTTGTATGAAGTCCCATGCAAACTCTTTCCATTTCTTTTGCTGTAGCAATACTTCCATCGTGGTGAAGTTCTCTTTGTTATGTTTCTTATCATGCAATGCATTCTGAGATATTTTATTCCACTAGTGAAACTGTTGAAAGAAAGTCTGTAGCACTGATTAGAATATTCGTATGAGATACTTCCATGCAGAATATTCATACAAGATGCTTCCATGAAAGAAATGTTTGTAGCTGTGATTAGAATATCCATATGAGCTTGTAATCAGCCATCTGCAACAGCCATAAATAGTGGCTGGATATTTACTTGCACGATCCTTCTAACTGGGTGCCACATCTGCTTCTATTTACGCTTTAGACTCGTGCTCCCATTCCCTCTTCCCATCTGTTTATACTTGAAAACATTTTGAAACATACACTTCCCCACTCTCACACCTGATTTTGTTGCTACTTCTTTCACGCTTCGCGCAACTATATATTGGAGGACACGTTGTTAACATCGAATGTGCATAGAAGTATATGAATTAGGGATAACAATAAGTAGCATCTATAAGATAAACATGACATATGCACATACTTTTTATGTCTAGATACATTAGGCTGATGTGTGATACATGCTGTTTTCCACATTATGCATCTTTAAATCCTAGACATGTCATGTTGGGCAATGTCTCAGTTCATGGCATGCATAAAATCATGTTTGGAACTTTGGGATTGGAAAGAAACTAGTCAAGTAAAGGTAAGCAAACAATACCAGTAATCAATGTTCATAGTATTGGTATCAATGCATGTATCCTTCACATCCTTTGGATATGGAAATATATAGGTATGGCAAGGGAAATATTGCATGTACTTGGGAATGTATCATTGTACGAGTGAAACATAGGCAAAATGATAGATTTTTTTTTAATGAAACTTCAGGAGATGTTAAAAGAGACATGATTACTCACTTTGAACTCAGAACATCACAAAAATTAGTGTACATAAGAAGCTTCGTTTGTATAGGATCCTAAACAATGTGTTGTCTGATAGAAGTAGAACATCTAACTGATGCAATTGGAAAGAAGCCAAAATACATTTGTGCCCATTGTCCACTACATTTTTGCCTCATACCCACATAAAGTTACAAGGTGGCTCGAAGCCATCATCTCCCTCTCCACTAGGGCGGTCATAGTACTTTGCTCTACGTATTGGCAATATTGTGCCTAGGTCATGGTATGATGGTTTACCAATTCACGATTTCATATGAACTAGGTTTGTATGTGGCTCTAGGATATGTCTACGTAGTCATATCATGGACGTCCCTGCCCCAACCATCCGTATCCATGAGGAGCATAACCATATCCGTTTATTAGAGTCGCTTGGTCTCATATCCATGAGGGGTGTAACCATATCCATACAATCCATATACGTTTCCATATTGTGGCGTGGAACTAGAGTTTCCCTGCCCACCATTGACGTCCATGGACTCGATGCTGGTTGTTGGAGACTCCTTAGCGCAGCTCAGCTGCTGCTTCTTGAAACGTTCATATTTACTTTTCGACTGAGAGGCTCATGTTGTAATAGGACAATAACCAGTCTTCGTCCTAGGTGGCATGATCAAACTCCTACCTAGTGAATGGGCTAAGAAGCTTCTGACCATGACTCGGATCATCGCTATCGCTATTGCCACCTTTGCCACCAATTCTGTTACCTCAGTCTGTGTCGGACATGTTGGTGTCATTAAGAGTTTGACTACCATGTGTGCCATGCGATCCTAATGACTGGATGTCTCCCCTTGTTAATGAGTCAAAAGAATCACAATACTGGGGATATGCCTCTCTTTAAAACGGCATATACAACGATGCCTTTCGATGTTGCTTTATTAGCTATCCTCGGATCAGGACGTCATCGGCATCATCTAGGTCAAATGACTTAACCCACTCATAAAGTGGGTCCTCTAGCTGCTCCCCATCAAGATGTGTGTGGTCGCAGATCATTTTCATGTTGAGTGGGTCCCTATGTGCAACTCCCTCACTATAGTACATAGCTGCCTCTCTTGCAGCTTCATGCTGTTGTGGCCTAAATTTATGTTGTGGAGCCTCTCATTCCCAAGCTTGTTCAGCCTATTATGTGAATAAGCAAGAACATGCTCCAGTTCCGCTGAAACGGTGATAATGACACCCTCTGTACAAGTACACAGACTGGTAAGCGTTGCAGGGTTGTCAGGCACTCTTGTAAAAGGACCACTAGTCACCTGCAAATAGATTGTGACTGTCTATTAGCTCCATAGAAATGCAATGTGCCTCCTAGATAGTTGAAAAACATGAAAACTAATCACACACTACAACTTGTCATCCTGAACCTGATTGTAGGTCAAAAACAAAATCATTTAGGAAACGTTCTTCTGGGAAAAAGTGTTCAGATTGCCCTTTCTCTCATGGCTCTTACACCAAAATATTCCATCAAGGATGTTGTTTTAACTGCCTACAAGTGATTTCCTTATCCCTAACTCTACTAGATGACAGTGTGACTCTAATTCCAAATTATCCCCCTTAGGAAGGTGTTTGGATTGTCCTTTTAACCATGACACTTGCATATTTACTTTTGGGGAGGTGTTTTGATTGCCACAAACCCCTTTTGAGGTTCTTCTACCTCAAGTTCCCTCCATGAGAGGTATTTAGATTACCGCACACACGCGCGCGCACGCAAATCCCTCTGCTGAAGGGGTAAGTAGTTGCAAAAGTTTGTAATCCTTCAAGATTTGCTACATCAGGGAGCCCCTTGGTGAGTTGGAGTTCTTTTTCAATGTACATGCACAAGATGTAATTAACGACTACTTTACATTGGAAGTGTGTGTCGCTAGAAAATAAATAAAACACCTTTTGAAGGGAAATTTGATTCCCATGAATTTTGTATGTGCGCTTCCAATCATGCACCTAAATTTTTGTTGTTGACAAAGCTCTTCTTTTTGCACCTAAAATTTTGTTGTTGACAAAGCTCTTCTTTTTGCGAATTTTAGTTGAATTTGAACCTTCTGGATTTAATTGTTGAAAATTTGAGGTTATCTAGGTGTAATTTTATTTTATTTTGTGAATCAAATGGTATTACTGTTTGCTTTGGTTTGGTTTAATAAAATCAGTTTCAGTTTTTTTATTAAGTTTTCTTAGGTTGGAAGTAACATATAATTATTTCCAAATTTTCTAATGTTTCAAATGCTACTAACACTTTTTTTATATTTTTATTTGTTTTATTGATTTTTTAATTAAAACAAAATACTTTACTAACGTGCTATTGGCATTTGAGTCATGTTGGTAATTGCATATCACTGGTTTATCTGCTATTTTTGAGCAGTCAAGTAATCAAGCATAACTTTCATGTGTGTGGGTGCTTTGTGCTTAGAGGTTTGTTTAGCAACTCCCCCTTCATGACCCTACAGTACATGCTCACTCTTTAGGGTATAGTGGTTCGGCTAGGGGTCAATATGGACTGTGTTGGCATGTATGTGGTAAAGTGAAAAAAAAATGAACTGCACCATGTTCCCATTCCCAAGATAGCACGATGATGTTTCTCAAATCGTAGGACATGTCCTAAGAGTCCAAGGACTGTAATCAACCACAAGAAAGCAAAAAACAAACAGAGAAAAATGAAGACACAACCAGTAACGAACAATTGTATTTCACTATATGAAACATACTACAATATTAAAGGACTTTGAAGGGCTGGAAAATGGTCTGGAAAAAGAGTTCTCAATTCCAAAATTGCTGAAAATTTTCTCTCATAGGACTCTTGTGTTGGAGGAGGGAGGGATGGAGGAAGAGCTTTTGTCCTTTTATAGACCACCATTGATAGGGAGGGAGGGAGGGAGGGAGGGAGAGCTTTGTCCTTTTATAGACCACCAGTGATATTCCAACGCCATCCTCCTCCCCACTTTTAATTGGAATTGCTCATGTGAAATGTGATGTATCAATGATGGTTCAAGTTGCAAAGCCATGCACCAAACAGAGAGAGGAAACAAGAAAATGCAAGTTCCCATCTATCCAAAATAAATGTGCATGGTTTGGTCTACAAAATATTTCCTAAATGCCAAGCTCAACCACATGTAAGTGAATGTTTGACACACATATGCATGGATTCCTACCCCACCAAAAATGACTTAGAAAACCCACCAAGTGAAGAAACTTCAAAATACCCCAATTACAAAAAACCCTTACAATGAGAAAAACTAAAGCATGCAAAATGAAAACAAATTGAGAAGCAAGTAAGCTTTACCCTTTAACATGTGGGGTCAATTTGAGCCTCTGCCATGGCCAGTTTTAATAGCATGGAGAAAAGAAGGTTGACCAGGTTTTGAATAACAATATCCACGGGTGTATCATCCAGGCCTGAAAACGATATGATACGGGGGCACAGCGGACTGTATCAGACAATACAGGCCCCTTTCAGTCAAATTGTTTCGACCCAAAAAATCTTGAAAAATTATTGAGTAAATAGGAAAAAAATAATCCCAGAATCTATCTTTTTGTAATTTTAACATTCATTCAATCATGAATCAGACCACTATTTGATAAGAATGTTGTCTATCGGCTGGACCTACTGAAAGTCAACCAGTCGGGCCCTAATTGAACAACAATCAAGCATGATTTAGTCAGTTATGGCCCATTTTATTTAAAAACAACAAAAAGAAGATGAAAAGCGTAAAAGCTGATGGTTTACCCCTTTCCCGCTGCCCAAATGGTTCATTCCGCTTTATTCATCTTCCTTAGCATTGAAATGATGAAAAACGTTATAGAAAAAAAAAAAAAGAAAAAAAAAGAAGAAGACAGAAACAAAAAAGAACAAAAGTAGGCCGTTGTGGCTATTTTGGCCCCCATATGCTATGGCCCGTATTAGACCATATCGGCTGATAAGGCCCCTTTTTTCCAACAAGTTGATGCACCCCTATATTGTGTTTTGTAGGAGACTAATACTGTTAGAATACGGCTGATAAGGTCATATTGTAACCGGGTTTTTTTATTTGTTATTTTTATTTTATAAACCATGAAGGTTGATGTTTGGTGGGCTGCCTTGATATGGTTTGACATTTCTTGTTTCTTTGGGTATGATCCTGAACTAACATGTTTCTCTATTTGCATCATTTATCAGTCGTGAAAGGCTTCAATGTATGAATTAATCTAGTTTCTTATATGTTTTTATTTGTTGAATATCGATTGTACACATATAATGCATATCATTTGTTACTCACTAACTTTCCTTTCTATATAAGATACGGCGTCGGCCATTCTCATTCCTCATTTTGATATTTTAGGTTGTCTCCCTATGCGAAGTAAGCATTGGTGCTACTGCTTTTGCTTGTGCCCGTATTATCGTCATTGTCGCTTCACAGGTTTGTTTTGTATTCATTCCTCAAGTGTATCATGTTTCCAATAATATGTTTTATTATTATTATTTGGAGGTATTATTTCTGCATAACAGCTGATATTATCATTTCCCAGATTGGGAGGTATTATTTCTGCATAAAATCTAATATTATCATTTCCCGGATTGGGAGGTATTATTTCTGCATAACAGCTGATATTATCATTTCGAAGATTGGGTTTAAATCCATATATTGCTTTGCTTCCATAGATCAATTAAATATGCCCTTTATTTTTCACAATTAAATATATGCTCGGCACTTGCATCAGTGTACTGGCAGCATTGGCTACCCCCAGCCAATTGGCCCTCGCTTGGAATACTTCGACAAACACCACTATTTTATCATTGTGCCCCCTCCCCTAACCCAACAGCCACCGCCATCTAGGAGCTCGCTCATTCATTGGCCCCGTAAATTCAGTGTCTTTGCTTTTTGCATACTTGCACTATGTTATACGTACGCCATGTATGCTGGTATATGCATCTGGCTGCTCCCAGAAGTGTATTCTTCTTAATTGGGAATAGATTTGTTCCTGCAATCTTGATAAGAGAACCCAACCTTTTGGGGTTCCCTTCAGGGAGTTTGAATGCCTTTTTGTTTCTTTGAGGGGCTGGGGAGTGCCTTCATTGCTTCCTAATGTGCATAATCTTAGGTTGTCTACTCCAGTTGTAATTGTTTGTACCTGAGACCATGAACTTAATTGTTTGTACCTGAGACCATGAACTTACTTCAAAATGTGTCTACAATTAACCAGAAATTACTTGATGGTGAGGAAGTTATTGCTGTAGCATTTTTGTCTTCCTAGTTAAAACGTTCATTTAGTTACTCTAGCCAACCTTCAGAAAAGGGATTGGGCCCTGGCAAACATGTGTATCATGTGCTGAAAGAAAGCAGAATCCATGGATAATCATTTTATACACTTGTTTGGAGTATTTGGTCAGCCTTCTTTAGCCTCTTTGAAATGTAATGTGTCCACGGTTCTAAATATCAATTTCGGGGGCCATATCCCCTCTGACCATATTGCCCCCCCCTCTCTCTCTCCCTCCCTCTCTCCCTCCCTCTCTCGTTTATCAAACTATTCTTTGGTAAGAATATTCCCTGTTAGTGACCTGCTGATAGTGAACCAAATAGGCCCTAATTGCACGCAAGCAATGATTTGGTTGATTATGGCCCGTTACATAGAAATATCAAAACAGAAAAAATGGTTTATTATGCTATGATTTGTCGAATTCCAAAACAGAAAAAATGGTTTATTGTGCTATGATTTGTCAAATTCCATTCAGAGCTTGTGTTTTGGTCCCCAAAATAGGTCTAGATCCAGTCTAAATGTATTTCTAAGGGTCATAGGGTTGAAATGAAGAATGGGGTGGAGAAAATGAGAGAAAAGAAAGCTAAAAGGGGACATTTGTAATTGTATCAGCAAATACATCCTTATGCGTGCACTTCTTCTTTTTTAACCATGAATGGGTCTTGTCCATAGAAAAACGTCAAACAGAAAAAGAAAAAAAGAAAAAAAGAAAAAAAAACAGTACAGGAAATGTTCGTGTTTAATTCGGTCTCTATCATTAAAAGAAAAGAAAAGAAATATGGTTAAAAGAGTAAAAAAACGGAAATGCCAAAATTTGGAGAATAAAAAGGTCGTGTTTAATATGGTTTGGACTAAAAAAACAGAGTGAGAGAAAAAACTATATATGTTCATATTATATATGAATAAGGTTAAGAGAGAAAATTTTAATCATAATAATTAAAATTTCTATATGTATGAACAATATAGGTAGTTGAATGGTGCTCTTTGCCTCCCTCAAATCTTTCTAAGTAATCTTCATATAAATTAATCTATCAATTAATTTTTTTTACCTTCTGCTTAATTTTATAAATGGGTGGCTACCACCAATTTCTATATTTTAATTGTCCACAAAAGTTTTTTTTTTTAATAAAACGCATTTTAAAAAAAAAAAACCATGTTTAATTTGGTTTGCCTGAAAGAAAAAATGTTTGCTCAAGCATACAAGTTTTTTTTTTTTAAAATCTTTCAGAAGTACAGAGTTTACGATGGATTTTTGTTAATTAGGGTCTTGTTAGGGACATTGAAGAAAATGATGAACGAGTGGAATGGTGGTGCTTTGAGCCTGGAGGTAAAATCTTCGGAAGATGCTTCACTTCATAATTACATGGAAGATCGACAAAAAGAATAGAAGAATTTTCGAGGACTCTCTCTCTCTCTCCTCATGAACAAGTATTTATTAAAACTAAAAGAATATTGGGGAGTAGGGGTTGCTTTTTAAGTGAATTCAAATGTGTGTGGGTCCCCATGCTCCTTCGCAAGTGGAGGGAGACAGTTCATGATTGTAGTTGGCTGTTGTCATGAGTCATGGATGGAATAGAGAATGAAGACTACTCCAAGAATTGGTCTAAGGATCTTAACCCTTAGTACAACCAAACAGTGTAGCAAAGGCTAAGGAATGAAGGGAAGCAACTACTTTTACAAGCACCAAACCAACCTTATGTTTTTGTGACTAAAGAAATGTCTTCTACATGAGAACTTCACCCATAGTCATCCTATAGTGCTTTTGGGCATCTCTTAAATGAGATGGATACTTGTAAGAAGTTACAAGCAGTTATAATTGCTACCATGTGTCTAAGGTCCTTAGCCAACAAATGGCTCAATGACTGCCTGCCAACTCTCATAGCAGCCCTCCCTGCCACAATTGCTCATATTTACCTACTTTTATCCCATGTGAATGTTTGCCCACATGGGTGCTGGAGTTCAAGCACGTGTTCCAACTGCCAGCACTTACTCCTGTTGTGTAGTTGGTCCGCACGTGCAATTATGTTTGTGTGCCACACTCCATTTGTGGTGTACCAATCCATGATCCATCCTATTAAATCCGTCTATCATGTATTGGTAGCATCCAACTATGTGCTTGCATGCGGTTACTGAACACAGGGTTTACAGGCCTCCCCACTTGAACTTGTTGACATCCTCATGTCTCTAGTTATGCTTGCATTAGGTCCTCGACCTACCCTAGTGTCACATCTTTCTCCCAACCAACCTTGTTTTAAAGAGCACCTTTCAACTTTGCCAGATAGTATGTTTGTTGATTCTTATTGCTTTAGCCTTCAACCCTTCTGTCTATAATGGCTTTGGCCTCATGTTCAAACTATTTTCATATTGTTGGCGGCGGCCGATTGGATACTGCTCAACTGTTCTGGATCACCTTGGAATGGCCTGAGAAAGAATATAAGGAATATTATTTGTATCTTGAACAGTTCCAGTAGGTTCAATCTGTATGCCAACTTTTCCTCACTTCTCATGATTTCAAATTGCCCATCGTATCACTGAATCAAGCCTTTATGCGCCTGTTTATTACTGATTTTCTTTCAGATTTGAGAGTTAATATGAGCATGACTTTGTCCCCAACCTGAAACTCTAAGAATCTTTGCCTGCGATCAGCCCACTTTTTTATCCACTTGACTGCTTTAGCCTAGCAGTCCCTTGTCTCTTCAATTTGCTCCGTCCTTGACCTAGCAACTCGATACGCTGCAGGGCAACACCCACCAGAACGTTGCTTCGCGACTTCATTAGGCTTTGTCGATTACTGGCCCATGGCTAGTTCGAACGGACTAGCTTCCATTGAAGAACTCTTCTGCAAGTTGTAGCAAAACTGGGCAATTCCAGCAAGTCAACCCAATTCTGCTAGTTGGGCTATCATGTAGTGATAAAGTATTCCTCCAGCAATGCATTTAACCATTCCGTTTAACTGTCTGTTTGCAGATTTATCATTGAGAAGTTCATTTGCATGCCAAGCAACTTGAACAACATCATCCAAAATTACCCTGTGAATCAAGTGTCTCGATCACTAACAATGTCCATGGGTAGCCCCCAGTACCTGACGACGTTCTTAAAGAACAGTTGTGTGGCTACCTCACCGTGCACACATGTGGTGCAAGGATGAATATTGCGTACTTTTAGAACCTGTCGACCACTACCGTGGAAAGGCTTGTCCACGGCTTCTTTGAGATGAGCAATGGTTCAAGAACGCTACTTGTTTTCCACCACTCTGTCTTCTCTTGTTGACATACAAGACACAGCCGCACATATGCATCTATGTTGTCTTCCATTTTCAACCAATAATAACCAGTGTTCGAAATATCGGTATCACGTTACGTATCGCACCCTTGGGATACGGATACATATCGGTTATCGCATGGGATATATCGGTTGTATCGCGTAATGTATGTTGGAAACATGGAGAACATTAGGAAATTGGTCGAATTTTTCAATGAAACTTCAGTGATTGTTAAAAAAGACATCAATACACACTTAGGAATCAAAACATTACAAAAAACAAGTGCACATAAGATGTTTTCTTTATATGGGGTCCTAATCTGTGTGCAGTCTAACTGAATTGATGCAAGTATATTCAAAGTCCATTTATATAATTTATAAATTTAAGAAGACGCGTGGAAACACAATCGATACATTCAAAAGCAAAAGAAGAATCACTAGACTAGGTTACATACATGTTTGATTTTATGTTTGGACATAAAGATTGCAACCGATTTGCAAGAAATTGAAATTTTTTAATTTTTTCAATTTTCCACAACTCGGCCCATCTCCTCCAAATCTCGAAAGCAAAGCTCCCAATTCATAATTTTTCATGCAAAACATGAAAACTCATATATTTGTAATAATTTGACACTGATTTAACATGATTTACAGAAGAAGAAAAGGATCGAAAATGCTTACTGGATCGAACCTATGGGATATATCGCACTGCTTGTGTGTTTCGTATCGCACAGGTGGGATACAAGATATATCGTGGGATATATCGGCCGATATCGTTGATATTTAAAACACTGATAATAACTTCAAAAAGAAGGGCCAATGTTCGGTCTTGGTGTGGATGCTCTGCTCACAGAGCATCCTGTGTAGTATCATGTGTCTCCTTCAGGAGTTCATGCCACAACCCACCTCTGTTGAGGATGTAGGGACGTTGTCGTTTAGCATAGAGGACACCATCTTTTACTTGTTGAAGTATACGAGCTGCTACTGCATCTTGCGCAGTTTCTACTTTGATCTGCTCCAGTATTTCATTTTCTACTCATATCAACATGGCGTGGTTTCAAGATCTCCACCTGACTGGGCGCATCTGCAACCACATTCCTTTTGCCTAACTTGTGCTCCAAGACAAACAAATTCCACCAGAAATTCTAGCTATCGAGCTTGCTTCAGGGATAGCTTCCTCTACATCTCAAAGTAAATCGTCATGATGTTGTTCATGTACACTATAAACTTGCCACCGGGCAGATAATGCCTCCAGAGATGTATGCAATGTACGACTACTGTCATTTCTTTCTCAAGTAAGGAGTATTGTTGCTCTGTCTCATTTAGCTTCCAACTTCCATAGGCTATCTTGTGTCCATATTGCATCTATATGCCACCGACTGCTCAATATGATGCATCTATGTACTTTTCAAAGGGCTTGTCAAACTCAACAACTTAAGTGCGGGTTCTGTTGCTATTGGTGTCTTTAGCCTGTCAAAAGCCACTTACTAATGAAAAGACTAATCCCATTTCCGGTCTTTCTTCAAGCGATCAGTCAGTATAACAACTTTTGAATGGCCCTTAATTAATCAACAATAGTAATTCGCTAGGCCTATAAAACTCCAAGACCTTTGTGGGCACGGGCAAATCAACTATAGCCTGGACCTTCTTCTCATCTATTGAGACTTGTCCTTTAGTTATGTGATGCCTCTGAAACATTATTTCTATTTGGGAAAAGGTACACTTTTCTATCTTTAAGTGTAACTGAAATTTCCTCAAGTTGTCCATCACAAGCCTGAGGTGTTTCACATTTTCCTGAAGGTTGTTGTTGTACACCACTGTATCATCTAAGTATGCGACTACAAAAAATATATACGGATGAAGAACAATGTTCATTACATCACAAAATTTACCAGGGGGTACAATCATGAATCCAGTGTTCCAATTATAGGTGATTTTATCGATAATATCGCTAATGTTGTCGGTATCTGGTTAACGTTACTAAAAGCACTGGAGTATAAACATTTCCAAATATCGATAATATCAGTGATACTAGGCAATGTTATTGATATCAACAATACTTTGAGAAGAAGAATCCCTCATAAAAGTTTTTTGGTATCAACGATACCATTGATAATATCTCTGATACTAGGAAAACATCTGTTAGTAGGTGAAAGTAGACAAAAAATTGGAAATCCAGAACTTGAAGCTTACAAAAAATCCATTAAAACTTCTTTGTTTTTTTTCAAATATTAGCACAGACTGCAATGGAAATCCATATCTATGTATGATTCTTATGCATTGACATGGATTTCTGGCGAAAAAATTAATAATTAAGTAAAAAATAGAGGAAATTGGAAAAATCATTTTTTCCCTTCTTATATTGGAAATTGTGTTCTTCACTATTAATTAATGTGGAAATTTTATATATTAATGAGTGTTGGTTAATCTATTAATTGGCTACAAATATTAAATATTTATTTTATATTGATTTTTTTAACAACACATGGTTGGGCTTCTATAAAATGGAAACTTATTATGTATAGTTGTTTTTGTACTGTATTTCAATTCCTACCTGTGTAAACATGTGTCTTTTGACATCTACAAAAGTTTGACTGGAGAAATTTCCGCTTCTTCCTAATTGTACCCTTGTACAACAATATTTTTCCGAGTATTGGCAATAATATCAGCGATACTGATACGTGTTTTTGTATCCCCGGTCATTGATACATGTAGCAATATGGATGCTCTAAACGCTGCACGAAGCTGCATTTTCTAACCCAATCCCCCACATGCAGCGATACATTCTTGGCTACACCAACGATCGGTCTCACCTTGGTGTCCACTGCCTTTATCCAACTTTAGCCCTTCACCACCAAAAGGCCTAGCCACACAATACTTATCAGCAACGAAGTTGTGCGTGGCATCTGTATCAACAATCCAACAAACTTTGTGGTCATTTAATACTATCTCAATGTACATAAGTTCAGTAGAACTAGGCTACTCATGGGTGATTGAGTTCAACAATTGTAGCAGATTCACCCTCGAGTGGTTCATTCTTCTCTTCATCAACAACTAGTGCACTAAGTTTCTCCTTGTTCGGACAATCTCATGCCTGATGAGGACCCTAACAAATGAAGCAACCAGAGTCTGCCTTCGAAGGCCTTCCTTGCTCTTCATCTGTGTGAGAGATGCCCTTATTCCAGCCGACTTGTTCTTATAATGGAGGACTTCTCTTTCTTTTTCTCTTGTCCGGTCGGGTTAGGCTTACAATCGACTCGATTGCCTGCTATTGCTACCCCAAGCCAAGGTCCTTCACAACTTTCGCCTGGGCCCACGTTTGTAATCTAACCATGAAGTTGAATAGCTTCTCATCCTTTGACATGTACTTCACATTGAGCACTAGGGACTCAAATTGCTCGATGTATTCATGAGCTGGACCCGTGTGCTTTAACTTCCATAGTGAATCACGGGCTAGCCAAGTGACGTTGCATGGGAGTAAATGCTCCTTCAATTAACTTTTCAACTCTGACCAACTATTTTTGAACGGATCGCATCATTGACACGATTTTGCCACCATAACTTTGCATCATACGAATGGGTACATGTTTGTGATGGCCACCATCTTGCTTTCTGAGGTATGAGCAGCCTTAAAGTACTGCTCCATATCCCAAAGAAAGTTCTCGAACTCCTTGGTGCTGTGCACGCTACTATACGTAGTTGTTTTAGGGACTTTCACCTTATGTGTTTCACCAGCAACAGAAGACCTGCAAACAACACACTTCAAAATGGCCAATTCATCAGCCAGATCATCCATGCATTGCTTGAAATGGGCAGCCTGGGCATTTAGGGACTCTTTCAATGACTTGAGTTTCTTCCCTAGTACAACAAGACACGCCTCATGTGCCCTTGATCCATCCATAGTGGCTGAAGTTGAAGCTGCGTTTCTGCAGTGGCCACCTATTCTGTGACTTGCTCCTCAAGCCAAGTCACTCGTTCCTTTTGTTGTTCCATTGCACTCCCACCCAGCCATTGGTCTTGTGTCTGCAATTGGGTTCTGATACCAAAATTATCATGGGCAGAATAGAGGATGAACGCTACTTCGAGAATCGACCTAAGTATTTCAACCCTTAGTACAGTCCGACAACCCAGCAAAGGAGAAAGAATGAAGAGAACTCAAAAGCACACACATAGGCAACACAACTTTTAAGCACCAACCCAACCTTATGATTTTTCACTAAGAAAAATGTGCTATATATGACACACTCACCGATGGTCATCCTACAATGCCTTGGGGTCATCTCTTAAAGGAGATGGATATGGTTATAAGAAGTTACAAGGAATTATTACAGTTTCCATACGTCTAAGTTTCCAGGACCAATGACTGAGTGCCAACTTTCATATCTTCCCTGCGACAACTGCTCATAACTGCCTTCTTTTATTCCGCGTGACTGTTTGCCCACATGGGTGCTGGAGTTCAAGCATGTGTCCCAACTGTCAGTGCTTAGTCCTGTTGTTGCAGTGGTCCCTCTGTGCAACTCTGTCTGTGCGTCACTCTCCATCTGTGTCATGCCAACCCATAATCTGTCCCCCTGAGTCTGTTTCTTGTGTATTGGTAGTATCCAGCAACATGCTTGCGTGTGGCTACTAAAACACGGGTTATAGCTGCCCATTGAGTTGGATCGTTGGATGAATGATAGACGTTGAACATTAATGGGAGTTTAACTGGTAATCTGGGGTTGTCTGAGGTTAGGGTCATTCTTAGGGATGAACTGTGTTCAATAATTTTTATTTTTTTATTTTTCCCAGGACCATCAGGTGTATGATCCTCTAATTGAGTTGGAATTTAGCTATTTGCAAAACCAGGTGGGAGGTCGGCTGATAGCGGTTTGGAGATTTGTGCAATGCAACTCAATTTGGAAGAACCATTAGGCTGGGCCTTTTGAACTTGCCTCCACTGTGGAAGCTAGCCTTTTATTTTAAATGAGCTTAGAATGCTTTCTTGCACAATTGATATTGCTTTCCTCTGGTCAATGTTTTAAATAGCTACGCTATGTAGCGTGTAGCTTTCGCTACGTAGCATAGCTTAGCCTTAACGCTACGTAGCTCATGAAAATAGCTTAAGTCACGTGTAGCCTATGCTACATGATAATTTGCATACACTACACACTACATAAACTAGACTACACGTTACGTACCTCACATTGTAAGTTATTTTTCATTACAACATTAAAATCAAATAATATTTTCAATGATCTGTAACATTTTTCTATTTTCAATATTTAATGCTTTTAGTAAAAATAATATAAGCAACAATATTAAATTAGTTTGTTTGCTCTTTCTTTACCTTTATACTTAATGATTACCATTTTCTATTACTTTAAGTCACGTTTGGTTGCACCAAATATCATGAAAATTTGTTAAATTTCATTATCAATCAGTCCAATTTGGTGAATATCATGGAATTAGTGCAATCAAGAACAACCTTAATAAAAAATCTAGAAGTAACGTGTAGCTTACGCTACACACTATGTAGCTTACGCCTCACGCTTTAGAGGGGTGAACGCTACGCTACACACTATTTGCTATATAAAATACTGCCTCTGATTAATTGACAATCTAACAGTAAGGCTGATTCCCTAGCAGAAGGAGTCCTCTTAAATATGTATAGGGGACTCTTTTCCATTGTCTTGATGGATCTTGCTCCTTTGCTCTCCTTTGGGGTTTTATATTAAAACTTTTATTGTGTTGCTGATAAAACATGTTTCTTCAATTACTATTCCCATTAAGGAAATTGGTGCAATATTTTATGGTTAGATTGTTACAGATGGTAGTGTAAATGTGAAAAATTATATGGTGCTCTTTTACAAACTCAACAATTTAGCAATTGAAAAGTTATCTACTGTGATAACACTGGTCTAGGCTTTGGAAGGGACTGGGAGTCATAAAGCTTTTATATGAATGATGTCACCTGATTTCCATTTTCAGGTCGACTGTGGCTATTGATTTTGTTTTCCATGTTACATAAATGGATTTTGGTTACTGCATTATAATGTCCTCCTTTCCCATTACTGGTCTGTTATGTTAGCACGTGCTTGAACTTTTAACTGATAATCTGATACTGATAAGGTATTATTGATACTGTAAGGTATTACTTATACGGCTTGATTCAATGGTTTTATGGAATTGTTTTTTGCAATTTAGGTCCCGGTTGCGATGGATATTGTTCTTGCTGAATTCCATAAAGCTTGCATCTACACTGTTCCGAAACATATACGATACTCAGAAGTGAGTTATCATTTTCATTAAGACTGCTTCTAGCAAAGGGGAAAAAAATCTTGGTCTTAATGTTCTCACATAAGAAGAGAGCGAGAGTTGATGCAAAACAGAAAATCAGAATTCTTTAAATCATGAAAGGGGTGCACTTACCAGTACCACGATAATCTAAGGTGGTACTGGGCAAATGTGGGGCCCAAATGATGCATGCATAGAATCCAACACATCCATCATATGCGTCAGCAGATGTTACCCCCAGAGCCCTGAAAGTCAGGCTGATCTGTGAATCAGGTGGACCACACCATGGACAATTTGGGAGGGAACATCCACTCTTGATTTGTGTGGAGGGCCCACTGTATTGTATATATGAAATCCAGGTCACTCAGACTATTAATCAGGTCTGGATCAAGGGTCAGCTCGAAAATCATGCTGGTGGGCCCACCTATCAGATTGTTCCCTATGTTGTGGTCCATTTGAGAGTTGGATTAGGCTCATTTCCATTACCTGTGAGTAATACGAGGTGATGTGTCGAATGGACGGTTGGATGTCCATTAGACATCATGTGGGCTCCACATCTGCCAGTACCACCACAAGCTTACAGTGATACCAGTACCACTAAAGCGTGCCTCATCATGAAAATCTAGCAGAAAGTAAAGTTGCATCTACACTTGCTCATTTGCTAGTGACATGGATTCTAAAACGAGCTTGATTCATTGTTTCAGTCAGCATTTAAAACCAAGGAAGCGTACTACAAAGCAATTGGTTATCGGGAAAAGGATGGGAAGATTGAAAGCACGACCTCTTATTTGCAAAGGGTGGAAGCCTATATGACGCTCTATGCTGCATTGGTCCAGGTTCATTGTCGTCATCCTATAGATCCGAGTGCTCTACTTTTTCCGTTACTAATTGAAGAATCTCAAGACCAGTTTTTTTAGACTTTTAAATCTTTATCTATTGGGCTGAGTTTTGTTGCACTATTCAATTGTTCAATAAATTGACAAATTTGCAGTTTGCTTATTTACTCTCCACTGCTGCAATTGAATTTTTCAGTGCATCCAAATTCCAAAAGCAACCTTGAAACTGAGAAGTTCGGTGTTCTGAAAAAAAACCCTATACATTTGAAGTTCTTCATTAATAGAGACAAATGGACAGTTTACTTTTGGGGGATTTTCAGCTTTCCTGCCCATAAATGGCCACTCTTGAGTCACATGAGAATTCAATGTAATCTACTGTATCTATCGAAGAAAAGTAGCATAAGTCAATCTGGTGGAAAGAACGATGGTATTTCTTAATAGTTTTGATTATCCTGTGATTTTTTTAAACGGAACTATATTGTCCTCGAGCTGAGGATATGCATGGGATACTTGTGTTCTCAATTTGTACATGATGCCCATGGTTCAGTGGTCCAGAGTGTACTAGTGCGAATTTGCCCTCGGCCAATTACATAATGGTAATGGTGGGACCCATTACACAATACAGGGTTGTAATGCCCGATCTGAAAAAAAAAAAAAAAAAAAACAAAACAAGAGGCCTGCAACATGCCTGTAACGCCCGCAACAGGCCAATATGGAGCTCATACCTTCTCCTTTAAAAAAACTTCAACCTTTAATGACCTGTAACAGCAGTTATGGCCCATATCATACAGTCATATGGCCATCCGTTAGGTGGGCTGTTACTATTATCGAATACCTTGAGCATGCCCCCAAAAATCTCCTTGACGGAGCAATCCCAACCTTTCAATTTGTAGCCTGCAAATAGACAGTTAAGAAGAACAATACCACAGGTTTCCAAATTCTGTGAAAAAAGGCCCAAGATCAGTGGCTAGGATCTTCTCGTCTGAGATTTTCAGGGTGTGGTCCATTCACAGCAGGCAATGGTCTGGATAATTGAGCCATGGGCACCACTTTTACAAACTGCAAACCCCTGGTGCATATTCTCGGGTGGAGGATCATTTAATACCTCATTTTGAAAGTACTGTTCCAGGAATTTCAGAGGCTTTTTCTGACTGCTTATTTCATTGTCCATATCTTGTAATCATACATGTAATACATTGTCTGTTTATGTCTGCAGACAGAGATCAATGGTTTCAGAAACCTTCACGGACTGAAAGAGGGGTGGACATGGCTTGCAAGATTTTTGAACATGCTCCCAGTTGAGCCATCCACTGCAGTTGCACTGCTGGCCTTCCTCAGGGTACGTTCCTTATGCATTGCTTTATTACTTCACTGGGGGGTGTGGCACGTCCGATGCAATCAGGGATTGAGGAGAGAAGTGAGGGATAGGAGAGTCGGGCCTAGAGTGTTGGTAGAGGAAGAGGAATTACAATACTCTAGCTACACATGACGCTTGATATGCAGGCATTCAAAAATGACACGCTTAGAATTAGCAACTCAAATTAAACTGACTAAATTGTGGGACCCACTATAGCTAAGTTAAGAGTCTGAGAATCATATTGTTTGGACAATCCTAATTTGTGGACACTTGTTTTTTGAAATAAGACCATCAGATATTTTCATTTGACCATCCAATAAATGTTGAACAATTTAGTAATTAACTCACCAAATAAAAGTAGTTTTTGGTTCTACTTGTATGCCATATGCAAACTTTCAGTAATTTCTAGCTGCCTGTGTATCATCTATGACATTCTGCCTGAGTATGAAAGTATTTCTTGCCGGAAAGGTAGGCATTTGAGAGACTTTTTGCAGGTAAATGCAACCCATTGCCTGGCTTTTGCAAGTGAAATCTGAGCCATCAGAGGGATACGAGCCACATTTTTAAAGTTCATAAAGTACTCATAAATTTAGTTAAAAGGTCTTCATATGCTTTGAATTTCCAATGTTTGGCACTTTCCAAAAACTGTTTTGTGAGGACAAATGTCCAAACACTACTCGCATTATATATAGTGTAGATGAGCAGAGGCTTCCGGAGTAATTTTCATTCATTTATCATCTCTCACAGGTGGCGGGTTTTATGCTGTTCCGGAGATACAAATCCCAGTTTAGGAAGATCTTGAACATCGTATCCCATGAGTTCCTGGCCTCGCTGAAAAATCTACGAGATCCGCAGGCGAATCAAGTCATAGAGCAGATTGAGTGTTATATTGAATCCAACCAGTATCTCCAAGAACCACAAGGTTGGCACCTCCAGACGTCTTTGCAATCAAAGGCATATTGAAAGTGCCCGGCTAACTGTCCTGTTTGAATTTGGCAGCGATATGTAACTGTGTTTGGCTCTGATCTAAATGGTTCTTGTAACAACTAATGTACAGCATTAGCATTCATAAGTAAAAAAACTCAAAATGTTCTCTGCTTGATGTTCGGCCAGGTTGGGTTTACATGAAGACTTGCACAGGTCCTTAGAGGTGTCAACCCTTAGAGAGTGTATTGGATTCAAAGCCGAGTCCTGCTGCTTTTTATAATGACATGCTTTTGACCAATGTTTTGAATATTGACGATATCAGCCGATATATAACACGATATATCTTGTATCCCTACCTATGCACAGGTAGTGCCGATATATCCCACATGTTTGATCCAGTGAGCATTTTCAATTTCCAATCCTGTTTTTTTATATATTGAAATTATGTTAAGTCAGTGTCAAATGGTTACAAATCCATTAGTTCTGTTTTGCATGAAAAATCATGAAGTTGGAGCTTTGATTTCGATGTCCATTGGTTCTTAATATTCTCCAATTTTTTTCTAAATTTTCCTTCAACCAGCAGTCAATTGAGACTAATTTCAAAGTATTTAGGAGTATTTGATGAAATGATGATTACATACACTCTAATTTTGAAATATGAGTGTAGGTGGTATGATTTTGAAATGATTATCATCCATTGGTTCTTAATGTTCTCCAATTTCTACCAAATTGCTTGCAATGTTGGACTCCAAACATGAAATCAAGCTGTATGAGGGCTGGTCAACTGATTTGTTGAGCTCTTGTCAATTTTCAAATAAAAATCATTTTTAATTATAAATAATAATAAATTATTAAATTACTTTCTTCTTTTTTTTCAAAATTTCCATTCAACTAGCTCTCAATCAATTGTGATTAATTTCGAAGTATGCAGCAGTGTTCGATAAAATGATCATTACATACACTCTAAACGTTATGCATTCAATTTGAATGTAGTTACATTGGTTCAGTTAGACAGCACATAGCTTAGGACCCTATACAAAGGAAGCCTATTATGTGCACTTCTTTTTTGAGATGTTATTATTTAAAAGTATATATCAAGGTATTTTTAAACCATCCCTAGAGTTTCAATGAAAAATTCAACTATTTTTCCCATGTCTCCCAAAATGTATGATAATTACTTGACACAAGCGAGATGTATCCCACGTGTATCTGTATCCCATGGGTGCTATACGTAACACACGATACTAATATTTCGAAAACGATGCTTTTGATTAGGTTTGAGTTGCATCTAGTTGACTCTATGACTCAAGACTAGGTGATTCAGCTCAAAATCTTGTTGATTTGGGTTGACTCGGTTGAGTTCCGAGCAAGGCACTGAGTTATAGAACTCTGGGTATCATAATTGCATTTAGTTGAATGAGTTGTTGAGTCAACTCGATGACTCATGCCAAGTCAAGACCAGGTCCCTCTTTCAATCAAGTTGCTTAGTAACTTGGTTCGGAATCTCGTGGAGTTGACTCGGATGGGTTCCGAGTTGATGAAGAGCTGATTCAGCCAAGTTCCCAGCGGAGTCGCCAAGTTTTACATCGGTATCATGATCGCATCTTGTCATGATCCTCGTGAATCTTTGGGAAGGGATTGCCTGCATCTAATGAATGCAGAGATGGTAGCATGTAATTCCATTTCAGTTCCAATTTGAACAGCGATTCAAAATCTCAATTTCATCACCATCTATATGCTGGTGATGGGCCAGATCGAACTGAGTGTCATTTGGGCCCAAATGTGGCCCAAATGTAGGGCCCAGGTTGTATCTATTTGTTTATTTCTGCATTAACAGACCTCTCCTTGGGCTCCATCTGGGCTTTAATAGAAAATCTGCCAACACTTGGCTGCGCCCCAACCAGTTTCTGCACGGATTCTGCAAATCAAACGTGGAGTGATTCAAGGACCTAACTAATAGGCCCAAGCCCAAGCCAAACGTGTGTCAGGGTTAGACCCAAGTGTTTGCGTGCCATGGGCCTGGGCTATATCTGCAAATTACAGACTTCTACCATGTGGGCCAATGATTCCAAAGCATGTCAACCATACAAGAGATCAGCTCTATTACTACGTGTCTTAAATGGGTGGGCTTAGCTCGGCCGAGGCTTGTGTGGACCCACGCCAGATCTAACTATCCATGCCAGGCTCAACCCAATCCATTGTTTAAGTAACTGGACCCGAGCCTCAACCAACGAGCCGACCGCTTGAACCCAGCCAATATCTTTAGCTAAATTGGGCAGAAAGGGACTCTCCTGTGGGGCCGTTATACATGCTTAAGCCAAGATCTTTCCGAAATAGTTACTGGGCGTCAAAGATCATGCTCGAGTCTGGGGTCGGCCTTATCGATTCCCAAAATCTGAACCCGGATTTGTGGCCCCATTGAAGATGACAGGCCCGTAGTTGTGATGAGAATGCGATAGGGGAAGGTCTAGACAACTGTGTTAGTCTTGTTAGTCTTGCACCATTCAAAATATGGCAGCCAAACGATTTCATTTGAAGAGATAATTAACCATCTGATTTTCGTATCTAGATCTGGACCACTCGATATTTTCTTTTAACCATCTATTTTGATAGCGACTAAATGGTTGGTTAGATTGCTTGATGAGTATGATTTTTAAAGACATGCTCCATCAACAATGGGACCCACAATTTGGACGGTCTGGATGGATTTACATTAGGATAAGCCACCATTTTCAATATGGTAACACTGCGGTTTAGCCCACAAAGGGAGAGATCCTACAGTTTTGTGTTTTTATATATCCACGTGGCATATATTTTATTGGAAGTGGATTGCCTGTGGAACCGGCCACAACGATATCCCTGTGGCACGACGTGGTCCAAGATGTGTGGGGCCCACTGTGATGTATGTGTTTTATCTTCCCTTTTTCCTGCTCATTCTAGGGCAGGAGTTAAAAAATGATGCAGATCCAAATCTCAAGTGGACCACAACACAGGAAACGGTGGGATGATGAGGCCCACCGTTGAAACCTTCTTAGGGCCCACTGCGATGTTTTATTTTCCATCCAACCAGTTCATAAGGTCACACGGACCTGGATGGAAGGGAAAACACAAATATAAACCTCCAAGAAGTTTTCAACGGTGGGCGTTCACTCCCCCCACTGTTTTATGTGTTGTGGTCCACTTAAGCTTTGGATCTGCATCATTTTTGGGCCCACTTCCTAAAATGAGGTGGCAAAAAGGATGGACGGCATTGATAAAGCACATACGTCATGGTAGGCCCCACAGAGCTTGGGCCACGTCGTGCCACATGATATCCACGCAATCCGCTTCGTCCATTTTTATGGTCCAAAACACTGACTCAACTTTGGACGGATAATACTTTTTTTTTTTTTTAATCATAATCTGATAATTGAGAATATAATATTAGCTATCTGATTTTCTCCTTTCAAATGTGGACCAATCACTATTTTACTTTTAAGTAACCATTAGATAGCCATTAATTAGATGGTTAAGATTACTTGATTAATATGATTTTAGACATATGCTCCATCCACAATGGGACCCATAGTTTGGATGGTCTGGATAGCTGTACATCAGTGCCATGTGCAAAAAGGTCGTAGAAGTGCAAAAATATTCATTCGGCTATACAAGGGCTAAAATACAATTCTGAGCACCAATGAGCTAATAATTCTAGTGCCTCATCACTTAATCCAAACCATCCATTTGATCGGCTGCATGTAAATTAGTGATCCTCTCCCTCCATCAGATGACCCATGCTATTAGATCTTCCGGATGGAAAATGGACAAGTCAACACCTCAATGGACAGCTAGAACTTTTTTTTTATATAATTGTCAATTTGTTTTGTATTTTGTGGTCCAACCTCATTTTCATGGGATTTAAACAGCGTTTCCCATCTGATGAACGGCTCAGATATTTCCCGTGTGCTTTTATCAGCACTTGTGATGCATGTAGATGGGAAGAGCTATGGAGGTATG
The DNA here is from genome assembly GCA_003013855.2 of Liriodendron chinense. Taxonomy (NCBI): domain Eukaryota; kingdom Viridiplantae; phylum Streptophyta; class Magnoliopsida; order Magnoliales; family Magnoliaceae; genus Liriodendron; species Liriodendron chinense. The sequence continues at coordinate 129,058 of PVNU02002543.1, read as the reverse complement.
TGGACTTAGGGGCCATTTGGATGCAGGTAAAGAAACTTTTCATAGCATCATTGGATGGCTAGGATCATCCAATTAAAGTGATTTTTTCAGAGGGATTTTAATTCAGAGGTGAGCAGACATGACGGACAATCCAGATTAATGATTTAACCTACATTATAAATTATAAGGGCCGGCCAGTTGCTAGTCATTGATCATCAGATGGTTATGATTATTAGATTAGAGTGTTCATTGACTGTCCCAATTATTAACTAAACATTCTTTATTGTAATCAACATGGACTGTCCATTTTTAGCCAATAAACATATGGTAAGTTCAAGTGTCTTTAAGGGGTATGGACAAGCAAAGGTGGCCCTGCATGATGGATAGTCTAGATTATTGATGGACCATCTTTATTATTATCAGTATGGATTATCTAATTTCTTAACCATTGATCGGATTATTATGATTATAATATTAGAGTTTCTTTGAAGAGGGGATGGAAAATCGAAGGTGGGTCCCACGTGATGGATGGTCTATATCACTGATCAACCCTTCTGTTACGTGTCCAACCTATTAGACGTACTAACGTGGCGAGTAGAGCCTATCTTGATAGTTCATTTCTTTACTTCTTTGAAATGAGATAGTATTTATGTTGAAATAAGATATTAACTTAGTTAATAGTATTTGTATTAAAATATGAGATTTACTAGTATTTGTATTTATCTCGATATTTAAATAAGATTATAAAAAACTTTCTAACTCTTTTTATCTAGTTCTCTTGAGAAATAATGGAGCATGGATGAATTTTTCCCGAAACTGTGTTTTTTTTACACGAGAGGACGCCCTTCCCCTCTTTTCACTTGGGCTAGATGGGGCTTAGACCCTATCATATTTCATGGCCAAGATGGACCAGATAAAGCCCGATTGGAGACAAAAGTGATCCAGGCCGTCAGAACCATAAAACAGTTGCATCTTACAATCCGGGATGAGTTATGGGACGTATAATATACGATTTTGGGGTAGCTCGAGCTACTTAAGTCAACCAACCCTGCTATGTTGAGTTGCCCATGCCAGATTCACAAGATTCGACCAGATCAACATTCATTAGCCTAATTTTATTTTATTTTTACTATTTATAGTAAGTTTTGTTTCGCTTATAATTTTTGGTTCGTTGAGATTTTAGAGTTGTGCCCAACATGAAAAGGGCTTAGAAAAATTACTAGAAAATATGGTTGGGCCGGATTGAAAACTTTCTATTTTTGGCCGAAAACTATGAAGCGTAGTAGGAATAGGAGATGTCTATAAAGTAAGTCGTGTTTTTTAGGTGTTTTAGTTGGAGTTGGACTCTAATGCTTCATCCTAGGGTTTATTTTATTATTTAAAGCATTGTAATTACGTTTTTACTCATTCAATAAATTATTATGAATTTTTTAGAAATTATTTTCTGTTTTCTTATCTTTCCCTCATGGATTTGAGGAAGTCATATTGAAGATTCCCGAAAGCCTTGTGGACTCAAGGTATTTATCTGGTAAGGAAGATGGTGCTCAACCTTACCACACCCTCCTTGCATCAAATCATATATGACTAATTTTGATTATTTCATCATCTCTATATCCCAGTCCACAGGGCAAAGCATTTGGGAGCATGCAGTCAATCGAAAAATTCAAAACTGTTAGCGATCTTTTGGACCATTATGTCGTCAGCAATGAGGTGAAGCCGAATCGACTTGGTTCCGGCTCCAACATCACTATCATGCATTTAGACTCCTTGAATAACTTATCTTGATGATGTGGTATTACGGTTTCTTTGATGTAGTGGTTTAAGAATTTTTCATGATGACAAAATTGGACACAATCCCAACACTCTGAATAATTGGCGCTACCGATATCAGCGAATTAAAGTTTAGCTTGGAGAAGATTTGAATTAGGACTTCTTCGAAGAGCAAAGCCCAACATACATGGTGAGCTCGATTATCCATGACCATACTTGCATGGGCTCTTTTTGCTTCTTTCCTTTTATAAAAGTCACAACCTCATTAACAAGCTACGTTTGGCATTATCTTATGAAATTTGTTACAATACAACCCAACAAAATAAAATATGACACACCATGAAATTATTACTAGGATCTAGGTTCTTTTTAATGAATCAGAATGTTCATGTGATAGGACTCACTTTTGATGGGAATGTCCTAAAAAGAAACTTAAGGATTTAGAAAAAATAACCCTTTAATCATATAAATGTTATAATTATCATTCGTATTGACAGTAAAAGAGCCAAATTATCAAGAATTAAGATATTTAATTTCTAGGTGACATACAAATTGATGTTATCATGTAAATGGTTTGGATCATTGGATGTGAACTTGAATTGAAATGATAAAATCAGTTGGTATCATAGTGCAATGCATCATCCATATATCATGTCCAAATAAAAAAATTGAAACAATATTTTTGCTACCATCGAACAATGAAAAATGAAAAAGTTCCCCTTTGCCTCATTCTACATGGATGAACCTGCATTGATACGATTTCAATGGTATAGACGTATAAATCTTGACACCTCATAAAAAGGAATGACAAAGGCCATGTCAGTTTATTTTGGACAATCAATTATGAGAATTTCAATGACATGTTGGCAAAATTACGATAAAAAATAAGGATTGTCCAAAATTATTAAGAATTGTTGATGTTTTGACCATCTACTTTGTTGGAGGCAATGAAGTTAGCTCGTTACTAGGAGAAGAAGCTTGAACACTTAATAGAGTTATTACAACCAACCCTAATCATGTGATGATGCTAACAAATTTGAGAGGGTCTTTAAGTATAGGGGTTAAATGTTACACCCATGCAATCCCATCCGAAAATTTTGCTTAGTGCAATCACAACTCATATTAAAAAAAATCACACCTGAATATATAAGGATCAGATATGAAGAACCACTTCATACTTAGTCATCCTTGTAAACAAATGTAATTTTTTATGATTAAAGAACCAGAACCACGAGATTTATTGCCAGCGAAATCTGTCCATAATTTGATGGTGGAGGTATATTGGCCTGCCAAGTGAAGAGGTTACGTGAGAATTATGAAGTGATCCTATTTTTATGGATATCGGCGATCTTTAAAGGGGTCAATGTTATGCGCTTAACCTATTCAATATGCTAGCATGGCAAGTAAAGATTATCTTAGTAGTTCATTTCTTTACTCCTTTAACATTAAATATTTTTAAAATAAGAGATTAGCTTAATTAATAGTATTTGTGTTAAAATAAGAGATTTACTAATATTTGTGTTTATTTTGCCATGTAGATAAGATTTTATAATTTTTTCTCAACTCTTTTTATATAGTTCTTTAGAGAAATAATGAAATATCTATGAATTTTACCTTAAATCGTATTTTTTACTCAAGAGGATGCCCTTCTCTTTATATGTAGGCTGGATAAGGCTTAGGCTCATTACCTTATTTATTATTACATAGTCATTGACGTATAGTTAGGCGCATCTTATCAAAGTTATTTCCAAAGGCAACAATTAAAGGTAAGCCTCATATTGACGTAGGATGCCCTAATTATGATGCATGCTCATGAACATAGATAATCCAGCGAAAATAAAAGACTAATAATCTAAAATTCAACATTCACCATCATAAACTAAGAAAATCATAAAAGAAGAATGTAATGGAGCGGGCCATCATCACAACCACGAAGTATAAAATTCAACTATTGCTTAGGTTGGATCCGACAAGGGATGGAACCTCCCAATCTCGCATGGCCATAACCCAAATATCCAATGTGAATCACTAGTCCGAGGAATCAAGGATTTTCTCAGATTAGGATTTTGAAAACTTGAAAATTTAAGGTTTTAGATCAATTCTCAATTCTAAGATTTGAAGATTAGGAGAGAATGAAAATAGAAAAAGAAGGAAAATAAGTTTACCCTAGAAGTAGATTGGAGGGGCACAAGAAGAAAGGAGAAGAAGAAGTTTCATGAGAGAGAGAGAGAGAGAGAGAGAGAGAGAGAGGAATGAGGCACCACAAAGGCTTTTTTCATTAATCAATAGCTAATTTTCATGTTTAGGGTTTAACACACTTAAATAGACATTAGGAAATAAGTAAAATATTAAAGTATTTTTAATGTTTAAGTAAAAAAACCAAGCAAAAAAAAATCAGCGTAGTGGTCGGGCGCCCGATGACTAGACGGTCAGGCGCCCGATGAGGACCAAAACCGTCTAGCAACTAAACCAAACAAACAATCAAATTTTGGGCGCCCAGTGACCTGTGGTCGAGCGCCCGATGGATAAGTTGGGCGTCCGAAGACAATAAAAATTATCCAGCGAGCTTTTCTTCAGAATGGGTGAATTTCGGGCCCTCAATGACCCGTGGTCGGGCACCCGATGACCTCCAGCTGAGTCTTCTTTCCTTATTCACACGTGTCTCCCCAATGTGGGGTCTTCAATGCTACTCAATAGTAGCCTAACCATAAGGAAGATGCTTATAGTGTGCACTTTCTTTGCTGATAAACCTTGAAGTATTTTGTGTCCTCATCAACTCCCCTCGGGTGAGAGAAACTTGACTCCGACTAGTTAAAGCTCTTGTGACGCTCTAACAAATCTGGATCAATGCTCTGCAACTCTTCTTCAGTCAACCACGTAGATTCTGACGGTGATTTGTTCTTCCATTTGACAAGGTACCTTTGGAAACCTCCATCTCTCGTAGAAACTATCTCTTCATCCACAATTTCGTCAATTTCCTCTTTATGATTAATGGGTGGAGGAAAGGGTGGAGTAGGTTGTGAAGAAAATTCAGAGAATGACCAGAAAAGGGACGAGGGATCAATGACAGGATTAGGGGAACAGACTAGATCCTTCACATTAAACATTGGATTAATGCCCATTTCAGGTGGAAGGTCAATCCGATACGCGTTGGACTCAATTCTTTATAATATTTAGAATGGTCTAGCACTACGCGCTTCTAATTTCTAAGCGGTGCCCTGTGAGAACCACTTTGGCCTCATCCTCACCATTACAGTCTCCTTCCTGAAAAACTTGTAATCTACGATGAGAGTTAGCTGAATATTTATAACTATCATTGCTCTTATTGATCCACTGTCTAATATGTGTATGCAATTCATGAATGTGTCATGCAAATGCATCGGCCAACTCTAAAGATCTTTGGGTGACAAACATGGGTGGAAGATCTATAGGCATTCTAGGTTTGTAACCATTGACAATTTCAAAAGGACTCATCCCTGTTGATCTATTGACTGACCCAGTATAAGCAAATTCAGTGATAAGTAGAATTAGGTCCCAAGTCTTAACATGCTCACCCACTAGACAACGTAATAGATTTTTCAGACTTGAATTTACCACATCTGTTTGTCCATCTGTTTGTGGGTGGTAAGCAGTCGAAAATTGTAAACGAGTACCCATCATGTGCCATAGTGTCTTCCAAAAGTAACTAGTAAATCTGACATCACGATCAGACACTATGGTCTTAGGTAAACCATGAAGACACACTACATCATAAAAAAGACTTGAGCGATATGAGACGCATCCGACGTTTTCAAACATGGGAGAAAATGCGTCATTTTAGAGAAACGATCTACAACAACAAAGATGGAATCGTGCTTTTTGGTCATCTTAGGAAGTCCCAGCATGAAATCCATACTAATGTTTTGTTACGGAACATGTGGCACTGGCAATTGCATATATAGCCCAGTATTTTGCTTTCGTTGCTTTATCCACTGACAAGTACGACATTGCCCTAGAATTTTGGCTACGTCTCGCTTGAGACTTGGCCAATAAAAACAATCCTCTACGAGGGTAATGGTCTTATCATGACCGAAATGGCCAGCTATCCTTCCTGAATGAAGCTCCTCGACGAGGAATTCACGAAGGGACATACGGGGTATAAAAGTCGATCTCCTTTGAATAGGAAACCATCTTTAAGAACATAATCACCCGTGTCATGCTGATCACTAGAGAGTGACGTATAAGTGTTCACAAAATTAGGACATATGGGATACTCATCTTTCAATTGCTCAAATCCGACTACCTATACACTCAAGGAGTTGAGCAACACCACTCTTCTACTAAGGGCATCTGCTAGTTTGTTTTTTTACTCCGGTCTTATGTTTCAGGACGAACGAATAATTCTGAAGAAACCCTACCCACTTAGCATGCCTTGGGTTAAGCTTCTTTTGAGAATGTAAATATCTCAAGGCTTCATGGTCTGAAAACAAGACGAATTCTTGCGGTAGTAGATAGTGACGCCAATATCTCAAGGATAGCATTACTGCATAGAATTCCTTATCATAGGTGGAGTACTTCTGCTTTGCCTCATTCAGTTTCTCACTGAAATAGGCTACCGGATGGCCTTCTTGGCTCAAAACTCCACTTATACCAACACCTGATGCATCACACGCCATCTCAAAGACTTTAGAAAAGTCAGGTAAACACATGACAGGAGCTTCTATCATTTTACCCTTAATTTCCTTAAAAGCCTTGACTGTGGCTTTCGACCACACGAACTCTCCATTTTTCATGCATTCGGTAATGGAAGCTATGATCGTGCTAAATCCTCTAATGAACCGACGATAAAAAGTTGTTAAACTGTGAAAGCTTCGCACCTTATGAATGTTCTTTGATTCTGGCCACTCGACTATGACTCTGACCTTTTCAGGGTTTGCGTGCATTCCTTCAGATGACACGATAAATCCTAGGAACACGACTTGATTAGACATGAACGCACATTTCTTAATATTAGCATACAGCTTTTCAATCATAAGGACGCTACAGACCTGCTTTACGTGTTTAAGGTGTGATTCTTTAGTGGTATTATAAATAAGAATGTCACAAAGTACACCACTGGGAATTTACCCATGAATGGTCTCAAGACTTGTGTCATCACCCACATAAAAGTACTAGGTACATTAGTCAAACCAAAGGACATGACCATCCACTTGTACAACCCATCTTTCGTTTTGAATGCGGTCTTCCACTCATCTCATGGGCGTATGCAGATTTAGTGATATCCACTCTTGAGATCAAATTTGGAGAAATGGTAGACCTGGCCATCATGTCGAGCATATCATCAAGCCTAAGTATAGGAAACGTGTACTTGACGGTAATTTTATTTATGGCATAGCTGTCCACATACATGCGCCACGTGTCGTCTTTCTTTGGCATCAACAATGCAGGCACAGCACACGGGCTCATACTCTCCTAGATGAAGCCCTTTTGCAGAAGTTCATCAATCTGCCTCTTCAACTCTGCATACTCTGGAGGGCTCATCCTATAGTGAGGAAGGTTCGGTAGATTCAACCCTGGGACGAGATCAATGGCATGCTAAATGTCCCACATAGGTGGCAACTCATTCGGTATATCATCAGGGAACACATCACCGTATTGCTTCAAAACCGATGTTACCTCGTGGGGTAACTCTAATGGAATCTTGGGTGTAATCTCTCTTGCCACAAGGGCATACACCATAGAATCTTCCTTAGTCTCTTTCTCAGATTCTCTCGCGTTAATTATGTGAAGAGACTTAGGTTTGGATTCCTCACTTCCTTGGGCTCATTCGCCTTCTCATCATTCTTCTCCCCTGATGTGCTTTCTGGTGGCATAGGAATAAGTTCGATTTTCTTACCGTTAAGCATGAAGGTACACGCAATAGAACAACTAAAGATCGTGACGTCATTGTTGAATAGCCACAGTCTACCTAGGATAATATGTCCAACATCCATAGGTATCACATCACACCATAGGGACTCCTTGTATGACTTAAACTCAATAGGAACTAAGCATTGATGGGTAACAAGAAGAGATGTTTTGTCAACCTAAGAAACTTTGTATGGGTCAGGATGAGGTGTGGATTTCAACTTCAGACGGTCCTAGGTGTTAGGGGAAATCACATTTTGACAACTTCCACTGTCCACTATCACCCTGCAATTTTTCTCTCCACAATTGGTAAGAGTATAGAAGATAGTGTTTCAATGCTAATCAACACTACTCCTAGACTGAGATATCACACGCCTGACTACTGTAAGCGTTGCTTCATCACCCACTTCGTCTTGATCAGTAAGACTTCCTTCAATGTGATATTCTTCTATTTCATAATCACCCTGTTCATCAACACCTTCATGGGACTTGCCTATAACTAAGGCTTTTCCACGGTTTTTCGTGGGACACTGATTAGACATGTAACCGATATTTCCATATTCGTAGCATCTCACTTGGCTACCCCCACTAGGACCAGCACCAAGAACTCACTTTCCCTTGTGGTCTTTAGGCCTAGGTGAAACAGTCTCCTGTGCCCTGGGCTGACTACCAATATTGGGCCTAGTTCCCTGAGAACCAGATCTAACATTAGAGTCTCGGGACTCAAAACGTCGAATGACAGGAGTTCTCAAGTATTGCTCCAACTTCTGTACAACTTGGTACGCTTCATCCAAGTCCGTTATGGGCCGAGCCATAAGATTGTGCTGAAGATCCGCATGAAGGCCTGTCTTGAAACGCGAGAGCGTTACCAGAGGGTCCTTATGGATATCACATCGCATCATATGCTCTTCGATTTGGCGATGTAGTCAGTGACAGACATTGACCCGTAAGGATTACCATTGGTCAAGGAACTTCTGTCGGTATGAGAGAGGAAAATACTTCTCTTTCATCTCATACCAATGTGTGATAAGGGCTCAACCAATTCTTTCGATCTTTCGTTCAGTGTTGGTCCAAAATAACTTGGCCTGGCCCACAAGTTTTATCTTCTCAAACTGTAATTAACGATTTTCTGATATACCATACCACTTGAAGTAGTGATCCATGTCAGCTAACCAATAAAAAAATGCCTTGGGATCTAGATGCCCATCAAAATTGGGGGCTTCCACCCTCACATTCTTCATCGCGCGCTCATCTGGATCGTAGCGGTCTTGATGATCATATGTGGCTTGTGCCTCTCACACAACACCATGACCGATTCCACGATCACGACCACCGTTACCCTCACATTTGGGGGTACATTCTTCAACATTCCCTCCTACTTGAGATTGCGCATCTTTCCCATCAGCGTGGTTCTCCCTTTAGGATGTCTCTAATCGCTCTACCCTATTTGTGGTGGTGGTGATTTGATTGTTCAAACGAGCGAACTCATTCTTTTAACTCGTTTCTAGGACGGTTATCTTTTGCATCAATTGAGCAAGTTGCTCAGATAACTGCTCGTTGTTCATGACTGGTTGAAGTCTGCAACCTCTACCACGTCTCTTGGGCATGCAAACAAAGACTTGAACTAAGCCCCAATCTTGCCCTGTGGTTTTACAACTCACAAGATGAATGCAATGAATCTAAACTATGACAAACTGACAATTACTGAATTTAAACAAAGACAACTCAAATCTAAAATTTTCCAAATTAGGAAACTTTCTAAAATTGGAAAGTTTCTAAAGTTGGAAACTTTCTAAATCTGAAACTTTCCTAAAACATAACTAAAATTAAAACCCTAATTTGATAACTCGATCTAATGTAACCATGCAAAGCCTAATATCTGATACTAAATTTGACGCAGGATGCCTTAATTCTTATGCATGCTCATGAACACAGATAATCCAGCGGAAATAAAAGACTAATAATATAAAATTCAACATTCACCATCATAAACTAAGAAAATCATAAAAGAGGCATGCAATGGAGCGAGCAATTATCAAACCACGAAGTATAAAATTCAACTATTGCTTAGGTTGGATCCAACGAGGGATGGAACTTCTCGATCTTGCATGGCCATAACCCAAATATCCAATGTGAATCACTAGCCCGAGAAATGAAGGATTTTCTTGGATTAGGGATTTGAAAACTTGAAAATTTAAGGTTTTGGATCAATTATCAATTCTAAGATTTGAAAATTAGGAGAGAATGGAAATAGAGAAAAAAGGAAAATAAGTTTACCTTAGAAGAAGATTTAAGGGGCACAAGAAGAAAAGAGAATAAGAAGATTGGAGAAGAAGATGAAGTTTCATGAGAGAGAGAGAGAGAGAGAGAGAGAGAGAGAGAAGAAGAAGAAGGAGGCACCGCAAAGGCTTTTTTCATTAATCAATAGCTAATTTTCGTGTTTAGGGCTTAACCTACTTAAATAGACACTAAGAAATAAGTAAAAAAACTAAAGTACCATTAATGTTTAAGTTAAAAAAACCAAGCAAAAAAAAAAATTCGCGTAATGGTCGAGCGCCTGATGAGGACCAAAATCGTCCAGCAACTAAACCAAACAAACAATCGAATTTTGGGCGCCTAGTGACCTGTGGTCGGGCGCCCGAAGACAATGAAAATTATCCAGTGAGCTTTTCTTCAAAATGGGTGAATTTTAGGTGCCCAATGAACTCTAGTTGGGTCTTCTTTCCTCCTTCACACGTGTCTCCCTAATGTGGGGTATTCAATGCTCCTTAATAGTCACCTAACCATAAGGAAGATGCTTGTGATGTGTGCTTTTTTCGCTGATAGACCTTGAAGGGTCTTGTGTCCTTATCACATATTATAGGTGGTGTACATCATTTATCTAATCTTTTATATTATAATTAATATAGACCATTTGTTTTTTCATCATTGTTTAGATGGTTCGAATCATTAAATCAAACTAAATTTTATGAGTGATGGTAATCAAAAGTAAGTCTCACTTGAATGTAATCATAAATTAATAAATAAAGTAAAATTATATCTTAAATGGTGAATGTGTTGACATATGATGGACAATGGCATTTGATTTTATTCAAAATATTAAATTTATTAAACTGTGTTTAAATTTTGCTAAAATACTTCATCAATATTTTCGTTTCATTTATTTTTAATCAAGGTAAAATTATACTTGTATCAAAATAGTTACTATGTTGGTATTTTTTTATATGAAAGTTATTTTTTACATTTTTTATGCTACAACGTATACGTATAAAAAAATTCGTTCGTTCTAATTTTTAACACGGTAACATTTTTAGCACACATTATGAACATAGAATCTACAATATATATCTTGTCATGTATAAATAAGCCTTATGACACACATAATAAGCTTATAACTCATTATATATGTTTAAAAATAAACATAAATATGTAATAAATGGCTACGAAAATGAATGATCCATATTGATTATACTTAAAAAGTTCAAATCATTAATATAAATTATTCATTATAATTGACACAATATTAATGGTACATCCCTATTAAATGCTTAAATCAAATGATTTTAAGTATCTAATTAATAGATTTAGAAATTAATGCTCCCTATTGATAATACTAGAATATATATATATATATATATATATATATATATATATATATATATATATATATATATATATATATATATATATATATATATATATATATATCGATTATTCATTGCTTGTGACCCACATCGTTCATCCCTCTAAAATCAATTTTGGTTAGACAATTCTAAGCATGATTAATGGCTATAGAAATGGATGATTTATATTAATTAAACTAGAAAATGTCCAATCAGATATGGACCATCCATCATGTAGGGCAAACCCTTAAGGGATCACTATCAGATGATCTTAATATATAATTAACTTGTTGATTGTAATCAACCTATGTGTTAGATTATTAAATAGAAATTGACTATAATTAACATATATATAGTCTAATATATTGAATTTTGTGCTCTCATTGTTGACCCCCAGTTTAGATAAACGAGGAGAGTTGTGTTAAGTTGACAACCAACAACAAACTTATGCTAAAACTTTCAATATGAATCCAGATAATAAGAGGACATATTAACAAGATTAAGAATATGTATGAGGGGCCTGCAACAAATGTGAGGACCACTAATAAATAGACAAATGAGTTTTCAATTACCAAAGGTTTATACCAGAGGTTGGCTTTAAGTCCATGTCCTTTTGCATTAATTGTAGACAACTTAATGAGACATTTGCAAAAAAAAAAAAAAAAAAAAAAAAAAAAAAAAACATTATATATGTTGTTTACAAATGACATAGTATTGATTAATGGGACAAGGGAGAGAGGTAAACACAAAACTACATTTATGGAGAGGTGCTTTAGAATTTAAATTTTATAAGCCTAAAATAGGATAGTGCAATTTTAATAACAATGGGAGTGAGAACAAGAAATTAGGAAAAAAATGCTAATTAGAAAATTTTCTAAAATGATCATTTTTAATATGTTGGATTGATAATTTATAAAAGTTAAGAAATTGAGAAAAATGATGCCCCATAGAATTTGAGCAAGGTGGAAGAAGTGAACAAGTGCTTTAAAAATTTATGTGATCATCATACACTACTGAAATTAAAATGAATTTTTTATGTGATGGTCATAAGATCAACCATACTTTTATGAGAGAGAATATTAGGCAGTTAAGAAACAATATATTTATAGAATGAGTGTAGTTGAAATGAGGATGTTAAGGTGGATGAATGACAAGATAAGAAATGAATGCCTTTAAGAAAATTTAAGAGTAAAAGCAATAGGTACAAAATGAGGGATAACAAACTTAGATAGTTTGATCATATATAACGAAGATTAAAAAAAAAAATTGCGCTAATTAGGTGTGAATTTGTACAAGCTAAAAACTCTAAAAGGGTAATAAAATGCCCAAAATAACATGATTGAAGATAATAAGAAAATACTTAGTGACTTATAACCCAACTGAAGTATATTGTCTTGATAAATGGCAAAAAATGATTCATATAATTAGTTCTAATTAGTTGGGATAATGCTTAAATAATGATCATGGCGATCCTAAGCATATGATAAATGAATGATCTATATCCATATGGATTATCCATTTGCTAGGTCAAAACATTAATGGAGTTGTGTCACACCCAAAAGGTTAACCCGTTAGGTGGAGCGACCCCAGGATATATGAAACTCCTTTCATCATCCAACCCAGCCGATGTGAGACAAACCCAACAACCCCCCCTGCCACAGCGGATTTGGGAACTTGATCCCCCCCCCCCCCCCCCCCCCCCCCCCCCCCCCCTCCCACTTGTGGAACCTGAGCATAGCGAATGTGGGGCTCTCGGAAGTTGATATCGGCTTCCCCCCTCGCCATGGGCCTTGGACGGATAATCCAGCTTTAATATCAGTCAGTTGTGTTACATCCAAAAGGTTAACCCGTTAGGTGGAGTGACCCCAAGATATATGAAGCTCCTTTCATCGTCCAACCCAGCCGATGTGAGACAAACCCAATAAATGGCACATCATTCTCAAGTCACTTTGAATGAATGATCCGAACCATCCAATAATGGCTAGGAAAATGGACAATCCATCCCTCTCAAATTTTTTTAGTTGGATGGTCCTAACCACATAATTAGTTATTTGAGAAATAAATGGTTTATAGTGAATATATTAGAAAAGTCTTAACATTCATGTGAATAGTCCATCATATGAGGCTTTCCTTTAATTGCCCATCACTTTAAAATTACTTTGATTGATGAACCACAAATACTTAGAACATGTTTGATTGGGCATCTGGAACAAGTTAAAATTTGGATTCCAGTGAAATCCAATTTTAACAGGTGTGTTTGGTGGTAAATTCTAGCCAAACAGGATTCCATTTGAAAACCTAAATTGGCTGGAATTGGAATTAGTAGAAACGGCGTGAGGTACCCTTTCTACGGAAGAAGAAGCAGAAGTAACCGTCAATTAATATGAACGATAATATCCTTAAGGTGGTGCCCACCTTGATGGATATGTTATACATCTATGATGTATGCGTTTTATATCCCCGCGATCCATCCATTTTGAGAGCTCAATTAAGGGCATTAGACAAAAAATGAGGCAGATCCAAATCTCAAGTGGACCACATCACAGGAAAGCAATGTTGATTGAATGTCCACCATTAAAAACTTCCTAGGGCCCACTATAATGTTTATTCGTCATCCAACTCGGCCATATGTCTTGCGAGACTACTATAGGCCATGGGTCAAGTTCTCAGGCAGATCCAAAGCCCAAGTGGGCCATGTCGCAAGCAACGGTTGGATTACACAGTTTTCAACCAAATAATGAGTTCCAAATGGAATCTGGGTTTCCAATTCAATTTTTGCAATTATGGATTCAAATACTGAAATTTGGATTTTCTCTAGAATCTAGATTCTGCAACCAAACAGGCCCTTAAAGTCATGCCGGAAGGCTTTTACATGGTAATACAATCAACAAAGTCATTTTGCATATGAAAATGCTTCTTTAAAAAGATGTGGAATAAAAAGAACATTTATATCTTAAAATTGGCCCATGTAACAACATATTTATAGTAAAATGAATGAATAAAAACATCTTATATATACATGAAAACAGAAATTTAGATACATAAATGGATGTAACAAATGCATCTTAATGACACTTCCACCTTATAGCAATTAGATTTTAGTTGGATCCTTTCTAATCAGGTTCATCTAAAAAATGGTTTGCATTATTAGGTAATTGGATATAATCAAGGTTTAAAGTACCATGAAGTCAATATAATACATACTGACAATGTTAAAAGTGTATCACAAGTGTATTAACCCATATAGGCCTATAATTCTCTTGTGCCAAAAATTAATAGTATTGGTAGTGAACGAGACTTTATGTAATGCAACCCAACTCCGAGTTGTAAAACCATGTCTAGTAGACTTTATGATCCAGTAAAGATTGGCTGGTGACTACAAAGTTGGGCTTGGACACCTCAAACCTTCAAGTATGAAGACCACCGACCGGTCGGAACGTTTTTGGGCCATCCGGCCGGTGGGGGATCCGACCAGTCGGAAGACTGGTCGGTAGTTTCCTTTTTGGTTTGGGTTTCTTGCGCGGTTTTGCGCAAGGAGTTTCTAATTCCGATTTTCTCCTATTTAAGGAGATGTAATCCGAGATTAGGGTTGTCGCCTATGGGCCAAGGGATTGAGAGGGTTCTAGGGTGAGAGAAAGAGCTAAGAGGAAGCTTGGAGTTCTCTGGGATGAGGGAAATGGCTGTGTTTATCCTTCTCATGTGAGAATTAGCTTTGGGTAGCTTAGGATTTCTCTTATGGGGTGTGATCCACAGTTTTCTTCTGTAATCTCTTGTAACTTCTGATATCATAGTGGATTGGTGTCGCTTTGTGCCGTGGTTTTTTACCCATGAGGGGTTTTTCCACGTAAAAATCGAATTGCCTTCTTGTGTGTGATGATTTACTTGTTGATTGCCATTGTGGTGTGTTCCTCGCCTACTTTGATTGCTTCCGCTGCGGGGCTCCTAACCCCAACAAGCGGTATCAGAGATAAGGTTGGTAAGCGTTACGCTGATACCAACAAGTGGTATCAGAGCTAAGGTTGGTAGGCGTTACGTTGATACCAACAAGTCGTATCAGAGATAAAAGTTGGGAAGGAGACAGAGAGAATTTGATGCGAGACATAAATGGTATCTTCTAGCATGAGATTTGTTGTGGAGAAGGATTCCGTGAAAGAAAAACATGGAAAGAGATCGATACCTATGAAAGAAGTAGAGTTGAAGAAGGTGGATCGGTACGCCAATATCTCAATCAGGTTTGTCGACTGCGATCAGATTTGATCGGGAGCACTATTCATGATGGAGCTGCAGGATTCACGGTTGCTCGTGTGTAGCATATGGAAGGGCCATATGAGCGAGCGGGTGATGAAGGTGCAAGGATGAAGTCGATGAGGCATGAGAAGTGATGGAGCTATGATGATGACGGAGTAGAGATTGAAGATGGTGCGTGGCAAGGTGTTGCATGAAGATTTGAGTCGTGGTGGAGTTTGTTGGGCTTAGACGCCTAAAACCTTCAAGCATGAAGACCACCGACCGGTCGGTCACGTTGGGTTAAGACAGTAGGTTTGTTAGAATGTTTTTGGGCCATCCGGCCGATGGGGGGTCCGATCGGTGCGCAGTTTCCTTTTTGATCTGGGTTTATTGCGCAGTTTTGTGCAAGGAGTTTCTAATTCTGGTTTTCTCCTATTTAAGGAGATGTAATCCGAGATTAGGGTTGCCGCCTATGGGCCAAAGGATTGAGAGGGTTTTAGGGTGAGAGAAAGAGCTAGGATGAAGCTTGGAGTTCTCTGGGATGAGGGAAAGGACTGTGTTTGTCCTTCTCATGTGAGAATTAGCTTCGGGTAGCTTGGGATTTCTCTTGTGGGCTGTGATCCAGGGTTTTCTTCTGTAATCTCTTATAACTTTTAATATCATAGTGGATTGGTGTCGCTTTATGCCGTGGTTTTTTACCCATGAGGGGTTTTTCCACATAAAAATTAGATTGTCTTCTTGTATGTGATGATTTGCTTGTTGATTGTCATTGTGGTGTGTTTCTCGCCTGCTTTGATTGCTTTCGCTGCGGGGCTCTTAATCCCAACAAGTGGTATCAGAGATAAGGTTGGTAAGCATTATGCTGATACCAACACACAACACCAGCCAACTAGCCAGCGTCAAAGCCCAGTGGGCTCCACCATGGTGTATGTGTTTTATCTACTCCGCTTATATATTTTTCCAACTTCAGTTCCAAATCCTAAGTGGACCACTCCAAAAGAAAAGGGGGATTGAATGCTTACCGTTGAAAACTTCTTATGGCCACTGCAATGTTTATTCGCTAACTTGTTCATAAAGTCACATTACCCTAGTGGAGAGGGAAACACAAATATCATCTTGTTCCAAGACTTTTGTGTCCCCCGGAAAGTTTTCAATGGTACTTGTTCACTCCCCGTTGTTTCTTATAGTGTGGTCCACTTGAGATTTGCATCTGCTTCATTTTTGGACTCATAGACTAAAATAAGCTGGCAAAATGGATGTACAGCCTGGGTAAACACATACATTATGGTGGGGCCCATTGAGCATTGACACCAGCTAGTTAGCTAGCGTTGGGGTCACCATCCAAACCGCGTCCCTCGTGAACATTTTCGGTCCATGTGACCATCAAAAGAAGTACTAATAACTGGAAAATAGTACTCTGATCAAGCCCGATGGTTCATCAACCATTCACATTCACTTATGAATCATACATATGGTATTGAGAAACTAAAATTAAAGCCGTTGGTGGCATCCAAAATTCGACAAAACAATGTCTATTAATCAGAGGTTGGAGTTGTCCAAATAATCTTACTTCCAGGCTTTATAATATATATAGAGTGGGCCCATGATTTGGACGGTCTGATTTGATTTACATGCATTTCAAATGTAAAACTGTTGGGGTGCATGCGTATGAAGCATCAGCACTCTGCAGAGTATAAAATAACTCCCCCAAAGAAAACACGCCCAAACAAGACATGATCCGAATCGACGTCCACATGATATGGTTGTCATCGTCACTCATAAATAACTCCCCCAAAGAAAACACACCCAAACAAGACATGATCCGAATCGACGTCCACATGATATGGTTGTCATCGTCACTCATCCAATCACCCCAAATGTCATCCAACCCAACCCAATCCAAAGAAGAAAGATGACATGTAGCCCAATCCAAGAGAAGAAACCTGTGTAACAGTCGATTAATGACCGTTCGACACTGGGCCCCACAACTGGACGGTTTGGATGGGCATATAGATGAACTTTACTACTCATGAAGGGTATATTTGTGATTTGAGTTCTGATAAATGGGGTCCATGGTCTAGGCCATTGGTCTCAGTTGGAAGATCACAGCGATGAATGTGGACCGTTGGTGTGTTTCTCTTCTGAAATGTCTATCTGTAGGCACCAAAGCCAATGGTCAAGATTGTCCTATCAAGGAGACTCTTTGAAATGCAGTCCATCAACCGTTGATTGGATTACCAATCCAATGACCCAGTTTTCAAATTTGAAGACACGTATACTGTGTGAAGGTGTGGGCCATCTTATCACGTGGGCCATACCACACGAAACAGTGCGAACGGAAGCATCCACCGTTGAAACCCACCTGGAGTCGACCATGATGTTTGTATGATATCCAAACCGTTCATATGGTTATCACCACTCATATAAACTGTAGGCATAAATATCATCCGGATAAAAAACTTCTGTGGTCCCCACAAAGTTTCCAATGGTGGATGTCCAATCCCTGCTCTTTCCTGTGGTATGGCCCACGTTAGTTTTGGATCTTCCTGGATTTTTATATTTCTGTCCTAATGTGGTCTTACAAAGCTTATGGACGGAGTGGATTTATCACTGGCGTCTCTGTGGGCCCCACACAGCTTCCGAATACAGAACTCCTGTGCCTGGCGCACAGGCAGTCAGCGTTCGTATGTAGAGCGGATGTTGCGTATATGCTGTGTGCATGCGCTTTCGTCCTATCGTATCAAATGATACTCCGGCTGAGCGACTATCCATACACGTGATCACATCTTAGTCTACACGTGGCACAAATGTAGATCAATCTAGACCTTCCAAATAGTGGGAAAAAAATCTATATGGGGCATGCACTAGAAAACAGATATTCTTTTCAATATAATCTAAATTCAATTAATAGACCTTTGTTTGTTGAATTTAGACCGTTGAATCTCTTATTTCAGCAGTTGATTAGACAGCCACAAATTGGGCTTGTAGATTCATGTTTTTAAAATATTTTTGTATGTATTCCATCCAAAGCAGAACCCACCATTTGGACGGTCTTGATTGAAGTACGTGTATGCAGTGTTTGGTTGTGTCTATGCTTTATAAATCATCCTACGGTTGCTAGCGTATGAAAGAATTTTTCTGGTTGTAATCACAAGTCCTGCGCGCGTCACAAACTAACGGCCTCGCACGTATGCGAGCATGTGGCCTAGCCACTGTAAAATCACCTTGGTCAAAACAAATCAATTCAATGTATTCATTAGGTGGGCCTCTGATTTATGAGAAATATGGACAGTTGGAAAAAAACCAATGGTCCACATTCAAATCACACTTCCCAATAACGAACCGAATAGCCTGATTTTGGATCACAAACACGTTCTAGATAGATTCCAGTTTTGAACACGGTCTGGATCTCTCACACGTACTTTCCACGTCAGCACCTATGCGAAGAATCCCTCCATCTCACTCGCGCGAATGCTATCTAATTTCCTCCAAGAATAGAAAACCGCAGTGTCCAACACTAGGAGGGTCAGTGGTCCGTGGCAACAGGCGTCCATTGTGGATGAGATTTCACTGTGGAAAAAAAACAGAGAAATCCCATACGTAATATACCACATCCATCTCTCCACAGTAAACATAGAGATCTAATTCTAAAATCTGAACCGTTCATCAAGTTTTCAACAACATAAATCACTTATAATTCGAAATCAAACCAATCAGATAATCCTATCCATCAGTTTTCTTAACTTTCTACAAAAACAGTTATTTTACACCGTTACATTGAGTCCCAAAAATCAAACATCTAAAATCGTCCAATGTACATATAATTAAAAAATATATCTCATCCATAGTAAATAAAGCTAGATCAACGGTAAGGAATGGTTATTAAGTATGCCACGTGGAAAATAGGGGTATGAAAATTAGGTTAAGCATATTCTACCGTATAAGCCGCAGAGAAGGAGAGAGAGAGAGTCTAGAGAATGACGTGGCTGGGGACTGGGTCACCCTTTTCCCAACCATATGATGATACCCCCTTCCAAAACTCCCGCGCCTCTTCCACCCAAATCCTCTCTCTCTTCTCTCTCTCTCTTCTCTCTCTCCGCCAATCCAAACCCTAGAAATACAGCAGCAGCTCTCTCTCTCTCTCTCTCTCCCCTTCCTTTTCAGCAGCAGCAGCAGCATCTCTCTTCTTCGTTCTTCTTCTCTCTCATACTCGTACATAGTCGCTCTGTATATAGAACTTGATTTTTTTCTGTGAGGATATCGTACGGTAACAGCAATGGCGGTCCCACCACCACCACCGACGGTTCCTGCCCACGCTTCGCTCTACGTAGGGGACCTACACCCGGACGTGATGGACGGACATCTGGTGGACGCCTTCTCTGGGACCGGGAATCTTGCATCTGTCCGTGTCTGTCGCGACTCCATTACCGGACGTTCGCTTGGCTATGGTTACGTTAACTACATTACACCTGAGGACGGTATATTGCCTATCTTCCTCCTTTCTTTCTTCTTCTTACTGCATTCTGTTCTTTTGATGTGCTGTGGATTGGAAATCTTGTTCTGGTGTTCTGTTTTTCAGTTTATTTTATTTATTTATTTATTTGAATTTTTGGGTTTTTTTATTGAATAATCTCTTTTTATGTGGGATTATATGATTCTTGAGCCGACTTTGAGTGTTGAGTTTACACAAGTGGGGCCCTGACTGGATGATCCTGGCCGTTGATCTGATTGGCCGCAGTGTGGCGTAAAAAATCTCCGTGAGGGAACTAGCTTGAGCTTTTGGACGGTGGCATCCATTGGGAGTCATTAAGAAGGAAATACAGAAAGTGTTCTTATTTTATGAGAGAAGGTCAAAGATTCAATATCTATGACATTTGAATCTGGATGGCTTTTAGGAAATTCACCATCCACGTTGGAGTACATCAAGTCGACGGTCTGGATTACCCAGCCAACTACCCCACCTGCATGAAGTCAAAGGTCGAGGATACTGTGCATATCCATGACTGGAAGATCATACAATTCCTTTCGTATTGGGTTT
This sequence comes from Liriodendron chinense, assembly GCA_003013855.2. Taxonomy (NCBI): domain Eukaryota; kingdom Viridiplantae; phylum Streptophyta; class Magnoliopsida; order Magnoliales; family Magnoliaceae; genus Liriodendron; species Liriodendron chinense. Next base: position 108,535 of record PVNU02002543.1, on the reverse strand, counting down.
CTTTGTGGAGGAATTGTTCGATCCTTTGTCTGAGAACAGTGTCCTTAGGCACTTTGTTTGTATTAGTGGGCCCATGTTTTCCTATGTGTACTGTTTTTATTGATCTGGTGAACCTTCCACCCCTCATGGGATGAGCCTATCTTCCAATCAGTGGGCTGCAGATAGCAATCGATGAACAGAAAAACTTGAGATATTGGATGGCTCATCAAATCAATGACCTTGATTATTGATCCAATATGCTCTGCTTTTACAGACATGGCGCCCTTAGATATTTTACATGTCCTCTGATTGTATAATTCATCTTTGATTGTTGTGATGTAACAAAATACCTTTCTGGGTTTCTTCATTATCGAATCTTTTTCTCTCTCTAACTTTCTTTTTTGTTTTTTTGTTTTAATTCAAATAGCAACCCGTGCTATGGAAAAGTTGAATCACACTCCATTGAATGGGCAACTAATAAGAATCATGTGGTCGCATCGAGATCCAGATGCAAGAAAGAGTGGGATCGGGAATCTGTTTGTGAAGGTATACACGATGACAAAAACAACAATGGAGATATTTAGGATTTATTGTCCCATTGGTTTTCGTTTTCCTCTTCTATAGTGTGGGATGTTCCATTGAAAAGAAAAAAGAAAGTTTGGGATGTTTGATGGTGATATGGATTTTGGGTATTTTGTGCAGAACTTGAACGAATCAATAAATAACGTGAAGCTTCACGATATGTTTTCCAAGTTTGGAAAAATTTTGTCTTGCAAAGTTGTTATGACTCAGGATGGGAAGAGTAGAGGATATGGATTTGTCCAGTTTGAATCCGACGAATCTGCAAATGCCGCCATTGAGAATGTTAATGGCTCCATGGTTGAAGGCAAGCAAATGTATGTGTGGTTACTTCTATTTTTTCCCCCCTATTTCCTTTCTTTTTTGTGTTTATTGTTCCGTGATTTGTTTTTCTTGTTTCTACAGCTATCATGAATGCATATTTTTTACCCATTTCCTCCAATTAGTTAATTGTCCATAGTGTTTGTCTTGATTGATCAACCTAGTAGCTCTTTGATACTTTGTGAGTGGTTCAGTTATTCTTGAAACTTGAAAGATGCCTCACCCATGGCTCCTGGTGGCATTTAGTAAATGGCATTGCCCCTATTAGTAATTAATTGACACTTATGGATCAATATGGATCAACCAGTTGATAGGCCCCCTCATGAATGGCCAATGTCCAAAAACTGCAATGAGCAAGTATTTTAACTAATTTTACCAATAGACTTTCTTCTAGATTGTTACTTTTAAAACTTCTGATCTGCCGGTTAGAATTCCAATCAGCGCAACTTGAGCCATGGCTCATCCGAGTGGTAGCCCACTGATTGTGTTGTCCAGTTCTATTGCCATGTGCACCATTTAATGGTTTGTAAGAATGATATCCTCTAATCTATAGTACTGTAAAGAGGCAAGTATTTTCTATATTTTTTTCCCATATCTTACATGACAAAACTACTACGTGTAGTAAGGTATCTCAAAATGGTTACATAACAGCCTTAACATAATGGTAACCCGTTATGGTCATAGTGGCTAAGGTATTCCATAACGGTAATGATGGCTGTAACGGCCACCGCCATTAACATTATGTTATGGCCTTTTTTATTTTTTGAAAAAAAAAATGTTTTGGCCCTGTTACGGGCCATTTTTTCTGTAATGGCTGTTTCAGCCTTGTAATGCTTAATAGTTACAACCGCAACCATACATAATGCCCATGGCTTTCACTTGACTGATTTGGCATACCATGGTAATAGCCATAATAGCTGTTACGGAAAATTGCCCCGCAACGGTGGGCTGAAATATGCTTTTAAAAAAACAAAAGAAAAAAGAAAAAGAAGCCATAATGGCTGTTTAGGGGGCCATTACCATCATGGAATATCTTGACAAGTAGGAATTTAGTTAATAAGTAGGATCCAATTTGTGTGTCCCATCGTATCCACACCTTCGACAATGTGGCCCTATCATTTCCACACCTTTTACAATGTGGCTCAATGATATATGCTGGGATTCGAGAGAGCATTGCATGATCCTAACCATACAATTGGTAACCATCAAATGGATGATTAAGAATATTAAATTCAACAAGTTATATTAGATGTTTAAGATTGTTCAATTAGTATGATTTTTGGGAGACATGCTATCAACAATGTGTCTGTCCATTCGGATGGTTTTGCTTGAGTTGAAATTTCATTAATGAGCATCAATGAGTTCTGTTATTTTGGTGGTTTAGATTGAACTGCTATGTTTTAACAAAAATATAGCAACAGTTCGCAAGTCTGGCCATCCTCCATGAAGCATATCATATCAATGGTTCAGATAACTGAACCATGGCCCCACTTATACAAAGTGAAAACTGAACGTATAATCGAACAAACTTCTGGCAAGAGCATTGAGTAACACCTTAGATTTAGGAGTTGCATGTAGAAAGGAGCTACCAAACCCCTCATGGAAATATTTTCAAGGACAAACTCTCTATATTTAGAGTTCTTTTGCTGTTTAGAGTTTTAAACACCAACCTATAGGAATAGGAAATATCAAGATGAAGTAGCTTACGTGGTTACGATAGAATAAGTTCGCTGTCAAAGTAAGAAGAACATAAAGTTGTAGGAGAATCCTTATAGCCCAATTGTCTTCCAGTAGTGTCCGTTTGATCCCTGTACTCTCTCTCTCTCTCTCTCTACCAAGAAATGATTAGAAACAATTTGAAAGTTTTAATTCATCCAAGCATTATGAGAGTTTCACATCCCAAAGAGACCTTATTTAGTGAAAATAAGCGGAGAACACAAGAAACACCAATGGAATGTGGAATCCGCCAAATGCCCTCACTTATTGGTTATTTCACAAATGATCCGTAAGTGGGGGTATCTTGGTCAATTTCCTCGAGAGAAATAAAAACTAAAGTAAACTAAAACAACACTAAGTCTATCATTGGACTTCTTTCAGTGGTGCACATGAGGGAGGCCTGATTGCATCATCCGCCTACCATCAATGACTTGGTTAAGTCATGTTTTCTAATTAAATTATTTTATCATAATTATTAAATTACTTATATAATTCATGTTTCACGTTTGGTTTCTATTTGGATATGATTTGAGCTTTTCAAGAATAAATTATACAATTTTTATAAGATTTAATCACAAAGAGTAGAGCAACCCATGCATACCAATGTGTGCAAGATTTGGGATGTTTTTCAAGTGGACTTCTTGCAAACCTATCCTTTCCTAAAAACTAGTTGAGTCCATAGCCATTCATAGGTCCTTTTCAGTTGTTGAGTCAATGGTTGTGCATTGTTTCTCATTCAATTGCTTGAATCAAGACTATAGTCATCACTAGAGTTGCAAGCCCCTATTTGAGAAAAAAGATAATATGAGAAATGAAAATGATAGAGGAATTCTAACTAAAGAAGCATTGTTTGTCATCTTAAAATATTATATGATCTTTATATTTCAATAGAAATAACAGTACTGATATTGTAGCATCAAACATGTTAGGTAAATTCCATGTGCCTTTTTAATGACTAACACAGCACAACATGAGTCGGGGAGTTTCTTTTAACTCAGCTGAGTCACCTAGTCATGAAAAAACTTGAAAAACCTTGTCATAGTCGCATTGGTTTTGTATCCTCACGAAGTCTACACTTTTCATTTTCTTTTTACTCGGTATCAAAATAGAGTTTACTCTTGCTAGTCATGGGTTGAATCTCTGACTTGGCCAACCTCGATTCTGATTCTGTGGTTGTTTAAATTTCAGCCACACACATACGAACAGGGCACAGACACAAAACCCCACACTGTCCATCAGGTGTGCGGCATGTGCCCCCATCCATCAGTAAGTGTAATCATATGCATATATTCTTGGGTCAACTTTCTTTTGACCACAGGACGATCTTAACCATTTGGTATCACCGATTCACCATTAAACATCCATTTCAGGGCCACCAAATGGATGATTAAGATCATTCATTTCATTTTATGTATATGTTGCATCCATCATGTGGACCATAGTTTGAACGGAATGGCATACAGTGAGGGGCATAAATTGGACATTATGGATTAAGTAAGTTTCTTTATGTACGTGTTTCAGTGACGATGTTTTCAACTTTCCCCTGTTTGCCTATTAGGTGCCTTGCCTCTAAGAATTTTGTTCTATTTGATTCAAGGTATTCAAAATCGGTTACGTAATGGCCGTTACGTAACAGTAACAGTCATAACTCATAACTATTACACGTTACGGGGCCGAAATGGCCATAACGGCCATTACAGAGAAAACATGCTGTAAAGGCCCCATAACGGTTTTGTAACAATTTTTTCAAAAAATAAAAGGCTGTAATGGCCATTATGGCCCATATCATAACGGTAACGGTGGTGGCCGTTACAGCCACCGTTACCATTATGGAACACCTTGATTTGATTACTATTAGTTGGATCATCAAATCATAGCCCTATTGTGTATAGGGCATAACTCAAAAATTGCATTCATTGGACAATCCTAATCATTTGATGTTGTTCACTGAATGAAGACCGTTTAAGGTTTTCGTTTTTGCTGTCCATCCTGATGGGCCCCCAACTGGATGTTCAAGATCATTCATGTAGTCAAGTTTGGTGATATGCTCTAGCCATTGTGGAGCACCTTAATTTGGATGATATGGATTCAATGTTTGAAAATGTGCATGGTAATCTAGCATATCATCATTTGCTATTTTTTTATTTCTTACTTTGCCTTTAATACTAATTAATTTTCTGATCATAAATAGTTTATTAGTTTGTGCATCGAACATGCATTTTTACTACTAAATCAAAAGTGTGCCACCTCCCAAACCTCCTTGAAATTAGACCCTTTCACATTTACCTTGCGTTTTGTCTTGCTTCGTTTGGATTCATTTATCCCTTTGTATTTACTTTGCTTTTGTATGGTGTAGTTATGTAGGTCATTTTGTCAGAAAGAGTGAACGCATGTTACCCAGCCCTGATGCTAAATATACCAATTTGTATATGAAGAATCTTGATCTGGATATTACAGAAGAACTTCTCCGAGAGAAGTTCTCCGAATTCGGGAAAATTACTAATCTTGTTATAGCAAAGGACAATAGTGGAAACTCAAGGGGATTTGGATTTGTAAATTTTGATAGCCCTGATGATGCCAAACGGGCAATGGAGACAATGAATGGAGTGCAACTTGGTAAGCCTCGGTGTTGCAAAACAACCTTCTTGTTTTCCTCTTTGTTTTGCAAAATACTGTGATGGCCCTCTAAACCTGAGTTTGTATTTCTCTGTGGCTTGCACCAAATAGGTGCTAAGACTGTATATGTAGCAAGGGCCCAAAAAAAAGCAGAGCGGGAGCAAATTCTCCGCCGTCAATTTGAGGAAAAGCGCAACGAGCAGATGCTCAAATATAAGGTAGTTTTTTTTTTTTTTTTTTACTACTGTGACTCTTGGATTTTGATCTTCTCTTACATTATCTACTTCAGCTGTGTAATGATCATTTACTAGTTTTTGCCCATTTCCAGGGTTCAAATATCTATGTAAAGAACATAGATGATGATGTTGATGATGATGAACTGCGAGAACATTTCAGTCAGTGTGGCACAATCACTTCTGCCAAACTGATGCGCAATGATAAAGGAATAAGTAAGGGATTTGGATTTGTGTGCTTTTCTACTCCCGAAGAAGCTAGCAAAGCTGTGAACACTTTTCATGGTAACTCCAATTCCATTTTCAGATTACTGAAATGTGTAATCATGTTTAACCCTTCAACTCGAAAGCTTGTCCTCTGCTTGGATGTCTCACAGGATACATGTTCCATGGAAAGCCTTTATATGTGGCAATTGCCCAACGGAAAGAGGATAGGCGTGCTCAGTTGCAGCTGCAGTATGCACAGCGTATGGCAGCATTAGCAGGACCCTCAGCTGCTGTCATCCCTGCTGGATATCCTCCTCTTTACTATACTACGCCTCCTGGTGTTGTTCCACAAATTCCTCCAAGGCAGGGGATTATGTATCAACACTTGGGTCTGAGGCCTGAATGGAGGGCCAGTGGATTTTCACCGTCAACAAGACCACCTTTCCAACCCATGCCACTTCCTGCGGTAAGGTTCTTGTTTCTGTCATAAATAATAATGAAAGCCATTGACAATAAGGCAATTCCCCATTTTATTGTGCTGCTTGTGTTTTAAAACTTCTCCACAGATTCCAAATACTCCAAGACAGCATAGACAAAATAGGGGCCGGATGAATGGACATATGCTTCCCCAGGCTGGTCAATCTATACAATTTATTCCACAAACAACTCAGTCAATGAATATTTTGAAAGATGCGGGCAATCAGCAGGTATGGCCTCGTCATTCTACACAGTTCAAGCTTTCTTTTGGATCTTTTGTAGATCTAGTTTCTTGTGCTACTTGTATTATGGAGTGATAAACAGCATCTATTATAAGCATGCATTATGTAACACATACGACTTCCAGCATTCTCTTAAAGCATTAGTGACATTGTGGTATTTTGATACAAAGATGGGTTTTTATGAAGACAACTTGCCGTGTAAAATTGGATAAAGATAAAAGGGTTCACCTCACATCTAGAGAGAGGTGCTTCTGATTTTGATATCAAAGCTGTTGAAATTATGCAGCTCATGCCATATGCTAACATACTGTCTTTTACTATGTCAAATGAGGATGTTGTTTAAACATGCCGCGTCGTTTGGTGCATAGATTGCAGAAAGCCAAGATGTACCCTAAAAACAAGATTTCACTCAAAGGTAGAGCTAGATTTTTCTACCAAGCCAATTGGCTATGTGTAACCAAAGTGAAGTCTGGAACTTATATGTGATTGTTGCTCTAAGCTAGCATGGGTTTTTTTATTATCAAGGTCTTAAAACTTGTTAAATGGCATCACTGTATGACTCAATTAAAGTTGTATCAGATGACCTTTTTAGGAAATTTCCGAAACAATCTTAGAATAATATGCAATAATGGTAAATCAATTGAAATAGAAGGACAAGTATCCTCCCTCTAGGTACCTGAATTTGAACAAATTCAGGCAAACATTATGATTGTTGATGTATCATGTTATTACATATAGATACCAGTATAAATTCATGTAATGAATTTCAAGAAATTCAATTGCGTAGCTTGATTTACCCAGCATCTCCGTAGCTTGATTTATCTGCTCTTTTTAATGTATTCTTATTTTATTTAAAAAAGAATCATGTGCGCATCAATGTAGCTTGGACATAGACGTGTGATGTCGGCATGGATGAAAGGTGCATGGGAGGAGGGGGGACCCTGAAAACCAAGACTGCAGCATGTCCATTCATGTATACAATGAATTTGAAAGATGCATTATTATATAAATTTCAGTTGACACAAGCATATGATATAGAAAAATGTAATTGCGTGACTGCAGATTTGATATAGAAAAATGTACTTGCATCACTACAAATTTGTTAGAAGCATACAAATATGGCATTATGCTAAAATACTAGAATAAAATATAATTTTAGGTTATTTCCTAATAGTTGTTGGGTATATGTTCTACAAGTGTGTCTGATATGTTACGTCAGGCATGGTTTTTAGAAAATGGATTGTACTTGTTACAATGTAGATGTCTACTAGTTCAATATACTAACAAATGCCGCAATAAAACGAAGTCAATAACTTTACTTTTTAGGGATTCTAAGTCAGGCTTGGGTCAGAAAACATGGTCCGTTTGGGTAAACAGGTTGGGTTCATGCTGACTTTGGCCTGATTTAATCTGTCTGTATATAGTATTTATATAAAAATAAGTAAATGGTGTTTGTCAATTGTACACTTTTAGTTGGTAGAGATGTGGTAAACTTGCAAAAAGTCTTGGGATTGAGCCCTTCCAATTTTATTTTTTGTAAGTGGATGGTGGCTGATGCTCTATTTTCTTGTCTGTAAAAACTGTAAAAACCCCGAGAATGCTTGGGTTGCTTTCTTTATAGACATCACATGTAAAGAGGAACTAACTTCCACCTCTCTTCCAAAAGTAGTCAAGGAATTCGCCGAATCCAGACCTTGTGAAACATGAAGTAAAACATTCTTCAAATAATTGTATGTGCATTTAATAGCTGGGAATGTGCAAATTAATTTGGGACTAGCAGAGCTGCACCAGATCCAAGAAATGGCAGTGGCTTTGGTGACCTACCATCAACTAGAGGATTCTCACAAATAAACAGCGAAGCAACGGGAATTATTCTCTCATAGGTTCTGCATCCTTTGCAGGCTCAAGGGCTAGATATTTCCCATCTTTCTCCCATTGTTTGACCAAAATGGCTCTTCAGATTCTTCTCACTGTCTTGGCTCTTTCTTTGGACGGCTCTTAAAATGATTCTAATTCATGGACCTTTTACTGTGTTTCCACGATCATTTACTGATAGTACTGCTAATAATTTCCTGAGTTCATTCTTGATCTTACTAGTCTGGACTCCACATCCATTTGACAACCAAAAGATTTGATGGTCAAGCCAATTTTAGATAGGATAAGAATCACGGACAGAAATGACAATTTGGTTGCATTAATTTCCTGTGTGAATTACTTTACGAAGTGTGTTCTTCAATATGGCAAACATGACAGACTGATGTACTTCAGCACATCAGTATGTTTGTGTGTGATTTTTGGTACAAACTTTATCAATCATGTAGTATCTGATGAATCCATGTTATTACTCCTTATGTCATGTTTTCTTCTTCTTATTCTTCTTCTTCTTCTTTTTTGAGTAATTTTGTTAGGACACATTCGTTGATTTGCCATTTGATGTGGTTCGTATTTGGCAGCGGGCTGGACAAACTAAATATGTGCCCAGTGGGAGGCAGCGAGAGATGAACAACGGAACTGCAGTTCCATCTCCAGCTTCTAACTCTGTTGGAGCAGGAGCCTCCCAGGGGACAGAGATGTTGAGTAGCATGCTTGCGGCTGCACCTCCTCACCACCAAAAGCAGATACTTGGAGAGCGTCTCTTCCCCCTCGTCAAGAAACATAAGGTGAAACCAGCACCATGAGCTGGACCCATTCTTTTTCTCATTTTCATCTGGGACATTTATCTTGAATTGATCTGTGTGAGACATTTTCATTTGCAGTTTGAGCTCGCTGCAAAGATTACTGGAATGCTCTTGGAGATGGACAATTCTGAACTGCTGCTGCTATTGGAGTCACCAGAATCCTTGGCTGCCAAAGTTGAAGAAGCGGTACAAGTCCTCAAACATTCGAAGGCCAAAGTCAGTGGTGGTCAAGACACCCTTCATCCCAATTACTTATCAGCTGAGGTTGCCGTCAACTAAAACTAAAAAGGGTGACAATGATGGAAACTTCCCATCTCCTTTTTATTTTTTTATTTTTTCTTCTTCTTTAGTAGAGGTTCTGTTTTGCGTTCTAGGATTGAGAGTTCGTTACTAAAATGAATTTTGTTGACCACTGGTTTTCATAACCTTTTTCTTTTAATGCTTTTCCATAGTTTTTACTCATTTTTTTTCGGTGATGTTCCAAGAGTTCAATGATTCTTTGATTCTGGATCTTTTAATGCAATGAACAATTAAAGACGAGGCTTTTAGAGACTTGCAAAATCAAGTAGATATTTTCTTTCTATTTTTCCTGTTTTATCATGTGAATGAGAGGCTGAATAAATACATGCATGCCAAATCAATACATGTTCTGATATAGGTTAAGAGCAGCAGGATCCAAAATCATGATTTGTTGGATTACTTATCGTGAATGTATAACTAATAAAGATTCAGCAGGTACAATAGTAAAGTTCTTATCACTACATTTCGAATGTATCACCTGTTGCACCGTTAAACTGTTAAAGTTGAATATTGGTCCGTATTAACATGATATAGCTCATTTTTCCCTCTGAATGTTAAGAGAGTAATTTATAAATGGGAGAATTTGTAATTCCTCTGAAAAAGGAAAAAAGAGAAAAAAAAAAAAAATCGGAAAATATGGAGATTTGAGAGGGATAAACACAAACCACAAAAAAGAAAGGAAAAAAAAAAAAACTTTGTATCTCAGTATGAGTTTTTAATATTACATACATGCACACATACCACATGGGCACTCAAAACCCATGAACTCAGTGTTGAAACGTGCACTCTTGTCTACCACTGAGCCATGGGTTTGATCCCATCTTAATATGAGCGTTTGGTTGCACCAAATTTCATGATATTCTGCACCGAATTAGACTGATTAATCATGAGATATCATCATATTTCTAGATTATTGGGTCAACCAATGCAGAAGGGAAATTTACAAAAACAAAATTATCTTAAATTCTTTATTCAAGAGCTACTCAACTATTATAAAATTAGTTATCATTTAATAAATAAATTAATATGATCAACAAGATGGTGGGAAGAAAATTTTTACGGCTTGGATATCCTGCACATGTTATGGATGTAGGGCTGTCAATGGCACGGATCTTGATCCGTATCCGATCCGTATCTGATCCGATTTAATCGGATTTGGATCAATAATCGGATAATCGGGTCGGATGCCCGTTAACGATCCGACCCGATAAATAAAATAAAATAAAATAAAATAAAATAAAAACATAAGATAATCTCTCTTTCTCTCTCTCTTTCTCTCTCTCCTCTCTCAGATATCCGGTTGGATATCGGGTCGGATCATAATCGGATCGGAAACAGATTTCGAAAAATTTAATCGGGTCGGGTTCGGATCATATACTTGTGATCCGAATCGGATTCGGGTCGGATTTGGGTCGGATATATTCTTAATCGGGTCGGATTCGGATCATCACTGATCCGGCCCGTATCCGACCCGTTGACAGCCCTATATGGATGTTGACCGTTGAGTATTGGCATCTAGTTTGTGTTTACTATTTTTTATTTCCTATTGGGAGACTTTTCGTTCATAGGCAGGCCATAGACACTGTGGTCCATAATATCAACAGTCTCGTCTGAGCCACAGCTGCGTGTGTAGCTGTTAAAATTGCATTAGCGGACATAGTCTTGGTCATACACGAACGGGTTCTTTAACTGGAGAGGCTTTTAAGAATGGTGACCAATCCACATGCAAGAATGCTCAAACATGAACATGTGAGCTTTCCATCAGATGGGTTACAACACTTTTTTTTATCTTCGTTTAACTAAAGTTTACTTTGATGCTGGGGTCCACAAGTTAAACGGTCAGATTCTTCAGGCATAAGATGTAAGCAATGTTTCCCACTAAATGGGAAGCTTGGATCTTCCACAGCGGAATGGATTGCCTGTGACCCCGGGCCATAGAGATTTCCGTGACAAATCTGCTCGGTCCATCTGTTTTGAAAGACCATAATAGGACAGGATTCCAAAAATAAGGCAGATCCAAAACTCATGTGGGCCATACCACATGAAAAAGTGGGGATTGAACACCTGGCGGTGACATAAGTTTTATATCAGGATGATATTTGTCCTTGCAGTTTATCTGAGTGGTAATAATTCTATGGAAGTTGTTGTTCCCACGTAGCCCAGCTGAGTTTTGGATCTGCCTTATTTTTAGAATCGTGTCCTATTCTGATTTTTCAAAACAGATGGGCGGAGTGGATTTATCAAGGACATCTCTGTGGACCCCACACAGCCCCCGGGTCACAGGCAATCCGCCCCCGAGATAACATGAATTAGCTAAACTCTTTTGGGAGGAGAAGATAAGAGAAATCCCAAATAATTTGGGAGGCTGGTTCCTCTGCAACTTGTGGAATAAGCTTATTCTACATCACGGTGTGGGGTCCACAATGATGTGCATGACATCTAATTGGTCCATTCATGTGTGGCCCACCATCATTTTATACTTGGATACCAAAAACCAGACCGACTTCAAAACTCAGGTGGGCCACACCACGTAAAATCATGCCTTGGTCGGCCACACCAAGTGGGCTTTGGAATGGTCGTGACTTTTGGGATGTCTATTAATCCTGGTGGGGTAGATCCTTTGAATGGTTGGATGGCATGTAGAAAACATGTTGGAACTCGAATGCAATATGAAATTTTTTAATGGTGAGCATCCTCTTCCCAACAGGTCCCAATAATGTAACCCACCTGTTATTCAGATAGGCCTGATCTTTGAGGTACATGGCGAACATGAAGGGCAAACCTTATGGTCGGATTGGAGGTGGTCCCCACACTTCAATGCAGAGAACTTATCACACAGAAGTTGCAGAGGAACTGGCCTCATAATTTGGAATGCTTTGGCCTTTTCTCCTATGTGTTCTCACAGAGAGATTGGCTATCTTGTGGGGGCGTTTTCCACTTCAGGATTACAATGTAATTCCATTGAATCTGAGGTTACATCCACATATCAAAACTAATTTTAGCAGACACACTGCAGATGGTGGACTCCACTCTGATCTTATTTTATATCTACCCACAAGCCTTGGTGGAAGAAAGTCTTGAAGAATAAGGTGAGAGACTCATTTCTCTCTAAAGTCTTGCCCAAGTTTTAGGTAAGTGAGCCTTAAAAAGTAGGGTGAAAGTATCGCATCTCCTAAGGCCTTCACACTAGTAGTCATTTTAAGTTATAGTTGAGGAAGCCTTAAATAGTAAGGTGATAGCCTCCTCTCTCTGAGGTCTTTTCCTTCCCAAACTTTGTGCAAGAGGGTTTTAAGAATAGAGCAGACAAAAGAGCTCCAATTTTCTTCTTGAATAAAAAAATGTTAATGTTCATCCTTTTTCGATTGAAGATTTTGTAGAGTTGAAGATCTAAGAATTTTGATTATCTTTTCTTTTAGAGGAGTGCCTATTAGTGCACTTTTCTGTAGCATACTAATGCACCTTATTTGTCAATCACATGCGTCTGTGTGTCGTAATGTCGGTTGAGCCTTGGCAAACTGAAGATCGAAGATTCAAGAGGATAAGTATTATCAAGGAAGAAGAAACAAATAAATGAGATGCCTTGGTGACCCTAATCCTTAAAACCAAAACAACCATAACATCTAAATGACTTTGACCATATAGTTAAACTCTTAATTATCTTCATTAGCTTTAAAACACTTTAAAAAAAAATGATAAGTTAGGCTAATAAAAGAAGTGCAGGCTGCTATAAACAAACTAACCCAGACAATAATTTTCGATCGGTGTTCGATGCCATTGAAAATCAGTTCAAGCCATCGAACATATGTCTAGTAATAAATATATACTCTTAGGATAGTTTTTCGATTTTATTGAATAGCCCTTCAAGCCATCGAAGTAGCTTATTCAATGCCATCGGATGCCATCGAACTGAATGTCCAACAACTGAAAAAACTTTCTGGACAGTTCTTCGATCCCATCGATGATTGGTTTCGAGCCATCGAAGGTATCTTTGGTGTCATCAAAGTGGCCGTTTTCTGCTCGTTTTGCGACTGTTAGAGCTTTATTTATAAAATCAGGAGAAACGATTTTTGGGTAAATGAGAGAGATTTTAGTGATTTAGAAACCACCCCTATTGCAAACCTTTAGAGGCTCTAATCCTAACCCATACAAGATATCTTCCTTGAGATTCATCACAAGAATGGAACATTCAAAGCTCAAGAAAAAGATGATCTTGTTCCCTCTTAATCTCTGGATGTTTTAGGTATCTATACCATAAGTATATCCTTAGTCTAAACCCTCTAGAGATCCAATTGGGTGGAATTCCTCTAGGCAACCAAATCCTACTAAGTTGTATAGAATTCACCACCACCTCCTCACCTTGGGCATCTTCTAAAGAATATATGTAAGGTGATTGATCGTTGGAGCTAAGCCATTGTCAACACATTGGTGACAAGATCGGGGGAGCAAAGGGGGGCTGATTGAAGCACGGGAGAGCGGAGATCAAGCAACCCAAGAGGCGCTAAAAAAGGGACTCATCTGACAAGTAAGTGTTAAATTGAGAGTCATTTACATTATTTCCATTTGTTGGTTAAAGTGTGAAAGTTTGGTTTCAAACTGGAACCAGGTTCCTTAGTATATCCTTAGCTCATTAGTTGAGCCTAAAATTTATGTTCATTAGTTAATCCTTGACTCATTTGTTAAGTTTAAAATTCAGGTTCCTAGGAGGATCCTTGACACATTTATTGGGCCTAAAATCCAGGTTCATGAATTGAACATTGACTCATTACTTGGGTGCGTATGTGTACGTTGGGAGGAACCTGTAAACTCCTAAGTTTGGTGGAACCTGCCAAACACATAGGTTGAGAGATGAACCTGGAAAATCTTCCTTTAGGTTGAGGGGTGAATCTGTGCAAAAACCTTCGTGTAAAAGTTGAGAGGTAAACTTGATTTAAAACCTCCGTTATAATGAAATCAGGTGTTCCATGGGTTGAGAACGGCAACTAGGAGTGGAGAGATAAGTAGTCAAACCACTATACATGATTTTGTTTGGGATTGTCTATAATGCTTCGAGATTTTGGCCCTAGTGGATTCCACGATGGGTCGAGTTCTCAGAAGTTATCTAAAATGTGTCAAGGATAAAATCATCTGCATTTCATCAACCACTTATATATTTAATACTTTGTGACATTCAAATACAGCGACGAAAAGTAAATCATCTTATTTCATGAAATTCTAAACTATATTATCATCACAATGTTCTTGAAACTAAACCAAACAAAGTATCAATCATTGTCTTCATTAAGAAGACTTATTACAATTTCATAATAAAGCAAATAAATTATCCTAAAAAACTCAATGTAAAAGGAATCTTCATCTAAGTCATCCCAACTTCATCATCCGTCATCTGTTGCCACGAACCATTATACTCCTCTCCTTAGAGTTCCGGTTCAACTATGGGATCTTTACCTACATTATCTGGGATGTGTTTGGATAACGTTAATTGCTACTATCGTAAGATATATCCCTCTAAGATAAACACGATACTAATAACCAAACAGAGACAACGCAAGCATGATAATAATAATTATTAACCAAAACATACAAGATAAAATCTTATTAATGCATTATATGATATGCATGCTTTGACTAGGCACCCTGGCTAGAGTCATAATACGTGAAGCGAGAAACCCCCTTTACACTTTACGCTAGCCACTAGTCACCAGAGGGAAATAACCCAACTAATGGAAGTGGGAAAACCCCATTACACTTCCACTAGATAACACATGACAAGAAGTAGGAAACACCCAACACACTTCCTCTGTAACACCCAGCGGAGCTGGCCCACCAAATCAGGCCCTAGTAAATACATGAATTTGTTTCACATTTAGTCAAGTAGTTTTGCATCCGACCATATTAAAAGAACTCAATAGATACTATGAAAAGTTGCAAGTAACCTAGCATGGGCTGACAGCTCGGGCTTAGTGTCCATATCACCAACCCCGGCTAATGAGACAACGTTTACGAGTAATGCCCACTCCTTACCTCAATTAAATGTTCAATTCCATCATTCCCTGGATCCATCACAAGTAATGTATTAATATAAGAATCCCTTTGGCACTTATCCAACAATGCACACACAGTAGTGTCAAAACTTAATAACATGGTGTATATACATTCAACAATACCCATACGATGATGCCAACACTTAATACCCAACAATCAGGCACATTTATCCAACAATGCATACAGTAATTTTAAATCTCAACACGTAACAATAAGGCGTACTTATCAAATAATATCCACATAGAAATGTCAACTTAACAAGGCCCCATACGGATTCATCTCTTTACATCAAACAATTACATCAATATGGGGTTAAGAGGTGTGCATTAATGTAACATACAAATACATAATCTGATACAAACATCATATAGATCATCTAAAACATCATCAACTCATGTAAAGCATGATTTCAAAGTAATCTATACATGATTCTTACATAAGCACAATATCACACATATTTTCTCACACCAACATTCATATAAGCATCACAGATGTACTATATTGAAAATTAATGATAAACATACATAAAAGATCATATTAATTCATATTCAAGTCAACAAATACAAGTTAATCACAAACAACACCGTAAACATGAGTATTAACACATGAAAACCATATAGAAGTATATTATTATTGTATTGGTTTGAAGGGAGATCCTCACATTGGCTTTAAATGAAACTCTAGATTAAATCTGACAAAGGAGAAGGCATCAACACAAACTACAGCAATGAAAATCTTACGCAAACAAGGGAGGAAGAAGGAATAAGAAGAATGAGAAGAAGAAGGGGCTTAGGCATCCCCTCTCTCTCTCTCTCTCTCTCTCTCTCTCTCTCTCTGGATGTCTAAAGGCTAGAATAGAGGGGCTAGACGTGTGATGTTTAAGAGGAAATAAGGAGAAAATGGTGTGCGCATCCTCTTATAATGGGGTTTCCAATCTCACTAGGACATCTTCAAAATATGATAATGACTGATCTTTAATGATTTCTAATCCATTTACCATGTTGGGTACGAAGAGTAAAGCCGGAATATATAATTTTTTCTGTGATCCATAATTTAGATTGACTGATCTTTGAAAATGATCTAGCGGGTACCAAAACGAGATTGATCTCAATTAACAGTCCACGCTTGATTATCAAGGCCCAAATTTGGCGAAAATGTGTAGTCATGATAGACAAATGATTGGGTAAAATTTAATGCTTGATCAATGGTAGAAAATGTCTAGATCTGAAATTCCACCTTAAGCAGATAAATGACGGGAGTGGCTCTAGGGTTCGACGGTGTAGGATTATAAATCGAGGTCTAGCTTTTGTGTAAACCCGTAGTCACATGAGGTCAACATGTGGTCTAAATTTGAGAAGCAATTGATGGTGAAAAGTGGGTTGATTGAAAGGTCCACATTTGAGAAGAGTTGGTAACTCAGTTGATTCTTAATACGGGATAACTTGGTAAGTAAGAAAGAGGCTTATTAAGGCGGGGCACTCAAATCACACTATTGGTCCATGATAAAGACGATCCAAGTCACTCACATGAAGGAGAATATTCGACTTTGACTATCTATTCACTTTTCTCACTTGATAGACACTAAAATCAAAGGTTAAGGGACTTATTTGACAATTCGGCCACTTATACTATGATCTAAGGGTTGAAAGTTGACTTGTATGTTTAATTTATGATGAATAGGTATGAGATAAAATTTCAAGTCAAACAGATCATGGGAACCATGTGATCTATAAATCAAAAGTCTAAGTTAATGTCAC
The DNA here is from genome assembly GCA_003013855.2 of Liriodendron chinense. Lineage (NCBI taxonomy): Eukaryota > Viridiplantae > Streptophyta > Magnoliopsida > Magnoliales > Magnoliaceae > Liriodendron > Liriodendron chinense. Next base: position 91,388 of record PVNU02002543.1, on the reverse strand, counting down.
GCCCCAAACCCGGGGACCAAGCTCACTAAATTTTCCATCGCCGATCTTGGTGCCAACAGCCTCTGTAGTACCCCATTCTCGGTTCCTAGCGCTCATATGCCAAGTTCTGATCCTGGGATCCTACCAGGAGGATTTTCAGGGTAAATTTTTTTTGTAAAAGAGCATAATCAAAACCATAAAACATTATCAGATATCCACTAATAAGTTTGTTGAGTACAGTGCTGAAAAGGGAAATACAAAATGTAGTAAAAGCCCAAAATATCAGGTACATGAACTGCGCTCAACGTTGCTGATGTGCTTTAATACCTGCAGCATAAACAAACGCGCATGAGCTTCCTACGAAGCTCAATAAAGTGCGTGTGTGATGCACATGACAAGTATACAGATATCAGAGTAAGCGAAAGTGACAGAGAACTAAGTTGTCAAGTTCATGAATGCTATCAGTTATCCCAAGGCTATGCGATGAGAGGGCCTACATGGCCGAGTGTTACATGCTAGAGATGCAATGCAAACACGTCAATCCTCAACTGATCCACATATCAAAATGGTTCTCATCTGGGACATCACCGGGGTCTAGTATACTCTAATACTGGTCGCCGCACATCGCGCGCATAACCAAGCGAGTAGAAAAGACCTCACTATCCGCCTCGTCAGTGGTATGCCAATGCCCACCCTGCTCGCCGATAGCGGACCCATTCCATGAGCTGGTCAGACTCGACCTAGCTTATAGCCCACTGCACCCGGGCGGATAAGGTCATACCCCTTTCCAACCAACCTCGACACAGTGGGAGACGCGACCTACTAGTATTCGGCACTCGGGCGCTCATGTTATCCACTCGGTCTCGACATTAGAGTATCCTACTGATACCACAGGGTTTATGGACTTTCACCCAAGGACATCGATAGCGCCCACGTACTAGAACAAGTTTCCGGTGTCCATTACTGCCAACCACGATGTGACTATGGTGGCCACCACCCCGATGCTGCTAAGGTATGAAAGCGATCGTGACATACATAATGCGAAATGCATGAGTCACACAATCCAAGCCATGCACCAAACTTACGCATACTGCGCAATCATGTGGGGCGACCCTGTCTCGCACGGGTCCCCTAAGTATAACAAGCCAACTAGCATATGCTGTGATTAATCGTAATCCATAACAAGCATACAAATGATGCGTATGGGCATATGAATGAGCATGGTATTCATTATACTAAGCATATTATCAGTGTGAAGTATCAAGCTAAGTATACTAGCATGTTACCAGACATATCATGAAATGTTGGCCTTAAATGGCCCAATATATATATATATATATATATATATATATATATATATATATATATATATACAGAGTGTGGGACCCGTACTGTGGGTCCCATTGAAAATGTAAAGGTCTTCGTGGCACAGCCCACTTGAGACTATATCGGCCCCATACTTGTGCCCGCACATACAAGATAGGCCGACAAAAATAGGTGCACGGGATGGAGAAAACATATATATCAAAGGAAGGACCATGGTACCACCCCCCCCCCACTGATCGGATAGTAAATATACATCATCAGTCTTAGGAAGTTTCAGTGGTAGGTATTCAATCACCACAATTTCCTAAGTGAAGCCCACTTAAATTGGGCCCCACGCGTTGATCAAGACGGGTGGCATGATACACAATACATCCATCAAGGTGGAACCTAAAGATGGGTCCACAACCTCTATTTGGATGAAAATAAACACTAAAGTGGCCCCAATGAAGTTTTCAATGGTGGGCATCAATGACCACTATTCCTTGTGGGTGTGGTCCATCTGACGTTTAGATCTGCCTCATTGTTGGGGCCATATCCTAAAATGGCATGGAAAAATAGATGGGCAGCATGAATAAAACAGATACATCATGGTGGGGCTAAACAGATACATCACGTTGGAACCCACAGGGTGGGCCACCTACTGGGCTGCGTGGTATCCAACTGGGTCTCAAGAAGTTTTGGAATCAAGCAGATATTTGTGTTTTCTCCATCATCCATATCCATGTGATCTTATTAACAGGTTGGATGACAAATAAACATCACTGTAGGGCCTGGGAAGGTTTCAACGGTGGAAATCATTATTCCCATTGTTTCCCGTGGCATGGTCCACTTGACATTTGGATATGCTTAAATTTTGGGCTCAGCCACTAAAATGAGCTGGAAAAACATATGGACGGAATAGATAAAGCACATACATTCTAGGTGGGTCCCACGAGTGGGCCACCTGCTGGGCAGCCCAACCAGCCCAGCCAGCGCCCTTTTTGTTGTTTATTTCTTTTTTTTCTCATCAAGTGGGGCCCACAGAAGCTTTCGATCAAGTTGATATTTTTGTTTTCCCTTTTTTTTTTTCACATGCGTGTGAACTCATGACCGGGTTGTATCTCAAATAAACATCATGGTGGGCCGTAGGAAGGTTCAACGGTCTCGTCACTGTCCCCACTGTTTTCTTTGGTAGGGCCCTCCTGATATTTGGATCTGTCTCATTCTTGAGATCATGCCCTAAAATGATCTCCCCAAATGGATGGACGGTGTGGATATAACACGTACAACACGGTGGGCCCATAAAAGTTGGTGACGTCACTCCAATAGCTAGATAGTTACGCAACCTACAATCCAGCGTCCGCTGGTTGCTCCCAGCGAGACGCTGGGAGCATTCTCCCCCTTTTTTTTAATTTTTTTTTCCTGGTTTTGATCGAGTGGGGCCCACATGAGGATGATCCACCCCGTTCACCAGATTTTTCAGCTCATAGGGGACCCAATGAGACCAATATTGGGTATGTTACGAGGCCTACAAACATCAAGGTGGGCCGAGGAAGTTTCGACAGTGGGCATCATTTTTTCCACTGTTTTCTATGGTGTGGTCCGCTTAAGATTTGGATCTGGTTCATATTCGGGCCCTGGCCCTAAAATGAACTGGAGAAACAGATGGGCGGTGTGGATTGAACACAACATCAAGGTGGGTCCCACGAGTGGGGACCCCATTCACAGCGTCCAGGTGATGCTGGACTGTTCCAGCGTCTTGACGCTGTGAACGTCCAGCGTCTGGACGTTCCCTTCTTTCTTTCTTTTTCTTGTTTATATCAAGTGGGGCCCACATGGGTATGATCCAATCCGTTCATCAGGTTCCCCAACTCATGTGGGACCCAACGAGTCCAATATTGGACAGGTTACAGGGTCTACAAACATCACAGTGGGCCACTGAAGTTTCGACAGTGGGCATCCTTGCCTCCACTTTTTTCTATGGTGTGGTCCACATGAGATCTGGATCTGCTTCATTTTTTGTGTCCAGCCATAAAATGGGCTGGAGAAACAGACAGACGGTGTGGATAATACACAAACATCAAGGTGGGTCCCATGAGTGGGCCCTGTGGTTAACGCCCAATACTAGGCTTCGCCCAAACACTGCTGGGCAGCAGCGTCCTCTGGACGCTGTCTATCCAGCAAATTTTACATATATATATATATATATATATATATATATATATATATATATATATATATATATATTCTTTTTTTTTCTTGGTTGTGCCTTGACTAGTGGGGTCCACACGTTTAGGATCCACTCCGTTCATCAGCTGGGCCATCTCATGGTGGCACAATTAGCTTTGGATCAAGATAATCCTTATATTTATCCTTCATCTAGATCTTTGTGGTTTTAAAGAATGGGGAAAAATGAAAAATAAGCGTCATGGTGGGCCACACAAGGTGGTCCACATTGTGGCAGCGTGCGGGGCATGCTATCCCACAGCATGGCCCACTTGTGGGCCCAAAAATTGAAAGGAAATCAAAAGAAGGGGAGTTGATGTTCCCCCTTGCACTCATCTCGAAAGATGGACGGTCGAATCGAATTGGACGGTTGGATTAGGTCGGGTTGACGATCGTTCGGTCCGGATGATGGTTGGGGTCCTCCAAGCTTGGATCCTCCCTCTAATCTCTCTCTTCTTAGTCTCTTCTCTCTCTCTCTCTCTCTTTCTCTCTTTCTCTCTCTTGCAAATTTGGAAAATGAGAAGCCCTCCTCTCCGCTACCTATGCACTTGTATGGGTAGAGAGGAGGAGTCATGAGATGATGATGATGATGATGGCTAGCATGGGAGGGGGCATGGAAGGTATGGGGGGATATGGGCTTATGTTGACTTTGTGGTGAGAGAGGGATGGGGTGGGTATGGTGTGTGTAGACTAGGGTGATGAGAGGGGTATGGGTGAGGGTGATGGTGATTGATTTGACTTATTCTTAGAATTTGTGCAAGTGGGGCCCACGCCACATGTGCGTTGCGTGGCCCGCCTCGGATTGCGCAAATGATCGCAACTTTTACATCGGGTATCGCAATGGGGCATGCCGCGCGGCATTAAAATCGCAGTGCCTACGCGGTCGCCGAGGTATAGGTTTTGGGTCGATGCGGTACTAAAATAGGGTCGCGATCAAGGCTCGCTAATCTGGTCCATCCGGGACGTATCAGCACAGGAAATTAAGCGTACGGAGGGCAAATCAGGGTACGGGTCTTACAATTAATGTGTGTTATTTACATTTTGGGCACTCAAGATTCCATATCTATACACCTCAGATAATCACTCAAATCCTAGGTTAAGAATTTATCACTAAGGCGATCAATTTGGTTTGATTACTTTTCTAACTGCATTCCTCAATCAACAGCTACAAATATTCCTAGGTGAAGATCTTCATGATTGCGGGACCTACTTGAAAATTTATCAACACGACATTATTATACACTTAAAATTACACTTACCTTCCAGACAAATTCGAAAACTATCTATCTAATTGATCAAAAATCATAAATTGAGGGATCCAAGGGCATTATCATAATTATTGAAAAAAAATGCGAGTTTTGTGAAATCCAACCATTCTATATCGTTCATGACATCATTATAAGCAGTTTTTGTTAAGGATCACCTATCAAATTTCTCACAGATGATCCGTTATTACCAAATCAAAGTAAATACTTGATATTTAATTAAAATAAAATTTTAAAAAATTCTAAATAAATTCTAAAAATCCGAGGCGTTAAATTGTCATTTGAGCACATTGTTATTCTTGCATTGTCTTTAATTGCTAATTATATGAATGATTGAATGAAAAGTATGTTATGTATTGTAGACACCCCACCTTCGGCTACACTGTTGGTAGATATAGCTGGATGAATGGAGGACCATACCCCCAAATCCGAAGTCCAAACTCAGCCAAACTCACCCTTGTAAGCCCCGTTCTATAGCCCAGTTCAAGCCTGAACCCAGTCAACCCAGTCCTAAACACCACCCTGAAAAACCCCCCATAAAAAAGGCCAGTCAAAAAATCCCAAAAAAGTCAAACTCACTGAGTCAACTCGCTGAGTTAACCCGCTGAGTCAACCCGTCGAATCAAAACACCGAGTCAACCCGTCGAGTCAAACCATCGAGTCGACCCGCTGAGTCAACTCACTGAGTCGACCAGCGAGTCCAACAGCAGCCCCGAGGGAGCGACCGTACTCGCTGGAAACCGAGGAGCGGCCGTACGGGCGGCCCATAGCAGGCCGCCCAAAATAAATTACGAGCTCTGCTACTGCCCGCTGCTATAAATACCCCCCTCCCCTTCTCATTTCAACACACCACTCAGCCAGAGAGAGTCCATCCGTCTGAGTCACCCTCCTTCATCCTTTAGCCCATTCCTTCACCAAGGAGAGCCCGAGTGAGGAGAGCCCAGCCCTGGTCCAGCCCAGCCTGACCACTGGTCCAAGCCTCCCAAGCCATCCAAGTCTTGATCCAGCCACTCGAAGCCAACCCTTGCGACACCTCCGTCCACCCAGCTACTCATTTTCCAGCATCATCTCATTTGCATCTAGCATAAGTGCAACATTTACTTTTCTTCCAACCCCCCTGCTTCACTACAAGCACCTTGATTACTCAAACACACATGCATATGTCTTTATATTAAGCACCTGTCAGTTCGAGCGTATGCTCTGGGCTTGCCCGTTGTTGGAACCTGCCCATCAGAAACTCTTACTGTTCAGACCTGCATTCATGCTTCACCATAAAACACCTTGATCATTCAAGCACACTGCATACGTCTTATATTAAGCACCTGTCAGTTCGAGCGTACGCTCTGGGCTTGCCCGTTGTTGGAACCTGCCCATCAGAAACTCTTACTGTTCAGACCCGCATTCATGCATCATGTCATCCATGAGAATATACGAGGATTAAACTAGACTTTCAAGTATTCGATCGATTCTGTGAAGTAGAGACCGTACTTCGGTACGGGCAGTGTGTGGGATGCTTAACCTCTTCCCACCCTGTAACCGTGATCCCTTACCTTGAATCTCTGACCGCAGATCAACAGGAGTCATTTTAGAGGAAGGAATCTTCGGATTCCCTTCTCTAACGTTTTTACAGGGTCTAGCCGACTGTAGATTCGAAGTAACTGGCTAGTGGCGACTCTGGTCTTATATAAACTCATTTAAACATATCCAGTTTAACACGACAACCAAACAAAGCCCTCGAGAACGAGGCAAGCCAGTGGCACAAACGGCGATTTCGCACTCACGCATCCTCACCTCCTTCCTTTCCGAAAGGAAAGGGAAAGGGAGAACAATGTCGTGTGGGGAGCGCGGAAAAATCGGCTAGGGTCCACAGAATGGCGACTCCACTGGGGATGAACTAGTCCCACTAGTCGTGATCCGACTTGAAAAACGGAATCCCTCCTATACTTGAAAGTCATTAGTCCTAATACAATCTCATCTGCATAGCATTCTACCCAAAACAAAAAAATAGAAAATCCCAAAACCCAAAAAAAAAAGTAGTGCATACTTCCCACCATTACTCCTCCAAACTAAATCACCTTGCCACATCCAATACAAAATCGACATGGCTCTCCCATTCCCTATACCTGAGGTTTCCTCTCCACTGTTAAACTCGAGTGAATCCATGTCAATTCCTGGCATCCAAGAGCTACAACAAAGCATGAAGGCCATGCAGGAAATGCTTCTCCGATTCACACAAGCCCAGGCTTCAGCAGCCAGCAATCAAGCTGGTCTAGTTCAACAACCACAACAGCATCTCAGCCTCCTACAAACAGGAGCACTTTTCAATTCCAGCACATCCCCGCCGATGGGATTCCAGTTAATTTCCAGCAATCTTCAATTCAGCAAAATCCAGTTAATTTTCAGCAATCTTCAGTTCAGCAATTTCCAGTTAATTTCCAGCAAGTTCCAGTTCAACCTTCAGTACAGTCTCCAGTTCAGTTACCATCATTTCAAGCACAAGTTCATCAGAATCCAGTCCAATCATCAAATCAACTTCAGCAACCCGCGGTTGCTTGTCAGCAAGCCCATAGGGTCGAAGACATCGACCACTATGCCGAAGAAGAACGTGCCTTACTCCAAGAGGCACCAGTCGCTCGAGCAGAACATTCAGGACTGGACGAGTTGCGGGAGCAGTTCCAGATCTTGCAAAATCAGCTTCAGCGACAACAAGGAATCGACTTACCTTCGACCAAGTTCAGAGACTTGTGTCCTTTCCCAGATGCTCAAGTACCTCAAAACTTTGAGGTTCCAAAATTCAAGAGATACGATGGCAGCGGTTGTCCCACAGCACATCTCAAGGCTTTCTGCGGGGAGCTGAGTGCAATCGCAGGAAATGAAGGGGCCCTTATTCGTTTGTTCCAAAAATCTCTGAAGGGCGATGCCCTAGATTGGTACACTTCATTGGACTGCCACCGCATCAGAACATGGGAACAGCTTTCCCAGGCTTTCGTCGACAGATTCGCATACAATCTCAACATGGCACCCAGAAGAGCCGACCTCGCAGCTCTCAGGCAAAGGAGTGATGAAACACTATCAGCTTATGTGGTACGTTGGCGAGCTATGGCAGCTCGAATGCGAACGCCTATCGACGATGAAGAACAAATCTCCATGATTGTTCATTCAACATATCCAGGCATATCCGGGTATCTCATCTCGCATCCATATGCGAACTTCTCGCAGCTAATCCGTACTGGAGAGCAAGTCGAAGCAGGAATCCGTGCCAGGACGATTTCCCCATGGCCTCATCAAGCCACTCAAGTCAAGAGGAACAGAGTGGAAGGAAGACCTATCGGGCACGGGAATGGAAACCGCAGTAGTTCTTCTCCCCGCCCAACAAAGGTAAACAACATCAACACCACTGCTCAAGGAAATCAACATGCTCCCCCACAGGGACGTCAACAGTATCAGCAGAATCAAGTTCAGCATCAGCCTCAGCGGTATCAGCCACAACCGAATCCTCAGCCACAAACACCTCGACAACAGCAGCAGTTCAGGGGAAATGGCCAATACTCATACCAGAACAGGCAGAATTACAGGGAGTTCAGGAAGTTCACTCCACTCAGTCAACCACTTAGTCAAATCATGACTACGCTGGTACAAAAGCAGTTACTCACTCTGATGACACCTAGGCCTCCGCCTCATCCTCTGCCTCCAAACTACCAAGAAAATGAGTACTGTGCCTACCATCAAGGACGTGGCCACGCCACTGATCGATGCTATACTTTGAAAAATGCTATACAAGACCTAATTGATGACCACAAGATCGTCATCTCGGTCCCTGGAACTTCTCCAGCAGTTTCCACCAACATCCTTCAGAATCCTCTGCCTCAACATCCGACGGACCCCAGTTCGTCTCGTGGCCCTGCAGTCAATAGTATAGAAGAAGGGGATCATCTCGATCGCTTCTTCTCCCCCATCCAATCCATTCACGCCTACACTTATGAGCCAACAAATCCTCCTCCAGTCTTGCAAGGGGCAAGTCCCTTTCTTCCTTCAATCTCCGAGCCAGTAGTGCTCGAAGGAGCACCTCCATATGATATACCAGTTGTTCAAGGGGCACCTTACAACCATTCAAGCTGGGAACCAGTCGTCCTGGAAGGAGCACAATCATACATTGAGCCCACATACGAACCTGTCATCTTGCAAGGGGTAACTCCAGAACAATCCAATCCGCAATGGAAGGATTACACTCATCAGCAGCAAGAGCCCGTTGTCTTGGAAGGAGCTCTTCCAGTCAAGCCAGTCATATTGCAAGGGGCAAGTCCCAGAGGCGTATCAATCACACTACGGCAGCTGGGACGAACAGAGAAACCTCCTGCCATATCAAGAGGACCAGTATTCATTCCATGGGAGCCTCCTGTCCCAGGAACAATCAAGCCAGGACCGCGACCTTATGTGGTCTATGAAGACAAGCCTCGATACTACCCCTTCAGCACAGGCAACAATGTAGTTCTCAAGGCAAAAGCTCCATACGAGGAAGATCTGGTACCCACACCAACACCGTTGCAAGAACCGGTGGTCCTAGAAGGCAAAAGGGAGGAAAACTACAAAGAGGTTCCATGGCACTATCCAGAATGTGCGGAAGTGGAACATGAATCCCAATGGGCGTTGCATCCGAAGAGATAATCAGAACAGAGGAGATCCCAAAGGCGCTCTCTCAGGCCTCGGCAACAAAAATGAAGCCGCATACGATGTGGCTACTCAACTCAAGTCAATCCCTGCTCAAATCTCAGTATGGGAGCTACTCTGCACATCTCGCATACACCGAGAAATGTTTGCCAAAACCTTGAACGATGCTCACGTCTCCTCCGATACGGCACCAGAAATGATAGCTTTGATGATTGGACAACTCCTGGCTCCGCGCGCCATCACCTTCACAGATAATGAGTTGCCACCAGAAGGGCGCGATCATGGGCGATCCCTCAACATAGCCTTACGATACAAAGACCTCTGTGTTCCGCTGGTCCTTATTAATGGCTCAAGCTTCAATGTCTGCCCACTCAAGACTGCAGAACGTCTGGGAATCAGTCCTTCTTCATTCCGACCCAGCACCATATGCGTCAGAGCATTCGACAACACCCGCCGATCAGTGGAAGGGGAGGTCGACATAGAGGTACAGATAGGTCCGGAAGTCTCCACCATGACATTCCAAATCTTGGATATATCAGCCTCTTTCAACATGTTGCTCGGACGACCGTGGCTGCACAAGGTTGGAGCCGTGCCATCAACCCTGCATCAACGAGTGAAGGAACAAGTGATCTCTATCCATGCAGAGAAGGAACTCATCATTCCTTCCAATGCTGCTGCCACTGAACCAGACATCCCGGTCATTGATATCCAGCACTCTGAGGAAGACGTCCCGTTTCATAGTTTCGAATTCGAGACTGTGAACTCTATCGCCAATCCAGAACCGATAAGGGTGGACCGTGTCTTTTCACCGGCAGAGCGTCTGAGCCTCAAATACCGAATGAAGAATCACTTCAAGTCCAGAAAGGTACCGCTGATATATAACCAACGCAAATGGGGACTCGGATACAGGTCAACATTCATGGACAAAAGGAGGAAGAAATTTCGGTGCTCACCCATCCAGTTCGTCAAGCCAGGAGAACCTTGCAAAGATCCAGGAGGGAATCAACCGACTGCACTACACAAAGGCCTCCCGATGAGCCTAGTTTGGGCCACGTGGCCCCCCATTCGATGGGATCAGATTCTCGAACCATCTAAGCCTCCAGAAGAAGAAGAAAAGGATGAAGACGAAGAAGGAAGACAAATACAGTAGCTTCAGGACCAGGTTACCCTGACACCTACTCCCAACCAGGGGCACAACCTGCCCACGTCAGCATCAATCAACCAGGGGCACAACCTGCCCACTTCTCTCAACTAGGGGCACAACCTGTCCACTTCAATCAGCAAGGGGCACAACTCGCCCATCTCAGCACCAATTAGCAAGGGGCCCGACTTGCCCATCTCTACAAAGTCAACATCATCAATCATCAGCCAGGGGCAGAAGCAGCCCATCCATTGGACCAAGAAAGGGAAGTGGCTAGCCCTAGATTGGTCTGATGTCCAGATTCCAAACTTGTGTCTCACTGTGGAACCAGATGAACTGCAATGCGAGGTAAGTGATCCGGGGGGGACTAAGTACGACTCAGATCTCGAACCTGACCAGCAAGAAGTCATGGTCATTGGGCCAGATCGTGACTCTTCGCCCAAATCATCAACCCCCACCTCTTCAGGGGAGGAAGTGTGGGGTCCTGAATGGTCATCTGTTCCCCTAACTTTTGAATCAGCCAAAGAGCCATCTGAGGGCTCTGGCTTCCAAAAAAAACGCCTGTCTAGGCAACGATCGGAACTTTGGAACAAGTTGGGATCAATCATGGTCTGCAATGCCCGCTTGTTCAAAGTCCCGTGAATTTCAAAAACCCAAAAAAATAAAAAACTTTCAAAAGCCAAAAACATCTAGTATTTCCATTTCAGAAAAATCTCAAAAACCAAAAAACATTTCTTTCCCTGCATTCAATAGTGTGCCAAGTTCGTCTAAAGAGTCGCATGAGTTTGAAGTCGAATCATATGATTTCGACATCGAATTAGACTTCGAGCTCATGGGTCTGGACGAAGCTCGGGACGAGGAAGATGATGATCCTGCTCCCGAACTAGAGGATCTCCTCAAAAGGTTCGAATCTAAAGCCAATGTTGTAGCCGATGATTTCGAGATAGTAAACTTGGGGACGCCTGAGATCCCTAGGGAAGTACGCATTGGAAAATCGTTGCCACCTGAGATGAAACAGAAAATGATAGAGTTCCTAGCTCCAAGATTGTCCAACTTTGCATTCTCATATGAAGACATGCCGGGGCTCGATGAAGAGCTCGTTGTACACCATCTGCCAACCAAGGCAGATATGAAGCCAGTGAAGCAGAAACTTCGAAGAATGAAGCCAGAATGGGCTCTGAAAGTCCGAGATGAAGTCATCAAGCAGTACAATGCGGGATTCTTGGTAGTCTCCAACTACCCTGAATGGCTCGCCAACATCGTACCAGTACCAAAGAAGGACGGCAAGGTTCGAATGTGCATCGACTTCTGAGATCTCAACAAAGCCAGTCCTAAAGATGACTTCCCTTTACCACATATCGACACTCTGGTAGACAACACCGCTGGATACAAAATCTTCTCATTCATGGACGGGTTCTCAGGTTACAATCAGATTAAGATGGCCGTCGAAGATCATGAGAAGACAGCATTTATCACTCCCTGGGGAACCTTCTGTTACAGGGTAATGCCGTTCGGTCTGAAGAACGCAGGAGCAACATATCAGCGAGCAATGACAGCATTATTCCACGACATGATGAACAAGGAGCTCGAAGTATATGTGGACGACATGATCGTCAAATCTCGCACAATTGAAGGACACTTTGAAGATCTGAAGAAGTTATTCAACAGATTAGAAAAGTACAAGCTTCGCCTCAACCCACAGAAATGTGTCTTCGGTGCAATGGGAGGCAAACTCCTCGGCTTTATGGTGAGCGAGGACGGCATCAGGGTCGACGAGACCAAAACCAGAGCAATCATCGAGATGCCCCCTCCTAGAACAGAGAAAGAAATTCGTGGCTTCCTCGGCAGAATTCAATACATCAGTCGCTTCATTGCACAGCTCACACCTATTTGTGAACCCATTTTCAAGCTCCTCCGGAAGAATGTTCCAAAAGAATGGAATGATGATTGCCAAGTTGCCTTCGATCGCATCAAGAGATATCTCATGAATCCTCCAGTCCTAGTGCCGCCCGCCCCCGGACGACCCTTATTGTTATACATCTCGGTAGCAGCAGGAGCCATTGGCTATGTCCTCGGCCAGCACGACGAGACCGGGAAGAAGGAACAAGCAATATACTATTTGAGTCGAAAGTTCACCGATTATGAGACCAGGTATTCCCCGATCGAGAAGACTTGCCTCGCCCTAGTCTGGGCAACTCAGCGACTCCGTCAATACATGATTGCATGCCCTATGCTCCTCCTCGCTCACATGGATCCGCTCAAGTACCTGTTCGAGAAGCTGGCACTCACTGGAAGAATAGCTAAATGGCAGCTACTCCTGTCTGAGTTTGACATCACCTATGTCACTCAAAAGGCAATCAAGGGGCAGGCCCTCGCCAATCATCTTGCGGCTCACTCTCTCCTGGACTATCAGCCGCTCAAGACGTTCTTTCCTGATGAAGATCTCTTGCTCATTGAAGAGGATGAAAAGAAGAAGAAAGATGAATGGACATTATTCTTCGACGGCGCAGCAAATTCTAAAGGGAGTGGTATTGGAGCAATCCTCTACTCTCCAGATGATGTCCCTATTCCTATCTCGAGGCGCATCGCATTCGAGTGCACCAACAACATGGCAGAGTATGAAGCATGCATCGCTGGCTTAAGGGAAGCCATAATCTTGGGCGTCAAGAAGCTACGAGTGTTTGGAGACTCACAGCTTATCATCAATTAGACCAATGGCGAATGGAAGACCAAGGATGAGAAGTTGACACCATATCATGTGTATCTTGACAATCTGATCAAAGAATTCAAGGAAATCACCTTCTCATACATGCCCAGAGCCAAGAACCAGTTTGCAGATGCTCTCGCCACGCTCGCATCAATGCTCGAGATCCCAAAAGGAGCTTCAGAATGGGAGCTCACAGTCGAAATTCAAGAAGAACCTGCTTTTTGCCTGCAAATAGAAGAAGCCGAAGCTGTCCCTGGCAAACCCTGGTATGCCGACATCAAGCAATATCTCGAAACCCAGGAGTATCCAGAATCAGCAACAGCAACAGATCACCGAACCATCCAACGTTTGGTCGGCCAGTTCACCATCAGTGGCAAAGTTCTCTACAAGCGATCCTATAATCACATCCTCCTCCGATGCGTCGATGAAACAGAAGCTGCAAAGATCATGAAAGAAATACACGAAGGAATCTGTGGCCCTCACATGAATGGGCACATGATGGCAAAGAAGATTCTACGACTCGGCTACTATTGGCTCACCATGGAGACAGACTGTTGCCAGCACGTCAGAAAATGCTTCAAGTGTCAGGAGCATGCGAATCAAATCCATGCCCCATCATCAGAGTTATACAACCTGACCACCCCCTAGCCCTTCTCCATGTGGGGGCTTGACATCATCGGTAAGATCAGTCCCAAAGCATCAAATGGTCATGAGTACATACTTGTGGCAGTCGACTACTTCACCAAGTGGGTAGAGGCAGCTTCCTACACCACGATTGCAGCAGCTCAGGTGATCAAATTCATGAAGAACAACATCATATGCCGGTATGGACTCCCTAATGCTATCATCACAGATAATGGGACCCTGTTTGTCAACAAGAAGATGGATGACTTTCTCAGAAAATTCAAGATCCAACGTCATCGATCAAGCCCCTACCGTCCCCAGATGAATGGTGGGGTAGAAGTCGCAAACAAGACAATCGTCAGGCTACTTGAGAAGATGGTCGTGACCTATCGAGATTGGTCAGATATGCTCCCATATGCACTTTGGGCCTATCGAACGTCAGTACGGTCTGCTACGGGCGTTACTCCTTTCGAGCTTACTTATGGAATGGAAGCAGTCCTACCAGTCGAGGTGGAAATCCCATCACTACGAGTGTTACTAGAAGGCGGAATTGAAGAAGGAGAATGGCAACGGGCCAGATTCGATCAGTTGCAGCTAACAGATGAAAAGCGCATGCGTGCGCTAAGTCATTCACAGTGCTATCAGAAAAGGATCGCTCGGGCTTACAACAGAGAGTCCGAAAAAGAAGCTTTAAGGTAGGCGACATGGTCATGAAGAAGATTCTACCGTCGCACCTTCCGGATCCCAGAGGAAAGTTCAAACCCTCGTGGGACAGGCCGCTGATCATCAGAGAAGTACTTCCCGGAGGCGCCCTCAAACTCACCAGCATAAGAGGGGTGGATCTTCCTGAGCCAACCAACGCCGACAACGTGAAGATCTTTCATGGGTAAGTCATTCTGACCTTATCAAGAGTTACTTTAATAGAGCTAAAGTCAAGAGGTCAAAGCTAAGACCTCTGAGAAATCAATTCCGTCCACCAACAAGTGTTTCAAATAAGGGAATTCAAAAAGAGGAAAATACAAAAAAGGGGGGAATTCAAAAGGAAAAGACAAAAAAAAAGAGAGAAAAAGAATACAAAAGAAAAAAAAAGGAAGAAAAGAGAAAGAAAAAGGGAAGCCAAAGCAAGGCACCCAAGAGAAAAAAAATCAGTCCAAGAAGAAACACATCCATCCATCCATCCACCTCAGAAGGGTCTTTAGCAAAGACCGACAGCTCTATTATCGTAGCTCAGGATAAGGGCTGAAAGACTGCCATCGGCCGGCAACGACGGATTCCCGACCTCTAGCCGCCGCAATTATCCAGAGACCCAGAAAGAAGAAAAAAACAGGAAAAAAAAAAGAAAAAAAAAAAAAGAAAATGTGTGCCTAAACAAAGAGGGCGGAGTGAAAACCCGAAAGGGCGCTCCGAGTAAAAACAGTGGGCATACAGCGGACTTGGTGAAAACTCGAAAGGGCGCCAAGGGTAAAAACAGCATAGCTGCCAAGGGGCAGGCAAGATCAAACACCCGGGACGTGGTGAAAACCCGAAAGGGCGCCACGGGCAAAAATGACGGGAAAAGGCCGGCTGTAGTGAAAACTTGAAAGAGCGCTGCAGGCAAAAATGGCTTGAATGAAAAAAAAGAAAAATTAAAAGTGCAGGTACCAAGAAATCAGACAGTTCAGAGCGGTTCAAGCAGTTACAGTTCAAGAACAAGAAGAAGTGCAGTCAGGAACGAAGAGCTCTACAAATTCTGACAAACTCAGGAGGCAACAGTTTTCGTTGCCTACACCTCTAAGGGAACCAAAGGAGCACACAAGTCAAATCTCGAGACATCAGTCAAAGCATTGGCCGAGCCCCAGTTCTGATTCCTATATCTCGACACAAAAATCCAGACACACTCACAAGACAACTCATGGCACAATAGATTCCCAAAACAGTTTTCTTTTTCATTAAAAGTATCATATTTCTTTTACACATGTCATATCATCTTTTTCAAAAAATACAAAAAAATGCATCATCATCAATCATATATGCAAAGAAGAATGTGCAGGTGGCCAACGCAATCAATCTCTACCCTCCTCCTCGGCCACATCAGGTAAGTCCTCTGACTCATAAAAAGATAGTCTCGCTTTCAACCTGCTCACCTCCATACGCAGGTAATGCGCCTCATCGCGCTCAAGGGTATGGATCGCTGCCTCCTCGTCAGACAACCTTTGATCGGCAGCCAATCTCCTCGACATCATCTCACAATGATACCGAAGTGCAGAGATCTCAGACAGCAGATGGCCATGAGTGGCCAAAAGGAAGCCAGGATCGATAAACGGGCGCTCCTCAAAGGGTTCATATGAACCAGATGAAGAGCCAGCATCTCCAAGGATATCCTGCTCATCATCATCAGCAGTCTGGTGCCAGCAAGGGATACGTCGATACAAAGACTGCTCAGCAACCCAGTACTGATATGGGGCGGTCACCATCGAAAAAGTCCGCAGCTCAAATCCCAACAAATCAGTTGTCAAATAACTCGCCCATGAACAATCAATCCGGGTCCTGAAGTCAGAGGACCTAGATGGAAGCACTCGACGCCCGATATCCGTGAAAGCAAAAAGAGGAACATCCTGCTCGTATCCAAACTGCCGCAGGAACCGGATAGGGTGATAAGAGAAGTAAGATCGAAAGCCTACCAACATCAGAGGAAGGCGGTGTGCATCGCAAAGCACTAGAGGAAGTGAGAGCCAAGATGACTCCCAACGAACGTTCCAGTCACGAAGTTCAGCGAACATCCGGCGATACAGGGGCTCGCTCATCCTAGCTGTATGAGGAAGAAACTCCATAATGTGTCGCATAAGGTCGGGGCGACAAGCGTCAGGAAAAGGTACAGGAATAGTCATCGAAGGACGCTCCCATAGCCAGACCTAATCACAAGAAGGAAAGGAAGTTCAGCTAAAGCAAAGCAATTCCTAGCAAAGCAAGAAGAAAAAGGGTGCAGAAAAGATACCTGAAGAAAAGCACAACGCCGCGAAGGACACGAGTGCGGCCCAGGGCACAGTCAGTCAGCCCATTACACAGCTCGGCCAAGATAAGAGAAATGATCCCCTGCCTACGGATAGCTCAGCTCATCACCTCAAAAAGCAGAGGAGTCTGGGACTTGCGCCATCCCGAGAACAGCACCTCAGCTATCAAGCAGAACATCAATGTGTTCCGAGCAAAGGTAGAACCGGCCACACCCCAAGGACCTGAAAAAAGATCATACAGTAAGTCCAAGGAGAACACTACAGCATCCTGGCCGGCAGCTACAGGATGAACAAGATAGGGGATCCCGAACCAGTTCTGCGGTGTGGCAGTCTTCGGCGACGTCTTCGGCGAAAAATACTGAGAATAATCCCAGGGCAGGCCTGTCAAGCGTGCAAGCTCCTCCAAAGAAGGCCCCATCTCCATATCGTTGAACGCAAACAAGTTCAACGAAGGTACCCAGTCAATCAAGGCAGCTCCGAGCATCCTCCAGTCAATATCAACTCTAGCCATATGGATCAGACTGCCGAAGCCATATGACTCCAAATCCCGAATCTCATAAGCTGACAAACTATTAAGCCAAGCAAACAGTCGTGGCGAGCAGGAAGAACGAGGAAGCAGCTAACAAGTCCTCACTGGTACCCCCTCCAGCACAAAAGGCCCAGAAATCAACGATGACTCATCAAGGATCGGAAGGTCAACGGGCGAAGAAGAAGGAAAAGCTGGAACCTCTGCAGACTCGACAGCCCCTGACCTGCCCTCAGTAACGGCTATGTCTGATATAGTCGCATCACTATCTGAAACTGTCATAACCTCAGCCGCATGAGAAGACTCGCCCACCTCATGAAAAGAGTGCGCAAAAGATCGACAATTAGGAGAAGGACGATACTCCCCATCAAAAGGGCTACCAGCGAAGATCACACCACACATCGTGGCATCCTGGCTAATCTGACCGTCGAAGAATGCATCTGAACCATCAAAAAGGGTCCCGGCAACCCCGATCGAAGAATCAACGGTCAGATCTGGACCTGCGGCCCTCTCCAACAGGAAATCATGAATCCAATCATCATCCGGGCCGATCGAAGGGATCATCGAGGCATCCACACCATCCATCATCAAGGGGACATCATCAATGATCACATCAAGTCCACCCAAACAAGTGTACCGCACATCTCGGCCCTCATCAAGAGCATCCAAACCGTTAAAAGTATCATCTAAGCCATCCATCCCATCCAAGCATGAGATCAGCCCATCTATGTCCATCATGGTTCCATCACCACCATCCATCACATCATCCATGTGGCCCACACTCAAGGGATGTATAGCCTCACCTATGTCCCATCTCCCCATCCCATCCATACCATCCATTTCTCCCATAATGAGGGGCCCATTCAAATCTGAAATTCCAGCCATCCCACCATTAATGGAGCTATTCAAAGCTCCACCAACCACCATCTCTAGCCCCTCATCAATGCCCCCTCTTAATGCCACATCTACCCCATCCATTAAAGGCATCTCCCCATTATCAAAGCTTAGTTGAAAATCTGAAGTGTGGGACCCACCATGGGCAGCCCCCACAGCCCCTAAATCTCCACCATCCATGGCCCAAGAAGGGACAAAGCAAGATGAGGACAAGATGATGAGGAAAGAGGAGACAAAGAGAAGATTCATTGTTGGAATCGAACCTGAACGTACAGAGCAGGTGGGGACAGCAGCAACAGAGACCAGAGATGTCCGAGCACGAGCCAGCCCAGGCCGCTCAAGAGGCGAGCCCTGGGCAGCCTGCCCTGGGCCGCCCGTACGGACGCGGTTCCCCTCTCTCCGCGGGATTGGCTCCAGGATTCTTGGTAGGTGAGGTTGACAGTCCACGTCAGCAGATGGAGCTCCATGGGCCGCCCAAAGCTCCGGTTCACTCCAGATTTCAACTGAAGTTGATCAAGATCATACAAAAGGTGCCCCACCGGTCCAATCACGAAGCAATGCGGCCAGAACATGGCTGATCAAGTCAAAGAGAAGGAAAGGTGATCAAGTGGGGGCCACAAGCAATCCAAGCTGTTCAAAGACCAGATCATCATGATCTAAACCGTTGAAGGACCTACATGAACCATCAAATAATAAGATCAAAGGGGTGATCATCAAAAGAAGGGCCATAATCCAAGATCTAATCATCGAGTGGGCCCACAAAGCCAAATCAAGCGATTTGAGACGTTCAAGCCGTCATCCACACCATGAGAAGCCTTCCTAGCCTCACAAATCATCAAAAGAGGTGCCCCAAAGTAAAACTAAGGTCTCAAATGGGCCCACAGGGCCGAATCTATCAATCTGAACCATTCAAGGGCTAGATCATCAGGATCCAAACCATTGAAAAGCTTACACAAGTCATGGAGCAGCAAGATCAAAGGTTCGATCATCAAAAGAAAGGCCAGAATCCAAGATCTAAACATCAAGTGGGCCCACAAGGCCTAATCAAGCAATCTGAACCGTTCAAGTCATCACCCATGCAGCTAAGTAGTCTCAAATCATGAAGGAATGAGTCAAAAGTTAAAACATCCAGACATCATCAAGGAATTTGGGAGAAATCAAAGCCTGTATATTCATCCAAAAGAGCTTGATACAAAAGGGGACAAAAACAAAAGTACAAGGCCATACAAAGCAGAGACAGCTACAAGTCACCAACATAATCATCATCATCCCTCCTCGCGTCCCGCTCCCGACGATAAAGATCCATCAAAGGAGCAGTCACCGAACCTCCAGCATACCTGCGACGGCCACCTGGAACATAAAGCGAAGGAAGCAGAGGCCCCTGGCCAAATAGCAGATACCACTCGTCATAATCACGATCCGGGATCGTGAAACGAAAGCCGAGCTGGCCTACCAGAGCCTCAACTCTCTCATCAACTGGCATCCGAGCAGCTGGAGGAGGAGCAGAACAGGGGACCCGTGCCACCCCAGTGACTTGCCGAAGCAATCTCTCCCCCAAGTACCATTGGAAGGACTCAGCGTCAGAAAGCATAATACGAAGACATGAAGCATCGTATGCCTCCACGCGCTGGGGTGTGTAGTAAAGAGGGAAACTAGCGTACGGCATCCGAGCGAGCTGCAGCAGAAGAGGTTACCACGATCAGTTACAAGTACAGCACAAGGACAAAGACAAGCAAGATACTTACGTCCTCAACGGTCAGCCCGTCTATGTCAGCACGCCAATTGTCCCCGGGAACTCGGGAGTTCCGCTGACGGTTCTGTTGGTGCCAGTACATGTGGCGATACTGAGAAGGCTCAACATCATCCCGCATCCTCGGTGCAAGATGGGGGAAATGGTCATAAAAGCAGGTCTGGACAAAAGCACATCTAATGATCAGAGAGAGAAAGAAGGCAAATGACTCCAGGGAAGATGAAAGAATAGGTACCTCAACAACAGGCCAGAAGCCTGTGAAGGACCGGCTATGCCGACAGGTCTTGTCCAGACCCTGAAAGATACGGGTCAAGATAGCCCCATTCCAGTTATAGGGGTGATGAAGATCCTCGACTAAACGAAGAAATTTGGGGTCAACTCTCTCATTCGCATGGCAAAAAAGAAAGGATCCAAAAGCATAAGTGATCATGGCCCGCGCCTTGTGGAGGGCCTCTCGCTCGGTGGTAGGAACGACGGAAGCAAAATTGTTGTAAAACCATCGCATCTTCACTTGATGGCCTTGGAATTCACCCTCAGGAGGGACGTCACCGACAAGCCGTAGCCAATCAGTAGAAGAGAGGGGAGCTAGAGAGCTAACTTGAGGGACAATTGCCCCATGAAACGGGAAACTTATCTGCATGTAAATATCCAAAGGGGTTATTCCCCACTCCCCACAAGGGAGCTGAAAGGTGTGGGTCTCATCCCGCCACCTCTCACAAAGGGCCGCAAGCATCATGCGGTTAGCGTCGTTATTATGGAAGCGCAGGGTGAGGAGGCCAGCAAAAGGAGTACCATCTAGTACTCGCTCAAGCAAGGGCTGTGGCTCCTTCATCCAATTGTCCCAGCGATCCCTGGTACCTCGACCCTTGATAGCAAGAAGAGGTTGATGCTCCATAGCTAGGGAACACATGTGGTCCCCTCGGCGGACAATGAAAGCAGGATCATCCTCGTCAACCACTCGGTGACCTCTGGTGCCATCCGCCATTGAATCCTACAAGCTTGGCAAGGTAAGTCCCTATCCCCTACCCATTAAAATCCAAATTATCATCCAGAAGACCCATGGAATTGGACTCATATCCAAATGCAAATCTAAAGTCCAACTCCATGTGTCACTTAGGATGTGTGTTGAGCCCATTGGAAAAAGTAAGGCCCACCTTAAAGAAGGTTGCATGGCATGCCTTAGGCAAGAAAAGTCTATCATCCAAGAACACATTTTGGACAACACATGCACTCAAGTGCCATGAGATCAACAAAAGATGAGAATTCTACTTCACATGAGAAGTTCCTCAAAGTCCACATGTGGCCAAGGATGGACCCACTTTTATGCCAAGGTCATGATTCTCACTTAGGATGTCTCCATCTTTTTACACATATGCATGGACAAGTGGGGAATAGAAAGGAAACGGGCCCCCAAGAGCAACCCAAATGCCTCATCTCAATGGATTGGAGAGAGCACATAGCCCACTTTGGAGAATATGAGAACCCATTCATGGGTTAACCATGGGCTACCTTATGTGCCTCATCTTGATGAAAGCTTTGACCATGAGAATACAACAAGGAGGTCTACCCACAAACATATGAATCAAAGAAGCTAAGGGTAGAAAGTTGATGCACATAGCCCACATGAAGAATCAAAGTTGAAAATGCCCATGAAAAGGCAAGTTTGGGCAACTTATGTGCACCAACTTGTTCACCAAAAAGGGAGACCATTTGAGCACAAAAGAGCATGGCTTGATGAGTCACCCAACCATCATGAAAATGGATAAGAATGGTATACATAGCCCACTTGAAGATCAAAATCCAAAATGTCCCAAGGCATGGGACAAAAATGGGTAACTTATGGGTATCATTCTTTCCCACAAATGGAAAGAAAAATCACTCATACTTGAGAATGATGGTGGATGACCCACCAAGTCCCCAAAGAAAAGATCAAGGACCCATGGTTGTATGGATAGCTCACTTGAGAATCATCCATTTGAGGTTGATAACATCTAAGGGAAACTCTTGAGAACCACATTCCTACCACAAGGAAAACCATTTGAACCTAGTAAGATTGTGGGAACAACTCACTCATGAGACTTGTAGATGGTCAAGTAACTCAAGTCCTCCATCCATCAAGAGAGAAAGCATGAAAAGAAAAACCCCACATGAACAAAGTGTAGTGGGGCACACATGGTTCAAAGAAGTACCCAAGTTTCAATGAAGGCCCAAAAGCCCATCCACATGAAAAACTTCAAGGAACCCACTACACTTTGTACAAGGATGTACATCATAATCAAGAAATAGTGGAAGACTTGGGCTACTTGTCCATATAAGCCCAACTAGGAAAACTAGCCCATTTGAGATCCAAATGTAAAAGAGGCTAGTCACCTTGGTCAATACACATGCAAAGAAAGATGGGGTCACCCAAAGTGAGCCCCATGAGCCCAAAACTTGAGATGGGCCCTACCATGCCCATGGGCCCAAATCTTGAAAAGAAGATGGAAAAGAAAGGAGAGTTCCAAGGGAAATGACAAGAGAAAGAAAGTAAGAGGGAGCCCAAAATGAAGCATTGGGCCCATCAAATACACCAAGGGCCATGACTTCACTTTGAGCCCATTTGATACACATGAAAAGAGGCCCAACTCCCATGAAAAAGATAGAGTATTTTGCCATGCACACTTGATGACATGGCAAAATCACTCTTTACATGCACATGAAGGGAGTGTGAAAAAAAAATGAAAAAGTAGAGAGCTTGCAATGTCTTTCTCCAAGCACCACCTTTGAAAGACTTGAGATCTAAGAAAAGATCAAGAATGCTTGGGCCCACCTTCACACCCCTTTGAATAGCTACATGAAAAAGAAAAAGGATCATGAGAAGAGACAATGAAGATGGAAAAGGACAAGAAAGAGAAAGAAAGTGGTCCATACCTTTATCACCCACCAAAGAAGGACCACCTTGCTGTCCCAAGACTTCTCTAAGGCCCACCACTTGAAAAGAGCAAAGGACCAACAAAGAAGAGAGAGGAAACTTGAAGAAAGAAAGAGCATGAGAGAGAGAAGAGAGAGATTGCACGTTTGAGGGGGGAAGGTGCCCTATGTTATATAGAAAAGGGGAGGGCACCCTTTTACCCAGCCCCCTGAAGAGACCAGGAGGCAGAGACCATCCGGGCGGCCCATGGGAGGCCGTCCTAGCCCCTACCTAGGTGAAACGACCTCCCTCTCCCTCTCCTTGGGAAGAACTCCCCCTTGGGAAGGGTGGTTGCAAGTGAATCTTGTACCTTCATGTAAGAATGAAGTGATGGAAGAGAAGGGTGAGAAAAAGGAAGAAATCTCACCAAAATCTCATCTCATGAGAAATGGGTGAGAAATTGGGTTGATGATGTGGAAAAGTTCCATGGAATTTTCAAGAAAAAGAAAGGAAAATTTGACTTGGTCAAACGAAGATCTCAACCATCCAAAAGGTATGACCTGATGATCCGAACCATTCCAAAGAGAATTCCCGTAGTCTCCAATCTGGATTGCTGCTCTTTTGTACATAAAATTTGGTCCGAAGACCTTAAACTACGTCGGGATCAAGATCCCGAGGGACTTTTTAATAAAAACCGGTAGCAGTCTGGATCGTCGAATCAAGATCCGCTGATACCGGACATTTTCCAAAAAATAAAAAAAACAAAAAAACATTGCCAGCCCCTCTTATGTACAAATTGGGTCCGAAGACCTTAAACTACGTCGGGATCAAGACCCCGAGAGACCTTTTAATAAAAACCGGCATCAGCCTGGATTGAATCAAGATCCGCTGACGCCGGACATTTTCCCAAAAAACAAAATATATATATATATATATATATATATATATATATATATATATATATATATATATATATATATATATATATATATATATATATATACTACCAGCCCCTCTTTTAAAATTCAGTGGTCCGAAGACCTTAAACTACGTCGGGATCGACATCCCGAGAGATTTTCAATAAAAACCGGCATCAGTCTGGATTGTCCATCCGCTGACACCGGACATTTTTCCAAAAATAAAAAAAACATGTTTGCCCCTCTTTTGTACAGTTTCATGGTCCGAAGACCTTTAAACTACACTGGGATTAATTTCTCTGGGGACCTTTCTCGCTTTCAACTAAAAACCGGCATTGGCCTCGACCGTTGGGATCATGGTTCGATAACCCGGATCATTTCAAAAATACCAAAAATATTTTAAAGCTTTCCATAAAAACCAGTATCAATCTTGATCACCCGAGTTGAAATCTGGAACCTTTTCAAAACAAAAAAAATATATATAGATACAATATAAAACAAAAAAAAAATTTCACCACTAGTTTCAAACGCACCAATTTATCCCCAGCGGTCCGAAGACCTTAAACTACACTGGGATTAACTTCTCGGGGGCTTTCTTTCCTAACCTGTTCCAGGCATGGCTGACACTTGATCGTACGGGTGTCTGGAATCTCTTAAACAGGTAAGGGCTGTGGCGGGCAGAACTCCGCAATCCTGTTCGTGTTGAACGCACCGTGATAGACAACATTGATTTGGAAGTCGCTGTTGAAGCTGACGGATGTTCCCTGTTCCTAGAACTCATGAAGGGGATTAAGGCTGTTGGGAGGTGGAGCTCACTCTCACGGAATTGTGAGCAACGTAAGACCCCAAACTGGATTGACTAAGGGAAATGTGAGGATGTGGCTCATTTTGTGGCCGAAGGAGTCCGTCGGACGATACGTGGTCTATGTGCATTGCACATGAGGAACAGGCAACTTTGTGGGTGTGTTGACTGAAAACCCTCAAAATCCCCTCATCCGAAGATGTAAAACTACGGCACTTAACTGTGTGAGACCCGTCTTGCTCGCTGACGTAAAATGGATCGGGTGCCTTACCAGCAGTAGAAGCTGGAAGTGGATGGAAATTCCACATCTTTTCCCTACATTTCAGAAAAATCACAAATTACAAAAACATTGCAAAATCACCTCTTCAAAAATCACAAAAATATTTCCCTTGCTTTCAATCAAAATATTGTCAAAAATCACAAAAATATTTCTCTTGCTTTCAAAGAAAATATCCTCAAAAATACAAAAATATTTCCTATGTTTTCAATAACCAATCTCTATCCTGATCACTCAGGTAAAGATTCGGACCACATATTTACAAAAATCACAAAAATTAGCATCCCCAGCACTACAATTCAGGAGTCTTGAACTCCGCTCACTTCACAGTATGGGATGACGGATCCAATCGCCCGCAAATTAGAATCTTGACCAAAACGGGCAACCAAACACCATCTCAATCACATGTATGCCCAGAAGAACATCTTGAAGTCGGATAATATCCTCGTACATTCTCATTAGCAAAGAAACAGCATCTTGGGACGATGGACCTGATCGACCACGGGTCGGGATCTTGACCAACCCGCTGTCCAAACCTCCGTATCAAAAAGGAAAATCCCCAGGGAAGCACAACCCTGCAAGCAATAAGTTCTCTGCACCCACAGCAAAAGCAAAATCATCAAACGAGAAGAGAATGAGCCAAGCCATGCATTCATCATGCATCTCCATGCATCAGCATCCATCGCATCAATCATCATGTTTACCTGCTTTCAAAATAAAAGCCGGTTAGCCAAAGACCCCACAGGCATCCCTAGTGGAGGCACGTGCAAACCAGATTTCCATTTCAAAAAGACAAAAAATATTTCTATTTGCAAATAAAAACCCCACGGAGTATCACTCCCCAGAGTGGGTGCCTTTTCAAAAATCCAAAAAGGTTTTCCAGTAGAGCGTTCTGCCTCCAAAACACCAGGAGATCTTCCATATCTCTGGGTAGGAGCCGACGCAAAAATCAAATAAGATCCGATGTCTCGCGGTTTCCCCGGAGACCATCGGATCCAATGCACTCAAAGTACGGTCAAACTGAACTCCAGTGTCAGTGCGGTCGTGCCACATGCCAAGATACAAAAAAGATGAAAGCCAAAAAGCTCGGTCACAGAAATCATTTGAACAGGTGGAAACGATGAATTGTAACCCAAGTATCAAAATCAGCAGATTGGGTGGAAAGAGTTCACCCGCACATACCTAGGCGTGGATGCCTGAAGTACCTTGACTGAGTCCAAGTCGGCGTAGTAGAATCCCGTAAGACTATCTGACGCAGGGCGTCTAACCACTTTGACAGTCAAGTGAAACAAGTACTCCTGGAGTTATCTGGGAAAACATCAAACATCATACAATCAGTCCCAGGGTCAGCAACCTTGTAAGACTGTCGACGCAGAGGCTCTGCTGTACCTTTCCGATGTTAGTACCGATCGGGAATGGAAGGGTTGCGATTGGGTACCCAGGTTGCAGCAAACTTCAGGGACAATCGCAACGTTTTCTCCAAACTCTCGCGGTATGTGCGAGTTATCAATTTCCAGACAATCAATTGACTCAGATACAAAGGACAACAAAGACTCCAGACCACAATCAAGGAAAGAATGAATTGCAAACCAAGCATCGAAACCAGCAGATCGGGTGAAAAAAGCTCACCCGCACATACCTAGGCGTGGATGCCTGAAGTACCTTGACTGAGTCCAAGTCGGCGTAGTAGAATCCCGTAAGACTATCGGACGCAGGGCGTCTAACCACTTTGACAGTCAAGCGAAACAAGTACTCCTGGAGTGATCTGGGAAAACATCAAACATCATACAATCAGTCTCAGGGTCAGCATCCTCGTAAGACTGTCGACGCAGAGGCTCTGCTGTACCTTTCCGATGTTAGTACCGATCAGGAATGGAAGGGTTACGATTGGGTACCCAGGTTGCAGCGCATGCAGGGACAATCGCAACGTTTTCTCCAAACTCCTGCGGTATGTGCGAGTGATCGGTTTCCAAACGATCAACTGGCACAGATGCAAAGGCAAGCAATGATTTCAGACCATGATCCATGAATGACCGGGTCAGAAGTGGGGTGTCCACTCGCTTTGGCATTCGGTTGCACGCAACCTCTGCCAAAGAGGGGCATCTGTAGACACCCCACCTTCGGCTACACTGTTGGTAGAGATAGCTGGATGAATGGAGGACCATACCCCCAAATTCCAAGTCCAAACTCAGCCAAACTCACCCTTGTAAGCCCTGTTCTATAGCCCAGTTCAAGCCTGAACCCAGTCAACCCAGTCCTAAACACCACCCTGAAAAACCCCCCATAAAAAAAGCCAGTCAAAAAATCCCAAAAAAGTCAAACTCACTGAGTCAACTCGCTGAGTTAACCCGCTGAGTCAACCCGTCGAGTCAACCCGTCGAGTCAAAACACCGAGTCAACCCATCGAGTCAACCCGTCGAGTCAAACCACCGAGTCGACCCGCTGAGTCAACTCACTGAGTCGACCAGCGAGTCCAACAGCAGCCCCGAGGGAGCGACCGTACTCGCTGGAAACCGAGGAGCGGCCGTACGGGCGACCCATAGCAGGCCGCCCAAAATAAATTACGAGCTCTGCCACTGCCCGCTGCTATAAATACCCCCCTCCCCTTCTCATTTCAACACACCACTCAGCCAGAGAGAGTCCGTCCGTCTGAGTCACCCTCCTTCATCCTTTAGCCCATTCCTTCACCAAGGAGAGCCCGAGTGAGGAGAGCCCAGCCCTGGTCCAGCCCAGCCTGACCACTGGTCCAAGCCTCCCAAGCCATCCAAGTCTTGATCCAGCCACTCGAAGCCAACCCTTGCGACACCTCCGTCCACCCAGCTACTCATTTTCCAGCATCATCTCATTTGCATCTAGCATAAGTGCAACATTTACTTTTCTTCCAACCCCCCCGCTTCACTACAAGCACCTTGATTACTCAAACACACATGCATATGTCTTTATATTAAGCACCTGTCAGTTCGAGCGTATGCTCTGGGCTTGCCCGTTGTTGGAACCTGCCCATCAGAAACTCTTACTGTTCAGACCTGCATTCATGCTTCACCATAAAACACCTTGATCATTCAAGCACACTGCATACGTCTTATATTAAGCACCTGTCAGTTCGAGCGTACGCTCTGGGCTTGCCCGTTGTTGGAACCTGCCCATCAGAAACTCTTACTGTTCAGACCCACATTCATGCATCATGTCATCCATGAGAATATACGAGGATTAAACTAGACTTTCAAGTATTCGATCGATTCTGTGAAGTAGAGACCGTACTTCGGTACGGGCAGTGTGTGGGGTGCTTAACCTCTTCCCACCCTGTAACCGTGATCCCTTACCTTGAATCTCTGACCGCAGATCAACAGGAGTCATTTTAGAGGAAGGAATCTTCGGATTCCCTTCTCTAACGTTTCTACAGGGTCTAGCCGACTGTAGATTCGAAGTAACTGGCTAGTGGCGACTCTGGTCTTATATAAACTCATTTAAACATATTTAGCTTAACACGACAACCAAACAAAGCCCTCGAGAATGAGGCAAGCCAGTGGCACAAACGGCGATTTCGCACTCACGCATCCTCATCTCCTTCCTTTCCGAAAGGAAAGGGAAAGAGAGAACAACGTCGTGTGGGGAGCGCGGAAAAATCGGCGAGGGTCCACATGCATGATAGGTAGATTCTCATACACATGTTGTAGTTTCACTTCTAAACTAGGTGCTTGATTAGTAACATCAATTGCGGTCTAGACATTGCATATGATTAGTTGTTTGATAGTTATATCATTTATAATCTATGTGTTTAGGCTACTTTGCTTACTTGTTTAATCATTTCTAGTCTATGTGATTGGACCCACTAAGGCTTGGAAGCTGAAGTATTCTTGCTTAGTTTGAATTACTAGTTTATTTGAGTAGGCAAAAATAATTTAAAAAGGTCCTAATCACCCCCCTCCCCCCGAAGGACTTAGCCATTGTTCTAGTAGCTTCGCCAAACTTCCACGCATAGCGTAGGGTGTCGTGTTAGACGATCCGACGCAATTTTAATGCCAAAGTTGTTTCCTCTCCACTCACATCTCTAGGGCCTTTATTAATCTGGATTGTTTATTTACTACTTTCTTTTATATTGCGTTTTTTTTTTTATTGTGTTGCGATATTTTTATTCTCATACACCATTCTATTATAGTTCTACTTTATTTTCAAGCAATAAAGATTTAAAATTTTAATAATCTCAAATCTCATAAAGTAAAGATTGTATATTGTAAGAGTAGGAAAAGACTTTCCTTTTATGTAACCGAGGCCTTTAAAATATTAAACATATCCACGTGGAGTTATATTCAAATCAAAACTACACATCTTAACCTCTATATTTATTCTATTTAGTCTGTTGTAAATTTCAAAAGCTTTAACATATTTAGATACTAATATTTCCATGGAAATTGATGAAAATGGAAAAGGTTGTTATTGATCTTAGGCATGAAAAAGTTCCACACGACTCGTTAACTCGCACGAAACCCGCATGAAAAAAGCAGTGTTCGGGTCCACCCTCATCATGTCGGGTCACTAACAGGTTAACCCATTAAGACCTGTTCAGATAACGGGTCGCTTCAGTGTTTCACCCGCGAAATCCATTAGGAACTTATGACATTTTGGTAATTACATTGATTGTAGAAAATCCCTAAGGCCTTAGCTAACACTCTTTCTCAACTCTCACCGAATTGTGACGGTTGCAAGATTCTCTCTCGCTAAGATTTCTCCACGGCCTGTTTGTTTAAAGGGTTAAACGGGTCAGGTTGAGTAACTCATAAAATTAACGAATGAGTTTAGGTTTCTAGATTTCAACCCGTTAGTTAACAAGTTTGGTTTGGGTGAGCAATTTTTTGACACGACATGAATATGGTTCAACACAACCCATTGCCAGGCATATTTGATTTGACATTTGAGATGCTTGGATAGCTAAGACAAAGGAGATGTTTCACAAAGCAATCATTGCATTTTCCATAATTTAGATTCTTTGATGCAAAAAAAGAAGTGATTGTTGTAATAAAAAAAAAAATTCAACTACTTTCCAAGGAAGACCCTAAAAATGGAATTCATACAAAACTCATGTAAATAATCATTATTTAATCACTGCCTTTTTCTTTTCCTCTTTCTTGGAATGCATGTATTGAGATACGCCCAAGGTATGCTTGGATATCCATCAAAACCCGATCTTTCTAAGATGTTTCGGAATAATAATTAACAAAATTCAATTATGGTCCCTTTTAATGGTCCAAATAAGATTTTTTTAAAAGCATTGTTTTCACCTCAAAATCTATGTTTTATGAAAATCAATCCAGATTTTGAGCACATAAAAGGAGAGAGATGTGATGGCTACTACTGAAATAGTCGCCGCGAATCCTACTGTCCAGCCTTCTGTGGCTAAAGAATCAGACTCCATTAATCATCATGTGGGTCCACATGCATGAAGAAAGTGGGTAATCATCAAAATTGACCAAAGGTCTGTGTTTAACAAGTATTTGAAATTAAGGAAAAATCCAACAACTACTAAGAAGATTTAGCAAAAAAGTTTAGGAAAAGGTTTTTACACATAGCAACCTAACTTTTGGTTCAAACACAAATAACACCTTTGGACAATTTTCCAAGTAACAATTTTCACTTTTCAAATATGGTGTAGTGGGGTGAGTAAAATCTTTATAAAAATGTCAAGATTACCCCTCTCACAAGGCCACAACCCTCACACAAACCCCCACCTCTCTTCTCCAACCCAAAGCCTAGCCCATTCCTCTGCAACTTAAGGGCAAAAAGGTCTTCTTTCACAGTCAAAGTGTGGTTTTGCCAACAAATGTTAACCACAAGGGTTTTTTTTTTTTTTTTAATAATGAAAATGGAAAATGAGAGGGGTAAATTGGGAAAATACGAGGGTTCTATTCATCTTTGGGCCAGGAGGGTGCTATTAGCCAAAATCCCTAAAATAAGATAAAATAGGACAAATTTTGGAAATCGGATTACGTACTGAGTAACTTAGTAGGATTTCATCGTCGTAATGAGTAAACTGTGTTGGGCCCACCTTTAACGTATGTGGTTTACCCATGCCGTTCATCCATTTTTCTAGATTATTTTTGGGGTTGACCCCAAAATTAAATCATATCCAAAGCTCAGGTGGACCACACCACAGGAAACAGTGGGAATAATGATTTCCACTGTTGAAACCTTCCTTGGCCTACAGTGATGTTTATTTGTCATCCAAACTGTTCATAAGATCACACAGACATGGATGAAAGGAAAACACAAATATCGACCTGATCCAAAATTTGTGGCCCCCGAGAATTTTTCAACGGTCGACTTTCAGTGCACACTCTTTCTTGTGGTGTGGTGTGGTCCACTTGAGATTTGGATATGCTTCATTTTTGGACCCAATCCCTAAAATTATCTGGTAGAATGGATGGACGATGTGGATAAAATACATAAATCATGGCGGCCCCCACAGAGTTTACCAATACGCTTCCCAAATGTCTGACTGTGGGTGGTTTTTTTTTTTTTCTGAAAAATGGAAAATGAGATGGTTATTTGGGAAAAAACACATAAAGGAGGGTGTTATTTGTCTTTGAGCTAAAAGGATGGACTGATGTCTAAATCCTAAAATAAGATAAAATAAGAAAATAAAGAAATGCAGCGTAATCCAGAACTTAGAACTTAGGTGGGCCACATCAAATGGAAAATTCCTAGACTGAGTGAAGATAACTTCGTTTCAACACTGAGGTCTTGGCATCGATTCGAAAGTAACACGTGTTAGTAGATGCCATAGGCCCAAACCTCCTCACTGTCCCCTCTTAATAACGTTGGATGGACCTATCTCAGCCTTTCCCTCAGGTGTGGCCCACCTGAGCTTCTCATTGTCCGATTTTTGCCCGCCAGGGAGAACCTAAGGTGACACACATGATAGAACAATTAGATGTTATTAAAACATCATCTGCGCTCCACAAAATGCTTTTAGAGATTTTTCTACAAGTCTATATAGTGGATCTGAGATTGTTACGTAATTTATCAATAACCAACCATTTTTTCCATGGTGTGGCCCACCTAAAAAGTAGATGCATCTGATTTTTGCACAAGCTGATCCTCATGGTCGGGTCAGGTCAACTTATTGGAAGTGTCGGATGACGGAAAGAACATGATAATTGATAGGTTGGAAGTTATTTACAAGATGGACCGTAAATTATAACCCAACCTGTTGGGCTTAAGATCTTCTCATTATAAAATTCAAAATTATTTAAAATATTAGTAGTAAAAATCATGAAATCAAAAAAGCACCAAGGAAAACATCTCGTGTACTCGATGAGAATCGAAAACTACTGAGATGAAACGAATTCTCACTGAGTTGACTCGAAATACAATTGAACTTAGTTGACTAAACAAGTTTTTGAACTACGGTTCCTGGCAGCTATTGTCCGTTTGAGATGCCTACAACATCAAGCTTAAGATTGGGTCCCCTTTAAAGAGCCTCACTCCAATTAAATCGAGGATGTTGCTCTCCACAGTTGAAAGAAGCTTCTGTAATGTGGTATGCATGATGGAATGATCTCGACAGTGGATTTGATGGGGCCCACATTGGATGGAGAATAACCCAAAAATCTCCTGAATTTTGACCTTGGAATTACTTCCCACTGAATGTGAACAGCTGTACTATTTTCTCCAAGACCAATCAAAGGGTTGGGATCTCCTAATCTGAAAGCTTAACCAGGCCGTGGAGTGACCATCCTATTGATTAGGTGATCTCTGGGTAACCTTTTCACCACTTTAAGTGGTCACTGCGCATGAGAGTGCACTGGTTCTGATTCCATGCTGGCCATAGCACATCATATGTAGGAATGAGTAAACAGGTGCCCATTTGCAGCCCAGCAGCATGCCAAATGCATGAAAGTCCAGGCATTCATATGGCCCATCCATCAGGTGAGGCCCACCCTCCCCTTCCCACGTCACTTTAATTTGCCTGTTCCTATCCATCCATTGGTAATTTGGGGTATGGCAATCCTTAACAGGTACACTAGAAAGGTTAAAGCATTAATGTGTTCTATGTGTTCTATTTGCCCATTATTCTCAAACATCTCGAATTGGGAGGGTCCACCTCCCCACCATCTAAATTTAAATCAGATGACCTAACTGTCTAATCTATAATCCGGGAGATGCTGCAGTCTTACTAAGTTTTCAAGAAAGAAATAATGGGTTGGATGCAGATAGCCCATGTGGACCCACTTTTGATTGCCGGGTCATCTCAAATCACTTAGACTGTGTTATCACGCAAACGCAGAATGTGGAGAAGAGTTTTCAGCAGAAGTGGACCCACAGTGAGGCCCATCATATCAATTGTTGGATAACAGAGAGCAAAAGAAATCTACGAGAGTTATCAGCACCAAGGGACCTACAGTGAGAGGCCCATAATATCAATTGTTGGATAACAGAAAGAAAAAGAATCACAACAAGAATAGTTCATCTAATTCCAAAAAACAAAAGCGCATATTGTTGAGGGGGGGACAAAAACCAAAAAGACCTTTCTCCACCTGCAACTCATCACAGGTAATCCCCCTTCCAGAAAAAAGGAGAAGCAAAAAAAAAAAAAAAAAAGCATCCTGTGCGTGGAAGCACCAACTGTTAACAATATTGCCATTTACATCATATATCCAAGAAAAATCAATTTCTTTATCCAAGTATACCATGTCAAGATGAGTGAAGAAGTCAATTCATTCGTCAGCAGTAAAACATCACATCCTTTACTGAGTCCTTGATTTGCGGAAGCGCGCGGACCTCTGTGCTCCGTTCCCTGGTGGTTCCACCGGCTGCTGACGTGGATCCACCATCTGATGTCTCACTTTCCATGTAATACCTTGCTCGAAATGCTGCAAGGTGAGCATAGTACGCTGGAGGAACTGCAAAATTTTCAGGTTAGCAACATTTTAGATACATAGTATTACAAAAAATGGGCAGTGAAGAAACAAAAAGAAGGAAATCTGAACAAACCAATAGAGACGGAACGTGTGCATCGGGCATACCTGCAAGCATGAAACAGACAGGACAGTCAATATAAAGATAATGAAGGATTGGAGAACAGACTCCTATTGTTACTTTTCTTTTTTAAATTTCCGGATGGATTGCAAATGTATGGGGGCCCATGGCATGGAGTTTATTTATCCAAAAGGCTCCTATCATCTACAAATCTTCCAAAACCCCACAGTCACAGATCCACTATGTCAAATCCCAAATGGCATGAAATTGATCATTGTTTAAGAACCCCACCAGATTGGGAAACAGGAATTTGATATGGCGGCCTATAGCAGGTCTTAACATCAAAAAGTTGTGATATTTCCAAAAGGGGAGGATTCCTTGGCCCCACATGAACCAAATCCACCAGGTCAAAATGTAAGAACACCAAATGTTCCTGTAAGAGTGAAAATAATCCTATAATTCATTCTACCGAAAACAAAAACATTCAAACAATGTCCAAGCATGCAAGTGTTTTAAGTTCTGAGAGGTCAGAGGTGCATAGTTACGTGTAGCACAGATTGTTTGTTAGCTTCTGCAATGCATCTGCCGTGAACTTGTTCTCATCCCACAGAACATGATAGTGGGTGGGACGGCTCGTACCCTGAAAATTACATACAAGACAATAAAATAATAAAATAAGTCGGTCATTCATCCCGGCCCACAAGAACCAACCATCACGCTACCATTTGAATGAGCAGTTACCTGAATACCGGCATGGCTGCAAAGATAAAAATCAAACTCTATTGGGTGGCATATCTTTGTGTCAACAACAGTCCCTGACCAAAACAGCCATTTACGCCAGTATATCAAAACAAAAGCTAAGGCACCATATCAAGAAAAAAAAGACTGGCAGCTTGACATACCTGGTAAGATATTACCACTCCTGTCAGTCGAATTGCGATCTCTATGATCTGCAGGGAAAAGCCGTGTGTGGTGTCTCTTTTGAACTACCACAAATGTCACCGGTGGAAGATATCCTTCTTCCAGTGAAGCACAGGCCTGTAAGGTGGAACATTGAACACAGAAATGGCACCATTACAAAGTTTTGATATTATTAAATAAAACAGCACTGTTATAGAAGGAAAATGCAACTCCGACCCGAGTCTGGAAAATTACCTTCCTAATTGCATCCAATTCATAAAGCAAAACTTGACTAAACTGGCCTTCACTCACACCATCCCTGCAAAACTCCGAATCATGAGCGAGAATACCAAACAGTTTCTTAGCCAAGAAAAATCAAGACTAATGCATTATATCATACTCTATAAAGACTCCCAAGGTGAAGAATTACCTATAGAATATGATGCGATGAGGCTTCCGTCCCGTTGCTTGCCTAAATGCAATCAGTTGTTCTCTACCAAACAATATAGATATTTTTTAAACAGTGGATTCAAACACTTAAACCAATGGCCATATAAAACTAAAAGAGAAAAATGCCTTACCGGATCATCCCTTTGTTCATAGAACGTCCCTGAGCATCCTGCACGACTTGAAACAGATCTCTTATCAGCTCCTGCCGATGTGGCTGTGCACAGACCAACCCCCTATACTTGGTGACCTCTGGCCAATCCATTGACGCTACAACCTACAATGCACGTCAAAGATGAATAGAAATCCAGTGCAACCCATAATAATTGAGAATTAATAACCAAATGTATCATACCGCTGCAATTGAGGGGCTGGAATCCTCTCCTGGTTGTGGATGTGTGACATCAGCACCAAAAATTATCGTAGGAGCATCAGTTACATAAGGAATGCGATTCGCAAGGGCATCAGCTAGCACTGTGTTGCGACCTCCAACCTTTTACAAAAAACAACCAGCACACCAAATCATAATATTAATACATGTATAATATAGGGCCATAACAATCTGTAACATAATTTTCAGATAAAAATAAAATAAGGCAGGTATGCTCGTTCTTAAGTTCTAATCCCTATTGGAGGATTTTTAGAAGAAAAGGTTAATGGAAGTCTCACAGACCATTCTTCGTTTCTTTTGTATCCAGAATCCTCCAATGAAGGGTTAGAGTCGTCTAATTTGTGATATGGCCAGCTTGAACATTTGGCAAGATCTAATATGCATTTGACACATGTAGGAAAGTCGTGGCTACTGAAAAAGAGGCAAAAGAAAAAAGAAGAAGAAACACATCAAACTTCTCAACTACTTCAAAGAATCACAAACCTTGACATTAACTTTTAAGGCAACATTTTCAAGGTATTGCTTATTAACTTTAGACGCCTGTCTTGGCTGGCAACATTGTGACACAATGCCCAATTCTGTTTCGCAAACACGTTTTATCTTTCCTGCAAAATCAGAAAACAAAACGGTTTAGTTGATTCACTCCATCTCTCTAGGATTTAGGGTCTTGGCTACACTCACCATATGAACCACTGATGTCAGGTAAAATGATAATTAACAATTGGAGACATTTCTTCTTATCTCCACTTTGTTGTAGTTTTGCAGTGGCTTGCTTGTGGACATCAATCAGCGCCCTCTCCACCATATTAGGGCGATCGGAGCGGATGGGAACCAGTGGATTGGGGTTGAATGTCTACCAAAGAGAATGAAGAAAAGTTTAGGGAGGCAGGTGACGAAGCTAATGATTATATTCAAAGAAAAAAGTCAGAACTCACCATTCCTATATTTCGACACATGCCAACCAATTCGTGGCAAAATGTTTGAACTGCATCTGGGTGCAGACGTGAGAAGTTTATGCATGTCCAGCTGTCAACACTGCCACCATTAACCATTTTCTGCACACATGCCAGTACAACAAAATTCAAGAGTTAGCTAGCAACAAGAGGAAATATTCAAATGCTCTGACAAATACATGTGAAACATGCACACAAGTGGTTAGTTTATGCTTGAACGTACACATCTGCGTGTTTAGAGATTGATTGCATGCTTGTTGAAAATGGATATTTGCACATAGAAAAATTATGAATAAGAACAGTGAGAATAACATTAAAATTACATAATCATGTCAGAACAAGCGGACACCCCAAAATAAATGTTCAGCAAGATGGCATGGCTGTGTAAATGCATAGATGATGATCTGAGCACTGAATGAATAATCTGTGACAACAGTTAATCAAAGGAGATGAATGAATAGATCTGTGAAAACAGTTAATCAAAGGAGATGCAATGAATAGATCTGTGAAAACAGTTAATCAAAGGAGATGCAGCCATCTTGAGACACATACACTGGTCATCTACAGACATTTATAAAAGCTACAACTTATTTATTTCCTATGGCTTGAGAATTCTAGTTTCCAATTAAGCCATTGAAACTGCATATATAGGCTTCCAAGGGCAATGCCTACTAAAACGAATTTGTAAGTTACAATGCAGAGGAAGTTAACATTTTTAGGTCTCCAGTGGGATGGGCGCTTTCATCAAAAAAGACTTAATGGCATCAATGATGGTGCCTCACAATCAATAACTCCAGTATAGCTACATCAACTCAAGCATGTTCGTGGAATTAACAAGAGAGAAATCTGTTCCTATGTAACATTTTAAATGCCATAATATGCAAGAGGGACAGTTTAGGATCACCTTGTTAATCATATTCCATTGCCCCACGCGAGGCTGGCAGTTGGACTCACGCCCGCTGGCATGGTACTTGAGCTGAAACAACCAATAGAATCATAAGCATGCAAATGATTATCAGATAAATGCTTCGAATCAAATAATCACCTCAGGAGGTGGCAAAACACGAGCATCGACAGAAGCAAGTCTGTCATGAACTTGAATCCCAAACTCCTTCACATACTCATCCTTGTTGTAATTGTTATATGCAACCATCTGCAACGAAATGAGCTCCAAGAATCAAGAATAAATAGATGCTAGACCTAATTTCAAGGAATAACTAAAAAATTAACAAAAAAAAGACCCCTCATCTCTTACTCACTGATTACTGTGGCCCACTTTCAATATAAAGTCTTTTTTTTTTTTTTGAAATCCTATTTTCAATATTAAGTCATATTATACCAAATTTTCCCAACTACAAAATTGAGAGGCTGTACCTCCCGAATGTTGTTCTCCCTTTCAGCAGGACGTTGACAAGCAGCCCTCAAGATGGCAGTAACCTGCCGCTCATTCAATTTCCTCGAGTATCGTTGCCCTTCAACTATTTCACAAACCTGAAAGCATATAATCATTCACAAAGTTGAAAACTGAAATCTGACACACGCATGCAACAATGCAGAGTACAGAAAAAGCAAATGATGATTGTAGGACAGCAATGGCAATATACCTCCATAGGCAAGTATGTTGGTCTTGTATCACTGCCAACTTGAAGACATGGAAAGGAAGTGTAGTGGAGGACAACTCCATACTTCTCTCTGAAGTACTGGATGACAGAAGTGGTTTGCCCCTGGTCATCAATGGGAAACCTAAAAGGCACACCAACAATGCTCATTATTCACAACAGACAAAAATGACCCTCGCACCGACCAGTTACAAGGATTACAATATCAGAATCGTGTTGTGTTGTCTCAGAAATGAATCACGATTAACTCAGTGCACAATCCAACCAGTCATTTATTTGAATCTTTTTTAAAGAAAGCACTTGTTTGATTCTTTAAAAAACATTTGAGGTTTATATGCATGGTAACGTTGATCAATTTTAATGAAATTCAAGTATTGCCTCTCAAAAAAAAAAAAAAAAAAAAGGATTTCAAGTAACTAAATTTACGTCAGCTGGCTCATTGGCTGAGCAGTTATCCCTGAAATTCGATATTGTCTAGAAGACTCCTTCCTGTGGGAGGCATAGACCTTTACTCCCCTCAAGGCCTTCTTAATCTGGCAAAAATCAAAACAAATGTCAATGAAGCTAATGAGAACAAGTTGCTAACCAAAATGAAATTTCATAACCATATGACAGGCATAAGAGCATTGCTATTAACTCCCGTTAAGCTATTGTTTGATTGCACCAAATATCATGAAAATTTGCAACACAGTAGACCGATTTATCATGAATTTCACGACGTGTGGTTGGTTGGTGCCTGTAAAAAAAATCATTTTTTAACAAAAATTCTCCAAGCAAAAGCAGAAAAACGACAAGTAATACCTTAACACGGTCAGTATCAGATAACGATCTTGTTTGGTCTCGCAAATTGAGATACTGAAACACAAAATCTAAAACTGGAATTGGTTCGTAAAATGATGTCGATGAGATATCTGTAGAAAGGAATAAAGCGCATGAGCAACAGATATAGGTAAAAAAAATTTAAAGAGAAAGAAGTTAAATATCAGCAACAACAGTACATGCGCCAAAACAGTTGGGAAACAAAAAAAAGATAATGATAATTGTTCGTTAACTTATCCCTAAAAATTTTATACATCATATGGGCAACACTAGATTACATAAATAGGTTAGTACTTTTGACATTTTCACATTAAAGGCTCTTAAGACAATGAATGTTGCAATCCAAGCAATTAATAAAATAAAGCCTGCTAACTATTTAGAAGAACAAAGGCCATTTTGGAGTAACATTGAAATGTTCTTACACAAAACTGCAGTAACTAGATTACATCTTTAGGATTAAGAAAAAAAGATAGGCGAGACCAGCAAAATTCATTAGAAACTTCAACATTAGAAAAGTAGCTTGAATATATAATAAAACATTCTCACTTTTGGAAGGACGAAAAGAATGTAGTTCAACAAACAAAGTACCAATAAAACATTCTCACTTTTTGGAAGGATGAGAAAACTTGAGTTCAGCAAACAAAGTACCAATATTAAGCGATAGCCCCATCTGTGTAGGGCGGATACTCTGATAGAATCCCCTCCAGCACTCTAACCCATCACCTATGGGACTTCTCTGGCCCAACTTGGGATCGAAAAAAGATCTTTGCACAGCAGTATAACTGTGACCATCAAAGGCAGACAAAAGTATGTAACAATTCATAACGAGTGGTTATATCAATCATGAAAAGTAAAGGGTAGTGCATAATTACTTGACTGAAGGCGATTCTCTTAGCACCACATCAAGCACTTGTATAGTCTCTTGTGGTGCATCCAACTGTCTAGCTCGTAAAAACTGCTTCAAGTGGTGCAGATCAGCTCGAGCAGCAAACTTAATTGCCACCTTAAAGTCTCTCTCCCTTCTACATCATCGAACAAACTCAATATCACCATCAAGACAAAACAACAGGAACAGAAACCACAATTTAAGTTCAATTATTTCAAAAAAGGTCAAGAGAAATCATAGGTAAATATGTAAAACAATAGTCAGAAGAGAGAATGAGGCTTGACTAACAAACCTGATTGCTGAACTAGTGGAACCTGTCTTATCTTTATCGACCAACTTGACGACAAATTCTTTCGACTCGAATGGCAAAGGCCCGGCAGTGTACAGGCTCTTTCTGCCATCATAAGCAGGCTTTCTTCTACCCAAATGAGATTCCCTATAGGAAGACACAAGTTGTTGCATGATGGCACGGTTGGTGACTCTTGATGCAACCTCAGGCGAAATGGACACCTGGCTCATTTGTTTCAAAAACAGAACAGACATTTGAAAAACAATTCAGAAAACTATCAACATAAAGCACATTTTGAATCCAATAGCTGAAATGCTAGCAACAAGAATAAACTTGGGATTTTAGAGGAATCCCAACAAGCAAGAAACGAGAATAATTTACTCTCAAGCACAATTCTACCCCTTTGAAACATCAATAAACAAAGATGGACCATTAACAGATGATGCAGGTAATAAAAGTTTCA
This sequence comes from Liriodendron chinense, assembly GCA_003013855.2. Lineage (NCBI taxonomy): Eukaryota > Viridiplantae > Streptophyta > Magnoliopsida > Magnoliales > Magnoliaceae > Liriodendron > Liriodendron chinense. The sequence continues at coordinate 50,684 of PVNU02002543.1, read as the reverse complement.
CATCCAGATGTGCAGTTTCTAAATGCGAACAGATTGACATATTGTACATGAGAATATTTATGTTTTGCACATTTGTCATAGAGAACAAAAGTTATTGTACACAGAAAAACTAGAACTAAAACAGTTTATAATGCAATATATGGGACTGAATTGCACTTTCTGCAAATCAAGAGTTGCCAGACTTCTCCCATTTCCAATGTTGTGTGATCTCTAGTTTCGACTGCTTCCATCCCCCCACAAGTATCTAACTATCTATGCAGCCACGCTTCCAAACCTGGCATCCATGGGACATCAAATGGACCATACATGAGGTGCAGCCAACGGTGTAGTTAACCTAGTGGGCCATAGAAGTCATCCATTTCAGCTCATCAAGCGGTCCACATATGTACAAAATAACACTTAGATTAATAAAAATGCCATAAGCAGATATTCAACAAATATCTATTATCCAGTCACGCTTGCCAACCTGGCATCCATGGGGAAATCAAATGGGCCATACATGACGTGGAGCCAACAATACAGTTAGCCTGGTGGACCATAGGAGTCATCCATTTCAGCTCATCAAGTAATCCATATGTACAAAGTAACAGTTAGATTAATAAAAATGCCATTTTACAGATATTCAAGAAATCCACATATTGAGCCAGAAAATAGCTAGGCATCCCCTTCAATATTGGCACGTGTGAACACATGTAGAGCTGCATGTATGGGCATAGCAAACTTTGTATCACTAAACAAGCTAAGAAATAAAACAAATCTTAAAGAGTAAATAAGTTATAAAATACCAAAGGAGAAACAGCATCCATATTTCAGTAAGCATTTAAGTTAGGGCAGAAAGCAAAACAGAACGTGTGCAAAACCTAAGGCTGCTTTTGGCTCAGTCCAGAAGAAAATCATTTGCAGCTTTTAGGAAGTCCACTTGGTGGAATTCCCAATAAAAATAAAAAATCAAAATGAATCGAACCGCAGTAATTATGAAGATAAGAAAGAGCTGCTTCTAGATTCCAAAATTACAAACTATTTTTCCCATCTCGATAAATGACAATGAGCAAATCGCAGCCTAAAGGGAAGAAAAACACAAGTTTCAGTAAATAAAAAAAAAGGAAAATCAGATCTATATCAATGATTTTTCCGTTTTTAGAAGAGATTGAAACCACGTAAGGGCTCAACCTTTAACTAAAAGGACAAAAGGACTCCATATGTGATATTAGCTCTGTATAACCAAATAAGATTATGATCAAAGTAAAAGGGGGAAATGAGAAATAAAAAACTTATAAGCTAGGCACTGAGGTATAGAAAATAAAAACAGAGCACTAAACAACTGCAAAGAAAAATCAATACAGAAAAAATATAAAAATCCATTAAAATAATCTCAAGTAAAAAATAAATAAAAAAGAACAGACAAGCATAAAGAACATTTTCAAGTTGTATTTGCAGAAATAACAGAGAAAATGCATAAAAAATAGTAATATACAACTGATTATTCCAAGCTTTAACATCTCACTGAAGAAAAAGGTAAGGATCTACAGCAGGAACAGCTGCATTGGGAATAAAAGGCTTGCATGGGAAAAACTAAAATACTAAGGAAAGAATGAAAAGAAAATAACAGGGAGCTTTGGAATTACCAAAACGAGAACCAAGATCGCAAGGGGAAATACTAGAACAATCCAAAACAGAAAATCAGAAGGAAAGAAGATCAAAAAACAAGGATGTGCAAAAAAATCGGAGAAAATCAAACACTAGAACGATCCAAAAGGGAGAAAATCAAATACGACAAAGTACATTGGGATCTTAACAAAGAGAAATAAAAACACAGATACAATCGAAATCATAAAAAACGGCTAAGGGATTTAAGAAACGGGGAGAACATATATAGGATCTCAAACTAAAAACACGATTAGAGGCATTTAGGAGAAATGCATTAAGATCAAAGCTATTTTCAAGTTATAGATAGTATCAAACGAGCCATGCAAAAAATCACAGATCAAAACACGAAAACAAAGGATCTATAGAAAAATTAAGACATATAAGAGAAGAAAAGCCAGATCCGAAGCAAAAAATAAGATGAAATACTTAAAAACGGAGGAAAATCTCACATCATAATGACAGAGGTCCTTGTCATCAGCTATCTCGACAAGGAAGTGGTTCGCACGAACCACACACTTTGAACCCAGAGTTCCAAACCCGGGCCGAACCGGGAATCGGGTCGCCTTCGTCGATGCCGGTGGCGGCTGCTGCTGCGCTGGCGCAGGCGCAGGCGCAGGCGCTGGCGCTGGCGCTGAAGACGATGCTATCGGAGCACGTTCTTCCAGGGATACACTCCGCTCGAAATCACGGCTTAATGAGGAAGAGGTAGATGCTACAGAAGGAGCTGCTGCTGCAGGTGGCGATGGTCGCGGCTGCTGCTGAGATGGAGGAGGAGCGCCTCTACCTCCTCCGCCGCGGCCACCTCCTCCGCCGCGGCCACCTCTTCCACCTCTCTGAGATGGAGATGGAGATGTTGCTGGAGGAGCTCTTTGCCCGCCGCCTCCGCGCCTCGACATGGTTGCGTTTCTGAGTAAAGAACGGAGAAATGGAGGAAAGAACGGAGAAGTGGAGTGCTCTTTCGGTCCTTCTCTCTTTCTAGGCGGGAATGAGATGCGTAGGTGAGAGGAAAGGAGAGGGAAGGCATTTTATAGAAGGAAAATCATACAGTACATTCGGTTCTACGGAAATTTGGTACATACATCTACTAAACTAATAGATGTGAGAAATCTGGACCACTGATCTAATGTTTTAATGGAGGGTTCCTAGGCTCTCGAAGACAATGTGATGAAATGTGCCGTGATTTTTCAATGGTGTCTGATAAAGATAGAGGGTCGGCAGATGGATGGTTCTGATTGAAATATTCCGCTGCCAGGTGTACGGTGGAGAGATGTTTCCATAGTAATAGGTTTCTTCGGCCTCTTCCGTACCATTTATTCCTTAAGCGGGAAGACGATGGGACCCACTACGTTACTGCTACGGGCCATTCGTATCTCGGTGATGACGGCGTTACCTTCTTGTTAGTCGTGGAAACGTGATCGTCGCAGTTGGACGCGACTTTTGGTCCAGAGATGTGGGTGGGACCTGACCGTGGGGCCCACTTCGATGTATACGTTGTATTTCTACTCCGTCCATCCGTTTTTACAGCTTAAATTACCACGACTGTCCGAAAACTGAAGCAGGTTACATTCTCAGGTGGACCATACCATAAGAAAAAGTGGTCATTGAATTACCACCATTAAAAATTTTCTAAGGTTCCATCGTAATGTTTATTCGCCATCAAACCTGTTGATAATGTCTCAAAGACCTTGACGAAGGAAATCAGCTTGATACAAAACTATTATGATCCACAAAAAGCTTTTTATGGTCCATCACCACTGTTTACTGTGGTGTGGTCCATTTTTTATTTGGATCCTGAAATGATCTTAAAAAACGGATAGACGTACAGTGGCACCTAAAGACGCTTTTGCCCCCAGTCGATGAAACCTCCACTGTGCGGCGGACGCAACTTGTGTGTAACCCACGTCATAAGAATCCCGTGTAGCCTTAAGTTCCGTGGGGCCCACTTTAAAGTTTGTGTTATATCCATTCCGTTCATCTATTGCTACGACTCATTTCAGGACTTGATACGAAATAATATAGAGATCCAAAATTCGAGTGGGCCACATCACATACAACAGTAGAGATGGAAATATCCCTTCTTAAAACCTTCCCCATGCCCACCCTAACTTTTACCTGCCATCCAAGCCGTTCATAAGGTGATTTCCACCTTGATGAAGGTAAAACATAAATATCAGCCTGTTAAAAGACGACTTCTGTAGCTCCTAATAAGGTTTCAACGGCGGGTGTTCAATCCTCATTGCGTCTGGCAGCTCGCTTGAATTTTGAATCTCTTTACTAAAATGCCCTCAGCTAAGCAGACGGAATATAAAACAAGCATCCATCGAGCCTAGGGCCGTATGTGGATTTTCTAACCCGGGTTATCCCAGGCGAGTTCCATCGTTATTCTGATGTTTCTGTTTGGTGGTGGGACTTGGGAGTGGGATTTGGAAGTGACCTCTCAGTGATGAGGTGGGTACTGTTTGGTGCTCTGTGGACTCCACCATGTTTATCCACGCCATCCATCCATTTTGGCATCTCATTTTAGAGTATAAGACCAAAAATAAGATAGATCCAAATCTCAGGTGGACCACGCCACAGGAACTAGTAGTGACTAATTGCCTTCATAAATGAAGTAGTTAATGGTGGGGTTCTCTTCATCTGTGTCTGTGTCCAATCAACAGCTTGGAAAAATAAAGATTACAGCCGAAGTTTTCAATGGTGGACGTTCAGTCATCATCCCCACTATTTCTTCTAGTGTGGTCCACCTGTGAATTGGATCTGCCTCGTTTTTGGAATAATGCCCTCAAATGAGCTAGAAAAATGAATGGACGGCGTGGATAAAACATATGTATCATGGCAGGGCTCATAAAGCACTGACCAGTACAAACCTCTGTACTGAAGGGTTCACCCTCGAATCCCACTCCACAGTAGCGACTGACCCAGCTACGAGGCAACTCGTCTGCCGCCTTACAAACTCCACGGAGGTGTTCCTCGTGGTAGGGAGCGGACTAGGTGTTACCCTTACCTTGGGGCCCACTTTAATCATGTGTTTCATATCCATGCCGTCCATTCGTTTCTCCATATCAGTTTTGGACGTATACCTAAAAATTAAGTAGATTCAAATGTGGACCACACCAGGAAACAGTGGTGATTGAACGTCCACCATTAAAAGCTTTGTAGGGCCCACAGTAATTTCCTCCGTAACTTTTCATTTCCATCCAAACCGTTTATAAGGTCAAACAGACCTGGATGAAGGAAAAAAATAAATAACAGATTGATCCAAAACGTGTGTGATCATTCACAACTATTTCCAGTTGTGTGGTCCACTGGAGAATTGGATCTACTTAACATTTTGGATCACCTCCTAAAATGATATGGGAAAATAGATGGACGGCATAGATATACAGAAAACTCATCAAGTAGAGCCCCGCACGGTAAGGGTAACACCTACTAAGGTGTTACCCGGGTAACACCAAATCCCGTCCCCTACTAGCAATAATTTACCTATATGGGCGATTGTTTATTGAATGGGGACGACTATTGTCTAATTAATCTCTTTTAATTCTTAAACTTCTACCTAAACCCATTTGAATGGATAAGATTTAAGAATTATTTATGATTGGAAGATATTAACCATTAAAACATGACCTATAAATAGATGGTTCATATTAAATAGAGCGTAGCAGCCCTGTTACAAGAAAATAGGACAAAGAAATGATCTTTGCATGACATGACCATATTCAGTGCCGCCCATCATATGAACGGCCTTAGAGCACCCTAACTTGAGCAATACATGCCCCAGGGCAGGTACCAGCTGGAAGACCATTAGGCGTTTCAACAGCAGGTCTCAGGTTCGAGTGCTAAGTGATGGGACGTTTCCTCCTCAAAACAAAGAGGAGAGAGAGAGTGGCGACTAGGAGTGGTCGGGCGCCCGGACCAAACCTTGCCGGGCGATCGAAATTCTCCAGAAAGTGGGCTTGCATGCTGGACTGTTTACACAATAGCCGGGAGCCCCGCGGTTTAATGATCGGGCGCCCGATGCCCTGGCCAGGCACACGACCATGTTGGTCCGAGCGCCCGAAATTGCTCTTTTCTATGGTTTTTACTGCTGGACGTTTTTGGGTCTGGCTGGGCGCCCGACCCAGCGCTGACTACTTATACGCAGTTTCCTATTTGAGCTATAATTCCTCCGTTTTCGTACTTAATGAGTTCCAAAATGAGATTAGGGCATCCCATTGAGTGGTTTGCACGTCCAAAGTGAGAAAGAGAGAAAAAGAGGAAGAGAGAGAGAGAGAGAGAGAGAGAGAGAGAGAGAGGAGAAGCATGTAGAAGGGAGAAGTTGCTTGAAGAGGGATTCTTCTACGCAACCGTCGTCTCAGCGCTTCTACGTCATCGGGATCGGTGAGATCACTCCTCCTTTGCTATTCTCTTATTGTTTATCCATCCCAAGTGGGTGAAGAAGGTTTGATCCAAGCGGTGTGTGCTTGAGATTGGTTGTAACAGTTCTCTGAGATAGTGGATTATTGATTTGGACTGGGTCCCGTGGTTTTTACCTCTTTTGAGGGTTTTCCACGTAAAAACTCCTTGTGTCGTATGGTTGATGTTTATTCTTGATTATTGCATTATCATAGTCCATAATTCTAGTGTATTGGGGGGCGAGATCCAAAGGTTTGTGTGAAACGCACCCAACAAAGTAGTATCAGAGAGTTCAGGTAGTTTAAACAGAGTGGGATCGGTTCTGAATTATGGAAGGTGGCTCATCAAGGATGATCAGCCTCAATGGTTCTAACTGGACCATATGGAAGGCTAAGATGGAGGACTTGCTTTATTGCAAGGACTTGTACGCTCCAATTCTAGGCGTATCGGCGAAGACAAAGGATATGTCAAATGATGATTGGAAGAAAGTGGACTGGAAGGCGGTGGGGTTCATTAGACAATGGTTGGATGATTCGATTTTCCACCATGTGTCTACAAAGAACTCAGCCGCTAGCCTATGGCAGAAATTGTAAGGGTTGTATGAGAGAAAGACACCCGGCAATAAGATATTCCTGATAAGACGACTTGTGAATCTCAAGTTCAAAGATGGTGGTTCTGTGGCTGAACACATTAGGGCTGTGCACAGTTTGGTCGGTTCGGTTTCGAGGAAAAATATCCAACTGAACCGACTTAGTCGGTTTTGAATATTTAACAACCGAACCGAACCGATGAATCATCACCAACCGAACCGAACCGGATAAATTCGGGTCGGTTCGGTTTTATCGGTTTGGGCCTCAATCTAAAACTTTTGTGGCCCATAAAATGCTTCTAATGGTTATTCATCATTGTTTCTAATGGTATTGTTTACTTGAGATTTGGATCTTCTCGAGGTTTGAAATTATGTCCTAAAATGATAAATGAAAACAGATGAATGGAATGGATATAGAAAACATACATCAAGGTGGGTCCACATAGTTAGGATAACACCCACTGAACTGTTACCCTAATTCGCACCCTCACTGTGCTGCAGAGTCGGTGTCTACATAAAATTCTTTTACTTGACATGAGGTAATTTGTAATGTAGTTTAAATGGGCCCCACTATCATGCATTTTAAAAATCCACCCCAACTAGCAGGTGATTAACCCAATTTCAAGCCTAAATATGAAAAACCAGCGTCATCTTTGATACATGCGGACCACACAATTGGAAATAGTGTACAAGCCACATTACCCTCCAAACTCTCTTTCTTGGTGTGGCCCACTTGAATTACAGATAAAGATGATATTTCAGTCTTGGGCCTAACTTGGGGTGGCACCCTTACTGGTTAAAGTTTATTTCATGTAAATATTGAAGTGGGGCTAACCTCAACTTGTCACACACACACACACACAAACAACACACACACACACACACACACACACACATATCGGTTCGGTTCGGTTGAAAGCGGTTTATAATTTTCACAAACCGACAACCGAACTGACACTCTCGGTTTTTTATATTAAAAAACCGACTCGACACGAAATAGATTGGAAAACCGACCGAAATCGATCGGTTCGGTCGATTTTTTGAACAGCCTTAGAACACATGAATGAGGTCAGCAACATTGTGAACCAGCTCTCCGCTATGAAGATGGTCCTGGATGATGAACTTCAGGCTTTGCTACTGCTTAGCTCATTGCCTGACAGTTGGGAGACATTGGTGGTGTCTCTAAGTAACTCTGCGCCAGACGGAAAGGTATCTATAGATCAGGTAACAAGCTGTCTCTTCAATGAGGAGACAAGGAGATAAGTCTCTAGGGCCTGCTCAACAAGAGGCCATTGGGACACAAGATAGGGGGAGAGGAAAGAACAGAAAGGGCGGAAAAGCCCGAGATAAATCAAGAAGCAAGTCAGTTGCCAGGAAAGATGTTGAATGCTGGAATTGTGGCAAGAATGGCCACTATAAGCATGAATGTCACAAGAAGAAAAGTGACAAGAAGGGTAAAGGAAAGGAGAAGGAAGATGAATCGGATTCTACTGCGGTCGCCTCAGATGGTGACGTTGTTGTTATTCTTTCGGTAAATCACGATATTTGTCTCACGACTTATGGGACAGTGAAAATAGGAAATTCTGGTTTTTCGAAGATCGTAGGGGTCGGTGATATTTGTTTGAAGACCGATGTGGGTTGCACATTGGTTCTCAGGGATGTGAGACACATTCCAGACATTCACCTCAACTTGATGTCGACGAGAAGGCTAGATGATGATGGTTATGAAAGCCAGTTTGCTGGTGGGCGCTGGAAGCTCATCAAGGGTTCGTTGATTGCTGCCAGAGGAAAGAAGTGTTGCATCCTTTACAAGGCAAGTGTTAGTGTGTGCAAGGGTGGATTGAACGCAGCGGAAGATTCAGCTACTGACGTGTGGCACAGGCGTTTAAGCCATATGAGTGAAAAAGGGCTTCAGCTACTAGCGAAGAAGCGGCTCCTTCTAGACGTGACAGGTATACCTCTCAAAACCTGTATTGACTGTTTATCTGGGAAACAGCATAGAGTTTCTTTTGTTAAAACTGCTTCTCATATTAATAAAGTACATGTATTAGATTTGGTTTACTCTGATGTTTGTGGTCTTATGAGGACAAAAACCTTGGGTGGAGCATTGTATTTTGTCACTTTTATAAATGATGCATCTAGGAGGGTTTGGGTGTATGCCTTGAAATCCAAGGACGAGGTCTTTGGTGTGTTTAAACTATTTCATGCTATGGTCGAGAGAGAGACATGCAGATCATTGAAGTGCATCCGTACTGACAATGGTGATGAATACATAGGTGACTTCCACGAGTATTGCAAGTCACTGGGTATACGGCATGAACGGTCGGTTCCCAAGACCCCCCAGCATAATGGTGTGGCTGAGCGAATGAATCGCACAATTGTAGAGAGAATCAGATGCATGTTATCCCATGCAAAATTGCCCAAGATGTTCTAGGGAGAAGCAATGCACACGACGGTATACTTGATAAACAGGTCTCCATCAGCCCTATTGAATGGAGATGTACCTGAGAAGGTGTGGACTGGACGTGACCCATCGTACAGTCATCTCAGGGTGTTTAGATGCAGGGCATCCGTTCACGTACCAAAGGACAAGAGGTCCAAGCTCAATATGAAGATCAGGCAGTGTGTATTCTTAGGGTACGGTGATGAGAAGTTCGGTTACAAGTTGTGGGATCCGACCGAGAAGAAGCTCGTCAGGAGCAGAGATGTGGTTTTCATTGAAGATCAGTGTATAGAAGACATTGAAAAGCCAGAAAAGACCCAACCCAGTTCAGGTGAACTGGAAGATATGGATCTGGTTACTCCTCTCATGGTGCCTGATGACGGGGGAGTTCAGCAAGGTGCAGAGGATGAGGGAGTCCTTACAGGAGATGGACAGGGGGAGCAGCCCCAACTTGATCCACCTGTTGAGCCACAGGTGAGGAGGACATCAAGGGACAGACATCCATCAAAGAAGTACTAGCCGCATGAGTACATTATGCTCACTGATGGGGGAAAGCCAGAAGACTATTCTGAGGCCCTAGCCGACGAGCATAAGGGGGAGTAGTTGAAAGCTATGCAAGAGGAGATGGAATCCTTGCATAAGAACCACACCTATGATATGCTGAAATTGCCTAAAGGCAAAAAAGCTCTGAGCAACAAGTGAGTGTTCAGAAAGAAGAATGAGCAGAAGAATTCATAGACAAAGTACAAGGCTAGACTTGTGGTGAAAGGGTTTGGTCAGAGAAAAGGGATAGACTTTGAAGAGATATTCTCACCAGTGGTGAAGATGACATCCATACCGGTGTTGCTTGGATTGGCGGCTAGCATGGATCTGGAGATAGAGCAGTTGATGTCAAAACTGCTTTCCTCCATGGTGACCTGGAAGAAGAGATCTACATGCGCCAACCAGAAGGGTTCGAAGTCAAAGGCAAAGAGCAGATGATTTGTAGGCTTAGGAAGAGCTTGTATGGGCTGAAGCAAGCTCCTAGGCAATGGTACAAGAAATTCGACTCGTTCATGTTGAAGCATGGATATGACAGAACGGAGTCGGACCACTGTGTGTTCACTCGCAGGTTCTCGGATGGTGATTTCTTAGTTCTGCTATTGTACGTTGATGACATGCTCATCATGGGAAAAGACATCAAGAAGATTGACAGGCTGAAACAGGAGTTGGGCAAGTCTTTTGCGATGAAAGACTTGGGCCCGGCTAAACAGATATTAGGAATGGAGATAACCCGTGACAGAAGCAGTAGGAAGCTTTGGTTGTCACAAGAGCGGTATATTTAGAAAATCCTAGAGCGGTTCAACATGAATGCAGCGAAGCCGGTCAGTACTCCACTGGATGGTCACTTTAAATTGAGCGACAAACAGTGTCCCAAGTCTAAGACAGAAGTGGAAGAGATGCAGAAGATACCATACACATCAGCGGTAGGAAGTTTGATGTATGCTATGATGTGTACGCGCCCAGACATAGCATATGCGGTTGGGGTTGTCAGCCGGTATCTTGCCAATCCTGGCAAAGAACATTGGGCAGCTGTGAAGTGGATACTGCAGTATCTAAAAGGCTCATTCAGGTTGAGCCTATGCTATGGTGACGGAAAACCTGTGTTAGAAGGCTACACAGATGCAGATATGGCAGGTGACATAGACTCCAGGAAGTCTACATCGGGGTTCATGTTCACGTTTGCAGGGAGAGCGGTCTCTTGGCAGAGTAAGCTACAGAAGGTCGTAGCATTGTCGACAACAGAGGCTGAATACATTGCGGTCACAGAAGCATACAAAGAGATGCTTTGGATGAAGAGGTTCCTACAGGAACTTAGCCTGAAGCAAGAGGAGCACGTGGTCTATTGCGATAGCCAAAGTGCTATACACTTGAGCAAGAATCCAAGTCAACATTCCAAGTCGAAGCACATAGAGATTCGGTGTCACTGAATCAGGGATACTTTAGAACAGAAGGTGTTACAGCTTGAGAAGGTCCATTCGGACAATAACGGGTCAGACATGATAACCAAGCTTTGCTCAAGGGCAAGTTTGAGGTTTGTAGAAACCCGGCGCGGACCGCTTATACGCAGTTTCCTATTTGGACTCTAATTCCTCCGTTTCGTACTTAAGGAGTTCCAAAATGGGATTAGGGCATCCCATTGAGTGGTTTGCACGTCCAAGGTGAGAAAGAGAGAAAAAGAGGAAGAGAGAAAGAGAAGAGAGAGAGAGAGAGAGAGAGGAAGCTTGTAGAAGGGAGAAGTTGCTTGAAGAGAGATTCTTCTACGCAATCGTTGTCTCAGCGCTTCTACGTCCTCGGGATCGGTGAGATCGCTCCTCCTTTGCTATTTTCTTATTGTTTATCCATCCCAAGTGGGTGAAGAAGGTTTGATCCAAGCGGTGTGTGCTTGAGATCGGTTGTAACAGTTCTCTGAGATAGTGGATTATTGATCTGGACTAGGTCCCGTGGTTTTTACCTCTTTTGAGGGTTTTCCACGTAAAAACTTCTTGTGTCATATGGTTGATGTTTATTCTTGATTATTGCATTATCATAGTCCATAATTCTAGTGTATTGGAGGGCGAGATCCGAAGGTTTGTGTGAAACGCACCCAACACTAAGGAGACACACTAACCCCATTGGTGGGGCAAGTAGTGGATATATGTTTAGCCGACTCCCTAACATTCCCAACTTCTAAGCTCATCAGGTAAAGACATGTTAATATTTGCTTGTCCAAACCACGTAGAGGCATTGTCATAATTTATTCAACCAATAATATTTTTTGCTGAAATATTAAATCTTAATATATGATTATATTAAATTCCATAGTATTAGTGGTATAGACTTGGATAAGTTGAAGTTGTTAATTTTTTTTAAGATGCCTTGTGATTTGTAACGGGATATTAGTTAATTATGTTATTAAAATTATTTTTTTATTTTTAAATATATTTATTATTTTTATTAAGTATTTATTTATTTTTTTATTAGCTTTAAATTGGATACTAGTTAGATATTTGGCTTCTTTTTTAGTTCTTTGGATAATATTCACACTTGAAGTACTTCTCTAGACAATTTACATATAGGATTGTTAATGGGTAGGATTAGTCTATCAGGCTCCTAAGCTTTTTAGGGGGTTCCATGAGATTTCAAATAAAGGGTTTGAAATCCAAGATGGAAGTTAGGATTACATCTAGAATCCTCTCTCGAGTCATATGTGTAACATGTGTGTCTTTAGGCTATTAATCTATTGGGGATGTGGCTCGCTAATGATATAAAAAAAAAAATCAAACTATCAATTACATCACTAAAATTACTTCAATAAGATGATTTGCATGGTCCAAACATTGTCCATGTAAATTAATAGTTCAAAATTGTTGGTTAGTCACTTGGTTGTGATTATGTGTTTGTGGCCCATTCGGGATTTGGAATTTCATCATTTTCAGCAAAATATATATTTCAATGGGCTTATTGCAATCATTTTGTCAAGCATTACATGCACACACTAATTAGGAATATTAAAATTGATTTAATAATTAAATTAAAACCCCTATAAATATACTATGCATAGAGCTGGACATGAACTGAGTTTGATCAATCGAATTTACTCAAATCGATTTAGTAAAACTCTGTTCGAACAGAAAGTCTTCGTGTTCGAACTTTAGGGTCTGTTTAAAAAAAAAATTCGAGTCCGTTTAAATCACAAGCCTGTTCAACTCGGCTTGAACTCGAGCTCGACTCGAATATTGACCAACTCGACTCGTTTGTTCGACTCAATTACACACACACACACACACACACACACACACACAGAGAGAGAGAGAGAGAGAGAGAGAGAGAGAGAGAGAGAGAGAGAGAACACATGTTGGATGACAAATGAACATGATTGTGAGCCCTAGGAAGGTTTTAATGGTGGACATCATTCTTCTCACTGTTTCTTGTGGTGTAGTCCACTTGAGCTTTATATCTGCCTCATTTTTTGTTTAATGCCTCAAAATGAGTTGTACAAATGGATGGACGAAGTGGATAAAACAAATACATCATGGTGGGACCCATAGAGCTTTGACACTAGCTTAATGGCTAATGTTCACATCACCAGCAACTTATGTCTGCAGATTGGGTACTATCAATCTACCCCCACCAGGACCTATCTAGAGACGGATGGCCCTATTAATGCTCTGTGGGGCCCATAGTTATATATTTAATTATCCAAACCGTCCGTCTATTTTTTTTAAATCGTTTATGGCATTATCTAAAAAATGAAGTGGATCGAAGGCTTGAGTGAACCACACCACAGGAAACAGTGGGGATGTTAACTATCTATGTTATGGTTTTTAATTTAGTTAAAAACTTTAGACCTTGTGATTTGTCATTTATGACATTTAATTTGTAAACAAATCGGTATGCACTATTCAGTAGTAGAAAAAATATTTTCAAGCAAAAAAAACGAAATTGTTCGAACTTGTACGAACTCGTAAAAATTGTTTGAAATCCATATGTTCGAACATGTTCAAATATGGTTGGGCTAGACCGAACCAAGTTTGAACAGAGCCACCATGTTCGAATGTTTCTTTCGAACATTGTTTGAACACACCCACTCAAGCAGCCGAACAATCCGATCTGGTCCATGTTCGACTCGGATCAGATCGTTGCCCACCTATAACTATGCATGGCTACTTTTGGATTATCGGGGATTCCAAATCCAGGGTGCCAAACACAACCAGGGTATTTCAAATACAAGGGGTTCCAAATTCACGCTCCCAAACAGGCCCTTAAGCCTCATTTGGCACCATAGATTTGGGGGGATTTGAGGGGGTTTCAAACCCCCTGGTATGTTTGGGTTATAAAGCAACTAAGGGTTTTAAATCCAAGGTGGAAGCTTGGATTACATCTAAAATCCTTTCAAGAATCACGTGTGTAACATATGTGTCACCAGGCTACTAATCTATTGGGCACATGGCCCACTGATGATATCTCAATACAATTAGATTATCAACTGCATCATTAAAATTACTTTAATAAGATGATTTGTGTCGTCCAAACATTGTCCATGTAAATCAATAGTTAAAAATCATTGGTTAGTCACTCGTATGTAATCATCTGCTTGTAGCCCATCCAAGACTTGAATTTTCGTCATTTTTGGCCAAAGTATATATTTTAATGAGCTTATTACAACCATTGTGTCAAACATTATATAAGTACACTAATTAGGGATATTAAAGTTAATTTAGTAAGTAAATCCAAAGCCCAAATGCATAGCTATTTTTGGATTATAGGGGATTCCAAATCTAGGGTGTCAAACACAACTAGGGTGTTTCAAATCCAAGGGATTCCAAATCCAGGTGGTTTCGAATCCAAGGGTTCCAAATCCATGCTCCAAATAGACCCTTAAACTAGGGCTAGTATATGTAGGACTTTCATTTCACAATAGTGATGGCTCTCCTTTCTTGTCAGTCATGAAAATGTGGCAATTGGGTCTGGTATATGTAGGACTTTCATTTCACCATAGTGATGGCTCTCCCTTCTTGTCAGTTATGGAAATGTGGCAATTGGGGTCGGGAACGAATTTGGTGAAACCCGGCCTCACCCAAGATGGTGCGGCCCTTATTGTGGGGTTGTTGTGGGGCCCACATAGACGTATGTATTATATATATCCATGCCGTTCATCCTTTTTTTCAAGATTATTTTAGGGCATCATCTTAAAAACGAAGCATATCCAATTATCAGGTGAATCATACCATAAGAAACAGTGGTGATTGACTGTCCTACCATTAAAAACTTCTTAGGGTGCCCCTCAATGTTTCTGTAGTGTTTATTTACCATCTAATCTGTTAATAAGGTCACATAGGCTTGGATGAAGGGAAAAAACAAATATCAACTTGATCCAAAACTTTTGTGGCCCATTAATGGTCAATCAACATTATTTCCTATGGTCTAATCCACTTGATAATTGGATCTGTTTCATTTTTGGGATAATGTTATAAAATAATCTAAAAAAACGGATGAACAGCATGAATACATAATACATGCATCAAGGTGAGCCCCATGGTAACCCCACGGTGAGGGCCGCACCGACTTGGGTGAGGCTGGGGTCTCACCTAATCCACTCTCACTCGGGTCAAGGTGGTAACTAAAGATGCATTTTACCTTTTAGGCACTAGTACAAAAGCACACCCCGGAGCCCCAACCGAATGATATGTCAAGTGTAGCATTGTCCCATCTGAACTTGAAAAAGATGGTGAAAATGGAAGTGTGGTACACTGCTTGCTTGATAGTTCAAAGATTCAGACCCAGTACTTCAGTGATTGACCATTGATTTGGGCCAATAATTCAATGGTTGACAGCATTGATGTGAACCTTGTCATAGAGATGGACGTTGAATGTGGACCATTGCTTTATTGGAAGACGCTCATGCTTAAGACATGGGTTTTAGACAAATCAAGAGGCAGAATTCGCATTGTAAGAAAAATAGGACAAAATCAGAGGTGAATATAATTCTCAATTCAAGGGCTTTGATTATGTATGCACCCGATCTGAGCCATCCATCATCATCGTAGAGGGCCATTGTACCTCAGGGACAAAGGAACTGTGATCCAGCGTATGAAGGATTGTAACGTGATTTTTAAATATCTTATTTACTTCCCAGAATTGTGATTTTTCCACTCTCTCTATACCGAATCAAAATAAATTAATTTCACCCAAAATTAGTAATTTTAAGGACAAAATCAATTCAATGGGAATACATAAAAGTGGCCCATTTTCGAATGTTCTTCTTGTCCTTGATGCTTTTTGAAATCTATGCAATTTCAAATAGCTGGTGACGGGTAGCAGGGGTATTGAATTTTACTCTGTCTAAAGTAGTCTTCCTTCTCAACCATCCATTTAATGGCCACCAATTGGATGGATAAGATCATCCGATTACTGTAGACTCTGAGGTAAACTCAAAAGGGGCAGACTTCAGTGGTACTGAACAAAATGGGGCCCACACAATGTACTTAGGATATCAAACCCGCCCATCAGATGCATGACCTCAAGTTATCCCTAATAGTAAAAAACAAGCCAGATCCAAAACTGAGGTGGACCACACCACTGGAAGGACGTTGGGAGTGGAATTCCTACATTTTACTTGAAAGTGCCCCCACCATGCAGCGTACATGCAATCCAAATCATTCAAACCCTTCATCTAGCTTGGATGAACTGTTAGACTGAAAATCAGACTGTTTTGAAGCTCAGGTGAGCCATAGAGCAAATCGAGGGTGGCTATTCCCTCTCATCTTGTTCCCTGTACTGTGGCCTACCTGAGTGATGGATCGGGCTGATTTTGAATACCTATGTGTAACCTCAGCTTGCACATCCGATGGACAGGTTAGATGTCCTGTACGCATCCGATGGCCCCACTTTCACGGAGGTACTGGTACCACTGGGGTGCACCATTTATTCAAAATGGATGATTCAGTCGTCCAATTAGCGTGGTCTTTGAGGTATTGTTTTGTTCAGATGGATTGTTGGGATCTTCCAATTAGGGTGGTATTTAAGGTAGAGTTCATTTGAAATGGGTGGTCAGGATTGTCCAATTGGTCTTGATCATCAAATTAGTGTTGTGTTGGAGGTACAATATTCAAATGGATGGTTAGATCATCCAATTAGGATCACCTCTCTTCAAATGTTGTATTTAAGGTAGTCTCATCTTTAAAATAAAACTCTTTTAGGATCATCCAATCGGTGTGACTGAGCTACAATTCTATTCAAATGGATGGTTAGGATCATCCAATTGGATAGAATTAGGATGGTTATGGTTAGAGTGGTGTTTGTTTGATATAGACTTCTACTCACAATGTGACTGATGAGTTGGGTCACCTGCATATGTCATGTGTCAGAGCTGTCGGGCTTTGAAGACTGGAATCTTATCCCAAAGAAGCCAACGTGGTAGGGGCACGTGATGATATCTTGGCCGTTCATCATGTGATTGAAAGGTACCTATCTAGAAAGTAGGCAATTAAAGAATTGGCTGATGGTCCACATAAAACGAACTCACGTGGCTCAACAAACGACTACGGCATAGGCACGTGTAAGTAGGATTCCTTATTTTTATCTTCGACCTACCTTAGCGACGATCATCTAATGAAATGAAATGGAAAAGCTCGCGTTGCATGTATTTCTAAGTGGCTTGCTAGTTGAGATGCACGCATGCTGCATGCACTTGTAGGGAGAGGTCTCCAAGTCCAATTGGTTGAACGATAGGTTATGGTCCAACCAGCGAATAACGTCTTAACTTGGTAACTGAAGACGTCTAATGGGCCCGGCTCGGCCTGAAAAATCAAAATTTTGAATAGCAGCAGGCTGCCCCGCCTAAAATAGTTCAAAATCCAGGCCGAGACCTACTCCAAGTTAACCTAACCCGTTCACAGCCTTACTCACACACGCATATGTATGTAGAGAAATACTTAGCTGTAAATCTTTTTAGGTGATAACTCGTGCGCACACATGTCATGGGCACAAAATCCAAAATGGTCCACGTGATGCAACCCTATGAAACTCTCCATATCCTAAATTTTAGCCTAATCCAAAACTCTAGTGGGCCATAACAAAAGCTATGGCCCACAAGAGTCTTGGATCGAGCTAAAATTTGGGCCCTAGGATTTCATGGGGTGCTCCATCATGTGGACAATTTAGATTTTGTGCCCATGACATGTGTGCAAAGGTGCACACAAGTTCTCACCTAAAAAGGTATATAAGTGAGCATCTCTCTCGCTCTCTCTCTCTCTCTCTCTCTGATGTACATATGATGTCATATCAAAATCAGTGTTGCCCTTAATTTAGACAATCAAGGTTGCTTGTGTGACCGAGGGTCTAAATCGGATGTACAGTGCGTGAATGATTGCGTGGGTGTACTAGTCTACCTGACTTTGGATTTTTTTTTTTTATACTGAATTATTGGCTCCCTTCATGCTGAGATGGACAAATTGGAGACTGGACCGGGATCTAGGGTCCTCTTAACCACTAATTAATGCGCTCCATACTTAGGCGATTTGTGCAAGGGTAGGGGTTAGCCCTCACAGATGAGTTCTTTTTGTCTTATGTCGATAAATGCAGAATCGACTAGCTTAAAGACTTTTTATTACACTGGCGTTTTAGTGTGGTATTTTTCAATCAGAATAAAAGATTTACGCATAAAGGAATAGAGGCTAGATTAAGCTCGATCGATTTTATTAATATATTGGCCCTATTATATTCGTTGTGCTCTACAACCTTATATAAATAAAAGCGAGAAATAAAATAAATACATGATGTGCCTATTGTAACAAACGATTGAGGCATGTGATTAGCAAGATATGATCGGGGTATGAACAATTGAATCAGAACTCAAATGTACATGGTGATCTAGCAACTTAAGGTCGTAGATATGTAACCTACTCTTAAGATAAATGTATTGCAGTAAGAGCGTTGGATAGTAGCGAATTAGATTAGGAAAAATAAGATAAACATGAAAGTAAGGTAGACATAAAAGTAGGTAGATGTGTTTGGCGTGGAGCCTTAAGTTCTTCTCTAGCGCAGCAGTGCAGCCTGGCTGTGGTCCGAGCGTGGGTTGCATCCGGGTCCCCGTTGGGGACTGGTCGGGCTTCGAAAATAGCGCTCCAGTTGGTAGGGCCTGGGTGAGGTTAGTCCCACATCGGATGGATGAGCGCCCTGATTCTGGGCTATATGTGCGGTTCTCACCTTCCCTGTACAGACGCGTTTTGGGGGAAACCTCGGGACCAAAACCGTGCGGGCGCGCGTGCGTGCCCAGAGCGGACAATATCTGTACAGTGTTTGTGGGGGCATTACAGGTGGTATCAGAGCTGAGGGCGGCTCTGCCCTGAGGGTGGGGGATTCTAGCGCCCCAGTGCAGCCTGGCTGTGGTCCGAGCGTGGGTTGCATCCGGGTCCCCGTTGGGGACTGGTCGGGCTTCGAAAATAGCGCTCCAGTTGGTAGGGCCTGGGTGAGGTTAGTCCCACATCGGATGGATGAGCGCCCTGATTCTGGGCTATATGTGCGGTTCTCACCTTCCCTGTACATACGCATTTTGGGGGAAACCTCGGGACCAAAACCGTGCGGGCGCGCGTGCGTGCCCAGAGCGGACAATATCTGTACAGTGTTTGTGGGGGCGTTACATCTTCTTCTTATGTTCTTTTTATAGCTTTCTTGAGGCGGTGAGAGTCACTCGTTGGGCTTATGGGTCCTTCGTGCAGGCTTTCTGAATATGTAACTTTTCCTTAATAAACTGGAACTTTTTGGAAAGAAAGGAGCTTTAGACTCACTGGCTTCTTGGATCTTCTTCCGTAGTTGATCCTTCATGGAGATTTTCATGGCTTACTAAAGATCTAGCCTGAAACCTCCAAAGTTCCTTTGATAAAGACAACCAATCCAAGGTCCGTAGAGCTCAAGGGCTAGTCTCTATTGAACATGGCCACTCAACGTCTCTTGATGGCCCCCCTCGTCCGCTTCGAGGCGTTGATCAAACTACCCCCTTCGTTTAACCATCCAAATGGTGATGGTTCAGAGTGTTGGAGGGATTTGACCCCTTGCACCGATATGTCATTTAGACAGTTTAGATCTCCATTTCTATTGATTTTGATCATATTGTGGAACGAGATCTGATATAGGTTTAGTCGTCCATTTACGATTCAAGCCTGAGATTCTATCTGGGTTGACTCGAATGTCGATTCAACCTCTTGGTCATTGGAATCTTCTAAATTGTTGCTAGTTCTTCGAACATCTCTAGGGAAATCTTTTATTTTAGAAGGATTGTGAGAAACGGCCTTGCAAATAAGATCATATCCAGTTGTGAGATAGTATATGCTCGTTCGGCGAGTCTTTTATAGATGCGTCAGGCATGTTGCCTCATCTAATGGGCACGTTGATCGTGCCCATGTGGTATGCAGTGATTCATCCCCTTAAAAGGTCTGATAAGAGTATGTACCATCGCATTAATGACAGAATACGAAACGTTGAATGAAGATCAAACACAAATCTCTTTAGGTACAATTACTCATTCTTCGCATGCCAAACATGTGGTATCTCCATGTGGCATCCTCCTATTAGTCCATGTTAGGGTGTCGAAAATGGGTGTAAACAATTTTTAATTCACATTGATGTTTTATTTTTGGGGTCTTGACATATAACATCTTCAATTTTAGCCTTATCTTTAAATAATCCTTTCCATTTTCCATTTTTTTGGTAAAAACTGACCATACAGTTAACATCCATTGGCAAAACATAAAGGAACTATGTCATAACTGTTATAGTTAATTGATACCAAGGAAAAGAACTATTTTAACTCTGGTTTAACTTTAGGGTTTAGGTTTTGAGAGAAAATATGATTAGGCTTTTTAGGATTTGGGAGAAGAGACGGAATGGAGATTAGTGTTAGATCAAGGTTTTGGGTTTTGAAGGAGGGATATTATCATCATTCAAAATGAGTGATTTCTGTTAATCTAACCATGGTTAGTTTTTGTCCAAAAAGTTGATTTTGTGGTGGTTTTTTTTTCCTTTTCTTTTTGTCGTATTTGGAAAATAGGTGTTATTTTGGGACTTGGATTTGGTATTTCCACACCTCTACCAAGCAGGATGGGTGCCTCCACCACATGATTTTGAAGATTTTTCATTGTATGATCCACCTAATGATTATATAGGGCTATTTTTTTTAATAATCCCATCATCAAGGAGAGACTTACATAATGCATGAGTTGGAGAGCATGCGCATGCACACACACGTGAACAATGAGCCCATAGCAGAAAACAATGGACAACCACCCCAAAAACATCCAAATTTGCAGTGTCCCATGTGATTATTGGATTGACTTGATTTTTGGGCATTTAAATTTCATAGTAAGACAACCTTGATGGAAAAGTTAGACCCTATTCACACACCTAGGTGAGCCCCACATACAACACTTCTATAGTAAGATTAGTCTATCACAATTAGTAGAAGATTAGGACTTGTATAAATGTACAATAAAAATAAATAAGAATATCAACATTTCAAATGATGGGCAAATAGGATTAATTAGTAAAGTTTAGGGTAGAATGAAAAAAGAAAAAGAAAGAAAAAAAAGAAAAGGTGAAGAGAAGCCGAGGAAACAATATAGACCCGTGTTTGGTCTTAATAGGTAAATTTTCATCATTATACTCTCCTTTGACCATTCTTTTATATATATAAAAGTTTATCACGCTAGCTGATGTGGACTAAGTACTATGTGTGCATGCCTAGCTAGGAATGGATGGGTATGGGCTATTATGATGCATGGGTTTTATCCACATCATTTATTGATTTTGCCATATTATTTTAGGGTACAAGAAAAAAAAATGAGGCAGATCCAAAGCTCAAGTGTACCATACTATGGGAACTATGGGTGATAATGGCACCCATTGTTGAAACTTTTCAAGGCCCCACCATGATGGCTAATTGCCATACAACCCGTTTATAAGGTCACATATAGCTTGATCCAAAACTTCTATGGCCTAAAAAGTTTCCAATAGTAGGTATTTAATCCCCATTGCGTGGTCCTCTTAAACCTTGGAACGGCCTCTTTTTTGGGCTTGTAACCTAAAATGACATAGAAAATGGATGGATGGTAGGAATAAAACCCATACTAAGGTGGAAAGTGGATTGCGTCCACCCCTGCCTGTCTCTAACAATGAATGGGTAGATATGTGTGGGGGCCACCGTGATGTAACTATTTATCTGTATTGTCTATCCCTTTTCTCAAATCATTTTAACATATAAGCCCAAAATGAGAAAAATCCAACACTCAAGTGTATCATATCAAGAAGAGCTAGACGGGGATTACGTCCACCCTAGTTGGACCTTTAAGCGTTCGACTAGATCTGCGTGGGATCCCACCGTGATGTATTTGTTTATCCACGCCGTCCATCCCTTTTTTAATGTCATGTTAAGGTATGAGTAAAAAAATGAGGCAGATCTAATACTCTGTAAACCACACCAAATAGTAAGTTTGGGTTGCATTAAATGGAAGAGTCATCTTTAGTGTGGTTCACCTTAACATGATCATAGAAAAGGAATGGACGGCTAGGATAAATATATACATCACTTATGGTAGGACGCTTAAAGGTCTTACAAGGTGTCACACACACACACAACCTAACCTTACCCGACCCCACCCATCATCTTTTTTTTTTTTTTTTTTTTGTTCATTTCATTTTCACTCCCACCAAGCCCACCGTGCCCCTGTCCCTCTCCCTCTCTTTCCCTCCTTTCTAATCTTTCAAGTTTCAAATATCTTCTCTCTCTCTCTCTCTCTTTGCATAGCACAGCACCTGGCAGAAAACATCCGAGCATTCACCACTGGTTTCATTCTTCCTAAACAGGTAGGTTTTTGTGTATTTTTTTTCTTCTTATTTTGGGTTTATTTTGTTTGAAATAGGGAATACCCTAAAATGAGGCTAGTTTTTTGGATTGGATTGGGGTCGAGTCAGGTTGGGTCGAGTCAGGTCAGTGGGTCGGGTAGGGTAGGGTTGGGTTGGGTTGGGTTGGGTCAGTGGGTTGGGTCGAGTTAGGTCAGTGGGTCGGGTAGGGTAGGATTGGGTTGGGTTGGGTCAATGGGTTCAGTTGAGTCAGGCCAATAGGTCAAGTAGGATTGAGTCAGGTTAAACTTTAAATAGTTATGATTTGTTTAAATTTATAATTACTTATAAATTATTTATAATTATGATTTCTTTAAAAGTTTTATATCATTATTTATAAAAAAAAAGAAAAAGAAAAAGAGGCAAAGCTTGCTCAATTATCAAGCCAAGCTCAAGCGGTTCAAGCTTTTTTGAGCTAGACACTTAGGCTCTATGTGCCACTGATCAAGTCAAGCTAAAGCAGTGCCAAGCTCGGGACGTGTGCAGCTCTGACAGCCATGGTGGGGATTGGGTACTACTACCCCCACCGGGAAGTAGCTAGCAATCCGACTGTCCAGTCACTGTCAGGGCCTCTGTAGGGTCCACTGTAGTGAATATGTTTTATCCATGCCGTCCGTAAATCTTGACAGATTATTTTAAGGTATGAGTTCAAGAAGGTGGCAGATCTAAGGCTCGAGTGGACCACACCACAAAAAACCGTGGAGAATGAACGCTACCGTTGAAAATGTCTCAGGGGTGACTGAAGTTTTTGGATAAATATTCATCCATGTCCTTGTGACCTTATGAACAGCTTGGATGGCAAATTAATATAGCGGTGGGCCCTGGGAAGGTTTCAACGGTGGCTATCATTGTCACCACGGCTTCCAGTGATGTGGTCCACTTCATTCTTAGATCTGCCTTTTTTTTTTTTTTTTTCGCTCATAGCCTAAAAGGATCTGTTAAAATGGATGGACGGTGTGGATAAAACAAATACATCATAGTGGGCCCCATGGAGCGCCTGGCAGGACCGTCCGTCTCTAGGTAGGTCCTGGTGGGGGCAGTATTTAATCCAGGCACCATCCATTTTACCGGAGTGTCTAACCGGAAAGTGGGGTCCACCGTGTGATAGGTCCATGCACCAGTTCGTGCACCATTAAAGTGCTCCTAGTTGCATCGAGACACTTGGACAGTCCAACCGTTGGATCCAGACCATGCATTTGTTGCAACATTCGTTTCATGGAACAAGGAGAAGAAATCACACCCGTCGAATTATCCAATCCATCTGTAATTTGGGCTTTATTTTCCATAGCCATTCATTTTCCAACCATATAGGATGGTCTTGTAGGGGAAATTCTTTGGAGACAAGAAACAAGCCATTTATGACAAGGCTCATCGATGGTTCAAATTATCGATGGGGCCTAATTCTCTGTAAGTGATTTTGACCGTACATGATATGGTCCACTGATCTAATGCGTAGAATCGTCAGATTAGTGTGATTTTCAGGCGACAGTTCATGAAATGCATGCTGCACCTAGTGGACAGTTCCGATCCGTAGATCATGTTGTCCAGATGTCCCAATTTCAATTAGAAGCGTCATAATTTATAGTGCCTGAAGAGCACTGGATCATATCTTATCAACTGTAAGTCTGTAATGCAACACGTACTAATGCTATGTGAGCTCCAGCGAAGAAAAAGAAGTACACGTGGCACAACTGTTTCTGATCCAGACCGTTTATTGGATATGGATCGACTCAGAAAGTCATCATTGCTCTCATAAAGAGGCAGTACGGTAATGCCCAGGAGAGCCATCTCTCTATAGGCATACATGTCAGGGTCATGCGTCAATCGGAACCGTCCATCTACACATCCATCAAATGGCATGCGAAGTCCCTGTACGAAACCTGCTACAGGGAACCGGTGCAACAAGAGCACGTCGGCCCCAGAAATGTACATATCACATCCGCTCCATCCATCCGTTTCACTGGCTCGTGTTAGGCCTGAATGCAAAACTAAAGGTAGATATAAAACTCAAGTGGGCCACACCACAATAAAAGGTAAGATAAAACGTCCACCGTTGAAACCTTCCCCAGGCATACTGTGATGTTTATATGCCATCCAACCCGTTCACAAGGTGCTTCTCATCTGGGTGAAGCAAAAACAAAAATGTTAGCCTGATTCAAAACTTCCGTGGGCCTTAACAAGATTTCAATGGCAGGCATTCCGATCTCCATTGTTCTTGTAATGTGGCCCACTTGAGTTCTTAATCTTGTATTTTTGGTCTCAGGTCGTAACGTGAGCTGTGGAAACGGATGGACGGAGTAGATTTGACAAATACATCACAGTGGGCCCCACATAGCTTTGTGTTGCACGGGGATTCTGTAGTTTGAACAACTATGGTAAACAAACAAAAGTTTTTTAATGATGGTCAACACTCAACACAGGGAAAGGGGGGAAAAATGATGAATGAGGTCATATAAGAGATGTGTTATTGGATCATATACTACACGTGTTGGGCATCACTAGGTGGGCAGCTGGTGGATGGGATGTGTGATGAGATCAGATTTTGAGTATGGGATGTTTCGTGTGGGCCCACCTTGCATTGCAGATTGAGATTGAGAGACATGGCTTGGACGGGAGCGGATTAGGTGAGACCCAAGTTCCTCCGAGGTGGGTGGGACCCCTGACTGTGGGCTCACAGTCACGTATGTGCCTTAAATCCACGGGCTGCGAAAGCAGGCATCTCTTACGTTCGGAATCTAGGTGGGGCCCACCATGATGTTTGTGAGAAATATACGTTATCCAACCAACCGTTTTGTGAGATCATTTTAGACGTTGTGACAAAAAATGAACGGGATACAAGACTCAAAGTGGGCCGAAAATGTGACGAATGAACTTCCACAGTTGAAATATTCTTGGGGCCACAAAAGTTTCGAATCGGGATAATATTCGTGTTTTCAGCTCATCTCAATAGGAATGACATTATGAACGGTAGGGATGGCATATAAACATCACTGTGAATCCCATAGAGGTTTCAACGGTAGGAATTTCCCTACCCACCTTTTTCTTTAGTGCGGCCCACTTAAGTCTTGGATCCTGTTCATTTTTTGTCGCATCGCGTAAAATGATCTCACAAAACGGTTGTACAGTGTAGATTTCTCACTAACATCACCGTTGGCCCCACCTTGATTCCGAGCGCAGGAGTTGGCTGCGAAAGGCTTTCGCAGGCAATCCACGTCCTCCACCATCCAACCATTAAAAATGAAGCTGACTCAAATATTAAGGTGGACCATGCCACAGGAAACAGTGGTGATTGAATCCCACCATTAAAAACCTCATGGATTCCACTTATTTTCCATCCAACCTGTTGATAAGGTCAAGAACACCTAGATGAAGGGACTACACAAATATCATCTTGATCCCAAGCTTTCGTGGGTCACGTTTTTAATGGTCAATGACGATTGTTTTCTTCTACTATGGCCCATCTAGGATTTGGAACTGCTTCTTTTTTCATTATGGATGGACAGCGTGGATGGAGTCACGTACATCACAGTGGGTCTCACATCCAGGGGTACCACCCACCTTCATGAACGGTGGATCCGGGGTCTCACCTAATCCACTTTCGGCTTGGACGGCTTGAATATTATTGCATGTATGACACCATGGCTGATGCCCATAATACTCAACACAGTATGATCTTGTGATCGTAACTTGGCGACAGCTGGATGTATCCATTTAGTTTACTTGAGTTGATACGTGCCATGTGTACAATTTGAAAGCGCCTGCGTATCAAGCGTCATTCGCATCACGAGAATCATATCTGAAAAACTTAAAAGGTGGGAAGCGAGAGCTCGCATGCGACCTACAGTCGGCTGGATGGACGCGAATGGGCCGTTGACACCCTCGGCAGCGTCACCCCAACCATGTGCGGCCCACCTTGATGTATTTTTTTTTTTTTTTAATGGATGCAGTCCATCAGTTTTTCCATCTGATTTTATGGTGCAATCCCAGACTATAAAGAAGATCTAAATCTCAGGTGGACCATTAGAAATAATGATGAATCACTATTAAAAACTATTTATGGACCAGATATTCTTGAAATTATCAAGAGGTTGGGTACGAAAAACTTGCCATAGGCCTTTGAAAATTTTAACGGTGAGGTACTCAATCACCACTGTTTCCTGTGGTGTGGCCCACTCAAGATTTTGATATGCTTAATTTTTTGGAACACACCCTAAAATAATCTGAATACACGGATGGACGGCGTGGATATACAACACATAATCAAGGTGGGCCCCACGGTAAGCATAACACCTAATCCGCACCATTTTTCCACCTAATATGAGTCCGTGACCCTCGGGCGCCGCTTCAGTGGATCGGAGATCAGCCCGAAGACCCGGCGCGTGATGCATGTTCCTTAAATTCACGCCGTCTGTACGTTTTGACAGCTCATTTCAGGAAATTTTTTTAAGAACATCCAAATATTAGGTGAACTACCACATGGTGATTAAATACCCACCATTAAAAACTTCTTTGGGGGGCAACCATAGTGTTTATTTGAAATCCAACCGTTGATAAGGCCTATGAGATGTTTTTAATAGTCAAGTACTACCGTTTCCTATGGGGTAGTCCACCTGAGATTTGTATATACTTCATTTTTTTGGATCATATCTTAAAATGAGCTGTCAAAACGGATGGACGGCATGGATTTTAGACACATACGTCAACGTGTCCCCACAGTAAAGATCCACCAAAGCCTCACCCATGGCCTTTCATTTTGACAGCGTAGATCGCCAATCAAATCTCACCACGTTATTTCACTGCCGAGTGGTGGTGGCGCTCCCCATCCAATCCACGTGGCTGTTGAATAGGCCACGTGTGATCTTCGGAGATCGTGCCCTAATCAGACATTCGTTTGGTTTTCCTTGAGAGCGGATTTCCTGTGACCCCTCTGTGGAGCCCATAGAGATGTCTGTGACAAATCCACTCCGTCCATCTGTTTTGAAAGCCCACAATAGGGCAAGATTCTAAAAATAAGGCAGATAAAAAAACTCAGGATCTCCACACCAAACGCAAAAGTGTGGATGGAACGATGGGTTGTCACAGAAGTTTTGTATCAGGATAATATTTGTTTTTGCAGTTTATCTGAGTGGTAATAATTCTAGGAACCGTTTGGATGGCATATAAACATCATGGTCAGCTCCAGGAAGGTTTCAACGATGGACGTTACTGTTCTCGCTGTTTTGTTGGTGTGGCCCACATGAGTTTTGGATCTACCTTATTTTTGTAATCCTGTCTTATTGTGTTTTTTAAAAACAGATGGACGGCATGGATTTATCACGGAAATCTCTGTGGACCCCACACAGCCCTGGACACAGAGGTCATAGGCAATCTGCTCCCGTTTTCCTTCGGCTCTTTCTTATTATCTCTTTTTTCGTAATTTTTTTTTTTTTTTGAAAGGGATGTTTGGTTTTGAAATTACCAAATGGTAAAATGGGTAGTAATAACTCACCCTGTAACTGTAGGATGCAGTTTGGCTAGGGACACCAACACCAGCTAGCTCGTGTCAAAGCTCTGTGGGGTCACCATGATGTATTTGTTTTATCCACGGTGTCCACCCATTTTGCCCACTCATTTTAGGGCATGAGCCCATAAATGAGGTGGATTCAAATATCAGGTGGACCACACCACAAGTAAACAATTTTGATTAAATGTTCACCATTAAAAACTTCCTAGCTACCATTATAATGTTTATTTACCATCCAACTGGTTCATAATGTGACAGTAACTCCGATGAGGGAAAACCTATCTCATTCCATGGTGTGGTCATGCATAAATTGAAAAAAATAGATAGATGGTCATGCATAAAACATAGTGGAGTCCACCAAGCTGGGTCACTAGTCAGACTGCATCTATAATTGTAATCCTTGCAATTGTAAGGTGATGTCACTTACATTTTACTACAGTGATTATAAAAAAAGATAATTTTATAATGTAAAAATGTAATAATATTTTACTACCAATTTTTATGCCTTTTTTACTTTAAACAAATATTAGAATTATAATTGTATATTTGCATAGATTCACACTGAAAATTGAAAAACCCAACAGACCATTAATACATTGGAGTCAAAATAACTCAATATTGTCATATAATATGGATGTCCACACTAATCCAACTATTTAAACTATAAACCTCACTTCATTTGTATTATAATCAAAGCTTACACTAGACTAACATTCTCGTGCACAAACTATGTATACTTAATGGAAGGTTACAATGAAAAACATACAATGGCTTCAATTCAACAAACGAATGTTAATTAATCAGCTAAAGATTTTGCAACCACTTAAAGTTTTAGATTAATTTGGACCGTTTGATTCCGAATTAGATGTAGTTCATGATTATGGATGGTTTGCCTTTTTTTTTTTTTTTTTTTTTTTTTTTTTTTTTTTTTTTTTTTTTCTTTTTAAAGCAAAGTACCTAGAAAGCATATGGAATAACTCACCAAAAGTAAAAAAAAAAAAAAAAAAAAAAAAAAAAAAAAAAAAAAAAAAAAAAAGCCTTTGGATAAAGTCACCGACTCAATACTTTTACTAAACTTGGCACGGCCTGGACAACCAAGGACTACTCTAAAGCATGATTTTAGTGGTATAGACTAATCATGCCACTAGAGATCTCAACCGTTCAAAGAGATTAGTGGCACTAAATTAGGCTATGCGATGGCATGATTTTACAAAAAGAAAGTCCCCTACCATTTTAATTATGAACAAATAAAATTATAGAATGATCAACAGTTTTAGATTCAAATTTTCTTTTTGAATGGTTGGGATCTCTTTATAGATAATGAGAATGTTAATGGCCGGTCCATGATGTGCCCCTTGTCCTCAAAAGGTATGTTCTAAAATGTTTTGCGTGGCCAAGCTGGCGAAGTATGCCTCATTTAGTAGTCTCGTGGAGAGATGTGTCATGGCTCTTTTAGTTTAACATTTATCTCTTATTCTTTTTAGTATAAGTGAGAATAACTATGATACTATTGTAGGGTGGGAATGTTTGTACTCATGCACTCAAAATTAATAAAATGGTTCCAATTTACAAACAGATGTTAAGTGGTCCGAGATTAAGATTTTTGAACCACTCTAAATTTTAGATTATAGTCCATCTAAAGGGGTCCATGGATCTGGACTGTTTAATTCAAGTTAGATCTAGTTTACAGCTACGAATGATTTAATTTTTTAAGCACACAAGTATGAAAAAAGTATGTCGAATAACTTACCAAAAGTAAAAACATGCCTTTGGGTACAAAGCCACCATCTCAACACTTTCCATGAAACTTGATACGGTCTTGATCACTAAGGATTACTAAAGCCAACTTGTAGCCCACTTGTGGTGCCAGCGCTGATCTCAACTGTTTAAGGAAGGTGGGACTAAAATTAGGCTATGCGAAAACATGAATATTTATAAAAATGGATCCCTACCTGTATACACCCCACTTTCGGCTACAATGTTGGTAGAGATAATTGAATGAATGGAGGACCATAGCCCCAAAATCCCATGTCCAAACCCAGCCAAACTTACCATTGTAAGCCCCAATCTATAGCCTAGCTCAAGCCTGAACCCAGTCGACTCACCCCTAAACATTAACCTGAAAAACCCCTTATAAGAAAAACCAATAAAAAAATTCCAAAAAATTCAAACTTGGTGATTCAACCCGCTGAGTCAAATCACTTAGTCAACTCACCGGGTCAGTCCAGCCCCTATACCTAGTTAACTCACCGGGTTAATCCATCTTTCAAACCCAGTCAACTCACCCGGTTTCGCGCCACAACTTTAGAGTTGGTCCGAACCTTGAACCTTGGGTTTTGCTGCTTCAGGTTCGGGGGCCGTACGCTCCCAAGATGGAGTAGCGAGTCCGTACGGGCGGCCCCCAGGGTGCCGCTCAAGTCTATTTACACAAGCTGCCACTGCTCGCAACTATAAATACCCCTGCTCCTCTCCTGTTTCAGCATCCCTCATCCCTCAACTCTCAGAAAAATTCCATTAATTCCGAGTTCATATCCACCCCCTTTTAGTCCATTCCTCCACTAAGGAGAGCCCGAGTGAGAAGAGCCTAACTCTGGTCTAGCCCAGCCTGACCCTGGTCCAAGTCTCCCAAGCTACCCAAGTCCTGATCTAGTCATTCGAAGCAAACCCTTGCGACACTTCCGTCCATTCAGCTACTCTTTTATTAGCATCATCTTATTCACATTTAGCATAAGTGCAACATTTACTTTTCTTCCAACTCCCCTGCTTATCATATCATTGCAAACACTTTGATTATTCAAATACGCAACATGCATCCCGCATAAAGCACCTGTCAGTTCGAGCGTATGCTCTGGGCTTGCCTGTTAATGGAAACCTGCCTATAAGAAACTCTTACTGTTCAGACCTACATTTATGCATCATATCATTCATGAGAATGTATGAGGATTAAATCAGACTTTCAAGTATTAGTTCAATTTTGTGAAGTAGAGACCGTACTTCGGTACGGGCAGAGTGGGGTGCTTAACATCTTCCTATCCTGTAACCATGATCCCTTACTTCGAATCTCTGGTCGCAGATTAAAAGGAGTCATTTTAGAGGAAGGAATATTCAAATTCCCTTCTCTAACGTTTCTACGGGGTCTAGCCGACTGTAGATTCAAAGTAACTGGCTAGTGGCGACTCTGGCCTTATATGAACTCATCCAAACATATTCAATTTAACACGACAACCGAAAAAAGCCTTCGAGAACTAGGCGAGTCAGTGGCAAACGAAGATTCGTGCGCACATCCCCCTTTTTTGAAAGGGAGGGTCAGGAGAGCGGAAAGGCGAGTGTCCACAGACTGACGACTCTACTGGGATATGCTAGTCCCACTAGCTGTGATCCAACTTGAGAAAAAACAGAATCCCTCCTATATCTTCATCAGCGGTCGTAGTTTTTCTTCTTTGCTGATTTCTCGCAATTAAGAAATAAAAGATTTCAAAGTTGAAAAGAAATTCAGATTGTCCAATTATAATCAGGATGATCCTAGAATCCAGGTCTTAGTGCAAGAATATCAAAAGGAGCCGATTCAAATAAAATCTCTTTCCCGTGATTCATGATGTTGTGCAAGGGAGGTTGAATCTTTCAAAACATAAACCCATTGACTTAACCTCATTGAAGATTTAAGAAAACTTGTCCACAAGCTCCGTATAATAGATCTAAACCGTCCATTGGCTTCAAATGAGGAAATAAGTGTAGGATATAAAACTACAATTAATGGCTATACATGTTCCCTGACCGAAAAGCTTGTCATACATTCGTGTAGGGGTCCTGTTTCGAAATCAAAATCTAACATTCAGTTGTCTACATGATCGTATTGTGATCACAATAATCTATTTAAAGATAAGAACTAATTTTAGTTATAAACATCTATCCAAACACCAGCATAATAGGCACGTTGTTACAACTGAATTTCAGGGTGTGATATTTAAACCACTCCAAGTTTTGGATTATCATGTATCTAAAGTGGCCTAAGAATTTGGATGGTTTGATTTAAGTTAGATGTAAATCATGACTAGAAATGATTTACATTTTTTTAGTGCACAAGTACTAGGAAATTATATTGAACAACTTACCGAAAGTATAAAAAAAAGGCTTTTGGACAAAGCCGCCCACTCAACACGTTCCTTAAAACTCGGTATATTTTTTTACGACCAAGGACCACTAAAGCCAATTTGTAGCCCACTAGTTGTGCCACCTATGATCTCAATTATACGAAGAGGTTGGTGGCAGTAAAATTAGGCCATGGGAAAGCATGATTTTACAAACAATGACCCTATATGTTTTATTTATGGACAGATGAAATTGTAGAATGATCAATGATTTTACACTCACGATCATTTTTTGAATGGTTAGGATCTCTTTACAGAAATGAAGGATGTTAATGACTTCTTCATGATATGTCCTTCCTCCTCAAAGGTAGGTTCTAAAATATTCTATGTAGCTTGGCTTGTGGACTATGACTCACATTAAGAGTCCCATGGAGAGATGTCACATGGTTCTTTCGGCTCCACCGTATTATCTTTGGTTCTTTTTAATACATTAAAGTTAGAATAACTCTTATGTTATTACAGTGTATAAATATTCATACTAGTGCGCTATAAATTATGGTCATGTCAAATTTGTTATATTATTCAAGTAATTTAAATTGTATGCCTCACTTCGGATGTATTATGATTAATGATTAGATCAAAATAACATTCTTATGTACGAATGATGTATACCTAATGACAATTATAATGAAAAACATACGCTTGTTCCAATTCAACAAGCAAATGTTAATTAGTCAAAGATTAAAAATTTTCAACCATTCGAAGTTTTGGATTATCATGTATCCAAAGTGGGTCTAAGGATTTGGATGGTTGGATTCGAGTTAGATCTATTTCATGACTACAAATGATTTATATTTTTTGGTGGATGAATACTAAGAAACTATATCGAATAACTTAAGTAAAAAAAAGCTTTTGAATAAAGCCACTTGTTTTTTCATGAAATTCAACACGATCTTAATCACTAAGGACTACTAAAGCCAAATTGCAGCCCACTAGTTGTGCTAGCGATAATCTCACCAATGAAAAGGTTGGTGGCAATAAAATTAGGCAACATGAAAGCATGATTTTATAAAAAAATGACCATAACCATTTTATTTATGGATGAATAAAATCGTAGAATTATCAATGATTTTACATTTAAGTTCACTTTTAAATGGTTAGGATCTCTTTACAAAAAATGAGGTAGTTAATACCTGGTCCATGATATGTCCTTCCTCCTCAAAAGGTAGGTTCTAAAATGCTTTGTGCGTCTGAGAAGGCGAACTTTAACTCAATTTGGGACTCCTATGGAGAGATGTCTCGTGGTTCTTCAGGCTCTATCATATCATCTCTGGTTCTTTTAATACATTGAAGTTAGAATAATTAACTCTTATACTATTATATAGTATAAATCTTCATGCTCAGGTGCTATAAATTATGTTCATGTCAAATACTATTATTTAAGTGATCTAAATTGTATGCCCCACTTTAGATGTGTTATGACTAAAGATTAGATCGGAATAGCATTCTTGTGGTCGAATGATGTATACTTAATGGATAGTTATAATGGAAAGCATACGCTTGTTTCAATTGAACAAGCAAATGTCAATTAGTCAAAGATCAAGATTTTTCAACCATTCGAAGTTTTGGATTATCATGCATCTAAAGCAGGTTCAAGGATGTTAATGCCTGGTCCATGATGTGCCCTACCTCCTCAAAAGACAAGTTCTAAAACTTTCTACATGGCTTAGATGACGGACAATGACTCACCTTAGGACTCTTATAGAAAGATGTCTCATGGTTATTTGGGCTCTAGTGAACCACTTCTTGTTCTTTTTAATATATTGAAGTTAGAATAACTCTTATACTGTTGTAGAGTATGAATGTTCATACTCATGCAGTTGAAATTATGTTCATACCAAATACATCAGATTATTCAAACAATTTAAGTTGTATGACTCACTACGAATGTATCGATTAAGATTACTATTCTTGTGAATAATTGATGTATACCAAATGAACAATTATAATGAAAAGCATATAGCCATTCTAATTCAAATTAATTAGTCAAAGATTAAGATTTTTCAACCATTCAAAATATTGGATTATCATTTATCTAAAGTGGGTTTAAGGATTTGGACGGTTTGATTTGAGTTAGATTTAGTTCATGTTAACAAATGGTTTAGAAATTTTAATGCACGACTACCAAGATACAATATTAAATAATTTACTAAAAAAGAAAAATATATCTTTAGACAAAGCTACCTAATCCACACTTTCCCTGAAGACCCCCACGGTGTTGACCACTAAGGACCACTATAGACAATTCGTAGCCCGCTAATTGCGCCATAGATGATCTCAACCGTTCAAAGACTTTAATGACATTAAAATTAAGCTATGCAAGAGCGTAATTTTACAAAAAAAAATGCCTCAGCCATTTTATTTACAGATAGATAAAGTCATAAAATCATCAATACATTTATATTCAATTTCGCTTTTTAAATGGTTGGAATCTCTTTAAAGAAGATGAAGATATTAAAGACAGGCAATGATGTGTCCTTCCTCTTCAAAAGGTAGGTTCCAAAATGTTCTATGTAGCTAGCCAACTTACTATGACTCACTTTATTAGTTGGAGGACTTGCATCCAATAGGTTTCCTAATTGCACATGCCTGCATCCATGCACAAGTGCACACGTCACATATGTACTTTTCATCAGGTGAGCCATACTGTTTAGGTCTTTATGCATAAAAATAAGGACATTTCATTCCTTAGGGGGGCCAAAATAAATAAATGGTTAGAGAAAAGTTGGTAAGGTCATGTCAGCTTGCACATTGTAGCCTCCACCTTAAGAATTCTTTTCTAATTTTCTAAATATTATTTTCAACATTATGGAAAGCTTAGATCTCACACACCTGCATGTACCTATGGTTCTTTTGTTCCACATGCATGTGGATTCAACAAGCATCTTCATCCAAACAAAGGTAAAAAAGATTCAAAGAAAAAAAAAGTACTTTGATACTTTAGTGGTGAGATAGATGATATGCAGACAGTTGTAAATTACTTAAAAATTGCACACTTCGAATGCAAATAATTATAATGGAACCATCCAAATTTTGGGTCCATGTTTAGATGTATTATAAGTTGAAATTATACTATTTAAATTGTGAAAACTTATTGGATGGCTGAAAATGAAAAATATCCTGTAACCTATTTTAAATTTCAATAAACAATTATGCACCAATCAGAGTGCTGGATTGGTCAATCAATCTTCTTCTTCTTCTTGTTTTTATTTATTTATTTATTTATATGGGATCGGATGTTAATTGCTAAACGGTTTGCATGGCATATTAAGAATCATAGCCGACTTCAGGAGGTTTCAACGAAGGACATTTCTGTTCTCACTGTTTCATGTGGTGTGGCCCACCTGAGTCTTGGATCTAACTGAGTTTTAGATTCCTATCTTATTGTGATCTTTTGTTTCATGTGGTGTGGCCCACCTGATTTTTAGATTCCTGTCCTATTGTGATCTTCAGAAACTGATGGACATAGTGGATTTGTCACAGACATCTCTATGGAACCCACTTAGCTTCTAACCATCCGATGGGATCCATCCCATTAAAGAGAACCTATTATTGCAATTTTTGCAGAATTTCCTTCCCATGATGGGTCCATCACCCAAAAATTACCTACATCTATTTGGGGACCATAGTTTGGACGGCATGATTTAGTTGGGCTGATAAAAGTAGTATACTTACTAAAAAAACAAGAAAGAAGATTCCTTCCACATCAGTACTGCCAACTCTTGCACCTTTCCATGTTCATCTCCACACGGCCACATCTATCAGTCTTTCACATGTAGATACATCCAAGCCACCCATCAAGTGGACCCCACTGCTCACATAATCTGATTGGGACGGTTTGGATTGAATGCATGAATGTTATAGTTAGATGGACCTCTGCTCGAAAAAGTCTTCATTTCTCAAAAAATATTCCATGATGAGAAGAGGCTTTCTAGAATACATCCCCATCTTGGGCCTCAGGGGAAGTGGGATTCCAGCCGTAGGATATGGTGTCATCTTTCAATGATGTGGACCTTTATCAGGGAGCCATTTCAAAATATTTCCACATGGGAAAGGTCTCACTCACTAGTTGTTGATGAAAAAAACGAGTGACTGGCTGAGCATGTGGGGCCACATAGATATGAAGTCCAGCTTGTACAACAAGATTATCCATTTGTGAAAGTAGAAATGAATTAAAAACCATACCCATTCAAACTTCATGTCATGTGGGCCACATGGTAGAAAACAATGGTTTGCCGCCAAAGACCTTGAAATTAAAGCGGTGTCCTTTGATAGTTGGAAGAGCGTGGCCGCATGGGGCCTGAGCAGATAAATGCAGATTAGGCTGCCTGGCCTTACCGAATAAGGTGCGCCTTAACCGTGGGGCCCACCTTGATGTATTTATTGTATATTCACATTTCGCCAACTCATTTTAGGTTATTAGCCCAAAAATAAAGCAGACCGGCACGTCAGGTGGACCATATCATAGGAAAAAGTGATTATTGAGTGGCCACCATTAAAAAGTTCTTAGGGCCCACCATCATGTTTATTTGCCATCCAACTTACTGATAAAATCACTCAGACCTGGACGAAGGGAAAACTTATATCAGTTTGATTCAGAACTTCTGTGGCCATAAAAAGTTTTTAATGGTCAATCATCACTGTTTCCTATGTTGTGGTTCACCTGTGATTTGGAATTGCTTCATTTTTGGGCGCAGGCCCTACAATAAGCTGGCAAAATGGAGTGTCCATATGTAGTACGACCATCGAGGTGGGCTCCACGGTCAAGGTCGCACCAATTCTCTCCCCTTGGGCACCCTGGTGGCCCCAACCCCAGCTAGTTGCATTTACAATTAATTGGGACCCTGCCTTTGTGAATCCCTGAATGTGGGGCCCACCTTGATGTAAATGTTTTATATCCACGCTGTCCATCCATTTCGCCGGATCATTTGATAATATGAGCAAAAAAATGTAGCAGATCCAAATCTCAAGTGGGCCACACCACTAGTCAGATGAGGTCACAAAGATCTGAAATACAAAAGGACCACACAAATATCAGCTTGATCGAAAACTTTTGTCACACTTGAGAAGTTTTTCATGGTCAATCACCACTATTTGGTCCACTTGAGTTTTGAATCTTCTGCGTTTTCGGGTTCACACATTAAAATGACCCGGGGAAACTGATGGACAGTGTGGATATAAGACACATACATCACGGTAGGCCCCACAGTCAGTGATCCACTGACCTGAGTGGATCCCAAGCCGCACCCAATTAATTGTAAGTGAAACTTGAAAGCTTTCCTTCCATCCGAACTGTTTTTTCTTTTTTCTTTTTTAATTTTAGTTTCAATTTTTATCTTCCATCAACGTCGAAGTCCCATCATATAAATGGTTGGGGACTATTGTGTTTTTCAATGTTCATGGTCATCACCCTACATCTAATGGGCCCCCAACGGTCACAATCCACATAAAAGTGCCCCAAAAATCTTTAAAATATGTGGACCACCGAACATTTAAATAGGACAAAGTTGAAAATTCAAGTACTGAAGGGCCCGGATCATCTAACATGGAGATATATATGGCACGGATTTTCTTGTCATGGGCTTCCACTTTATGCAAGTGGGGTCCACCAATCTTTGAACACTGCTAAGTGCACCCTTTGCCACACTTCTCCCAATTCGAAGGATTCAAGAGGTGAAAGCACCTCATTCGGTGGGACCCACCTCGTAAGTTCTTTAACACAGACAGAAGAAAACAGATTCTACTCAAATGGTGGGCCACACATGCACGGAAAAAAGGGACAGTTTAATAATCGATCAATGCTCCAAATTCCACATACATGTGTGGCCCACCAGATATGGCCTGCTTGTCAGCCTAAAGGAATATACTCTGTTGGGCTCACCTGGATGAACCGTTGGCTTTGTAAAGATGGCCGTACGCATAAATCGTGCTCTTGAAGTAATCGCGCTGGCCACGAGTGATCTAAAGTGAATGTTGACCGTCCATGTGTTCTTTTCAAAGGAAGATGACAGGGTAGAACCGCTTGATGTATGGTCTGGATTGTCTAATTGGTGTGAATTTTGAAACACGAGATATCCATGATAGATCCCACATGATGAACGCTCTGATTGACACATCTCTCTGCCATGTGGATTGTGGTAGGTTCTTCTAGCTCCGTCGTACAATATCAACCGTCCATTCTTTTTAATACAGGCGTGGCCCACCTTATCAGTGAACCTTCCTAATGCTACCTAATGCACTAAGACGGTCGGAAACACATGCCAGGTTAGCAGATATGCTACATGGAGGGCGGAGAGTACGTAAACGATGAACGCGAATTTGGTGAGGCTGTGAGCCAGGGCCCACCTTGATGTATGTGCTGTAGATCGACGCTGTCCATCTGTTTTTTCAGCTCATTTTAGAGTATTGGCTAAAAAAAAATGAAGTAATCCGAATTTTAGGTGGACGACACCAAAGGAAACGGTTGTGATTGAATGGTTGTGGGCTACAAAAGTTTTGGATAAACCTTATATTTGGGTTAGAGCATGGGCTGAAAAGTGAAGTAGATCTAAATCACAAGTGGACCACACCAAAGGAACCCCTTGTGATTGAATGCCTGGGGGCCCACAGAAGTTTTGGATTAAGCTGATATTTGTGTTTTGCCTTAATCCTAGTTTATGTAACCTTATACACAAATTGGGTGGCAATTAAACATTTAACGCAGCTAATGCTGAGGCGTAGGCAAAAAGAAATATCCCGTTGAAGCCAAGCATACAATTCAGATTCTTAAATATTAGGGTGTCATGGAAGTTGGTATTTTCCTTAACCAAATTCGGTTTACAGGGCATATGTTCTTGCTTGCCGTGGAAGAGTTGTAGAGAAAAGCTGCCGGCCACGAAAGTAATTTTTTTTTTTTCATTTCTTTATTATGTGTGCAAGGAAAGCCGATGGCTGGATTCGATCTGGCTGCAGGCTACTATCTGGCCGAACCTACTTTGCATGGGTTCATATCTAACATAGGTTTGCTGTCCGACCGTGTCTCACCTGCTAGCCCAGTTGAGAGATGCCTGGGTGTTTCGACAATAGGTCCTAGGTTCAAGTGCTAAAGAGACACTAACCCCACTAGTGTGACTAACCAAGTGGGTGTGTTGCCTAACTAACAGGGTGGCAAAAAGAAAAAGAATAAAAAGAATGCTGTGGAGCTTGATCTGGGGATATGGGGCCTTCAAAACTTGATCTCCTCGCACTGGGCCTTGGACTGATAACCAATCTCTGATACCCGTTGTGTCACACCCAAAAGGCTACCCTATTAGGTGGAGTAACCCCATCGCTTGTAGGACTTGAGCCTAGGCATGGTGGATATTTAGTGTCCACTCGACGGGATCAAAATTTAAGTGGTCCTAAGCAGTTATCAACGGTAGGTGTTTAGTTCCCATTGTGTCCTATGGCGTGGTCCACTTGAGCTTTTAATATGCTTCAATTTTGGGGTAATGGCCCGACATGAACTGTAAAAGCAGATGGATGGCGTGGATAAGATGTATACATCATGATGACGCTGATTGCATACTGATGCCTCTAGGAGCAACTCCCCACTAGACAGTGTTCTGTGGGCCCCACCATGATGTATGTGTTTTATCGATGTCATCCATCCATTTTCCAGCTAATTTTCGGTCATGAAGTAAAAAATTTGAGGCAGATCAAGTAATTAGTGAACGGCTACCATTAAAAGTATATCAGGGCCACAAAACTTTTGGATCAACTAGATATTTGTGTTTTCCCTTCGTCTAGGTCAGTGTGACCTAATCAACAGGTTGTATGGGAAATAAACATTACAATAGGCTACAGGAAGTTTTTAATGGTGGGTATTAGGGTATTCAATCACCCCTGGTTTCCTGTGGTGTGGTCTACTTGAGATTTGCATCTACCTCACTTTGGGCTCATGCCTAAAATAACAATTCAAAATGGATGGACCATGTCGAGGTGGGTGGATCCCTGACTGTGGGGCTCATTGTGATGTATGTTCCTTACATCTATGCCATCCATCCATTTTGACATATCATTTTAGGTCATGGTCCAAAAAAATTAAGAAGATGCAAATCTCAAGTAGACCACACCACATGAAATAGTATTTCTTGATCATTAAAAATTTTTGTGGGCCACAAAAGTTTTGGATCAAGCTGACATTGGTTTGGTCCCTTCATCTAAGTCTTTGTTACCTTTTCAACAGGTTGGATGGCAAATAAACATCCCGGTGGTCCCCATGAACTTTTTAATGGAGGGTACTGAATCACCATTGATTTTTGTGGTGTGGTCCACTTAAGATTTGGATCGGTTCATTTTTTTGGGATTTTGACCTAAAATGAGCTGTCAAAATGGATGGGTGGCATGGATGTAAGGAAAACACATCTCGGTGGGCTCCATAGTCCAATCCCTGACCATGGGTCCCACTGTGATGTATTTTCCTTACATCCATGCCGTCCATCTGTTTTGAAGGCCCATTTTACTGCATGATGCCAAAAATCAAGCAGATCCAAATCTTAAGTGGTCCATACCATAGGAAACAGTGGTAGTTCAATATCCACCATTAAAAAGTTCTTAAGGACCACCATAATGTTTATTTGCCATCCAACCTGTTGATAAGGCTGTAGAGACCTCGACTAAGAGACCACACCAATATTCACTTGATCCAAAACTTTTATAACTCGCAAGAGGTTTTTAATGTTTCTCGTTCTTGTGGTGTGGTCTACCAGAGATTTGGACCAGCTTCATTTTTTGCATCATGCGCACTATTTCTTGTGGTGTGGTCTACCTGATATTAGGATCAGCTTCATTTTATGCATCATGGTGACTGTTTCTTGTGGTGTGGCCTATTTGAGATTTGGATCTGCTTCATTTTCCCCATCATGCCCTAAAATGATCCGTTAAAACGGATGGGCGGTACGGATGTAAGAACATACATAAGGTGGATTCCAGCCTGGATAAAACACGTACATCATGGTGGGCCCACAGAGCATCGTTCTCCCTCGAGTCTCACCATGCAATTCCCTATTTTTGATATATATGCCCTGTCAAAAGCACGTTATGCATATGGTAAAGGGAATGTCTTTTTCTTTCTGGCTTTTTCTTTCACCGATATAAAGTCTAATCAGGGATTGAAACGGGGGGGATCAGCTACTGACAGTCTTCGCCAATTCATTTGAATGACCTGAGTTTCTTTTACTTTCTCATTTATTTCTTGCTCTGTTTTTGGAAAAGCTTATGGATGATACGCCTGCCCAAAAAGATCCTGAGTAACCTGATTGCGTGTCGGGCCCACTATTGTTGAAACCTTCTCTGTAGCCACTGAATTTTTGGATCACCTCCAGATGCCTTAGCTGACGTATAAAATGGCCCTAGAAATGTTTCAATGGCTGGCGTTTTCATCGGACGAGTAGCTACTGACGGTTTCAGTAGCTATGTCCCTACTGAAGTGAGGCACCGAGTTCCGTAGGCCCCACCATGATGTATGTGTTGTATCCACACCGTCCATCCATTTGTAGATATCATTTTAGTGCATGATCTCGACACACGGCAGTAGGAGTATTTAGGTCTGACACAGCTGTCTCTGCCAATTCGACTAATGACGTGAAGG
Source organism: Liriodendron chinense (assembly GCA_003013855.2). NCBI lineage: Eukaryota > Viridiplantae > Streptophyta > Magnoliopsida > Magnoliales > Magnoliaceae > Liriodendron > Liriodendron chinense. The sequence goes on along the minus strand of PVNU02002543.1, from coordinate 8,933 downwards.
TTCTTCTCTCTTTCTGTTTTTTCTTTTCTTTTTTTCTTTATGTCTTTTGACAAAGTTCACGAGTGATGTGTAACAAATCAGATGGCTGAAAAATAAGTAATTACACTGATCTTATACCTAACCATTAGTGATGGAAAATACCATAGATCATTCAGAAAACAAGCTTCCACAAATCAAAGGTGATTATTGCCCAAATAATCTAATTTTAAAATCACGGGCTCGATCTCTTTGGGTTACCACAATTTCTACGGTCGAATTTGAACTTTCATGGAGGCATGGATATGTCTACTCGGCAGGGTGGGATGCCTGGTAACTGTGGCCCACGGTGATTTTTGTGTTATATCCTATCTGTCCATTCATTACTTCCGCTCATTTTAAGGCATGGTCAGAAACAGGAGGGAGATTCCAAATTTGAAGTGGGCCCCACACAACAAACACTGATGACTGAATACCTATTGTTGAAACCTACTTGGGTGTGAAAAAAATTTGGATCACCCTGCGATAAATTGGATGACATATGTGCATTATAGAGGGCCAAGAAAGGTTTCAATACTGGGTGTTTTGATCTCCACTGTTTCCTGTGGTGTGGCCCACTTCAGTTTTATATCTCCTTCATGTTTGGGTTCACATGGTTGTATCATCCTATTTTTGTGCTCATGCCCGTAAAATGGTACGAGGGTTTGGTGGATCCCTTACAGTTGGGCCCACCCTGATTATGTGTCATAAATCCACGCCGTGTATACAATTTGCAGGATCATTTTAGGTATGAGCCCAAGAATGCATCAGACCCATATATCTACATACCACACAACAGGAAACAATGGTCATTAAATTTGCATCATAGAAAAACTTCTTGGGGGCCAGGGAGTACTTAATTAGCACCGAACATGTTGATAAGGTCAGAGAGAAGTTGACGAAAGTTTTACACAAATATCAGTTTGGTCCAGAACTTTTGCATGCCTAAGTGGTAAACTCATAGGAATTTCAACATAAGGTCATGGGTTCGAGCACCCAATGTGGTATAAAAAAGCCTCTTTGTGAGGGGGGTGTAGGGCTGTAAATCGGTTAGCGGACTGTGGATGCCGTCCCGCGCTCGCTTGCGCATATGTAAAAGAGGCCTCAGAATCTATGGTCGGCCAAGACCAGTGAAAAAGCTAAAATGATGAGGGTATTCCGAAGAATCCCTGGTCTTTAAATGACTCTCATTTGGATAAGCATGGTCTGCGTTGTGGATTCTGGGTAAGGGCCGCGGTTACAAAAGGGGAATGTGTTAGGCACCCTCTTATCGCTCGTGCAGCGCACGGTCTCTACTTTACGGGGCTAAACGATTTTGGGGGGATTCTGAAGAGCGTTTAAACTTACAAGATTAGGCCATATTTCACCAGCTTTTTTAGGGCCCAGGTAGGCAAAACAATAGAAACATGGCAGCAATATAATAGGGTTATGCCAAACTAGGTAGGCTTTTTAGGGCCCGGGTTGGCAAAAACAAAAAAGCAACAATAGTAAAAATAAATCATGAATATGTGGAAGGATGAAGTATATATGGAATGTGTGGAGTTTAATATGATCTCATTTCGAGATGTGAGAGGGAAAATGGGGAGTCAGACACCCTTTCTCATATGAAATGACAAGGGATGATCAGACGTCCCAGATTCTTACCCTACTCGTCGACTTTGATCTTAAAGATTGTAGCTTTTAATATTATGGTTGCTCTTATTATTACGATAGAGAGTAGGCTTGTCGAGATGTAAGCGGAAAAATGAAAAATCCAACACCCCTTCTTCATGGTAAAAAAGACAGGATGATCGGACGTCCCAGATTCTAACCCTACTCGATGCTTCTTTTGACTAGAGAAAGAGACAGAGATAGAGATTCAACTGCTAATGAACGATTGCAGAAGCAGGTAGCTCGCCCTGCTAGTATTAGGTGATTGATCAGTGGGGCAGGGCTTTAACCGCCTTGGATCTCCCAATCCTCTGTGAGGTAGAGTTTGGGCAGAGCTTCGTTGGAGGCTCTTTGTCGCTAGCTCTTGCTTTCTTAGAACCTTCTCGTCCCTCTATCATTGTGATTTAGTTCCTTTTTTTTTTTTCTTCTTCTGTTCATTGGGTCCCACTTAAATAGACGGTCCCAGGGCGATGAGCGAGGCGATCTGTCATTTCCTCGCAAGTGCAGAGCAGACACGTGGTGACTTTTTGTAATTAATCACCAATTCGGAGCGGCCACGCGATGTTCATGTGATGATCGACGCGTCGATTGGCTAGGGCATGTCGACAAGTGCCGTGTGGAACGACAGCGGGCAAAAGTGGCTGAGATGGGCAGTGGACGCCCGCCCACGACCACTATATGACCGTTTTCATGGAAACGGTGAACAAGGTCACTTAGTGTCCATGGGAAGCTTTTATAATTTCTTTTCTTTCTATTTTTATGTCCTTTTGTGCTTTTTTCCATAGTTTAATTTGCACTTCATGTGCGTGCGCCACACATACTCCTACTGCCGTGTGTCGAGATCATGGGCCGATCCGAACCGTCCACCACTTCGGGGACGTGTATTTAGCCATACAAGAACTTTGGTATTCATCAGACCAAAGTCATTGAGTGGCTCACATGCCGTTGAAGGTGGAGTGTCTATATGGACCCAATGAGATACCTAGACCTAACCCAACCTACACCCAGACCCAATCCATTTATTAAATGATATGGACCGATGTCCAAGAACAAACCCAATCACTGAACGAGTCTTAATTTAGTTTCCTTTATATTAGGCCCGTCTCAACCCGAACCCATTTAATAAATGTGCGAGTTTGGTGTATGTTGCAAGAGAACCATCCAGGCTTGGACCCATCTTGACCCAATTTTAAACTTTGATGATGTGTTGTATGTCCATGCTGCCCATCCGTTTCTCCAGCTCACTTTAAGACTTTATCTAAAAAAATTAAACAGATCCAAATCTCAAGTGGACCACACCACAGGAAACAGTGGTGATTAATCACCCTACCATTAAAAACTTTCTGAAAGAAAAACCTTGATGAAGATTTCATGCATGTAATGCTCATGACCAATTTCGTCACATGAAGTCTCGATATCAATCCAACGATGACATTGTGCATGGGTTCCTCCGATTTCTCGATTCTAAGAACTTCCGTTTTCACCTACGTATTCAATAAAATAAATTAATCATTAGTAAAACTTGATTCGTTATCAAATGAAATTCATATCTCAAGTAGTAGCCTTAATGTGGGAAATACAATTCCAAAATTCAGGGCTCTTTTTTTTTTTTCACTTTGGTTGCGTTTGGATGCATTATAGGATTGGATTGTCATTGTTAGTCTGAACCAAATTGCAATTTCCTTCTTCATCATCCACATTGGGTGTTTGGGCCCCAAATTGCAATCACAATACTTTCAAATGGGACTGGAAAGAGATGCACGATTCATATTTGCCATTTTCTATTGATTAAAATGTGAAAGGTCCAAGTTGGTGGGCTCATAGGATTTGGCGGTATTTACACAGTCTTGGGGACCTTCACCTACAAGGCCGAAGGTAGATGACTCACATCCAACAATCCGCCTAACTACTAAAGGAGCAGAAATGAGCTAATCATGCTCTAATCTTACAATTAAGAAGATGATTGTCGAACATAATCAACAATTTAGATCATCTATATAAAGCCTAATCAGCAATCGATGTTATTCGTCTCTCGATTTTCTCTACAGAAAATATCTTGGACGAAATGCATTTATCAAGAGTACGCCTCATGTTCTGAACATAGAGAAACCAAGAGAATTACAAGGAGTTCGGATACGATATAGCTTATCCCTATCATATCCATCTCTCTTGAATTTCGATGGAAGAAAATTTAAGAAGGAGATGCCCAACAGAACGTTTCAAGGGAGAACTGTGCGAGACCCACCCACCTGTGGTTTGCCACAAGTGAGCCCCATGGGCCCATGTCAACAAAATGAACACTCACAATTCAATTCATTTGTGCATCCAAACATGGCCTATGAGATTATTTTCAATTACAAAATGAGATATTATGTGACACAAACCTTCCCACAAAAGTTCGTGTATGGGGACATTTCATAATTCCTAAAAACCTCCAATTTCTCATCACTTAACAGAACTTGCAGGAAGCTTCCCAACTGAAAACAAACAAACAAAAACACCCATATAAATTCCAATATTAAAAATAATCACCACTGTTTATTAATCGCCCTACCATTAAAAATAATCACCCAGAACTTTAAGACTTTTTCTTCTGTTCACTGGGCCCCACCATAATGTTTATTTTTCATCCAAGCCGTTGATAATGTCAATCAAATCCGGATGAAGGGAAAATACAAAGATCATCATGATCCAAAAACTTTTGTAACCTATAAAAAGTTTTAACGATCATTCACCACCGTTTCCAGCGGTGTGGTCCACCTGAGAACGAGATGGAAAAATAGATGGACAGCATTATAAACAACAAAATGGGTAAATCAAGGTGGGTCCCACACGGACAGGGTAACAGCTAATCCACTACCACTGCGACCAGGGATCCAAGTGGCGGGGGCTGCACGCTCCTTACCAGATTGAATTACATAGGAAAGGAGACAGAAGGGAGGAGGGAAGGAATGTGTAAAGCGTGGATGATAGGGACAACCATTCTTACATCTGTTACCGGTGCAGCGACGGCTTCCTGCAATTCAGCATGGCTGTCACACCCGCGACGAACCGAAGTTTTCTACAGGTCCACTAGGACCACGGACGCTGATTCCCAGAAAGGAAGTTCCTGCGCTGGGCCCACCGTGATGTTTGTTAGAAATCCACGCCGTACATCCGTTTTGTGAGCTCAACGTACGAAAAAAATGACCTGGATTCAAAACTCAAGTAAGCCGAACTAAAGGAAAAGATGCCAGGGAAATTCCTACTATTGAAACCTCCCTGGGTCCACAGTGATGTTTATATTCCATCCATGCCGTTCATAATGTCATTCCTGCTGGGATGAACTGAAATCACAAATATTAACCTGATTCAAAACTTCTGTGGCCCCACGAATACTTCTGTGGCCCGCTTGAGTCTTGGATCCGGTTCGTTTTTAGTCACACATCTTAAAATGATCTCACAAAACGGATGGACGGGGTAGATTTCTAACAAACATCACGATGCCCCCACCTAAATTCCCGCAGGAACTTCCGCCTTCAGCCGCATCCGTGGAAAACCTTCCACATGAAATTCCTGCGCGATGGGATGCTAGTTGGGGGCCATCGTGACGTCTCTGAGAAATCTACTGCGTTCATACGTTTTACGAGATGATTTTAGGACGCGACAGACAAAAATAGACGGATCCAACACTCAAGTGGGCCGCACGAGAGGAAACAATGGGGATCCAGTGACCACCGTTTAAACATTCGTATACCGGCAAAAGTTTCGTATCAGATTAAGTTTTTGTGTTTTCGCTTCATCCAAGTGGTAATGACCTTCGAAACGGTTTGGATGGCATACAGACATAAAGGTAAGGCCCAGGAAAGTTTCAACGGTGGGAAACCCTTTTCACTGTTTTCTCCTCGTGTGGCCCACTCGAGCCTTGGATCCACCTGATTTTTGGACTCATGTCCTAAAATGATCTGAGATGCACGGATGGACCGGATTGAGTTTTTAGAAACATCACAGTAGGCCCACCTAGCATCCCAGTGCAGGAACTTAGCAGAAAATCGGCGTCCGACTAAAACACCCAAGCTCTATGGGGCCCACCGTGCTTATAAGCAACATCCCTTCCGTTCATCACATTCCATATGGAAGGTAAATCTAAGCCGTATTCATAGTCACTTTGGAGCAGGCCACATGGAGCAATGAATGGGTTGCCAAGCATAGGTTTGTTTGTGGGCCCACTATGATCTTTATCTTCATCAAAGCACAGATTTAGCTAAGTTGATGAGTGTACTGTTTTGAATTTTGTCTTTTAGTGAGCAGCTTACCTAAGATGAAACCATTTTCAAACATTCTTTGCGTCGCTCAAACGCTACTTCAATGCTGCGTACGAGAGACACACCAATGCAACACTTGATTCACCAACCGGCTTTTGTGGAAGCTGGGCCCACTCAAAGGAAAGCATGTTTAAAGGTTGTTTGGTCCATCAACCCTGGGCGGCCGGATTAGGTGAGGCCTGGCCTCACCTAACTTTGTGCACCTTTATTGTGAGGCCCACCTTGATGTATGTTCTATATCCATGTCATTCATGTGTATTTCTAGATCGAAATACATTTTAGCAGATGACCCTAAAAATGCAACAGATCTCAATACGAAGGACCATGTCATAGTAAAAAGTGGTAATTTACCATTAAAACTTATTAGGAGACATAAAAGTTTTGGATCATGTTGCTATTTGTTTTTTTATTTTTAATTTTTTTCACCTTCATTCAGTTTTATTTAACCCTAAATAAACATTACCAAGACATTATGGTGGGCCGTATGAAGCATATGGCCAAGGTGTATAGAATACATACATCAAGGAGGCCTCATGGTAAGGGCCCCGCTGTGTAGGGTGACTCCGGGCCACGTAATCAACTCCATCTACCAAGCTCCATCTTTAACAGTGGCCTCATGTCCAATCAAATTTTGTCAGGTTGTATGTTTACACCATCAAGGTACTTTTGTCTAATCAAATTCTGTCATGTTGTATGTCTGTGCTGGGATGGCATCTTAGCTATATCTGCTTGGCTCATTTTTCAAGCATGGCATGTGGTCCAATCAAATCTCATTGTGTTTGAGACTCACTGAAACTTGATCTAGATATGTAAGGTTCACCATGATGTATGTTTTTTAGCCATGATGTCCATCCATTTGTTATATCATTTTAGGGCATGAGCATAAAAATGAGGTAGATTTAAAGCACATGACAAATTGTTGAAAACTGCTTCAAGACTATGGAAATTTTGGATTAAGCTAATATATGTTTTCCATCATCTAGGTTGCATAGCCTTGTGAACATGTTGGCAAATAAACAACATAGTGGGCCCTAGAGCTGTAGACGAGTCGAGCTTGCCTTGATCGGTGGCCCATTGAGCTTGAACTTGGCTTGGCTTGAGCATCGAGCTCAAAACAGTCGCTCAAGCTTGGATTGTTGGTCGAGCTGAGCGAGCTTTTTTGTTTTTGTTTTAATAGAAGTGTATAACTACAAACTGACACAACCCTACTCGACACCTGAATCGACTCGACCCACTGACCTAACCCTACCCAACCCATTGGACCTGACCCGATTCAACTCACTGACTCAACCCACCCCAACCCATTAACTTAACTTGACCCGACCCAACAAGCTGACCCAACCTAACCCACTGTCCTGAGTCACCTGACTCGACCCTGATTGACCCAAAAAATCCTCAAAACTAGCCCCCATTTTAGGATATTTCACATTTTAAACCAAATAAACTTAAAATAAGAAGAAAAAAAACCTACTTGTTTAGGAAGAATGAAACCTGGGGTGGGTGTGTGCCGGCCCGTGCAAGTGGACTAAGCGTCTGGCCTGAGTCAGGAGTTCATTGCTCGGGTGCGGTGCGGGTTATGTAGTGCCTGTGGCCGGGAAGGAAGCCAGAACAGAGAGAGAGAGAGAGAGAGAGAGAGAGAGAGAGGGCGCAGCAGGCTGAGTTGGAGTGAAAGTGAAATGAAAAAGGGGATGGGTGGAGTCGAGTTTATATATATATATATATATATATATATATATATATATATATATATATATATATATATATATATATATATATATATATCGAGCTAAGCTTTTCACACACACACATATATATAGTTGTAAAATTATATTTTTGTTTTCCACTCCATACAACGATGAAACTTTGCCCTTGGGACACCTGCAGTATCATATTTCTCCTTAGGGTCTGCTTAGTCAAATCAAAGAAGTCAACTCTTTCAAGCTATCTAAATCGCTGCACGAGTAGAGTTGGGATTAGGGGCGTCAACTATCCTTTGTTTTTACTCAGAAAAGGGTGTTTGACTCCTCCCTCCCCTTTTTTTTCTTCTTACATCTCAATCAAAGCTCAGAATATGGTTCATTCCGCACATTCCCTACTCAACAAATACTAACCATTTTTTTATATTTACATTTACTATATGCTATTACTACATTTCGTTTCTTTTCATTTCTGTTTGCCTGCCCGAGGTATCATCCCTGCGAAGTAAGGTGATGACTTTTCTGCACTTTTATTTCGTTTATTTTGCCTGCCTGACCCTCTCGTAGGGTTATGCATAGCATGGTCACCTGACTAACCCATTGTAGATATCTTACTACCCTGGAAATTGCCCACCCCTTAAAATAGAGACTGTACGTCAGTACGGGGGAGAGAAGGTGCCTAACTCCTTCTTCTTTTGTAATCGAGAACCTTACCCTGATCTCCATGATCGCAGGCCAATATCTAGAGTCATTTAAGCCGAAGGATCTTCATGATTCTTTGGCCACCTCAACCAAGTTTATAGCTCTGGCCGACTGTAAACCCAAAACTGCCAAATAGGCTAGTGGAGACTTCAGTCATTTCAAAAACGTACCATTCTGGCCTCTTAGAAAGGTTTTTTCACAACCAAGGCAACTAAGCCAAGCCAAGTAAATCAAATGAAATCGGCTGTCATCATTCTATAAGAATCAACTGTAAACATACAAATGGAATCACCAATCCGGTGAAAGCAATCTTTAAACCGCGCTGCATTTTAGCCTGCGCGAGCGTTCTGTCGGGGGGAGGGCATTCATAGTGGTTTACGAACACGGGTTGATACGTGGTGTAGGACTCGGTCCTTGTGTAGGATTATAAAGGTTGAGAAGAACCTATTTAAAACTCCTAGGTTGGAAGGAACCTGTTAAAACTCTTACCGTGAAATCTGGTACACTCAAGGGATGAGCGCGTTAGTCGGAAGTGGAGTAGGAAAATCGAACCACTATACATACA